>CM055127.1:494074061-494821109 GCA_029206835.1 Rana muscosa | reverse complement strand
GCAGCGCTGAAATTCGCACTGCTATACCACCACCCGCATCTGCCCGCCCCAGTGTGAAAGGGGCCTTAGTCTTATAACAAAAAATGTTATATATACACACACACACACACACACACACACACACACACACACACCTATACCAGAAGGATTGGGCTGATCATAGTAAACCTATATCAGGAGGACCTGGCTACTCTTAGTATACACGGTATGGACACAACATACAGGACAAGCTACAGAGGAGGGACTGCTGAGAACGCTCACACTATACCATGGTACCCAATGAATAGGGAGATGGAAAGGGGGTGATGGACAGGGGGGGGGGGGGTGATGGAAAAGAGTGATGGAGGGGGGGGGTGATTGGAAGGGGTTGATGGACAGGAGATGATGGACATGAGGCTGGGGAGTGATGGACGGGGGGGGGGGGGTGATTGGAGGGGGTTGATGGACAGGAGGTGATTGACATGGGGGGGGGGGGGGTGATGACTTACCAGGGCGTGAATAATTTCATGCTTCACTGTAGATAACATGCCAGCAAACTCCTGGGGCTGGGTGGAGATCATGTTTGGACAGAGGTTGGCATATCCCGCTATCGGTCTAACAAGGAAATACAAAGAAATGTAGAATTATAGCGAACAGATAAAGAGTGTGCAGGTCTGGGGAGAGGGACATGAAGATGAATGGCTCAGTGGAGGATAATGTTTTGCTGAGGGAGATTAGGACTGGTGCAAAGTCATCTATACTGTGCTGGTCCATAGACTGACCTCAGTGTCCCCTGTGTCCATAGATCGACCTCAGTGTCCCCTGTGTCCATAGACCGACCTCAGTGTCCCCTGTGTCCATAGATCGACCTCAGTGTCCCCTGTGTCCATAGACCGACCTCGGTGTCCCGTGTCCATGGACTGTCCTCGGTGTCCCGTGTCCATGGACCGACCTCAGTGTCCCCTGTGTCCATAGACCGACCTCAGTGTCCCCTGTGTCCATAGACTGACCTCAGTGTCCCCTGTGTCCATAGACCGACCTCAGTGTCCCCTGTGTCCATAGACTGACTTCAGTGTCCCCTGTGTCCATAGACTGACCTCAGTGTCCCCTGTGTCCATAGACTGACCTCAGTGTCCCCTGTGTCCATAGACTGACTTCAGTGTCCCCTGTGTCCATAGACTGACCTCAGTGTCCCCTGTGTCCATAGACTGACCTCAGTGTCCCCTGTGTCCATAGACTGACCTCAGTGTGATTTCTATGGATGGTCCATGGACTGACCTCAGTGTCCCCTGTGTCCATAGACCGACCTCAGTGTCCCCTGTGTCCATAGACTGACCTCAGTGTCCCCTGTGTCCATAGACCGACCTCAGTGTCCCCTGTGTCCATAGACTGACTTCAGTGTCCCCTGTGTCCATAGACTGACCTCAGTGTCCCCTGTGTCCATAGACTGACCTCAGTGTCCCCTGTGTCCATAGACTGACCTCAGTGTCCCCTGTGTCCATAGACCGACCTCAGTGTCCCCTGTGTCCATAGACTGACCTCAGTGTCCCCTGTGTCCATAGACTGACCTCAGTGTCCCCTGTGTCCATAGACCGACCTCAGTGTCCCCTGTGTCCATAGACTGACCTCAGTGTCCCCTGTGTCCATAGACCGACCTCAGTGTCCCCTGTGTCCATAGACCGACCTCAGTGTCCCCTGTGTCCATAGACCGACCTCAGTGTCCCCTGTGTCCATAGACTGACCTCAGTGTCCCCTGTGTCCATAGACCGACCTCAGTGTCCCCTGTGTCCATAGACCGACCTCAGTGTCCCCTGTGTCCATAGACTGACCTCAGTGTCCCCTGTGTCCATAGACTGACCTCAGTGTCCCCTGTGTCCATAGACTGACCTCGGTGTGATTTCTATAAAAATGTGTATATCCAGGGCGCTCCAAGCATTTGAATCCTGGTCACTGGCTGAAGAAGGAACCAATGAGCTGTTCCGAAACGCGTCCCGCCTCCATGACACACTTCCTGTCCACTTCCTGTTCGTGTTCCATGCTGGTTTCTGTCTCGCTTCCTCTGACATCATCCCCAGGCTCCAGCGTTACTGTGTCCTCTGAACATTCACAGCACAATCAGCTGTTATCGTGGACTTTCCTGGAAGCTTTAACATCAGAGACTGGGACTGCCCTGCCACTGGAACATCTCCTGGACGCACTTACCTACTACATGCCTGTTTCATCCACTATCTTGTAAGTGTTTTTAACCCTTTTAGGAGATATTAAAAGTTTTATACTTCTGCACTTAGAGGCGCCTTGTTTGTTTTTCTGGTGTGATTTCTATGGATGGTCCATGGACTGACCTGTGTCATGCGGTTCTCTTACCTGTCCATTTCGGCTTCCAGTTGGCAATACGCTGCGTAAGCGACAATATTTTCCTGGCTGCACCGTTCTGTGATGATGGCACTGACATAAAGGACAAAGTCTGTGTTCCCGATCCCTCCGCTGTCCGGGGGCCCGGAGGGGCCACAATACTTCTCTGTGTTATTGCACAGCATACATTGCTAGAGGGAAGACAGCAGAGAGATCGCGGTGAGTCAGACGGAATCCCACACATCACTCGGCACCCCGAATCTCCCACACATTACACTCGGCACCCCGAATCTCCCACACATTACACTCTGTACCCCGAATCTCCCACACATTACACTCTGTACCCCGAGTCTCCCACACATTACACTCGGCACCCCGAATCTCCCACACATTACACTCGGCACCCCGAGTCTCCAACACATTACACTCGGCACCCCGAGTCTCCAACACATTACACTCGGCACCCCGAGTCTCCCACACATTACACTTGGCACCCAGAGTCTCCCACACATTACACTCGGCACCCCGAGTCTCCCACACATTACACTCGGCACCCCGAGTCTCCCACACATTACACTCGGCACCCCGAGTCTCCCACACATTACACTCGGCACCCCGAGTCTCCCACACATTACACTCGGCACCCCGAGTCTCCCACACATTACACTCGGCACCCCGAGTCTCCCACACATTACACTCGGCACCCCGAGTCTCCCACACATTACACTCGGCACCCCGAGATTCCCACATATTACACTCGGCACCCCGAGTCTCCCACACATTACACTCTGTACCCCGAGTCTCCCACACATTACACTCGGCACCCCGAGTCTCCCACACATTACACTCGGCACCCCGAGATTCCCACATATTACACTCGGCACCCCGAGTCTCCCACACATTACACTCGGCACCCCGAGTCTCCCACACATTACACTCGGCACCCCGAATCTCCCACACATTACACTCGGCACCCCGAGTCTCCCACACATTACACTCGGCACCCCGAGTCTCCCACACATTACACTCGGCACCCCGAGTCTCCCACACATTACACTCGGCACCCCGAATCTCCCACACATTACACTCGGCACCCCGAGTCTCCCCACACATTACACTCGGCACCCCGAGTCTCCCACACATTACACTCGGCACCCCGAATCTCCCACACATTACACTCGGCACCCCGAGTCTCCCACACATTACACTCGGCACCCCGAGTCTCCCACACATTACACTCGGCACCCCGAGTCTCCCACACACTTACACTCGGCACCCCGAGTCTCCCACACATTAGTAAGAATTGTAATATAAAGAGAGCAGGAAGAGAAGAGACTCATTCACCTGAAGATGTTCCTCCGGGACGATGACCGGGCCGCACCTTGTGTGCTGAGCGCAGGCGCCATGACAGTATCTGTGAGGATCCGACTTCTTCTTCAGGTATTGATTGTTTGCACATTGCCTTCAGTCACCCGGGAGAGAACACAAAAGATCAGCAAATAAGACTAATGTGAAAGCTGCCTTCTTCGTTTATCAGCAAGTTCCCTCTCAACACATGTGCACTGCAGGAAAGCTAGCTGTCCATCCCTCTCCCAGTCTGAGTTCTGCTGTAGGCAGATTCTGGTGCTGTGCATACCTGCATGCATGCTTATATTTAGCTTTAATTCCAGCCAAACTGGCCATACAAAGCCTTCGACACAATCAATGCTCCCCTTTGGGGGTGACAGGGACTTTGGGTGATGGGTGCAGTGCCGGGACAAGGCCATCCAGCGCCCGGGGCAAAGATGCCAAACTACACCCCCCGCTATGCCTAGCAGTCTCTCGCTTGTCACTGCCGCTATCACTACTCCTGTCAGCCTTGTAACAGGAGGAAGGTGCCCCCCATCCCTATAGAAAACCATTGCGCCCAGGACAGCCGCCCCTCCTGAACCCCCCCCCCCCTCCTTTGTCCAGGACCTGGATGGGTGTTATGACGTCAGGAGAAGGTGTGTGCTGCTATGTGAAAAGACAATTGCCTGTCAGGAGGGATTCCCTGTTAGAAAGAAAGTTGCACCGTCTATGGCCTGCCTGAGACAGATTGGGAGGGTTGTACCGGGAAGGACTCACCGGCTCAGCAGGATGGAGCTGCTGGGTCTTCGCACTTGGAATGTCTTCTGTAGATAGGAAATGGCTTGTGGGAAGAGTTTGTTCTGCGGACAGAGAAGGCGACATCAGAGATCCATCTCAGGACCGGGACCTCCAATCCAGAGCGTTCAATGTGCCCATCACAGCCCCGCATCCCCAATTCCACCCAGAGTTATATACAGAGCGTTCAATGTGCCCATCACAGCCCCGCATCCCCAATTCCACCCAGAGTTATATACAGAGCGTTCAATGTGCCCATCACAGCCCCGTACCCCGAATTCCACCCAGACTTATATACAGAGCGTTCAATGTGCCCATCACAGCCCCGCACCCCCAATTCCACCCAGACTTATATACAGAGCGTTCAATGTGCCCATCACAGCCCCGCACCCCCAATTCCACCCAGACTTATATACAGAGCGTTCAATGTGCCCATCACAGCCCCGCACCCCCAATTCCACCCAGACTTATATACAGAGCGTTCAATGTGCCCATCACAGCCCCGCACCCCCAATTCCACCCAGACTTATATACAGAGCGTTCAATGTGCCCATCACAGCCCCGCACCCCCAATTCCACCCAGACTTATATACAGAGCATTCAATGTGCCCATCACAGCCCCGCACCCCCAATTCCACCCAGAGTTATATACAGAGCGTTTAATGTGCCCATCACCCCCAATTCCACCCAGAGTTATATACAGAGCGTTCAATGTGCCCATCACAGCCCCGCATCCCCAATTCTACCCAGAGTTATATACAGAGCGTTCAATGTGCCCATCACAGCCCCGCACCCCGAAGTCCACCCAGAGTTATATACAGAGCGTTCAATGTGCCCATCACAGCCCCGCACCCCCAATTCCACCCAGATTTATATACAGAGCATTCAATGTGCCCATCACAGCCCCGTACCCCGAATTCCACCCAGAGTTATATACAGAGCGTTTAATGTGCCCATCACAGCCCTGTACCCCGAATTCCACCCAGAGTTATATACAGAGCGTTCAATGTGCCCATCACAGCCCCGTACCCCGAATTCCACCCAGAGTTATATACAGAGCGTTCAATGTGCCCATCACAGCCCCGCACCCCCAATTCCACCCAGAGTTATATACAGAGCGTTTAATGTGCCCATCACCCCCAATTCCACCCAGAGTTATATACAGAGCGTTCAATGTGCCCATCACAGCCCCGCATCCCCAATTCTACCCAGAGTTATATACAGAGCGTTCAATGTGCCCATCACAGCCCCGCACCCCGAAGTCCACCCAGAGTTATATACAGAGCGTTCAATGTGCCCATCACAGCCCCGCACCCCCAATTCCACCCAGATTTATATACAGAGCGTTCAATGTGCCCATCACAGCCCCGCACCCCCAATTCCACCCAGACTTATATACAGAGCGTTCAATGTGCCCATCACAGCCCCGCACCCCCAATTCCACCCAGACTTATATACAGAGCGTTCAATGTGCCCATCACAGCCCCGCACCCCCAATTCCACCCAGATTTATATACAGAGCGTTCAATGTGCCCATCACAGCCCCGCACCCCCAATTCCACCCAGATTTATATACAGAGCGTTCAATGTGCCCATCACAGCCCCGCACCCCCAATTCCACCCAGAGTTATATACAGAGCGTTCAATGTGCCCATCACAGCCCCGCACCCCCAATTCCACCCAGACTTATATACAGAGCGTTCAATGTGCCCATCACAGCCCCGCACCCCCAATTCCACCCAGACTTATATACAGAGCGTTCAATGTGCCCATCACAGCCCCGCACCCCCAATTCCACCCAGACTTATATACAGAGCGTTCAATGTGCCCATCACAGCCCCGCACCCCCAATTCCACCCAGAGTTATATACAGAGCGTTTAATGTGCCCATCACCCCCAATTCCACCCAGAGTTATATACAGAGCGTTCAATGTGCCCATCACAGCCCCGCATCCCCAATTCTACCCAGAGTTATATACAGAGCGTTCAATGTGCCCATCACAGCCCCGCACCCCGAAGTCCACCCAGAGTTATATACAGAGCGTTCAATGTGCCCATCACAGCCCCGCACCCCCAATTCCACCCAGATTTATATACAGAGCATTCAATGTGCCCATCACAGCCCCGTACCCCGAATTCCACCCAGAGTTATATACAGAGCGTTTAATGTGCCCATCACAGCCCCGTACCCCGAATTCCACCCAGAGTTATATACAGAGCGTTCAATGTGCCCATCACAGCCCCGTACCCCGAATTCCACCCAGAGTTATATACAGAGCGTTCAATGTGCCCATCACAGCCCCGCACCCCCAATTCCACCCAGACTTATATACAGAGCGTTCAATGTGCCCATCACAGCCCCGCACCCCCAATTCCACCCAGAGTTATATACAGAGCGTTCAATGTGCCCATCACAGCCCCGCATCCCCAATTCTACCCAGAGTTATATACAGAGCGTTCAATGTGCCCATCACAGCCCCGCACCCTGAAGTCCACCCAGAGTTATATACAGAGCGTTCAATGTGCCCATCACAGCCCCGCACCCCCAATTCCACCCAGATTTATATACAGAGCATTCAATGTGCCCATCACAGCCCCGTACCCCGAATTCCACCCAGAGTTATATACAGAGCGTTTAATGTGCCCATCACAGCCCCGTACCCCGAATTCCACCCAGAGTTATATACAGAGCGTTCAATGTGCCCATCACAGCCCCGTACCCCGAATTCCACCCAGAGTTATATACAGAGCGTTTAATGTGCCCATCACCCCCAATTCCACCCAGAGTTATATACAGAGCGTTCAATGTGCCCATCACAGCCCCGCATCCCCAATTCTACCCAGAGTTATATACAGAGCGTTCAATGTGCCCATCACAGCCCCGCACCCCGAAGTCCACCCAGAGTTATATACAGAGCGTTCAATGTGCCCATCACAGCCCCGCACCCCCAATTCCACCCAGATTTATATACAGAGCATTCAATGTGCCCATCACAGCCCCGTACCCCGAATTCCACCCAGAGTTATATACAGAGCGTTTAATGTGCCCATCACAGCCCCGTACCCCGAATTCCACCCAGAGTTATATACAGAGCGTTCAATGTGCCCATCACAGCCCCGTACCCCGAATTCCACCCAGAGTTATATACAGAGCGTTTAATGTGCCCATCACCCCCAATTCCACCCAGAGTTATATACAGAGTGTTCAATGTGCCCATCACAGCCCGCATCCCCCAATTCTACCCAGAGTTATATACAGAGCGTTCAATGTGCCCATCACAGCCCCGCACCCCCAATTCCACCCAGAGTTATATACAGAGCGTTCAATGTGCCCATCACAGCCCCGCACCCCCAATTCCACCCAGATTTATATACAGAGCGTTCAATGTGCCCATCACAGCCCCGCACCCCCAATTCCACCCAGATTTATATACAGAGCGTTCAATGTGCCCATCACAGCCCCGCACCCCCAATTCCACCCAGAGTTATATACAGAGCGTTCAATGTGCCCATCACAGCCCCGCACCCCCAATTCCACCCAGAGTTATATACAGAGCGTTCAATGTGCCCATCACAGCCCCGCACCCCCAATTCCACCCAGAGTTATATACAGAGCGTTCAATGTGCCCATCACAGCCCCGCACCCCCAATTCCACCCAGAGTTATATACAGAGCTTTCAATGTGCCCATCACAGCCCCGCACCCCCAATTCCACCCAGACTTATATACAGAGCGTTCAATGTGCCCATCACAGCCCCGCACCCCCAATTCCACCCAGACTTATATACAGAGCGTTCAATGTGCCCATCACAGCCCCGCACCCCCAATTCCACCCAGAGTTATATACAGAGCGTTCAATGTGCCCATCACAGCCCCGCACCCCCAATTCCACCCAGAGTTATATACAGAGCGTTCAATGTGCCCATCACAGCCCCGCACCCCCAATTCCACCCAGAGTTATATACAGAGCTTTCAATGTGCCCATCACAGCCCCGCACCCCCAATTCCACCCAGAGTTATATACAGAGCTTTCAATGTGCCCATCACAGCCCCGCACCCCCAATTCCACCCAGACTTATATACAGAGCGTTCAATGTGCCCATCACAGCCCCGCACCCCCAATTCCACCCAGATTTATATACAGAGCGTTCAATGTGCCCATCACAGCCCCGCACCCCCAATTCCACCCAGATTCATATACAGAGCGTTCAATGTGCCCATCACAGCCCTGCACCCCGAATTCCACCCAGAGTTATATACAGAGCGTTCAATGTGCCCATCACAGCCCTGCACCCCGAATTCCACCCAGAGTTATATACAGAGCGTTCAATGTGCCCATCACAGCCCCGCACCCCGAATTCCACCCAGCGTTATATACAGAGCGTTCAATGTGCCCATCACAGCCCTGCACCCCGAATTCCACCCAGCATTATATACAGAGCGTTCAACCTGCCCATCACAGCCCTGCACCCCGAATTCCACCCAGAGTTATATACAGAGCGTTCAATGTGCCCATCACAGCCCCGCACCCCCAATTCCACCCAGATTTATATACAGCGTTCAATGTGCCCATCACAGCCCCGCACCCCCAATTCCACCCAGATTCATATACAGAGCGTTCAACCTGCCCATCACAGCCCTGCACCCCGAATTCCACCCAGAGTTATATACAGAGCGTTCAATGTGCCCATCACAGCCCCGCACCCCCAATTCCACCCAGACTTATATACAGAGCGTTCAATGTGCCCATCACAGCCCCGCACCCCCAATTCCACCCAGAGTTATATACAGAGCGTTCAATGTGCCCATCACAGCCCCGCACCCCGAATTCCACCCAGCGTTATATACAGAGCTTTCAATGTGCCCATCACAGCCCTGCACCCCCAATTCCACCCAGACTTATATACAGAGCGTTCAATGTGCCCATCACAGCCCCGCACCCCGAATTCCACCCAGCGTTATATACAGAGCGTTCAATGTGCCCATCACAGCCCTGCACCCCGAATTCCACCCAGCATTATATACAGAGCGTTCAACCTGCCCATCACAGCCCTGCACCCCGAATTCCACCCAGAGTTATATACAGAGCGTTCAATGTGCCCATCACAGCCCCGCACCCCCAATTCCACCCAGATTTATATACAGAGCGTTCAATGTGCCCATCACAGCCCCGCACCCCCAATTCCACCCAGATTTATATACAGAGCGTTCAATGTGCCCATCACAGCCCCGCACCCCCAATTCCACCCAGAGTTATGTACAGAGTGTTCAATGTGCCCATCACAGCCCCGCACCCCCAATTCCACCCAGAGTTATATACAGAGCGTTCAATGTGCCCATCACAGCCCCGCACCCCCAATTCCACCCAGAGTTATATACAGAGCGTTCAATGTGCCCATCACAGCCCTGCACCCTGAATTCCACCCAGAGTTATATACAGAGCGTTCAATATGCCCATCACAGCCCCGCACCCCCAATTCCACCCAGAGTTATATACAGAGCGTTCAATGTGCCCATCACAGCCCCGCACCCCGAATTCCACCCAGATTTATATACAGAGCGTTCAATGTGCCCATCACAGCCCCGCACCCCCAATTCCACCCAGAGTTATATACAGAGCGTTCAATGTGCCCATCACAGCCCCGCACCCCCAATTCCACCCAGAGTTATATACAGAGCGTTCAATGTGCCCATCACAGCCCCGCACCCCCAATTCCACCCAGAGTTATATACAGAGCGTTCAATGTGCCCATCACAGCCCCGCACCCCCAATTCCACCCAGAGTTATATACAGAGCGTTCATTTTTGCCCATCACAGCCCCGCACCCCGAATTCCATCCAGAGTTATATACAGAGCGTTCAATGTGCCAATCACAGCCCCGCACCCCCAATTCCACCCAGATTTATATACAGAGCGTTCAGGTTTGAATGGTATGGAGGTACGGGAGATATGGGAGGTACGGGAGATATGGGAGGTACGGAGGTACGGGAGATATGGAGGTACGGGAGATATGGAGGTACGGGAGATATGGAGGTACGGGAGATATGGAGGTACGGGAGGTATGGAGGTACGGGAGGTATGGGAGGTACGGGAGGTATATATTTATGGATGGTATGGGAGGTATAGATTTATGGTGGTATGGAGTTATGGGAGGTATAGAGGTATAGATTTATGGCTGGTACGGGAGGTATAGATTTATGGCGGTATGGAGGTACGGGAGGTATAGATTAATGGGAGGTATAGATTTATGGAGGTATAGATTTATGGGAGGTATAGAGGTACGGGAGGTATAGATTTATGGATGGTATGGGAGGTATAAGAGGTACGGGAGGTATAGATTTATGGGTGGTACAGAGGTACGGGAGGTACAGGTGGTATAGATTTATAGGAGGTATAGAGGTATGGGAGGTATAGGAGTACCTCCCGGAGAGGTGAGAGTCTGCAGGATCCTGGCATTGCACCCCCCATGCAGTGTTATAATATATTACATGATAGAGGAGGAGAACACGGATCTCTTACCTTCACCAGTCTCTTCTTCATCACCACCAGACTACAAAACACAAAGAGGAAACCATTAGAGGAAATGACATCACATAGTGTGCGACTGTGGGGGGAGGGGACATTAGAGTGTAAGCTCCTCTGTACAGAGACTGATGTGACTGTGGGGGGAGGGGATTTAGACCCGGCATATCTCAATAAAGAGAACCTGTCACCTAAAAATCATCAATTTTAGTCCCCTATGTGATGGAGGAAAAAAAAAAAAAAAGGAAAAAGAAAAAAAAAAAAAAGAAAAAAATTTTTGCAAAAAAAAGAACGTTACACCCAAGCACATAAAATCCCCCCCCCCCCCCGTGCCCAATTTTTTTTGAGCCCCCCCACATATGCACACGAACGTAAACGCATGCTTTGGGGTGCCTACGCGTGAAAACGTTTGATTGCGATACACGTTAAATATCGCCTCGCACACCAAGTGAGGGCGATAATTCCAACACCAGACCTCCTCCGTAACACTAAACTGATACCAATAGGGGGCTTCTGAACGTCGCCTATAGAAAATATCGGGTACTTACCGTATAAGCCGAGGCACCCAATTTTACCACAAAAAAAACTGGGAAAACGTATTGACTCGAGTATGTGTCCATGCCTCACTGTGCCTCACTTTGCCTCACTGTGTCCGTGCCTCACTGTGCCCGTGCCTCACTGTGCCCAATCTCCCTACCTGATCTCCGGCGCTGTGTGACTAGACTGACGTTTAACATGGGAGTCTATGGAAGGGGTGCCCGGCTTTGAAAAATCGGTGTTCGCCGGCCGTAGGTCCCCCAGACAAAAAACTTTGCACACTTGTAGAGGAAGAGAGGGGGTACATGTGTGCCAAGTTTAGGGTCCAAGGGCCGGCCGGGATCAGGCGCACAAAGTTAAAGATGGACACAGACTCGAGTATAAGCCGAGGGGGGCATTTTCAGTACAAAAAATGTGCTGAAAAACTCGGCTTATACTCGAGTATATACGGTAACCACTTCCATACCGGGCCTATTCTGGCACTTCTCTCCTTCATGTAAAAATCATCTTTTATTGGCTAGAAAATTACTCAGAACCCCCAAACATTATATATATATATATGTTTTTTTTGTTTTTTTTTTAGCAGACACCCTAGGGAATAAAGTGGCGGTCATTGCAACTTTTTATCTCGCACGGTATTTGCGCAATCATTTTTCAAACGCCTTTTTTTTGGAAATTAATTAAAAAATAAACAAAACAGTAAAGTTAGCCCAATTTTTTTTTGCATAATATGAAAGATGCTGTTTACCGCCGAGTAAATAGATACCTCACATGTCACGCTTTAAAATTGCGCACACTCATGGAATGGCGCCAAACTTCAGTACTTAAAAATCTCAATAGGTGACGCTTTAATTTTTTTTTTTTTTACAGGTTACCAGTTTAGAGTTACAGAGGAGGGAGGGGGGAGTGACCGGATGTAGCTGTGAGAGGAGAGCTGCCCGCTCGCTCCTCGCACCTCGTACCCCGCTCCACAACACACGCCGTAATGACTGAATAGTTCGGCGGGAGGGGGCAGGAGAAAGAGAGAGAAGAGGGGTGGTTCCGCCTATCTGACCGGCTGACTACTCTCAGCGTGAGCCGGCATCAGAGACGAGGTTGGAAGCAGAAGGAGACAGCGAGAGGCACTGATCCACCGAGCATGGATGTGTTACTCTAAGACCCAGAATACGCGCCCAGCGTGACCATACTCGATCCGGTCAGCTGACCGGCGCAACCTGAGACTCGCTGGAGGAACAAGCTGGAGGAACAAGCTGGAGGAACAAGCTGGAGCCATCTTCCCTGACCCGGCGAAACCGCTCTGCCTGTCTGCTCGACACTACCTGTCTGCACTGCTTCTCATTATAACACCTGCCCGTCATCCTCACCACGAGTTCATCGGCTTTACACTGCTTATGCCAGATACGGCCGCCTTCAGGACGAAGGCCATTGTGGAAGTGTTTCCTCTATTTTTTCTCACTACAAACCCGGAGCTGGAGGTGAGCAGTTAAAAAATGTTATATACCAGACGTGCATAATCCTCTGTGTTTGCGCCTGTCACATATTTTAGAGGAAGAGGCTGGGGCAAGTAGGTGTGAGGAGTTTGTGAGATACTCAATCAGTTAATAGAGCTGGTGGGGGACTAAACTGTGGAGGACTACAGCAGGTGTAGCTGGAGTGCTACAGGCAAAAGGACACCAACATATATAGAATAACATATAGAACAACTATAAGTGTATACCCATAAAGGAAGAGGGAGAAGGAGAAGGGGAAAGGAAGGAAGAAAAAGAAAATGCCGGGTACACTGTCGGTGATGACCAGGAACGCACAGCTACAGTCCCAGTCCCAGCCCCAGCTGCCCCAATTTCAGCCTCACTCCCAGCCCCAGCCTCAGTCCTCATTGGGAATTAGAACAGGACAGACAGCAGGGGCAGCTAAACTGGAAAAATATGTACATATCCCAGGAAGCACAACAGGCCATACGCCAACAAGGGGGCAAGGGGCCCAACAAGCGAATTCCCAACGGAAAAGTCTGGGCCAAACATTAAATACAGAGATGGCAGGAAAGGCAGCAGGGCGAGCGAGGGCCAAAAGGTAAAGGCACAGGAAAAAGTGACAGAGTCAAACATGGGAACAGGGATGGAGGATGAACCCTCTATGAGAGAGATTCTATCCGCAATAAACAATTGCAAATCCTCTCTAATGGAAATATTTGACCAGCTGAGAGGGATAAAGGAGGAAATGTCAACATTAAAACATGATGTACAGGGGGTTGGGGAGCATACCTCAGCCTTAGAGGAAAGACTCAGCCAGGTGGAAGACGATGTTAACCCTATGATAATGGACATGAAAATAATGAAAGAACAACTGAACTTGTGCGTCAATAAAATTGACGATATGGAAAACAGGTTAAGAAGGAAAAACATAAGGGTACTGGGTCTCCCCGAAAAGAGCGAGGGTAGCCGCCCCACTGAATTCATGGAAAACTGGCTCCGGGAGTGTTCGGTCGGGATTGCTTATCAAAGCACTTTTCAATTGAGCGGGCCCATAGAGTACCTTTTAGAGCCCCAGCTGAGGGCGGGCGCCCTGGACCCATGCTTATCAAACTCCTGCACTTTCCAGATAAAATTACAATTCTCCAAAAACGCAAGAGAGATGAAAGAGGTATTGGTTAACGGAACAAGAATTTCATTTTATCCAGACTTTTCCCCAGAGTTACAGAGGCAAAGGGCCACATTTTTTGAGTGTAAACATAGACTGCAAGAAAAGGGGATTAAATATGCAATGTTCTATCCGGCACGTTTGCGGATAACCATAAACGGGGAAAACACATTCTTTAACACGCCTGCTGAATTGATGACCTGGATGAACATAAAAGAAGGGGAGATATAGGAAGCTGGAAACAGTTACTGACTTGGTCATTGACTTCAATATTCAGAACTCAGACTGTCATCCCCCTTTTTTTTTTTTTTTTTGGTTTTCCTCTCTCTTTTTTCTGTCGTGGTTTTGATATGGGAGCGGGGGGGGGGGGGGGGGGAGCGGGGGGGGGGAGCGGGAGGGGGGAAGGGGTTGTTGGAAATGTTTTGGTTTTTGTGGAGAGTGGCACAAAAGGTGGAGAAATAACACTATATGTCAAGAAACATGGAAGAGATGCATTAGAGAAAGGAATACACGTAAAACACTAAAGGAAGTGCCAATAGGGGGAGGGGGAGGGGGAAAGGTTTCACAGCAAAAGGAGAGTCCGGTCACATTAGAGGTTCTCTACAAGGGCCCCGAATAGGGCAGGTGGGGGGGGGGGAGAGGGGAGGGGGGGGAGGGGAGAGGGTGTGAATGGTACATAGTGACGATTGAATTCACCAAAATATGTATTTATTTTTTTGGGGCAGGGGGGGGGAGGGAGGGGGGGAGGGAGGAGGGAGGGAGGGAGGGGGGAAGTGAGAAGGAAGGTATGGTTGAATAGGGCACTAGAAAGAGTAGATCCACAAAAAACACGCTTATGTAAACCGATATTATTAAAGCATACACGGGCACGGTGGGAGGCATTTTAAAAGGGGAAGAAACAGAAAGGGGGGATGGTGATGCATAATAGTGAGAATAGATCTCCCAATCAGGGAAAAAGCATTAAGGTGTGTTCATGGAATGTCCGAGGGGTAAAAGATCCAATAAAAAAACAGGCAATTTTCTCAGACGCCGATAGTAATAACATCAAAATACTATGTCTGCAGGAAACACACCTGGATAAGGGAACCGTTAATTTGTTAAAAGACAGGAAATATCAGACTCAATACCACTCCACACACACACCGCTTATTCAAGGGGTGTGAGCGTGTTGATAGATTCCGGGATGGTGTTTTCCTGCAGCCATAGTAAGATCGACACCGAAGGACGTTATGTGTTTCTTCATTGCCGGATAGAGACAAGGGAATATGTGGTGGCAAGCATATATATTCCCCCTCCGTCTGGCACAGAAATTTTGTGGGACCTGATGGAGTTTGTTGTGGACAGGCCGGGAGTGCCTGTAATAGTGGCAGGAGACTTTAACATGACTATGAATAAAAAATATGGACAGATTCCCGGCGGGTCCCCCCTCTGGACAGACGGTCGGTAGCCCTCTTTTCCTATTCTGTGGGGAGATGGGACTGATTGATGTGTGGAGGAGGAGACACCCAGAGAAAAAACAATTCTCCTGCCACTCAAGGACACACTCGACCCTGTCCAGGATAGACCTCGTACTCTGTAACGAAGAGGCGTTGGGGGAGTTGGGAGAGGTGGTATATGAACCCAGAAGCATTTCGGACCACTCCTCAATGATCTTTGAAATAAAGATGAATAGAGGATACAATAAAAGGGACTGGAAGCTAAATCCATTCTGGCTAGAGGTAATTAAAGAACCGGAGGGAATAAGTGGTAGCTTGAAAGAGTTTATAGCAGCAAACACTGGCTCTGCCTCGACAGGAATAATCTGGGATACCTTGAAAGCATTTCTGCGGGAAATCCTGATTCAAAAAATATCGCTTATTAAAAAACAGACGCGTGCCAAGGAACTTGCGGCGAGTGAAAAGGTGAGGAGCTCAGAGATTAATTATATAAGCAACCCAAGCATGGAGGGAGGAACATAAGAAATGCCTAGAGGCGCAGGAGGAATACAAAAAAATAATAAGAAGAAAGGTGGAAAATAAAAAACTATTTCAGAAACAGAATTTTTTTGGCGAGGGTGAGAGAGTGGGGAGGATCCTGGCCTTGACTGTGAGGGCCGATAATCCCCCATCTACTATCCCGGCGATTTATGATGAGGATGGGGAAATTAAGAGAGGCACACCAGAAATAACGCAAGTGTTTAAAAAATACTACCAGAATCTGTACAGCAGTACCTGGCATAACAGTAGAGAGGGGGAAATGGACACCTTCTTCGCAGGCCTGAAGATACACCGGCTGACAGGGCAAGATAGAGAGGGGTTGGAGGCACCACTGACACTGGAAGAGATACAATTGGCAACAAAAGAAATGGCGGGTCAAAAGACACCGGGCCTTGACGGCTTGCCAATAGAAATATATAAAACCTACAGTGAGGTGCTGCTTCCAAAACTGCTGGAGGTATTCAACTGAGCGGTTGAGGAGGGGAAAATGCCCGGGTCCATGGAAGAGGCAACCATAATAACACTATTGAAGGAAGGGAAAGACCAACTGGAGGCAAATTCCTATAGACCGATATCTCTTCTGTGTGCAGACACAAAAATTCTGGCTAAAATACTGGCAACAAGGCTAAACAGGATTTATACCAGGAAGGTCCACCAGTTCTAATATTAGAAGAGCATTCTTAAATATCCAGTTGCCAGTAGAAGAAAGAGGGGCGAGAGCAATCCTGTCCTTGGATGCCACAAAGGCATTCGATAGCCTTGAGTGGCAATATCTGTGGAAGGTGCTAGAAGAGTATTAGTTTGGCCCTAAGTTTATTCAATGGATTAGGTTTTTGTATGGGAATCCCAGGGCAAAGATAAGGATCAACGGTGAGTGCTCAGATTGGTTCCGATTGGCGAGGGGGACAAGACAGGGATGCCCGTTATCGCCCCTGCTTTTCGCCCTAGCCTTGGAGCCATTAGCCACTGCGATAAGGACATCACCGGGGATAAAAGGGTTTAAAAAGGAAGTTAGGAGTGGAGAAAGTCGCATTGTATGCGGATGATATTCTGCTCTTTCTGGGGGATACACAGACCTCACTGGTGACAGCAAAGAATATCATAGGGGAATTTGGGAGATTCTCGGGGCTAACAATAAACTGGGATAAATCCGCACTCCTGCCGTTAGAGCCCCTGAGAGGGCAAATAGACCAAGTGAAGGTGGTGTCCCAGATAAGATACTTAGGAATAAACATGACAAAGGACCCTGGGCAATACATAGGGGGAAATTTAGTGCCATTACCGACAAAGTTGAGACAAAAATGCAGGGTCTGGAACCGGCTTCCCCTATCAGTAGCTGGAAGGAGTAACTTGGTAAAAATGGTGTGGATGCCGCAAATGCTATACATCTTACATAATTCCCCAGTATGGATCTCAAAACGGTGGTTTAGGAAGATAGAAGGGGTATTCAGGGAATTGATCTGGAGGGGAGGAACAGCAAGGATCTCACTCCGAGCCCTACAACATCCAAGGGAGAAGGGGGGATTGGCCCTCCCGAACCCCAGATATTATTTCCTAGCTGCTCAGTTGCAGCATATGAGGGGCAGTAATCAGAGGGAAGGAAGAGGAGTAGGAACAAGTGTAGTCCTGAACGATACAAGCTATGACACGGAAGTTGAGGCAGTAGAGGCAGACTCATTTTATTCTAGATGCCCGACAGTTCAATTGATGGTTAACCACTTCCATACAGGGCACTTAAACACCTTCCTGCCCAGACCAATTTTCAGCTTTCTGCGCTGTTGCACTTTGAATGACAATTGCGCGGTCATGCTACACTGTACCCAAACTACATTTTTATAATTTTGTTCCCACAAATAGAGCTTTCTTTTGGTGGTATTTGATCACTTCTGCGATTTTTATTTTCTGCTAAAAAATAAAAAAAGACCGAAAATTTTGAAAAAAATAAGTTTTTTTTGGGTTTCAGTTACAAAACTTTGTAAATAAGTTAGTTTTCTCCTTCACTGATGGGCACTGATGGGGCTGCACTGACGGGCACGGATAAGGCGGCACGGATGGGCAACGATCGGCGGCACGGGTGGGCACAGATCGGCGGCACGGGTGGGCACAGATCGGCGGCACGGGTGGGCACTGATGGGCATGGATAGGCGGCATGGATGGGCACTGATAGGTGGCGTCGGAGACGGAGACTCTTTACCTAGAGTCAGACTGACACCCCGCAGCAACGATCGCCGCGATGCGCGCCCCCGGGGGCGCGCAGCGGCTCAAAATCCTGAGGACGTCATATGACGTCCTGTCAGGATTTTGCAACCACTTTGCCGACGTCAATCCGCTATAGGGCGGGCGGCAAGTGGTTAAATGTTGGAAAGAGGGCAAGAAGATTTTGGGATATACAGGCTTCTCTGAATTTTCCCTTATCTGGGATAATAGAAACCTACAGGAACTTAAAGCCATGGGAAAGGTTGAGGAGTGGGACAGATTAGGTGTACACTTCCTGGAACAACTATTTGCCACCGGTAGAATAAAAACATTCCAAGAAATAAGAGAGGAGTATGCGGTCCCAAATAGATTCTTTTACAGATATTTACAAATTAGGCACGCGCTAAACGCACAGTTCGGACATAGTTTACCGGAATGGAACGATATGGCCATCCTCCGAAGCTTAGTAAACGCAGAGATTGCCAGAGGAGTGATTTCAACTATCTAAGACTCCCTAGAAAGGGCTGATCGAAGTGAGATATTGGTTAATAAAATCAGGGACAAATGGGAGAAGGATGTGGGCACAATCTCACAAGATCAATGGGATCAAATACTGGAAACAGGGCCCGGATTGTCAATGTCTCCCTCCCAGAACATGTCCCAGCTCTACCTGATACATAGGGTGTATTACACGCCCCAAAGAATGTTCCAGTTTGGCAGGAGATTAGACCCAGGATGCCAGAGATGTGGTCAGGACAAAGGAGACCTAATACACATGGTCTGGAGATGCCCCAAGTTGTACCAATATTGGAAGCAAATAGTGGAAAAGATAAATATAGTATTTGGGACGCCTCTGCAGCCGGAGGCTAGGCTATGTGTGTTGGGTCTTGTGGAAGAGAGGGGACCTTCAAAGGATGAGCGCACTGCGATAAGGAGATGCTTGTTTCAGGGAAGGAAACTTATTGCACAGAAGTGGCAAGCAGTAAGTCCCCCTACAGTAATAGAATGGGAGGAGGTAGTACATGATACCATAGTAAAAGAAGAATTCATATACACTAAAAGAGGTAATAAAAATAAATTTAATAATATATGGGATAAATGGATAGAAGTGGAGGCACGGGGAGGGGTGGACGGAGGGGGAATGGGAATGAGTAGGAGAATGTATTAATACATGACAAAACACATATATATTGGAATACAGAAATGAAATGGATGTATGTATAAATGATATGGCAAAGAAATAAAAAAAGTATTTGATATAAAAAAAAAAGTTACAGAGGAGGTCTAGGGCTAGAATTATTGCTCTCGCTCTAACGCACGCGGCGATACCTCACATGTGTGGTTTGAACGGCGTTCACATATGTGGGCGGGACTTATGTGTGTGTTTGCTTTTGAGCGCGAGCTACCGGGGACAGGGGCGTTTAAAAAAAAAAAAAATTCTTAATTTTTTTTATTTTTACACTTTAAAAAAAAAAAAAAAACATTTTTTGATCACTTTTATTCCTATTACAAGGAATGTAAACATCCCCTGTGATAGGAATATATTGTGACAGGTCCTCTTTATGGAGAGATGCGGGGGGTCAATAAGACCTCCCCCCCTCCCCCCACATCTCTCCTCCAGGCTGGAAAGCAAGAGAAAAAAAATTCACCGATCTCATGCTGACAGCCGCGATTGCGTCTTCGTTTACTTCCGGGAACCCGAGCGTGACGTCATAACGGGCCTCCGACGGTCATAGAGATGACTGGTGACCATTAGGACGGCGGCGGGAGGGGGACGTCCCTTCCCATCGCCTATAAGAACAATCAAGTGGCGGAACTGCCAATATGATCGTTCTTATGGTGCGCAGAATCACCGGCTACAAAGAATGATATCTGAATGATGCCTGTAGCTCCACCCATCATTCAGATATCCCCGCCCCTAAATACCAGGACGTCACATGAATTCACCACCCCCCCTAAAAAACAACAACCTGATGTTTGGAAATTCACCCCCCCCCCCATGTTTGCGAATTCAACCCCCCCCCCATAACTGATAATTGTGAATTCAACACCCTCCCCCAATAATATGATGTTTGTATAAAATAATATAAAATCCATTGTATGGTAGAGTGATTGTCAGTCCAACTATCAGAGCCGTGTATGGTGAGGAAGATATATACTATATACCTGAAATAGGGGACCCCCAACAACTGATATGTGTTTGTGAATTCACCCTCCCCATAACTGAGTTTTGTAAATTCACCCCCCCCTGTTTGCGAATTCAACCCCCCCATAACTAATGTTTGAAAATTCACCCCCCCCCAAAAAAAACTGATGTTTGGAAATTCACCCCCCCCCCCCACCAAAAAATGATGTTTTTAAATTGACCCCCCCCCCCCATGTTTGTGAATTCACCCCTTCTCCCAAAACAAAAAAGATTTTTGGAAATTTACCACCCCCCCATGTTAGTGAATTAAACCCCCCCCCCCAATAACTAATGTTTGTGAATTCACCCCCCCCCAAAAAGTGAATTAACCCCCCCCCAATAATGAATGTTTGTGAATTGAATTCACCACCTCCCCCCTAAAAAACAACAACTGATGTTTGGAAATTCACCCCCCCCAAAAAACTGATTTTTGGAAATTTACCCCCCCATGTTAGTGAATTAACCCCCCCCAATAACTAATGTTTGTGAATTCACCACCCCCCCCCCAAAAAAACGATGTCTGGAAATTCACCCCCCCCCATGTTTGCGAATTCAACCCCCGCATAACTAATGTTTGAAAATTCACCCCCCCCCCCAAAAAAAAACTGATGTTTGGAAATTCACCCCCCCACCAAAAAACTGATGTTTGGAAATTCACTCCCCCCCCCCAAAAAAATTATGTTTTTAAATTGACCCCCCAGGTTTGTGAATTCACCCCCTCTCCCAAAACAAAAAAGATTTTTGGAAATTTACCACCCCCCCCCATAACTAATGTTTGTGAATTCACCACCCCCCCCAAAAAAAAACGATGTTTGGAAATTCACTCCCCCCCAATAACTGATATTTGTGAATTCACCCCCCCCCCCCCATATGATGTTTGAATAAAATCCATTGTATGGCAGAGTGATTGTCAGTCCAACTATCAGAGCCGTGTATGGTGAGGAAGATATATACTATATACCAGAAATAGGGGACCCCCCCAATAACTGATATGTGTTATATGTGCCCCCCCCCCCTAATAATATGATGCTTGTGAAAAAAAAAAATTCAACAACAAATGTCAGTTCTTTTTCTGCAGCAGATTTGAATTTTGCCACAGATCTAAAAATAGCTCATGTCAGTTATTGTCATGGCAACGCAGCCCCAGCTGCTGCCTCAGCGGTGGGAGGAGTCATGTCATGTGACGATGAGGTCATAGTGCCTGAACCTCTTAGTATGAATCTCCCAGCAGCTGCAGCTCAGAGTGAGAGAAAACTCAGAGAGAGAAGGATGTACATGTTTTCTGTCCTCAGCGTCGGCCGTCATTCAATGATGAGCCGTTATAGAAAAGCCAAATTTCATGATATAAACAGAGTCCTGGAGGAACCAGCACAGGGGAGAGCGGGACTCTTAATAGAGAATTGCCAGGAAGCCACAAAGCCTCAAATTACTGCCCCACAAAGGGGTATTCATGGGGCAATTAGGCATCTACTGAAGAAAAACAAGAAGATTCATCCTCTGAACAGCAACAAAGAGGATCAAACACAGGGGAGGGTGGAACCCTCAGCAGGGGACCCCCAACCAGCCACACAGCCCCAAATTACTGCCCCGCAAAGGGGTATTCATGGGGCAATTAGGCATCTACTGAAGAAAAACAAGAAGATTCATCCTCTGAACAGCAACAAAGAGGATCAAACACAGGGGAGGGTGGAACCCTCAGCAGGGGACCACCAACCTGCCACACAGCCCCAAATTACTGCCCCACAAAGGGGTATTCATGGGGCAATTAGGCATCTACTGAAGAAAAACAAGAAGGTTGACCCTCTGAACAGCAATCAACAGGATCAAACCCAGGGGAAAGTGGGAGCCTCAGCAGGGGACCACCAACCAACCACACAGCCCCAAATTACTGCCCCACAAAGGGGTATTCATGGGGCAATTAGGCATCTACTGAAGAAAAACAAGAAGGTTGACCCTCTGAACAGCAACAAAGAGGATCAAACACAGGGGAGGGTGGAACCCTCAGCAGAGGACTGCCAACCAGCTGCTCAGCCCCAAATTACTGCCCCGCAAAGGAATGGCCCATCTTCAACCGGATCGTTCCACGGTGCAACATTGCCTAGACCATCTCCATCAGTATCATACTACAGAGCAATAAGGAGTGGTCTATCTACACCTGAATTATACAACAGTGCAATAATGAATGGTCCATCTTTATCGAGATCATTCTACAATGCAACATTGACTCGTCGTCCTTCATCCGAATCAATCTACAGTGCAATATTGGATTCTTCACATGGACCATACTACATGGCAGAACGGAGCAGTTATAAATACAGAGCAAGAAGGAATGGTCTATCTTCATTCAGATCACTCTTCAGACCAAAACTGAATCGTTCCCGTTCATGCGAATCAATCCGAAGTGCAATATCCAATACTTCATACGGATCATACTACATGGCAGTACGGAAGGGGTATGACCTCAGAGCAAGAAGGAATGGTCAATCCTCATTCTTCAGAGCAAAACTGAATCGTTCCCGTTCATGCGAATCAATCCGAAGTACAATATCTAATACTTCATACGGAACATACTACATGGCAGTACGGAAGGGGTATGACCTCAGAGCAAGAAGGAATGGTCTATCTTCATTCTTCAGAGCAAAACTGAATCGTTCCCATTCGTGCAAATCGATCCGAAGTACAATATCTAATACTTCATACGGATCATACTACATGGGAGTACGGAACGGGTATGACCTCAGAGCAAGAAGGAATGGTCTATCTTCATTCAGATCATTCATCAGAGCAAAACTAAATCATTCCCATTCATGCGAATCGATTCGAAGTACAATATCTAATACTTCATACGGATCATACTACATGGCAGTACGGAACGGGTATGACCTCAGAGCAAGAAGGAATGGTCTATCTTCATTCAGATCATTCATCAGAGCAAAACTAAATCATTCCCATTCATGCGAATCGATTCGAAGTACAATATCTAATACTTCATACGGATCATACTACATGGCAGTACGGAACGGGTATGACCTCAGAGCAAGAAGGAATGGTCTATCTTCATTCAGATCATTCATCAGAGCAAAACTAAATCATTCCCATTCATGCGAATCGATTCGAAGTACAATATCTAATACTTCATACGGATCATACTACATGGCAGTACGTAACGGGTATGACCTCAGAGCAAGAAGGAATGGTCTATCTTCATTCAGATCACTCTTCAGAGCAAAACCGAATCGTTCCTGTTCATGCGAAACGATCCGTAGTGCAATATCCAATACTTCATACGGATCATACTACATGGGAGTACGGAACAGACCATCTTCAGTCTGATCACTCCATACTGCAATAGTGAGCAATCCATCTTCATGTACGCACTGCTCATGGGTGGACCGCCCACAATCCGGAAAGCCATCTAGAGAGAAGTGCAATCTCAAGCTCCACCCTCTTAGGGGCAGGACATGTAGAGGAAGAGCGGCCTATGGGGTGGCCTCGTTCACAGGGGGGCGTATGAATTGGTGCCCCATGGCTAAGATGGAGGCGGGCGCTCCCATGAGAAAAGTGGCACCAAGAAGCACTTTCCTGAGACAAAGGTCGGCAAGAGCAAAGCAGAAGGATTGGGGGGTCCTCTGCATTCCTCCTGCCGACCTTTGTCTCAGGAAAGTGCTCCTTGGTGCCGATTGTTTCACGATAGTGCCCGCCTCCTTTCTAGCCATGTTTTTGGATCATACTACATGGCAGGACGGAACAATTATAAATACAGATGAAGACGGAATGGTCCATCTATATTCAGATCATTCTTCAGAGCAATACGGAATGTTCCATCTTCATTCAGCTCCGCAAGACAAAACTGAATCGTTCCCTCTTCATGCGAATCGATCCGTAGTACAATATCGAACGCGTCATACGGATCATACTACATGACAATACGGAATGTACCATCTTCATTCTGATCACTCCATACTGCAATAGAGAGCAATCCATCTTCATGTACGCACTGCTCATGGGTGGCCCGCCCACAATCCGGAAGGCCCTCTAGAGAGAAGTGCAATCTCAAGCTCCACCCCCTTAGGGGCAGGACAAGTGGAGGAGGAGCGGGCTATGGGGGGGGGGGAGGGGGAGGCCCCGTTCACAGGGGGGCCTATGAATTGGTGCCCCATGGCTAGGAAGGAGGCGGCGCTCTCATGAGAAAAGCTGAGAAGCATTTTCCTGAGACAAAGGTCGGCAAGAGCAATGCAAAAGGATTGGGGGATCCTCTGCATTCCTCTTGCCGATGTTTGTCTCAGGAAAGTGCTCCTTGGTGCCACTTGTCTGACAAGAGAGCGACTGCCTCCTTTCTAGCCATGTTATTGGATGGTTGCAGGGGCAGAGGGGACGCCAGTCTGATCTCATAGCTTGGCTTAGGAAGCTCCTAGCATCATGGGACAAAGAAAGAGGGCAGGAGGGGCGGCAGCCCCAGGCGCTGGTATTATGTGAGGTGGAGGAAGCGCCACCATTTTTGTTGACATACAGTGCTCTTACATCTTTGGGGGGGGGGGGTGTGCAGTCTGGCATCATAGCCCTGGGCGCTAGAGATTGAGATTACGCCTCGTTCTGGACGGTCCTCTGGATTGTGGCCGCTCCATGCATGCGCAGTTCGTGCGCCCACCTCACGTGACATTGCAAAATGGAGGTTTTACTAGATTGTCCCGAAGTGGGAACCTTAAATGTCCGACTTCTTCATGTTTCTGGATGGGGCCCCCTTAATGTTGTGGCCCCGTCTCTATATTCTGAGCATTTTACAGAGAGATGAACTACATGGACTTGTGTCTTTTTTTCAACCACACTAAATACGTAACGGGGCACCCTACATTGATGATTCAGGGACAATCCGATCGCCTTAGGGGGTCAGGAAGGAATTTTTTTCCCCCTTTTGGGGGTTTCGTTTGCCTTCCTCTGAATCATCGGAGGGTTTAGGGGTCTGAAATGGCCCCACCCCTGAGGAGTCAGGCTGGATTTACACCTGAGCATCGGGCTTTTGGAGCATTTTTTTGGGGGGCGTTTGTATGTGCGTTTGATTTGATGATTTTGATTTTTTTTGTAGTGGGTTAAAGGTTAGGGGTTAATTTATTTACTTATTTTGTTAAGTTAGGGGTTAATATTAAGGTTAGTATTTAGGATTACGGTTAGGGTTTAATATTAGGGTTGGGGGTGATTATTGGGGTTGGGGTAAATATTGGGGTTGGGGGTGAATATTAGGGTTGGGGGTAAATATTGGGGTTAAGGGTTGTGGTTAGGGCTTATTTATTTTATTATTCGTTATTTTCAATAAATTATTGCATTGTCGCACAAAAACACTCAAAAACAGGTGACAAAATGCACTAAACCGCTCAAATCAAGCGTTTCCATGCATTCCTACGGAACCAAAAATGCTCCACAAACACACCGATCTGCCCGATTCGCGCTCCAGAACTTTTTCTCTCCATATAGACTCATTCTCCTCCAGCATTTTGGAGGTTCAAGCTATAAAACACGGAGGATAACAGTGACCGATCTCTGGATCATTGGAAGGTTTAGGGGTCTGAAAAGGTCCCGCCCCTGGGGAATCAGAGGATAACAGTGACTGATCTCTGGATCATCGGAAAGTTTAGGGGTCTGAAAAGGTCCCGCCCCTGAGAAATCAGGAGGATAACAGTGACTGATCCCTGGATCATCTGAAAGTTTAGGGGTCTGAAAAGGCCCCGCCCCTGAGGACTCACAGGATAACAGTGACTGATCTCTGGATCATCGGAAGGTTAAGGGGTCTGAAAAGGTCCCGCCCCTGAGGAATCAGAGGAGAAGAGTCACTGATCTCTGGATCATCGGAAGGTTTAGGGGTCTGAAAAGGTCCCGCCCTTGAGAAATAAGAGGATAACAGTGACCGATCACCATCGAAGCCCCAGAATTGTTTCCTTCTCTTGATTTACTTCCAATAAAATTGGTTGTCTTGAGGCGCCCCAATGTGAGATTGGATTTACGGAGCGATAATTCGAATCCTCCTGTTACATGTCCTTTTCTCTGGGTGGTTTTATATTTGTCTGGCGGGGGCGCTCTCACTACGGCTCATTGCTGTCATCTTGAGACTTCAATCAAAATAGAATTTGTAAAAAAAAAACTCAGTCAAGTAATTGCCAGAGCATTGTTCCCAATTGTCTTTGTATGTGAAGATTATTCTTTCTCCTTTTGTTTTATTTGTGAATGAATAGAATGATAAATGAGAGCGGGGGTGGGGGGTGCTCCCTCACACAATATATCACCCTAGGGCCACAGGATGGTGATGGGGGACACCATAAGTATAGGCACTTAGTGCCCGCCCACCCGAGCTCATATAGGAGTTTGGCTCCCATGGTTGAGACGCAGGTTCTTTCATTCTATTACTAGGGTAGGACCCACGAAATTCGGGGTACTTTGTCGCAGTTTGTGGGCTTAGCACTATATGACCATATAGTGTGACCAAACCCCCGTATATATTTTTATGTATATGTTCAGGTGTTTTTAACTAGCCTTACAGGATAAATGTCATTCTTGAATGTGTGCGCTGTAATCTGTTTTGTACTTTCTTTTGGTCTTATAGCAGCACCATCTGGAATTTAAACGCATTTTAGGGTGTGCCCCCCATATATGTTTTTGTAACAAGGACCAGCAATGTACTGGTATGTTGCTGGACTTTGAGTGGTTATTCCAGAATGATGCCTGCGGGTTTAGGTATCATCTTAGTATCATTCTTTTCAGCCAGCGGTCGGCTTTCATGTAATAGCAATCCTAGCGGCTAATTAGCCTCTAGACTGCTTTTAAAAGCAGTGGGAGGGAACATTCCCCGCCCCCCACCATCTTCCATGGTTTTCTCGGGCTCTCCTGTCCCAACAGGGAACCCGACAATGCAGCCGGTGGTTCCGCCAGCTGACCATAGATTATACTGTAATGTTACTTTGTTGATCCGGGGAAAATCCGATTGCCTCTCGGGGGATAGGGAAATAATTTTTTTCCCCTGATGTAGCAAATTGGATGATGCTCTGCTGGGGTTTTTTTGCCTTCCTCTGGATCAACTGTGGGTATAGAATTGGGTATAGGGCAGGGATATGCAATTAGCGGACCTCCAGCTGTTGCCAAACTACAAGTCCCATGAGGCATAGCGAGACTCTGACAGCAGCAAGCATGACAGAGGCAGAGGCATGATGGGACTTGTAGTTTTGCAACAGCTGGAGGTCCGCTAATTGCATATCCCTGGTATATGGGATTGTACGATAAATAAAATAAAAAATATCGTACAATCCCATATACCAGGGATATGCAATTAGCGGACCTCCAGCTGTTGCCAAACTACAAGTCCCATGAGGCATAGCGAGACTCTGACAGCAGCAAGCATGACAGAGGCAGAGGCATGATGGGACTTGTAGTTTTGCAACAGCTGGAGGTCCGCTAATTGCATATCCCTGGTATATGGGATTGTACGATATTTTTTATTTTATTTATTTTTTTGGTTGAACTGGATGGACTTGTGTCTTTTTTCAACCTGACTAACTATGTTTTATTGTTAACCATCATTTGCTTAGCAGGTACGCCATTCAGCTGCAGCACTGTGTTATTTATCTTGACAGCAACAGCGTTTGCTCCCACGATACGTAAATCAGTGACTCCAGCGCTGTAGGAGGTGATTTCACCATCACAGTTAAAAAAAATAAAATGGTGCATGTATGCCCATCATTAGAAGACGGTGGATGAAGGGCGGTATTCTAATGGTGGGCATACCCACCGATCAATCTCTTTTCTTCGATCAGCCCACAGGCTGCATGGAAAAAAAAAAGAGCATTACAATGTATGCCCAACAAGGACCAGCAACATACTGGTTGGTATGTTGCTGGACTTTGAGTGGTTATTCCAGAATGATGCCTGCGGGTTTAGGTATCATCTTGGTATCATTCTTTTCAGCCAGCGGTCGGCTTTCATGTAAAAGCAATCCTAGCGGCTAATTAGCCTTTAGACTGCTTTTACAAGCAGTGGGAGGGAACATTCCCCCCCCCCCACCATATTCCACGGTTTTCTCTGGCTCTCCTGTCCCAACAGGGAACCCGACAATGCAGCCGATGGTTCCGCCAGCTGACCATAGAGCTGATCAGAGACCAGAATGGCTCCAATCATCTCAAATCGGAAGCTACGAGCATTTCATGACTTCGATTTTGCCAGATATAAACAGCGCCACTGGGAAATTGAGAAAGCATTTTATCACACCGATCTTTGTGTGGTCAGATGCTTTGAGGGCAGAGGAGAGATCTAGGGTCTAATAGACCCCAATTTTCTCAAAAAAAGAGTACCTGTCACTATTGCTATCATAGGGGATATTTACATTCCCTGAGATAACAATAAAATTGATTAAAAAAAATAAATGAAGGAACAGTTTAAAAATAAAATAAAAAAAGTTAAATAAATAATAATAATAAACAAAAAAAAAGCTCTATTTGTGGGACAAAAAGGACGCAAATTTCATTTGAATGACAATTGCGCGGTCGTGCGACGCTGTACCCAAAGTGTGACAGCGCTGAAAGCTGAAAAATGGCTTGGGCAGGAAGGGGGTGAAAGCGCCCGGTAGGCAAGGGGTTAAACATGTATGCAGTTTGTCGCCGCTGCACATTTGTGCGCAATTTTAAAGCATGTCGTGTTTGGTATCCATGTACTCGGCATAAGATCATCTTTGTTATTTCATCAAACATTTTGGGCAATATAATGTGTTTTAGTTCATAAAAAAAAAAAAAAAAAAAAAAAAAAAAAGGGGTGTCATTTTTGCCAAAAGAATCGCGATTGAAAAATCGCTGCGCAAATACTGTGTGAAAAAAATAATTGCAACACCCACCATTTTTAATCTGTAGGGCCTTTGCTTTAAAAAAATATATAATGGTCGGGGGTTCAAAGTAATTTTCTTGCAAAAAAATATTATTATTTTTTTCCATGTAAACAAAAAGCGTCAGAAGGGCTTTTCTTCAAGTGGTTAGAAGAGTGGGAGGTGATGTGTGACATAAGCTTCTAAATTTTGTGTAGGGCCGAAACAACTAATCGATTAATTTCATAATCGATTAGTTGACGATTAATCGATTACTATTTTCATAATCGATTATTCGGCCAGTAACATAATGGGGTTAAAAAAAAAACTACAATTAGCCATTTATAGTACAAAAAGAGCAAATCGCTACTGTAAATATCACTTTCACTGTCCCACAGTAAGAAATGAACCCCTTTCAGTAGCGATTATTTGCTCTTTTTGTACAAATTTTTTTATTTTTTAACACCATTATGTTACTAAACATCTAATGCCGCGTACACACGTCCGTTTTTAATGTCATTTTTAAAACCAACGTTTTTCTCGTCGTTTTTTTTCCTTGTTTCTTCTCCACACTGTCTTGCGTACACACGATCATAAAAAAAACGCTCGAGCAAAGCGCAGTGACGTACAACACGTAGGACGGCACTATAAAGGGGAAGTTCCGTTCAGATGGCGCCACCCTTCATGTTAGTAAAGTTTGTTGAGCGACGATTCGCGCTTTTCAGCCTCGTTCTTTTCAGTCCATTACAGCGTGACGAATGTGCTGTCTCCATTACGAACACTAGTTTTACCAGAACGAGCGCTCCCCTCTCATACTTGATTCTGAGCATGCGCGTTTTTTTTCCCCCTCGTAAAAGCCTACACACTACCGTTTTTCACGACGTAAAAAAAAACGACGTGAAAAAATAGAGCAGGTTCCAACTTTTTTAGGCCATTTTTCACGTCGTTAAAAATGCTCTGGAGCCCACACACGATCGTTTTTAATGCCCATTTTTAAAAATGGCATTTTTAACGTCATGAAAAACGATCGTGTGTACGCGGCATCAGGCCCGGGTCACACCTCTGTGTGTTTTTTTGGTGCTTTTTGCAGAAACACACTACAGGTCATTTACATGGTTTCCTATGAGACACGTTCACATCCATGATTTTTTCAGCTGCTGCGTATTTGGAAAGGACAAGGACTTTTTTTTAACGCAAAACGGTGCTATTTTGGTTCAATATACTTCAATAGAGAAGCTGCAGAAAAGCATGTAATAATGTGTTTTTGCGGCAATTTGTGTTTTTTAGTCTGCCCAACAACAAATTGGCCAAAAAAATAAAAAAAATGTAAAAATGCAGCAAAATTACCCCTTTTTTTTTTTAACGGTTATTAACCGATTAATCGGCCAACTAATCGATTATGAAAATAATCGTTAGTTGCAGCCCTAATTTTGTGCATAAAAAATGACCCCATTTTGGAAAGTAGACACCCCAAGCTCTTTGGCGATATGCAAGTTGAGTCCATGGAATATTTTATATTTTGCCACAAGTTTCGGGAAAATTTTTTTTTTTTTTGCACAAAGTTGTCACTAAATGATACAGGTATATTGCTCACACATCACATGGTTATATGTGGAATTACACCCCAAAATACATTCTGCTGCTTCTCCTGAGTCCGGGGATACCACATGTGTGAGACTAGCCATATACAGGACCCCGAAAACCAATCACCGCCTTCAGGCTTTTTAAGGGCGTAAAATGGTGATTTCACATCCTCACTGCCCATCACAGTAACGAAGGCCATGAAATGTCAAGATAGCACAACCCCCCCCCCCCCAAAAGACCCCATATTGGAAAGTAGACACCCCAAGGTATTTCGGGGTCCCGTACACGGATAGGCTCCCAAAAAGTCCCACACATGTGGTATCCTCGTGCTCAGGAGAAGCAGCAGAAAATAAATAAATAATCTTTCTTCATAAATTGCGGCCAAAATGGATTTTGCTCCATTTCTTTGATGAAAATCCCCCAAATCGGTGAATATTATTTATCTGTAGGAAAGTTATAGAATCCACAAACTGTGGGATATCAATATCTGAGATATGATCTTATTTCTTGAGGCCCGAAAATATCAGCACAGGACAAATACCGCCCAAATGACCCCTTTTTTGGAAAGTAGACAGTCTGAGGTGTTTAGTAAGAGGCATGGTGTTTTTTTTTTATCATAAGTTTTTTTAACCGGTTCCCGACCGCCGCACGCCGATGTACGGTGACAGAATGGCACGGCTGGGCACATTGGTGTACAGGTACGCCCCCTTTAATGTGCAAACCGTAGGTCATGCACGCGCACGCTGCCACCGGCGACGCTTCCGACCCTGTCGGGAACTCCGTGACTGCACCCGCCGGGACCTGCGGACCCGATCGCCGCCGGTGTCCCGCGATCAGGTCACAGCTGAAGAACGGGGAGAGGTAAGTGTAAACAAACCTTTCCCCGTGCTTCCTAGTGAGAGTGTCACTGATCGTCTGTTCCCTGTCATAGGGAACAACGATCAGTGACGTGCCACGCCAAGCCACGCCCCCTAACAGTAAGAATCACTCCCTAGGACACACTTAACCCCTTCAGCGCCACCTACAGGTTAACCCCCTCACTGCCAGTGTCATTTTCACAGTAATCAGTGCATTTTTATAGCACTGATCGCTGTAAAAAATGACAATGGTCCCAAAATAGTGTCAAAAGTGTCCGATATGTCCGCCATAATGTCGCAGTCACAATAAAAATCGCTGATCGCCGCCATTACTAGTAAAAAAAAAAATATTATTAATAAAAATGCCATAAAACTATCCCCTATTTTGTAGACGTTATAACTTTTGCGCAAACCGATCAATAAACGCTTATTGCGATTTTTTTTATACCAAAAATATGTAGAAGAATACGTATCAGCCTAAACTGAGGAATTTTTATATATATATATATATATATATATATATATATATATATATATATATATATATATATATATGGGGATATTTATTATAGCAAAAAAGTTAAAAAAATTGCATTTTTTTCAAAATTGTCGCTCTATTTTTGTTTATAGCGCAAAAGAAAACAAACGCCGAGGTGATCAAATACCACCAAAAGAAAGCTCTATTTGTGGGAAAAAAAGGACGTCAATTTTGTTTGGGAGCCACGTCGCACGACCGCGCAACTGTCAGTTAAAGCGACATTTTTTTGTGCTGATAATGCCCCCCCCCCCCGGGCTTATATGCGAGTCTGTGTCCATCTTCAACTTTGTGCGCCTGATCCCAGCCAGCCGTAGGTCCTCTGGACCCTAAACTTGCCACACATGTAGCCCCACTCTTCTTCTACAAGTGTGCAAAGTTTGTTGTCCGGGGGACCTACATCCGGGGAGCACCGATTTTTCAAAGCCGGGCACCTCTTCCATAGACTCCCATGTTAAATGGTAATTTCTCTGGTGATTTTGGGGACCCGGTACCAGCTGGCCGTAGGTCCCCTGGACCCCAAACTTAGCACACATGTAGACCCACTCTTCATCTATAAGTGTGCAAAGTTTATTGTCTGGGGGACCTACGGCTGGGGAGCACCAATTTTTCAAAGCTGGGCACCCCTTCCATAGACTCCCATGTTAAATGGTAATTTCTCTGGTGATTTTGGGGACCCGGTACCAGCCGGCCCTAGGTCCCCTGGACCCCAAAGTTAGCACACATGTAGACCCACTCTTCTTCTACAAGTGTGCAAAGTTTGTTGTCCAGGGGACCTACGGCCAGGGAGCACCGAGAACTTGCACAATTGGTGGCTGACTAAATACTTTTTTGCCCCACTGTATTGTTGAAACAACACGACTTTATAAGAAACCCCCACTCACATTTACTCAATTAAATATCGATATGATAACACAGATAGATGCATACATTGTCAAGCTTTTGAATGAAACGAATCTGATGACCAGATTAATTGCAGCTTCAATCAGAAGGTGAAGGTATAGATCCCATTAACACTATAGACCATTACTAAAATAAATATAAAGGCAACCATTATGTTAAATAAAATTAAAACTTACTATACTTAAAGCGGGGTTCCGGACATAATATAAAAAAAAAAAAAAATGTTTTTTTGCAATCTCAACTTCATTACCATGAATATTCTTCAAAGCATATCAAAATTTCACGATCGCTACATAAATCTGTGCAAAAAAAACGTACATGATATCTTCTCAGCGATCTTGTGGCCGTTTCCATGATAGCTGTGGGCATGTGAAGCCCATTTCATTTGTCTTCCTGGTTTTCCTGAGAGAGGTGCATGCTGGGTAACCCCCATGCACCTCTAGATCTCGCGCATGCGCAGTTAAATGGCGCTCATAGCGCCGTAAGTTTGTACTTAAAGCGGTTGTATACCGCAAAACTTTTTTTTTTGTCAACCTGCAAGGCAAAGGTATAATGAGCTAGTATGACTAGCATACTAGCTCATTATCAATCACTTACCTTAGATCGAAGCCCCCGCAGCGGTCCTCGGACACGTCCTCCGTCGCATCCATGATACCCGGAGTGACTTCCGGGTATCGCCGCTCCAGGCGCTGTGATTGGCCGGAGCGGCGATGACGTCACTCCCGCACATGCGCGGGGAACGACACGATCCCCGCGCAAGCGCGAATTTCCGGCAGTCTCCCATTCAAGAGCCGCCGCGCTCAGTGCGCCTGCGCCGTTATCTACGGCGCGCATGCGCCGTAGATAGCGGTACAGTCTTTTTTGCAAATATCTCCGAGACTGTGTAGGTCTCGGAGATATTGCAAGCACCTACAGGTAAGCCTTAATGTAGGCTTACCTGTAGGTGCTTGTACAAATTTTGGGTATACAACCACTTTAATCACGTCATTTCCTGTATGGAAATAACGCGATTTTTCGGCAGAGTAAAGCCCACAGACTCCTGGAAAATGATGACACTCATTTCTTAAGAGGCCAAGCGAGTTAGGAAGGGAAGTTCATCCACCGCGGACTAGGAACTAGGCAGATTAGGAAATCTGCCTAGTAACAGCCATTTAGAGGCAAGTAAAAATGTTTTGTTTTTTGCAAAATAATTTTTTTTTTAGATTAAAGGGAAGCGATTGATATAAAGTTTATTTTTAGGGTGGACCTCCACTTTAACATCGTAATTCAAACCATTGACACACAAAATATGATATAAAAACATATACATGATCCGCACTACATAGAAACTGTGCACTAATGAACAACCCTATCCTTCCAAAATATGCCCACCACAACTCCGTTAAATGAATAACTTACCGTATATACTCGAGTATAAGCCGAGTTTTTCAGCCCTTTTTTTGGGCTGAGAATGACCCCCTCAGCTTATACTTGAGTCAGCGTACCTGAGTCCGTGACATGCAGAGTCAGACGGCGGCCGTGCAGTGTAAAAAAGTCGCGCTCCTCCTTGTCCTGTTCCGTGATAGGCGGAATACTCGGTTTCCCAGCAGACACTGTGTTCAGTGTTCCGCCAATCACTGACGCCCTCTCATCCGTGATAGGCGAGAGGATGAGAGGGCGTCCGTGATGGGCGAGAGGATGAGAGGGCGTCCGTGATAGGCGGAACACTGAACACAGTGTCTGCTGGGAAACCGAGTGTTCCGCCTATCACGGAACAGGACAAGGAGGAGCGCGACTTTTTAACACTGCACGGCCGCCGTCTGAATATCTCACGGACTCAGGTAGGGCTGGGAAAAAAATCGATTTTAATCTTGAATCGAGTTTTGAGTTCAAATCGATTGAGATTTGAAGAAAATCGATTTTTTTTACATTTTTTTTTTTTTATTTAAAAAAAAAAATCTTTTTTTTTATTTTTTTTCCTTCAAAGTTTCCGTAGCAGGGCTGCAGGGGGCGTATCAGGAATGGCACTGGGTGGCGTTACCCCAATTACTCGCGGCGGCTGCGGCGAGTAGATGTAATGTAACACTAACTAACCGCAAGCAGTGTTCAAAAGCCACGCCTCCCAAGTCCTCGTCTGTGATAGGCGGAACACTCAATTTCACAGCAGGCAGTGTTCAGCCTATCACGGACATCCTCTCATCCTCGTCTGTGTTATGAGGATGAGCGGATGTCCATGATAGGCGGAACACTGAATGCTGGGAAATTGAGTGTTCCGCCTATCACAGACGAGGGGGAGGCGCGGCTTTTGAATACTGGAATGGCCGCCGGTGTAGCAGTAAAATCCGTATCCCATGAAAATCTCCATCAGGTACGGGCACAGTGATTGAAGCATGGGCACAGTGAAGCACGGGCACAGTGAGGCATTGGGCACAGTGAAGCATAGACACAGTGAGACACGGGCACAGTGAGGCATGGGCACAGTGAGGCACGGGCACAGTTCAATTAAACTAAGAGTAACCTCAGGATTTTTTGTTGTTTTATTAGCTAAATCCAAATACAGTATTAATAATTTGGATGTTTAACAATCTTTGTTGCACACTGACTTTGCAGTTAGAGAAAGGGCTTGCCTTTGCAATTTTGTTTATTACTTTAATTAATTTTAATTAAAAAAAAATAATCGAATCGAATATCAAGTTTTTTATAAAAAAATAAAAATAAAAAAAAAAAATAATCGCAGATTTTTTTTGGGGGGAAAATCGCCCAGCCCTAGACTCAGGTACTGTACACAGATCGGCAAAGTGATTCTGCAATGGGCACAGTGAGGTCAGGTTGCAATGAGGTCAGGTTGCAATGGGCACAGTGAGGTCAGGTTGCAATGGGCACAGTGAGGTCAGGCTGCAATGGGCACAGTGAGGTCAGGCTGCAATGGGCACAGTGAGGTCAGGCTGCAATGGGCACAGTGAGGTCAGGCTGCAATGGGCACAGTGAGGTCAGGCTGCAATGGGCACAGTGAGGTCAGGCTGCAATGGGCACAGTGAGGTCAGGTTGCAATGGGCACAGTGAGGTCAGGTTGCAATGGGCACAGTGAGGTCAGGCCGCAATGGGCACAGTCAGGCCGCAATGGGCACAGTCAGGCCGCAATGGGCACAGTCAGGCCGCAATGGGCACAGTCAGGCCGCAAATGGACATTGTTGACCCTCTTTTTTTCGCTTACAGTAGCTGCTGCATTCTCACCCTAGGCTTAAACTCGAGTCAATACGTTTTCCCAGTTTTTTGTGGTAAAATTAGGTCCTCGGCTTATACTCGAGTATATACGATAATTGACATTATCATAATATAAACCTATAGAGAATTGTGAAACCACTATTGGAAAATAAAGGATGGGTATTCCTACAAAATTAAAACAGAACCCTCACCCAATATTATTACAACCGACATTTCTACTTATATATAAATGCCACTGGCATAACGTTGGGTAAAAAACTATATGGTACAGAAAAGCAGAGGAGATGACATGTAAGATAGCAAACTATACCTCAAGCGGCAGACAAAACCAATCAACGACATTGAGTCCCAGGAACATTCAAAGGCCACCCTAAACTGAATCCCTGGATATATGTATTTAATACACCCTAGTTCTCCAAACATGACCAAGTATGTGTATATGACCAAGGGCATAGAGCTGAGCGGTGGCCATCTTGCCATCACTTATCTGTATGGGAAGACACTGCCAGCTCCGGATGGTTCCCGGGCTCAGTGATCAGTAACCAATGGGAAGTGGCAGGGGGAAGGGCACCGCTCCTGCTTCTTCTAAGGCTGGGTTCACACTGATGCAGTGCGGGAAACTCAGCCATACCTGTGCGGTTCCCGCATCGCATCCGAATCGCAGGCAGTTCACACTGTGCTCTGCCAATATAAAGTTAACGACACCCCTGAATCGGTTCGCAGGATGCAGTGCAAAGTGTGGAATCAGATCGCATGCGATGCGATTCCAGTGCAGACGAAAAAAAAAAAAAAAGGGTTCTGCACGTTTTTTGGTGCGGATCCATTGTGAATTGAACCACACATAATGTAAGGCTCAGTTCGCAGCGCACTGAATTTGCATGTCATTTGTACAGAAATCCGGTGCAATGCGGCAGATCATAAGTATGAACCCGGCCTTAAAGGGGTTGTAAAGGTAAATGTTTTTTCACCTTAATGCATCCTATGCATTAAGGTGAAAAAACATCCGACAGTACCGGCCCCCCCGAAAGTCCCACGCTCGCCCCTGGCATCCTCTTCGCCGTGAGCCTGGCCGTTGATTGGCTACACTGGATGGATTGAAAGCAGCGCAGCCATTGGCTGGTGCTGCTGTCAATCACATTCAAATGACACGGCACGCCGGGGGGCGGGCCGAGTGATACAGTTGGCGCCCGCAATAACTCCACACCATGCGAGCTCGCATGAAGGTGTGGAGTCCTTGCGGGGAGGAGCCGAGACAGCCGCCGAGGGACCCCAGAAGACCAGGTTCGGGGCCACTCTGTGCAAAACGAGCTGCACAGTGGAGGCAAGTATAACATGTTTGTTATTTTTTTTCAAAAAAAAATGGGAACCTTTAGTGTCCCTTTAAGGCTCCGTTCACATCTCTGCGTAGGGGGGTGACAATTGCGGTAAAAATGCGCTAATAGAATCACCGGACACCCTTCGCCCCAAAAGAAGATCCTGTATTTCTTTTGAGCAACGGGCGTCCTGCGATTCTGTTAGCACCCCAAATAAAACGCGATTTCCCGCGATTCGTCGTTAAAAACGTGCAAACACAATCACGGGAAAATCGCGCTGCGTTTGGGGTGCTATTAAAATGAACGGGCAACGCACCGGTAACACACGGGCGTCCTGCGATTTGCCGCTTTTCCGAATCGCAGGCAGCATCATGGCGAATTCCGCACGCAGTTCGGAAAGCAGAGATGTGAACGGAGCCTAAAGTGATCCTGCAGTAAATGCGTCACAGAGATCACTTTTATCTGAAAGAGAATCGCCTAAGGGAAATGAAAATTCCGGGGTTATGGAATCTAGCTGCAGCCACACCCCCCCATCCCCCCCCGGTATTTAATGTCAAAATTATTGACGGTCGGCAATCTTCAAGCTGTTCCCGGCGTGTCAACAAGAAGCAAAATGTCATGAATAGAAAGCCGTTCCTGACCGCTAAAACGATTGCTTATAGCAGCGATCATCAGTGCTATAAGGACTCATGCCGCGTACACACGATCTATTTTTTCGACGGTGAAAACACCGTCGAGAAAATCGACGTTAAAAACGAGGAACAGCTTGTTCCCCTCACACACGGCCGTTTTAAATGTCATTTTTTTTTTGGTCGAAAAAAACGACCGTGTGTGGGCTCCGCGGCAATGTTTCCCTATGGGAAACACTGCCGCGGAAAACATGTCGAAAAAAACGACGAGAAAAATTAGAACATGTTCTAATTTTTCTCGTCATTTTTAATGCCGTTTTTCTCGTCGAAAAAAACGACAGAAAGCCCACAGACTATCGTTTTTCTCGTCGAATGGGAAAAATGTCGTTTTTTTCGACGGGAAAAACGGCCGTGTGTACGCGGCATAACAGTGCAAAAATACATCTCCGATTACCCCCCCACCCCCCACCCCCAGTCGTATAGTGATGACAATGAGCTCCTCTGATGGGGAAAAAAAATTCCGTATATACTCGAGTATAAGCGGAGTTTTTCAGCACATTTTTTTGTGCTGAAAATGCCCCCCCTCGGCTTATACTCGAGTCATCTTTTTGCGCCTGATCTCTTGGACTTTGGGGACCCGGTGTTGGCCGACCATCGGTCCCCCGGACCCCAAACTTGGCACCCATGTAGCCCCTCTACAAGTGTGCAAAGTTTGTTGTCCGGGGGACCTACGGCCACGGAGCACTGATTTTTCAAACCCGGGCACCCCTTCCATAGACTCCTATGTTAAATGGTAATTTCTCAGGTGAATTTGGGGACCCGGTACCGGCCGGCCGTAGGTCCCCTGGACCCCAAACTTGGCACCCATATAGCCGCACTCTTCCTCTACAAGTGTGCAAAGTTTGTTGTCCGGGGGACCTACGGCCGGGGAGCACCGATTTTTCAAAGCCGGGCACCCCTTCCATAGACTCCCATGTTAAATGGTAATTTCTCCGGTAATTTTGGGGACCCGGTACCGGCTGGCCTGGACCTGAAACTTGGCACACATGTAGCCCCATTTCTCCTCTACTAATGTGCAAATTTTGATGTCTGGGAGACCTACGGCCGGGGAGCACCGATTTTTCAAAGCCGGGCACTCCTTCCATAGACTCCCATGTTAAACATCAGTCTAGTCATGGGCACAGTGAGGCACGGGCACAGTGAGGCACGGGCACAGTGAGGCATGCAGATAGACACCCTAGGGTTATACTCGAGTCAATACGTTTTCCCTTTTTTTTTTGTGGTAAAATTAGGTGCCTCGGCTTATATTCGGGTCGGCTTATACAGTAGTAACAAAAGAAAAAAAAAAAAAAAAAAAAAGAAAAATGTTAAAAGAAGGACAAGAAATATTGTTTAAAAGCGAAATAAAAAATTATTATTATTATTATTATTTTTTTACATACTGTCACCAGTCAGTGTCCCCAATTCATACCACACCAGACACGTGATTTATTGGCTGTCCAGTGGCAGGGGCCTCTCAGGAGTGAGGTGCCATCGCCACGAGGGAACTATAGGGGATTGGCCAGTATGGATGAAGCCGTCCCTTATAACTGACTAAACGCCTGAGGTTATCGAGGCTATTTGTGTTTACATGCCACACATCGCCATTTGGTCGCCAACATCACGGATCAGGCTGACAAATGGCGCGGTGGGTCCTCGGTGTTGCCAGATTACAGTTGTGATTCACTAAAGGCTCTTCCGGGTCCTCCGTAACGGGGGACCACGGGGTTCTGGTAAGCAGACTATTTTGTCTTATGGTTGGCGGACATCACACTGGTTTTCTTTCCATATGTGAAGAGATTGGACCTCATTTTGTACAAGGATTTGTGCGCAGGGGGGGGGGGGGGGGAATCATATCACTTATTGAATATTTATTTACCAACTTTATGAACATTTATGGACTTTATTTTCACTTTTTTTTATTTTTCATTTATAAAAATTGTATTTTGATTATTCATTTAAGGTGATTTCATCATTTTCACTTGGAGGCTTCTGGCCAATTCCCATCATATAAATGTTTGTTTACATCTATTAATCACATTTATATTGTCACATTTAGGTTTTTAGCGCGATTCTATTTTTCTTTCTACATTTTGTTCACGGTTTGTAGTTTACAGAAGAGTCGCTGCTTTACGTTTGTACTTTAGGCATTCTTTGTGGACACATAAGATTGCCTCTGATCTTAGCGCAGTTTCTTTTTTCTTTTACATGATGGCGCTGTACTGCGCTGGTCACACCATGTAAAAAATTAAAATAAAAAATTGATACATTTCTTTATTTTCCAAAACATTGTGACAAAAAAATGACAACTTCGAAAAACTCACCATGCCTCTTACTAAACACCTCAGACTGCTTTCCAAATAGGAAATAGTACTGGGGGGTGCTTTGTGGGGTATTTGTACGGTATGTGTACTGAGGGGGGGGGGTCACTGGGGGTGATTTGGGGGGTATGTGTACTGGGGGGAATATTTGTCCTGGGGGGGTGATTTGGGGGGTATTTGTACTGGGGGTGATTTGTACAGGGGGGATGATTTGGGGGTGATTTGTACTGGGGGGGGTATTTGTACTGGGGGTGATTTGTACTGGGGGGGTGATTTGGGGGGTATTTGTACTGTCCTGGCGTTTTAGGGGCATGAAGAAATGAGATGGGCCGTCAGTACAGGGGATTGGTGGATTGTCAGATGAATATCTCTCATAGTTGGAGGATTCTATAACTTTCTTACAGATAAATAATATTCACTGATTTGGGGGAAAGAAATGGAGCCGAATACAATTTTGGCCGCAATTGATGAAGAAATTTTATTTTATTGGATATTTTGTATAGCACTGGTCTATACAGGAAGTGGGGGACGCACTCACTGGTCTGTACAGGAAGTGGGGGACGCACTCACTGGTCTGTACAGGAAGTGGGGGACGCACTCACTGGTCTGTACAGGAAGTGGGGGACGCACTCACTGGTCTGTACAGGAAGTGGGGGACGCACTCACTGGTCTGTACAGGAAGTGGGGGACGCACTCACTGGTCTGTACAGGAAGTGGGGGACGCACTCACTGGTCTGTACAGGAAGTGGGGGACGCACTCACTGGTCTGTACAGGAAGTGGGGGACGCACTCACTGGTCTGTACAGGAAGTGGGGGACGCACTCACTGGTCTGTACAGGAAGTGGGGGACGCACTCACTGGTCTGTACAGGAAGTGGGGGACGCACTCACTGGTCTGTACAGGAAGTGGGGGACGCACTCACTGGTCTATACTGGTGTCATAATGGATCATCACTCGGAGTTGCTGGTCGGCGTGTCTCTTCCACAGGTGGCGGCTCTTCTGCTCGACTTGGTAGATGATCTGAAAATGAGAGATGTGATCACCAATCTATACACAGAGCACTGAGGAGGAGGATAAGGATAGGGATGATTGGCATAGGGATGGGGATGATGATGATGATGGGGATAGGGATGATAGCGATGTTGATAGAGATAATGGAGATAATGATGATGATGATAATGATGATGATGATGATAGGGATGATGAGGATAGGGATGATGATGATGAGGATAGGGATGATGAGGATAGGGATGATGAGGATAGGGATGATGAGGATAGGGATGATGAGGATAGGGATGATGAGGATAGGGATGATGAGGATAGGGATGATGAGGATAGGGATGATAATGATGATAGGGATGATGATAGGGATGATGATGATGAGGAGGATAGGGATGATGATGATAGAGATGATGAGGATAGAGATGAGGATAGGGATGATGATGAGGATAGGGATGATGATGATGAGGGATGATGATGAGGATGAGGATAGGGATGAGGATAGGGATGATGATGAGGATAGGGATGATGATGAGGATAGGGAGGAGGAGGAGGATAGGGAGGAGGAGGAGGAGGATAGGGAGGAGGAGGAGGAGGATAGGGAGGAGGAGGAGGAGGATAGGGAGGATGAGGAGGAGGATAGGGATGATGATGAGTATAGAGAGGATAGGGATGATAAGGATAGGGATGAGGATGATGATAGGCATGATGATGATGAGGATAGGGATGATGATGATGAGGATAGGGATGATGATGATGAGGATAGGGATGATGATGATGAGGATAGGGATGATGAGGATGAGGGATGATGATGAGGATGAGGATAGGGATGAGGATGAGGATAGGGATGATGATAGGGATGATGATGAGGAAAGGGAGGAGGAGGAGGATAGGGAGGAGGAGGAGGAGGATAGGGAGGAGGAGGAGGAGGAGGATAGGGATGATGAGGAGGAGGATAGGGATGATGATGAGTATAGAGAGGATAGGGATGATAAGGATAGGCATGATGATGATGAGGATAGGGATGATGATGATGAGGATAGGGATGATGATGATGAGGATAGGGATGATGATGATGAGGAGGATAGGGATGATAATGATAGGGATGATGATGATAGAGATGAGGATGATGAGGATAGGGATGATGAGGATAGGGATGATGATGCTGAGGGATGATGATGATGAGGATAGGGATGATGATGATGATGATGATAGGGATGATGATGATGAGGATAGGGATGATGATGAGGATAGGGAGGAGGAGGAGGATAGGGATGATGATGAGGAGGATAGGGATGATGATGAGGATAGGGATGATGAGAAGGAAGATAGGGATGATGATGAGGATAGAGAGGATAGGGATGATAAGGATAGGGATGAGGATGATGATAGGCATGATGATGATGAGGATAGGGATGATGATGATGAGGATAGGGATGATGATGATGAGGATAGGGATGATGATGATGAGGAGGATAGGGATGATAATGATAGGGATGATGATGATAGAGATGAGGATGATGAGGATAGGGATGATGAGGATAGGGATGATGATGCTGAGGGATGATGATGATGAGGATAGGGATGATGATGAGGATAGGGATGAGGATGAGGATGATGATGAGGATAGGGATGAGGATGATGATGATGATAGGGATGATGATGATGAGGATAGGGAGGAGGAGGAGGATAGGGATGATGATGAGGAGGATAGGGATGATGATGAGGATAGGGATGATGAGAAGGAAGATAGGGATGATGATGAGGATAGAGAGGATAGGGATGATAAGGATTGGGATGATGATGAGGATAGGGATGATGATGATGATGAGGATAGGGATGAGGATGATGATGAGGATAGGGATGAGGATGATGATGATGATGATGGAGGATAGAGATGATAATGATGAGGAGGATAGGGATGAGGATAGAGATGATGATGATGATGATGATGATAGAGATGCCACATCATCCCTTGAAATCCAGGACACATATGAATTACACGGTTCTGGGGCTGATTAGGGTGATAATTATTCTCACTTGGTGCTTTACCTGCATTATATCAGCCCCAGAACCTGTGTACTTCATATGTGTCCTGGATTTCAAGGGATGATGTGGTAACTCTAGATAGGGATGATGAAGATGATGGTGAAGGGATAAGGATGCTGATGACACTTCCAGGTGATGTGCGGTGTGTGACATATGTACAGCCGGTATATATATATATAAGGGGGGGAGGGGTCAGTACAGGTGAGGGTGTCACATGATGTCAGTGTGGCCCCTCACCTCCTCGGGTCCCGGGACTCGGTGTCGGCAGTTGATGGCGGTGGTCGGTGATTGGCAGGTCAGGACGAGCAGGGCCCCCACAGTGAGCAGAGACCCCCCTAACCGAGCCGCCATCTTCATCCATCCGTCACCACGGCAACGTGACGTCACTCCTCTGAGCCCAGGAGCCGCTTCCGTACCACCTGACAGGTTACCCCGACAACGGCCTTTGGACTAGCTTTAAATCCCACCCCTTCCGCCATATTACCGGAGCCCAGAGCGCTGAGTTACACAGCTCCGCCCCCTCCGCCATATTGCCGGAGCCCCGCTAGTCCACAGGGAGTGGAGCGGAGTGTATCGCTCTGTAGTATTCTCCTGACTGACCCGCAGGTGACCCCCGACTTCCTCCTGACCCGCAGGTGACCCCCGACTTCCTCCTGACCCACATGTGACCCCAACTTCTCCCACAGGGGACCCCCGACTTCCTCCTGACCCACAGGGGACCCCCGACTTCCTCCTGACCCACAGGGGTCCCCCGACTTCCTCCTGACCCACAGGGGTCCCCCGACTTCCTCCTGACCCACAGGGGACCCCCGACTTCCTCCTGACTCACAAGGGACCCCCGACTTCCTCCTGACCCACAGGGGACCCCCGACTTCCTCCTGACTCACAGGGGACCCCCGACTTCCTCCTGACTCACAAGGGACCCCCGACTTCCTCCTGACTCACAGGGGACCCTTGACTTCCTCCTGACTCACAGGGGACCCCCGACTTCCTCCTGACTCGCAGGTTACCCCGACTTCCTCCTGACCCACAGGTGACCCCCCGACCCTGACTTCCTCTTCACCTGCAGGGGACCCCCAACTTTCTCCTGACCTGCAGGTGACCCCCGACTTCCTCCTGACCCACAGGGGACCTCCTTCTGACCCGCAGGTGACTTCCTCCTGACCCGCAGGTGACCCCCGACTTCCTCCTGACCCTCAGGGGACCTCCTCCTGACCCGCAGGTGACCTCCTCCTGACCCGCAGGTGACCTCCTCCTGACCCGCAGGTGACCCCCGACTTCCTCTCTATCTATCTCTATCTCTCTCTATCTCTCTCTATCTCTATATTTCTGACATCTCATTAGAGTTCCTTAAATAAGATGGGAGAGTGTAATTTGCTGAGATCGGGGTTTGAGCACGGCATTGAACAGGCTGGACCACACCATTACAACCCCTGCTGCCCCCTGTCTTCTGCCCTGGTAACCCCCTCTACACTGCCCTACAAACTGCTCACCCTTTCCTCTGCCCTGCTGACCCCCAGTACAAAGCCGTACTGACCTCGCATCCTCTGCCCCCCCTGACATTTATTTTACTGCACCCCCACATCAGACAGACCAGATCCAGCCCTGGCATGTGACCCCGCTGGCAGGAGCTCTCTCCCGGAACACGCATACGCCGGAGCAGTAAAAGGCGGGAGAGGAATGCGTGTGGAATGTGTGCATAGAATTCACTGCAGAGTTTTGTGGAAAAGAAGGGAAGTGAACACAACTCATTCTGATTATATATACAGTGCCTTGAAAAAGTATTCATACCCTTTGAAATTCTCCACACTTTGTCATGTTACAGCCAAAAACGTAAATGTATTTTATTAGGATTTTATGTGATAGACCAACACAAAGTGGCACATAATTGTGAAGTGGAAGGAAAATGATAAATTATACAAATAAATATGTAAAAAGGGGGGGGGGCATTTGTATTCAGCCCCCTTTACTCTGATAACTATAATCTAGTAGAACCAATTGCCTTCAGAAGTCACCTAATTAGTAATTAGAGTCCACCTGTGTGTCATTTAATCTCAGTATAAATACAGCTTCTGTGAAGCCCTCAGAGGTTTGTTAGAGAACCTTAGTGAACAAACAGCATCATGAAGGCCAAGGAACACACCAGACAGGTCAGGGATAAAGTTGTGGAGAAGTATAAAGCAGGGTTAGGTTATATAAAAATCTCCCAAGCTTTGATCATCTCACGGAGCTCTGTTCAATCCATCATCGGAAAATGGAAAGAGTATGGCACAACTGCAAACCTACCAAGACATGGGCGTCCACCTAAACTGACCACGCCGGGCAAGGAGAGCATTCATCAGAGAAGCAGCCAAGAGGTCCATGGTAACTCTGGAGGAGCTGCAGAGATCCACAGCTCAGGGGGGAGAATCTGTCCACAGGACAACTATTAGTCGTGCTTCTCCACAAATCTGCCCTTTATGGAAGAGTGACAAGAAGAAAGACATTGGGGAAAGAAAGTCATAAGAAGTCCTGTTTGCAGTTTGTGAGAAGCCATGTGGGGGACACAGCAAACATGTGGGGGACACAGCAAACATGTGGGGGACACGGCAATCATGTGAAGGACACAGCAATCATGTGGGGGACACAGCAATCATGTGAGGAACACAGCAATCATGTGGGGGACACAGCAATCATGTGAAGGACACAGCAATCATGTGGGGGACACAGCAAACATGTGGGGGACACAGCAATCATGTGGGGGACACAGCAATCATGTGGGGGACACAGAAATCATGTGGGGGACACAGCAAACATGTGGGGGACACGGCAATCATGTGAAGGACACAGCAATCATGTGGGGGACACGGCAATCATGTGAAGGACACAGCAAACATGTGGGGGACACAGCAATCATGTGGAAGAAGGGGCTCTGGTCATATGAGACCAAAATTCAACTTTTTGGCCCAAAAGCAAAACGCTATGTGTGGGGGAAACTAACACTGCACATCACCCTGAACACACCATCCCCACCGTGAAACATGGTGGTGGCAGCATCATGTGGTGGGGATGCTTTTCTTCAGCAGGGACAGGGAAGCTGGTCAGAGTTGATGGGAAGATGGATGGAGACAAATACAGGACAATCTTATAAGAAAACCTGTTAGAGTCTGCAAAAGACTTGAGACTGGGGGGGCGGAGGTTCACCTTCCTGCAGGACAACGACCCTAAAGTACAGCCAGAGCTACAATGGAATGGTTTAGATCAAAGCATATTCATGTGTTAGAATGGCCCAGTCACAGTCCAGACCTAAATCACATTGAGAATCTGTGGCAAGACTTGAAAATTGCTGATCACAGACGCTCTCCATCCAATCTGACAGAGCTTGAGATATTTTACAAAGAAGAATGGCAGAAATGTCCCTCTCTAGATGTGCAAAGCTGGTAGAGACTAGGGATGAGCTTTATGTTCGACTCGAACTTTGGCTGTTCGCCGAATAGCGAACAATTTGGGGTGTTCGCGGCAAATTCGAAAGCCGCGGAACACCCTTTAAAAGTCTATGGGAGAAATCAAAAGTGCTAATTTTAAAGGTTAATATGCAAGTTATTGTCCTAAAAAGGGTTTGGGGACCCGGGTCCTGCCCCAGGGGACATGTATCAATGCAAAAAGAAGTTTTAAAAACTGAAGTTTTTTCGGGAGCAGTGATTTTAATGATGCTTAAAGTGAAACAATAAAAGTGAAATATTCCTTTAAGATTCGTACCTGGGGGGTGTCTAAAGTATACCTGTAATGTGGCGCATGTTTCCCGTGTTTAGAACTGTCCCTGCACAAAATGACATTTCTAAAGGAAAAAAAGCCATTTAAAACTACTTGCGGCTTTAATGTAATATCAGGTCCCAGCAATACAGATAAAAGTCATTGAAAAAATAGCAGGGGTTCCCCCCCCCCCCAGTCCATTACCAGGCCCTTTGGGTCTGGTATGAACCAAAATTTTTAAAAAAATGCGTGGGGGTCCCCCCAAATTCCATATCAGGCCCTTCAGGTCTGATTTGAATATTAAGGGGAACCCTGCACCAAATTTTTTAGAAATGTCATTTTGTGCAGGGACTGTTCTAGACACGGGAAACATGCGCTAATTTACAGGCATACTATAGACACCCCCCAGGTACGAAATTTAACGGAATATTTCACTTTTATTGTTTCACTTTAAGCATTATTAAAATCACTGCTCCCGAAAAAACGGCCGTTTTTAAAACTTTTTTTTGCATTGATACATGTCCCCTGGGGCAGGACCCGGGTCCCCAAACACTTTTTAGGACAATAACTTACATATAAGCCTTTCAAATTTGCACTTTAGATTTTTCATGTTTGTGTCCCATAGACTTTAACGGTGTTCGCGTGTTCAAACACATTTTTTGCCTGTTCACATGTTCTGCTGCGAACCGGGGGGTGTTCAGCTCATCCCTAGTAGAGACATCCCCAGAAAGACTTGCAGCTGTAATTGTAGAGAAAGGGGGTTCTACAAAGTATTGACTCCGGGGGGGCGCCATACAAATGCCCTCCCCCCACTTTTCACATATTTATTTGTAATTTTCCTTCCACTTCACAATTATGTGCCCCTTTGTGTTGGTCTATCACATAAAATCCCCAAAAAATACATTTACGTTTTTGGTACAAAATGTGGAAATTTCAAGGGGTATGAATACTTTTTCCAGGCACTGTATATAGTGTCATCCTCTCCCATAGCTCTACAATGTGTACCGCGTGTTGCAGACAATGATCACTGATACAGATTGTGAAAACATAGAATCCCTCCAGTGCCAAACATGTACAGTATGGAGTAGAATGTACTCCTCGTATCTTCGGGGTTTTGTAGTTCCAATAAGTCACCTGACCTCCAAAACTGAAACTAAATTCTGTACAATTATTTTCACATTCTCTGAGGACATCAACCTTCACGTCACCGCGCCCCTTCCATTCCCCTCCAGGATGGCAGACAGCAAGTACCTGCACCCTGTGGCCCTACACTGGGATCAGGGGCCACAAGAGCTGAAACCTCTGAAGAATAAACTGCAGCTGTATTTCGGGAGTAAGAGCAAATCAGACGGAGGAGAGTGTGAGATCCGAGACACCGACTGCACCCGGGGGTACATCCTCATCTACTTCAAGGAGGAAGAAGGTAGGTACTGAGAAGAGGGGGATAGGAGGCTCTCATATACAAGGAGGAGGCAGGTAAGTACTGAGGACTGGAGGGGGATCCTCATACACTACAAGGAGGAGGGAGGTAAGTACTGAGGACTGGAGGGGATCCTCATACACTACAAGGAGGATGGAGGTAAGTACTGAGGACTGGAGGGGGATCCTCATACACTACAAGGAGGAGACAGATAAGTACTGTGGACTGGAGGAGATCCTCATACACTACAAGGAGGAGGGAGGTAAGTACTGAGGACTGGAGGGGATCCTCATACACTACAAGGAGGAGGGAGGTAAGTACTGAGGACGGGAGGGAGATCCTCATACACTACAAAGAGGAGACAGGTAAGTACTGAGGACTGGAGGGGATCCTCATACACTACAAGGAGGAGGGAGGTAAGTACTGAGGACTGGAGGGGATCCTCAAACACTACAAGGAGGAGGGAGGTAAGTAGTGAGGACTGGAGGAGATCCTCATACACTACAAGGAGAAGGGAGGTAAGTACTGAGGACTGGAGGGGGATCCTCATACACTACAAGGAGGGGGGAGGTAAGTTCTGAGGACTGGAGGGGGATCCTCATACACTACAAGGAGGAGGCAGGTAAGTACTGAGGACTGGAGGGGGATCCTCATACACTACAAGGAGGAGGGAGGTAAGTAGTGAGGACTGGAGGGGATCCTCGTACACTACAAGGAGGAGGGAGGTAAGTACTGAGGATTGGAGGGGATCCTCATACACTACAAGGAGAAGGGAGGTAAGTACTGAGGACTGGAGGGGATCCTCATACACTACAAGGAGGAGGGAGGTAAGTACTGAGGACTGCAGGGGGATCCTCATACACTACAAGGAAGAGGGAGGTAGGTACTGAGGATTGGAGGGAGATCCTCATACACTACAAGGAGGAGACAGGTAAGTACTGAGGACTGGAGGGGGATCCTCATACACTACAATGAGGAGGCAGGTAAGTACTGAGGACTGGAGGGGATCCTCATACACTACAAGGAGGAGGGAGGTAAGTACTGAGGACTGGAGGGGGATCCTCATACACTACAAGGAGGAGGGAGGTAAGTACTGAGGACTGGAGGGGGGATCCTCATACACTACAAGGAGGAGGGAGGTAAGTACTGAGGACTGGAGGGGGATCCCTAATACACTACAAGGAGGGGGGAGGTAAGTACTGAGGACTGGAGGGGATCCTCATACACTACAAGGAGGAGGGAGGTAAGTACTGAGGACTGGATGGAGACATGGAGGGATGGATGGAGACATGGATGGATGGAGACATTGATGGATGGATGGGGGAGTTTGCCTTGAATAGTAAAAATGAATTAAAAAGTGTTTTCAGTTTAGTTCTGCTTTAAATCTGCAGCTTTCATTAAAATAATCCCTGGTGATCCCGCCATGGAGGTCCTTGTTGAGGCACTTCCTGTTATAGGGTGACAACGCTCTGTCCCATCTCTCAATTCTGCTCCTGCATTGTGAGAACAAATCACGGCCACACCCACCCCTCCTCCATGCGGGATCCTCCAATAATATAACCAATCAGTGAAGATCCGGCACTCTTCATCTCGCTGAGCAAATTCCACTTTATTGAGAAATGATTTAAAAAAAAGACGATTAAACAATCACTGCAGCCGCCAAACACTCCATTTACTTCAACCACTTCAGATCCGCGCTATACCCGAAAGACGGCCGCAGCGCGGACCTGAACTGCCGGGAGGGCGTCCGTGGACGTCCTCCTGTTTACTTCCGCTATGCGCGCCGCCGTGGAATAGCTGTGCCCGCTGTGTCACACGGGTGCCGATGCGCGTGCCTGGCGGCCGCGATGTTTGCCAGGTACCCGCGATCGGCAGTCACAGAGGCAGGACGTGGATCTCTGTGTGTAATGATGGGGTGTAAACACACAGAGATCCACGTCCTGTCAGGGAGAGAGGAGACCGATGCTGTGTCCCTTCTACATAGGGACACAGATCGGTCACCTCCCCCAGTCAGTCCCCTCCCCCCACAGTAAGAATCACTCCTAGGGAACACATTTAACCCCTTGATCGCCCCCTAGTGTTAACCCCTTCCATGCCAGTCACATTTATACAGTAATCAGTGTATATTTATAGCACTGTTCGCTGTATAAATGTGAATGGTCCCAAAATAGTGTCAAAAGTGTCCGATGTTTCCGCCGCAATATCGCAGGCCTGACAAAAATCGCAGATAACCGCCATTACTAGTAAAAAAAAAAATGTCATAAAACTATCCCCTATTTTGTAGATGCTATAACTTTCGCGCAAACCAATCAAGCACTTATTGCGATTTTTTTTTTTTTTCCAATATGTAGAAGAATACGTATCGGACTAAACTGAGGAAAACATTTTAAAAAAATAAAATTGGGATATTTATTATAGCAAAAAGTAAAAAATATTGTGTTTTTTTTTCTAAATTGTCACTCTGTTTCTGTTTTCTGTTTTTGCGCAAAAAATAAAAACCGCAGAGGTGATCAAATACCACCAAAGAAAGCTCTATTTGTGGGGGAAAAAATTATAAAAATATCATTTGGGTACAGTGTAGCATGACCGCGCAATTGTCATTGAAAGTGCGTCAGTGCTGAAAGCTGAAAATTGCTCTGGGCAGGAAGGGGGTTTAAGTGCCCGGTAAGGAAGGGGTTAAATAGGAAAATGATTATTCCGTTGTCAGTTCTGAATCCCAAAATAACTCGGAGTTTGGATTCCGGTGCGTGTTTTCCACATTACTTTACTGTCTGATTTTCCTTATTGTCTCCTCCTATCACAGCACGGGATCGGGTTCTGCAGAGGAAGACCCATCACCTGAAATTACCAAATGGGACGACATTACAGCTGATTGTCCGATTACCGGAGGAAGGAAACGCAGAAAGTACCCAGAGCTCCGCCCCCCGAAGGACGCAAAGACTCCGCCCCCCGCACAGGAGGTCCCAGCAGTAAGTGTCTGATAGAGAGTATTCTGGAGATTGTACAGTGTGGGCGGGTCCCCCCAATTATATTATATCAACCATACTAATAATGGCTGTACCCCGGCCAATCACAATATTCACTCACTAATTATACCTTACCTACACCCCACCCACTAAGTATACTCCACCCACTACCTACTCACCACCCACTAACTATACTCCACCCACTACCTACTCACCACCCACTCACTATACTCCACCCACTACCTACTCCCCACCCACTAACTATACTCCACCCACTACCTACTCCCCCACCCACTAAGTATGCTCCACCCACTACCTACTCCCCACCAACTAACTATACTCCACCCACTCACTATACTCCACCCACTACCTACTCCCCACCCACTAACTATACTCCACCCACTACCTACTCCCCCACCCACTAACTATACTTCACCCACTACCTACTCCCCACCCACTAACTATACTCCACCCACTACCTACTCCCCACCAACTAACTATACTCCACCCACTCACTATACTCCACCCACTACCTACTCACCACCCACTAACTATACTCCACCCACTACCTACTCACCACCCACTCACTATACTCCACCCACTACCTACTCCCCACCCACTAACTATACTCCACCCACTACCTACTCCCCCACCCACTAAGTATGCTCCACCCACTACCTACTCCCCACCAACTAACTATACTCCACCCACTCACTATACTCCACCCACTACCTACTCCCCACCCACTAACTATACTCCACCCACTACCTACTCCCCCACCCACTAACTATACTCCACCCACTACCTACTCCCCACCCACTAACTATACTCCACCCACTACCTACTCCCCACCCACTAACTATACTCCACCCACTACCTACTCCCCACCCACTAACTATACTCCACCCACTACCTACTCCCCCACCCACCAACTATACTCCACCCACTACCTACTCCCCACCCACTAACTATACTCCACCCACTACCTACTCCCCCACCCACTAACTATACTCCACCCACTACCTACTCCCCACCCACTAACTATACTCCACCCACTACCTACTCCCCACCCACTAACTATACTCCACCCACTAACTATACTTCACCCACTAACTATACTCCACCCACTACCTACTCCCCACCCACTAACTATACTCCACCCACTACCTACTCCCCACCCACTAACTATACTCCACCCACTACCTACTCCTCACCCACTAACTATTCTCCACCCACTAACTATGCTCCACCCACTAACTATACTCCACCCACTAACTATACTTCACCCACTACCTACTCCCCACCCACTAACTATACTCCACCCACTACCTACTCCCCACCCACTAACTATACTCCACCCACTAACTACTCCCTACCCACTAACTATACTCCACCCACTACCTACTCCCCACCCACTAACTATACTCCACCCACTACCTACTCCCCACCCACTAACTATACTCCACCCACTACCTACTCCTCACCCACTAACTATTCTCCACCCACTACCTACTCTTCACCCACTAACTATACTCCACCCACTAACTATACTCCACCCACTACCTACTCCCCACCCACTAACTATACTCCACCCACTAACTATACTCCACCCACTACCTACTCCCCACCCACTAACTATACTCCACCCACTACCTACTCCTCACCCACTAACTATTCTCCTCCCACTAACTATGCTCCACCCACTAACTATACTCCACCCACTAACTATACTCCACCCACTACCTACTCCCCACCCACTAACTATACTCCACCCACTAACTATACTCCACCCACTACCTACTCCTCACCCACTAACTATTCTCCACCCACTACCTACTCTTCACCCACTAACTATACTCCACCCACTAACTATACTCCACCCACTACCTACTCCCCACCCACTAACTATACTCCACCCACTAACTATACTCCACCCACTACCTACTCCTCACCCACTAACTATTCTCCACCCAATAACTATGCTCCACCCACTAACTATACTCCACCCACTAACTATACTCCACCCACTACCTACTCCCCATCCACTAACTATACTCCACCCACTAACTATACTCCATCCACTAACTATACTCCACCCACTACCTACTTCCCACCCACTAAATATACTTCACCCACTAACTATACTCCACCCACTAACTATACTCCACCCACTACCTACTCCCCACCCACTAACTATACCCCACCCAATAACTATACCCCAGCCAAAAACTATACTCCACCCACTAACTATACCCCACCCACTACCTACTCCACACCCACTAACTATACCCCACCCAATAACTATACCCCAGCCAAAAACTATACTCCACCCACTAACTATACCCCACCTACCAGAGGCGTAGCTTGAAGCTTGTGGGCCCGGATGCAAAAGTTGACCTGGGGCCCCCCCCACTACCACCCACCACCCACCACTTCCACTGTGCATATGCAGATACATCCACTGCATGCCAAGATACTCAAAGTGGCTCATGAGTTTTAAGTTCCCAGAGTTCCTCCTTACATCAGAGGACAGGGATCCCCGCTGGAGAATCAGAGGACAGGGACCCCTGGCAGGTCACTTGGCAGAGCTCCTTTCCCATCTCAGCACTGTATACAGCTCTAGGCCAGATCGGAGCTGGACTTTGTGGAGGATATGATAATATGACAAGTAGGCTGCAGGGGCCCCCTGAGGCTAGGGGCAGGGTTGCTATTGTGACCCCTGCAACCCCTTATGCTATGCCCATGCCACCCACTAACCATACCCCACCCCTTTATCTTCATATGTCGCCAATAACTTTAGATCCTCTATTGGTCCGCCTTCAGGAGCAGACCAAGCAGGGGATGGATCTGCCTCTGGATCTTATGGGGAGGGCCAACGTCCCCAAAAAGATCTACCTACCGAGATTACTCTATATTCTTGCCAATTCCCCTTGCAAAATACCTAAATCTATTTTTAACCACCTCGCGCCCGCCGTACGAGTATATACGGCCGGGAGGTGGTTGTTACATGCCGGGAGGCCGTGTTTATATGGCCTCCGCTAATTTGGCCACTGGGGGGCGCGCGAGCACCGCCGGCGGCGCGCGCACGTACCCGGCGCGTCACTGCAATGCCGATGCGCGTGCCTGGCGGCCGCGATGTCCGCCAGGCACCCGCGATCGGCGATTACACAGACAAGGACATGGATCTGTGTGTGTAAACACACAGATCCACGTCCCGTCAGGGAGAGAGGAGACCGATGTTGTGTCCCTTGTACATAGGGACACAGATCGGTCACCTCCTCCAGGCAGTCCCCTCCCCCCACAGTAGTAATCACCAATAGGGAATACATTTAACCCCTTCCTCGCCCCCTAGTGTTAACCCCTTCACTGCCAGTCACATTTATACAGTAATCAGTGCATTTTTATAGCACTAATCGCTGTATAAATGTGAATGGTCCCAAAATAGTGTCAAAAGTGTCCGATGTGTCCGCCATAATGTCGCAGTCACGTAAAAAATCACTGATCGCCGCCATTACTAGTAAAAAAAAAAAATATATATAAAAATGCCATAAAACTACCCCCTATTTTGTAAACGCTATAACTTTTGCGCAAACCAATCAATAAACGCCGCTTGTGATTTTTTTTACCAAAAATATGTAGAAGAATACGTATCGGCCTAAACTGAGGAGAAAATTTTTTTTTTCCCAAAAAATTGGGATATTTATTATAGCAAAAATCAAAAAATATTGCTTTTTTTTCAAAATTGTCGCTCTATCTTTGTTTATAGCGCAAAAAATAAAAACCGCTGAGGTGATCAAATACCACCAAAAGAAAGCTCTCTTTGTGCGAAAAAAAGGACGTCAATTTTGTTTGGGAGCTACGTCGCACGACCGCGCAATTGTCATTCAAAGCGTGACAGTGCTGAAAGCTGAAATTTCGCCTGGGCAGGAAGGGGGTATATGTGCCCAGTAAGGAAGTAGTTAAACGCATAGATTCAATATGTACTACTTTCCTGTGGAAGGGTGGCTCCCCCAAGGTAGCACTTGAAACACTACAGTCGCCAGCGCACTTGGAAGGCCTGGCATTTCTTAACTTCTTTCTATTTTATTTGGCATCCCAGTGGGTGCACATCCACGATTGGCTGTGCCCAGTTTCGGGGCAATGCCTGTACCTCCACGTAGGGAGCCATCGCATCTTCCCTGAAAAACCCTACATAATATTATCTACAGAGGCCGGGTCCCCGATCACCCCGGAGAACCTCCCTACTTGCCACTTCCCTTTCCTCTTTCCGTTATATTGTTACAAAAGTATCCAGGCACACCTGGCTGAAATCTCCCAACAACCCCCTGTGGTCTAACCCTAATCCCCCTTCCCGATCCCAATCACAGGTACTCCAGAGGGGGGGGTAAATATTTATGCCACCTGTACAAAGCTCAGGGCTTTAAATCTTTTTCTCAACTATGTTTAGACTTCGATCTACCAAGATCGAACCCATTTTATTTCTACCAGCGCAGGCACGCTATCCGTGCCCAGTTTGGATCCCTGGATGATCCCACTGACCTGCCCCCCGTTGGAAAAACTGCTCAGACAGCCTGACCCCACTAAACTTGTCTCCACCTATTATGCAGCCCTAATGACTGACTTTAACCCCCGGGTCTCACAAAGCTCAGGTAAAATGGACCTCTCTGGACATCTCCCTGGTAGACGAGGACTGGTCAGAATTTAGTGATACGTATAAAACCTCTGTTATTGCTTCCCGGGAACCGCATCATACAGGTCAAAATTTTTTCATCAAACCCGCCTCACACCGGCTAGGTTACACATGATGGGTCTCCTGCCCTCGGCTGCCTGTTTCCCTGGCTGTGGCCAAGAGGCCGATTTCTTACACTGCTTCTGGTCATGCCCGGTAGTCCGGGACTTCTGGGAAGAGGTGGGTGCTTTTATCTCATCGGCGTTAGGCCTCCCAAACATAATCCACCCCAAGAACTGCCTATTAGGCATTTTTGGCGAATTATACCCATCATCACATGCCAAGAGACTGCTCCGTATACTCCTTCTTCTATGTTAAAAAAGCCGTTTTACTGTCCTGGAAGGGCGCACAGAACTCTCTGAGGTCCATCTGGTTAAAACGTATTAATGACGTTATCCCACTGTATAAACTTACCTTTGAACTCCGGAAACTGAACAAAACCTTCCACAAAATTTGGGGTAGAAGGTTGGCTAGTCCGCTAACCCTCTCCCAGCACTGATTGTACTACCCTTGCTTGACCATTGATGGGCCGTGCCTCAGGGATCTCTAATGTCTGGACCTCCGCTTTTGCTATGTCCCGGTATTATACCTGAGCCTTTTACCATCGTGCCTACTTTATAATCTGCACTGATGTCAGTTTATTTTTCTATGTTTGAGTGTATTGCCTAATGTTTATGACCAGGTTGTCTGGTGGTATTGTTGTTTTTTTTTTGTATGTTTCTTTCTGGTTGTTGGCTTGTCTTAAAGCTAATAAAAATATCTTTTAAAAAAAAAAAAAAAAAACATACCCCACCCACTAACTATACTCCACCCGCTAACTATACCCCACCCACTAACTATACCCCACCCACTAACCATACCCCACCCACTAACTATACTCCACCCGCTAACTATACCCCACCCACTAACTATACTCCACCCACTAACTATACCACACCCACTCACTATACTTCATCCACTAACCATACCCCACCCACTAACTATACTCCACCCGCTAACTATACCCCACCCACTAACTATACTCCACCCGCTAACTATACTCCACCCGCTAACTATACCCCACCCACTAACTATACTCCACCCACTAACCATACCCCACCCACTAACTATACTCCACCCGCTAACTATACCCCACCCACTAACCATACCCCACTCACTAACCATACCCCACCCGCTAACTATACTCCACCCACTAACTATACCCCACCCACTAACCATACCCCACCCACTAACCATACCCCACCCACTAACTATACCCCACCCACTAACTATACCCCACCCACTCACTATACCCCACCCACTCACTATACCCCACCCACTAACTATACTCCACGCGCTAACTATACCCCACCCACTCGCTATACTTCACCCACTAACTTTACCCCACCCACTAACTATACCCCACCCACTCACTATACCCCACCCACTAACTATACTCCACCCGCTAACTATACCCCACCCACTAACTATACCACACCCACTCACTATACTTCACCCACTAACTTTACCCCACCCACTAACTATACCCCACACGCTAACTATACCCCACCCACTTACTATACCCCACCCACTAACTATACCCCACCCACTCACTATACTTCACCCACTAACTTTACCCCACCCACTAACTATACCCCACCCGCTAACTATACCCCACCCACTAACTATACCCCACCCACTCACTATACCCCACCCACTCACTATACTCCACCCACTAACTTTACCCCACCCACTAACTTTACCCCACCCACTAACTATACCCAGCTTTGGGAACCCAGAGGATCGAGAATTTTTTTCTAACAATCGACTTCTATGAAGTGGATGAAATTGGGCCGGTCCATCTATGGCCAGCTTAGGCCTGTGGCTTATAGAGTCTTGTGGTCAGTAGCAGCCTACTTCTAGGTGTGGTGACATCTCAGGCGGTGGTGTTGAGTATCTTTGGATGGTAAGAAGGAGTAAAGGACCGTCTCGCTCTAAGCCTGAAAACAAATGTTTTCCTTAACACATTAAATCTGTTGTCTATATAAACTGTTACCTTTACCTATAAAGATTGCTGCTGTATAGGAGGCTTCTCATTGCAAAAAGTCTTAATCTCCTCCCCTTTATTGATCACTTAGACTGTAAATGGTCACTTTGTAGCGAGTCACAAGGTGGGAGGCTGGTTGCTACACTTGTGCCTTTAAAGTGTCACTAAACCGATATCATAAAAAAACGATCAATAAATAATAATAATATTAATAAATGGTGTATTCCATGCTGTTTCTTTATTCTGCAAAAAATCCTGGTTGATCCTGCTGCTCTCTATCTCCCCCTTCTGTCCATGTCCCCATTGCGGTTGGGGATTTTGCAGCTGTGGTGGCAGCTCTGCACATATTCAGCTTTCAGTGAGTTTCTATGCTGAGCATTTCCTCCCTATCACATCTGAGCAGCCCATGTGACTATAGAGTCACACAAGTGGGCGTATACACAATGACAGGCCACCCCCTCCCTCCTTCTCCATGCCCACTAAAAAACTAAACACAATGGGGGGCGGGATATTACATGTAGATTAATGGAGGCTTCACCTCCCTCTTATTCTAAGACACAGGCTGGAGGGGGCATGGCACAGCCTGTGACTGGCAGAAATCCACCCACACCTTGTTATTGCCAAAAAATAATAAAGATTTGATTTCTAATATATATTTGTATGACAATTTAAAATAGTTTATTGATATCAATTTTTTTTTTTTTTTACTCTGTAGTCCAAAAGCTGTTTTTTTTTTTGAACATGTGACCAGCAGCAGAGGACTAGACAGGCTGGGAGAGAGCCGGGTCATGTGACAGCTGGGTATCCATTAGGAAAAAGGGACTTAGATGGGTTTTATTTTCTAAATAAAATACAGTGGAACCTCGGATTACGAGCATAATCCGTTCCAGGAGAATGCTCGTAATCCAAAGTACTCGCATATCAAAGCGAGTTTCCCCATTGAAGTCAATGGAAATGAAAATAATTTGTTCCGCATTGACTTCAATGGCATGCAATACCACATGTGGCCAGATGCGGGGGGTGCCAGAGAGCCTTGGAAACAGACGGAAAGGCCCGAGGACAGCTCGGCTGACCTTGGCAAACCTCAGAAAGGCTCGGGAACGTAGTATTTCCGAGTTTTTCCGAGCATTTCCGAACTGCGCCGATCGGCTAGGATAGGCGCCGTTCAGCTCCGCTCGGCTTCGTCGCCCCCCTACCTCAGGCCAAACGCAGTACTGCACACCGTTTTGGCCAAACTCTGCTCGTTTTGCAAGAAAACACTCGCAAACCGAGTTAGGATTTTTCAAAATACAGCGCTCGTATTGCGAAACGCTCGTTAACCGCATTACTCACAATCCGAGGTTCCACTGTAATTATAGTGCCGTCATCCCCATACAGACATATAAGGGAGAATAGAAATTACACAGTGTGTGTTTAGTATCATTTTAGGTTTCACAATAATGATATTCTTGTTTGTGTTGGAGACCGGACTGGACTGACCGGATCAGTAGCTGGTGGTGGGTGGGTGGTTGTGTGGGGAAGGTAGGAAGGAGTTTCTGCCGCAGGGTGTGCCCAGTATTAGATAATGACGATGAAACCTCTTTGTGTTTGGGCTGCTGCATTTTTGGTACGGCCTTGTGGTCGTTTCCACATGTAGACTTAAAAAGGTAGGAAGGAGTTTGTGCCGCAGGGTGTGCCCAGTATTAGATAATGCCTGTGACTGGAGGGCCCGTGGAACCCAGAATCCCTAGGAAAGTATGGGATACCCTTGTTTCAGCTCCCCATGCACCTCTTATGTCTAAGTCACCCTGTGCCAGGATGGCACAGGGTGACTAAGAAAATACATCTTGGATTACTTAAAATGGGACAGTCATATTTATCCACAATATCTCCCAGGATATGTAAAGACTATTCTTGGTTTTAGAGGTCGACCGATATGGGTTTTTCGCTGGCCGATGCCGATGCCGATATTTAGAAATTTGGGCGGCCGATGGCCGATATATGATGCCGATTTTTGTGGCCGATTTTTGTGGCCGATTAAAAAACAAAAACAAAAAAAAAACCTCACCCACTCCACTCCTTCCTGCTTACTCCCGTCACTCTAGCACACACTTGATGTCCTCAGTACAGATGGCACTGGTTTGGAACTGGCAGGTGGCACTGGTGTGGAACTGGCAGGTGGCACTGATTGGCACTAGCAGATGGCGCTGGTTTGGAACTGACAGTTGGCACTGGCAGGTGGCACTGGTTTGGAACTGGCCGGTGGCACTGGCAAGTGGCACTGGTGTGGAACTGGCAGGAGGCACTGATTAGCACTGGCAGGTGGCACTGATTGGCACTAGCAGATGGCGCTGGTTTGGAACTGGCAGGTGGCACTGGCAGGTGGCACTGGTGTGGAACTGGCAGGTGGCACTGATTGGCACTAGCAGATGGCGCTGGTTTGGAACTGACAGTTGGCACTGGCAGGTGGCACTGGTTTGGAACTGGCAGGTGGCACTGGCAAGTGGCACTGGTGTGGAACTGGCAGGAGGCACTGATTAGCACTGGCAGGTGGCACTGATTGGCACTAGCAGATGTCGCTGGTTTGGAACTGGCAGGTGGCACTGGCAGGTGGCACTGGTGTGGAACTGGCAGGTGGCACTGATTGGCACTAGCAGATGGCGCTGGTTTGGAACTGACAGTTGGCACTGGCAGGTGGCACTGGTTTGGAACTGGCAGGTGGCACTGGTGACTGGTGTGGAACTGGCAGGAGGCACTGATTAGCACTGGCAGGTGGCACTGATTGGCACTAGCAGATGGCGCTGGTTTGGAACTGACAGTTGGCACTGGCAGGTGGCACTGGTTTGGAACTGACAGATGGCACTATTGGCACTGGCAGGTGGCACTGATTGGCACTGGTTTCGAACTGGCTGGCGGCACTGACAGATTGCACTGATTTTGCGGACCCAGCAGCTAAATTACATCAGCCAATGATTGGGCTGCTTTAGAAAGGGGGCGGGGCCACATACACATAGCGACCCGCCCAGATACCATCCCATTAGCTGGTGTAATATAGCTGCTGGGTCCCGCCCACCCCAGCCCGGGTCCCGCCCACCCCGATATCGAGCTGACAGCTCCTCTCTCTCTCTCCTTTCTGCTCACACACTCAGCGGCTCTGGCTGCATCAAGCGCCGCGCTGAGTGTGTGAGCAGAGAGGAGAGAGAGACAGAGAGGAGCTGTCAGCTCGATGTCGGGGTGGGCGGGACCCGGGCTGGGGTGGGCGGGACCCAGCAGCTATATTACACCAGCTAATGGGATGGTATCTGGGCGGGTCGCTATGTGTATGTGGCCCCGCCCCTTTCTAAAGCAGCCCAATCATTGGCTGGTGTAATTTAGCTGCCGTGTCCCGCCCACCCCGGCCGGGTCCCGCCCACCCCCGACATCAAGCTGACAGCTCCTCTCTGTCTCTCTCTCCTCTCTGCTCACACACTCAGCGCGGCGCTTGATGCAGCCAGAGCCGCTGAGTGTGGAGAAGGAAGAATGAGCGGAGGTCAGTCTGAAATATCGGCCTAATCTTGATAATAAATCGGCCGATGACGATTTATCAAAAATGGCCAAATATCGGCCGATATATCGGCCAGCCGATATATCGGTCGACCTCTACTTGGTTTGTTTGATTCTGAACTCAACATGTTAATTGAAAGATCTGATCACATTGGCCTCTGTACAATGTAGGAGACGAGCCGACTCCTACTGAAAGCTCCTGCTATTGTGTGAAGATGTCCTGTGGTTGTACTTATGATAATGTGTATTGTATGGCCAGTGAGCTAGGAGATGGGAAGTCTACCCTAAAAGGTCATGCCTATGAGTCACCTAGGCTGTCTAAAGGATTGCTAATTAGCTCATGTTAATTAGGTTTCTGGTTCAGCTTTATTGTCACCCTTGTGTATATATTTGTGTGAGATCTCAAATAAAATGTCGCTCCATGTTCAGCAGACAAACAAGTATCGTCTCGTTGTGTGCTGGTGAGCAGTTGGAATATCTGATTTCTACAGTATATGCAGACTGATAGGAAGCGGTATATGACGGAAGCACTCAAGTGAAGTGTGGGACGTTCCGTTACAATGCCAATGAAACTTCTTTGGGTTTGGGCTGCTGCCTTTTTGGTGCAGCCTTATGGCTGTTTCCGTGTGTAGACTTAGAAAAATTAGGAGGGAAGGAGCGCCCCTAGTGTCCAAAAGAATGAGAAATAGAAGAATAAAAAGGTGTTTATGGAAAGGTGCGACAAGTACATGAAGCCAACATGTCTCGGGGGAAAGGAATTAGAAGATAGGTTATAAAAGGTGTTCATTGAAAGTAACGGCAAGTACATTGAGCCAACACGTTTTCGGGGGAAAGGACTCCCCCATCTTCAGGGTGGAGATGAAACTGCACCTGCAACAACAGCTATTACTCTATCAGTTTATTCTCCACACTAAAGAAGGGGGGAGTCCTTTCCCCCGAAACGCGTTGGTTCAATGTACTTGCCGTTACTTTCAATGAACACCTTTTATAACCCCTCTCTGGTATCATGTAGTGGTTATTGAAGTTTCTAAATATAACTTTGTGTACAGATGTCTGGATGTCTATTTCTTCTATGACACTTATAATCACCTTCGAATCCACCCTGACAATAAAATTCTGTGTTTTCCCCAATTTTGTAGGACCATAAAGTACATCAGATTCCAGGAGAAGAAGGTAATGGACATCATTAGATGACACTGTAATAAAGTGAATTTTTTCATGTACAGTAAAGCCTTGGATTGTGAGCATAATTCCTTCCGGAAACATGCTTGTAATCCAAAGCACTTGTATATCAAAGCAAATTTTCCCATAAGAAATAATGGAAACTCAGATGATTCGTTCCACAACCATTTATTCATAAGGTCTTTCAGTTTATAGTCCATATAAAAAGATGATAGCAATGTGATAAGTTGTGTAACCATAAAATGTCCATCTACAATTTGAAGCCTCCACAAGGGAGGAGAGAAGCAAAATCCAGCAGGAGCTCCAGAGTATAAAAAAGAAGAGAGGCGCCTCTAAGTGTAGCAATATGGTTACATTTAATGAAGGTACAACATTTAGCATCTCACATGCTTGATGATTAAAACTGGCACATCTAAGTATGCCGGCATCTGGGGTAAAGCTGTCCACATAGACCATCCCCCGCACCGCCGGCTCTAACCGCTGTCAGTCTGCAATTTGTGACCGGGATGACTACCCTGCAGTAGAGCGATCTGAAAGCGAGGCTTGAAGCGCTCGTGGAGCGCAGCATGGAAGGGATGACGTAGATGGTGGTGAGGAAGATGGTCAATGTGGACAGGTTTTCCCCCCAGGTGCCTGCATACTTAGATGTGCCTGTTTTAATGATCAACCATGTGAGTTCCTAAATGTTGTACCTTCATTAAATGTAGACATTATGCTACACTTTAGAGGTGCCTTTCTTCTATTTCATACTCAGTTGTGACATGACGCTACTTGTATATCAAGACATCGCTTGTATATCAAGTCACAATTTATGAAATTTTTTTGCTTATCTTGCAAAACGCTCTCAAACCAAGTTACTCTCAAACCAAGGTTTTACTGTATAGTGTTTCAAGAGCAATCAATCAGATCTTCTCATATTTCCAGAACATTTTAGGTGATCGCTGGGAGCAGTTGGAAATTAAAGGCTCCACTTGCTGCTTTATTTTATCAGAAGAGGCCTCAGTAAAGTCTGACCTCTCACCTCTGCTAGAAAGTCAGAGGGAAGCTTTGCTCAGACCCGTGTCTCCCGGGCAGTGTTGCCAACCGCCAGTATTTTTACTGGCAGCCAGTAAAAAACAGGCAATTTTCTCCTGCCAGTAAATGCCAGGAAGAAGTAGGAGGCTGCCAGTAGAAAATAAGACTGTGACGCTCGGCTTGGTCGGGAGCCGGCTGGGACCATCCGAGTGCTTGCTATAGTGTGATGGGACGGCTCTGGCGGAGGCGGTGCCTGACCATGTCGTGTGATGTCATAGTGCAATGGAGCCAAGCAGAGCGGCCAGAGCCTCATGTGCGGGTCTGCGGTATGGGAGCAAGGCAGGCTGGGACCGGGACCGTCAGTGCTGTTTAGACTGGAGAGGACTGAAGGGACCACTTGGCTTGGGGAGAGACTGTCTCTGTGACTCAGGAGAGGACATGTCATGTCGGTGAGGTGTCATCATCATCTGTGCTGCTACACACTGCTGTCAGTGTCACCGTGAGGGTCAATTTTATGTGTGTGTTCCGTCTACTCTAATTTCTTGCCCTCCTGAGGCCGGTCCCTGAGCTACTTACTATATAAAAAAATAATAAGAAATGTTTTTTGCCTTATTATCTACCTTAAATCATATTGATAATTGCATATTGTACTTATTTGTAGCCTAAATACTCTAATTTGCACTTAAAATTGTAATTTTTTTAACTTTTGGAAATGGCAGTAAAAACTTGGCTGTGCCAGTAAGTTTTGGGTGTTGTGTCAGTAAATTTCAATCTGGTAGGTTGGCAACACTGCTCCCGAGGTCCTCCTAGATCCCTCATACACTGCTAGGTGGTTGTCTGATACTGAAATAATGGTGAAAATGAGGTGGCAAACATCATATGAAGCGTCTTCCGCAAACACAACAGGGATCTTCATCAGCCTTCTCCAATCCTAAGCCAAAATATGAGGCTATCCTTTATAGATGTGTTGATCATAGAACCGTATCTGATACTGTTCTGGTAAAGATGACACAAAGGTCTAATGACCTATTGCAGGGGTCCTCAAACTACGGCCCGCGGGCCAGATATGGCCCGCCAGGGTGATTTACCCGGCCCGCGGACTGCCCCTTTAAGATCGCAGCACTCCCCCCTCCCCTCTGCTACCTAAATCATACAAGACGAGAAACATGACAGGTCCGGACAAAGGGCGGGAACTTTTGAGTTAAGAAGCGGGTGATTGGTTATTAGGCAGCGGGGCGGTCCCAGCAATCAATCACCTGCCTTTCACTTGCAAAGTCCCGCCCCTTTGTCCAGACCTGCCATGCTTCGCATCTTGTATGATTAAGGTAGCAGAGGGAAGGGGGAGTGCTCCAATGTTATAAAAGGGGCAATGTAATACCACTGGAGGGCTCTGTGATGGGGGATCTTTTATGGAGGGCTCTGTGTTAAGGGAGTCTGTAATGGGAGGATCTGTGATGGGGGGCTCTGCGTTGGAGAAATCTGTGAAGGGGGGGCTCTGTGATGGGGGATCTGTTATTTAGGGCTCTGTGTTGGGGGAGTCTGTGATTGGGAGAGTCTGTGTTGGGGGAGTCTGTGATTGGGAAGATCTGTGATATGGGGGGATCTGTTATGGAGGGCTCTGTGTTGAGGGAGTCTGTAATGGGGGGATATGTGATGGGGGGCACTGCATTGGAGAAATCTGTGAAGGGGGGCTCTGTGATGGGGGATCTGTTATGGAGGGCTCTATGTTGGGGGAGTCTGGGTTGGGGGAGTCTGTGATTGGGGGAGTCTGTGATTTGGAGGATCTGTGATATGGGGGGGATCTGTTATGGAGGGCTCTGTGTTGAGGGAGTCTGTAATGGGGGGATCTGTGATGGGGGGCTCTGCATTGGAGAAATCTGTGAAGGTGGGCTCTGTGATAGGGGATCTGTTATAGAGGGCTCTGTGATAGGGGATTTGTTATGGAGGGCTCTGTGTTGGGGGAGTCTGTTATGGGGGAGTCTGTGATGGGGGGATCTGTATTGGGGGTGATCTGTTATGGGGAAGTCTATGATGGGGGAATCTGTTATTTGGGGGATCTGTAATGGGGGCCTTTGTGTTGGGGGAATCTGTAAGGGGGGATCTGTTATGGAGGGCTCTGTGTTGGAGGAGTCTGTAATGGGGAATCTGTGATGGGGGGGCTCTGTGTTGGAGGGATCTGTGATGGGGGGGAGTCTTTGATGGAAAGGAGTCTGTGATGGAAAAGGGGGGGTTCTGTGATAAGGGGATTCTGTGAAATACTAATAAGTTTATGTTGATTAAAATTGTTCTTTATTTTGAATATTGTATTGTTTTTTACCAGGTTTTTTGCACGACAAATAAGATGTGTGCATAGGAATTTGTTCATATTTTTTTCAAACTATAGTCCGGCCCCCCAACAGTCTAAGGGACTGTGAACTGGCCCCCTGTTTAAAAAGTTTGAGGACCCCTGACCTATTGGCTTCTTATTCTCACACAGATTGAAGGTGCATACTGATAATAACATTTTTTCTTCATGGTTGGATCAGGAAAGATCTGTTTGTTGGCTCCTTCACATCCCTGGCAGATGCTCCTTGTGGGAAAGTCAGTTGGTTGGAGTGTTTTCCATCACTATAGATTTCCCTTTAACAGGCCACCAACTCCAGTGCTTACCCCCCACCTATAGGCAAAAATATATAAGAATGCCAACTTGCATATTAGTAGAAAGCTCTTTCCTTAAAACTCTTTTTCCGGTTAGGGCCATGTGTTCATACCCGGCTGTCGTCCAATGTTTGTAGACAGTTCTAGCTAGTAACAGTATAGACCAGGACCTGACATTGAAAATGCTTTACATGTTGGTTATTTGTCACAACTCTTCAACAGAGAAACCCAAAAGAGAAGACGATGAGGTGACACTGGACCCCCCATCCTCTCAGGTTCTGATTGAGAACCTCCAGGACAGCTGCACTCCTGAGATGTTAAACCTCCTGGTGGAGAACATCAGTGAGAAGAATGAGGACTCCGACTTCCACGTGGAGAGGATTCCAGAGATTCGATCTGCTGTTGTCACCTTCACTTCTGAAAATGGTGAGATAAAAGTGTGGTGTAAATAAACACAGGAGGCAGTTTTTGACAAGTCCTTTATTAAAAAAAAAATAAAAATAAAAATATATATATTGTGAGGGGGTTAGCTCGGCAGCGGGTGTGTGTGACCCCCGAGATGGGCTCCCCACACAAAAACAGGCCCAGCAAACGGAGGTTGTGGTTTTCAAAATCAAAAAGGTGCGGTTTATTTTCTATTTACAGTGACAAAACACAGCAAAGCAAAAGAAACATAAACAAAATAAATCCTGGTCAACTTGACCTCTGACTAAACATACAGGTTTCCTAACTAACAACTGGGATCAGCCTAGTGCTGTCCTAGTCCCTAAGTCCCTGGTTTTAAATGTCCAAGCAAATAGCCACACAGGCTTTGTCTCACCGCACAGGGGTTCACTCTCCCTAGACAGTCCACACAGGTCTGGTTCCAGGCATGAGCTAACATCTAATGAAGCTGGGAGTTCTTATAGAGGCCTAAATGAGCTGACAAGCTTCAGCTGGTCTCATCAACTCCCTGTCTGCACGACGCCCCACACTCTCCCTAGAGGTATGAGTCATCCATGAGCCCACTAGCCTCAGCTGGGCTTATACAACTCTCCACCTAGTTGTATAAGTCGGCGTAAAGCCTGAATCTGGGCGAAATATATCTACCCCCCTGGATGCAACCAGGTGACTTTACCTTCCTGCTGTCACATACCCCCCCCTCTTGTTTTAACCTCGGGGTTGGAACACCAGCAATCAGGCATTCATGTACTCGAGACAAAGCATCCACATTCCCCATTTGAACGCCAGGGCGATGCTTTACTGTGAAGTTGAATTCCTGGAGGGCCAGGAACCACCTATTCACTCTTCTATTTGTTTCCTTGTTTTGAGCCATCCACTTTAACGGAGCGTGATCCGTAACCATGTCAAAGTGCCTACCTAGCAGGTAGTACCGAAGGGAATCTAGAGCCCACTTCACCGCTAAACACTCCTTTTCAACGGTGGCGTAATTTACCTCATGGGACTTCAACTTCCTGCTGAGGTAAATGACTGGGTGCTCTTCCCCGTTCCAGACCTGGGACAATACTGCTCCTAACCCCACATCTGACGCATCACTTTGTACGACAAAGTCTTTAGAGAAGTCGGGTGAGTACAACACTGGCTGGCTACATAAGGCTTGTTTCAAGAATTGGAATGCTGCCTCAGCCTCGGGGGTCCATTTAATCATGACCGACCCTTTCCCCTTCGTCAGGTTGGTTAGGGGCACAGCCTTAGAAGCAAAGTGGGGAATGAATCGCCGATAATACCCAGCGATTCCCAGAAAGGCTCGTACCTGCTTCTTGCTGTTGGGACGTGGCCAACTCTGGATGGCCTCGACTTTGTTGACTTGGGGTTTTATTACTCCCCTCCCAATGGTGTACCCAAGATATTTGGCCTCCTCCTGCCCAATGGTACACTTCTTGGGGTTAGCCGTAAACCCCGCTTCCCGAACAGAGTCCAGGACTGCTTGCACTTTTGGCAGATGTGAGGCCCAATCTGTGCTATGGACAATTATGTCATCCAGGTAAGCCGCAGCATACTTCCGATGGGGCCTCAGCATCTGGTCCATTTTCCGCTGGAATGTGGCCGGCGCATTCTGTAACCCGAACGGCATTCTTTTATATTGGAACGCCCCGTCTGGGGTTACAAATGCGGTTTTCTCTTTGGCCGACTTGGCCAGGGGGATTTGCCAATACCCTTTTGTGAGGTCAAGAGTCGTCATGTATCGGGCTGTTCCCAGCCGGTCGATCAACTCATCTATACGTGGCATGGGGTAGGTGTCAAATTTTGTAACTTTGTTCAACTGTCGAAAATCGTTACAAAATCGCCAGCTCCCATCCGGTTTAGGCACCAACACAATGGGACTAGACCAATCACTTTGGGACTCCTCTATCACCCCTAAGTTCAGCATTTTCTGTACTTCCTCCCGTATTGCCTCCCGTCGGGCCTCTGGGATCCGATAGGGTTTTAACTTCACCCTTTCACCGGGCGGGGTAATGATGTCATGCTCTACCCCAGATGTTTGTCCCGGCAGCTCAGAGAATACCTCCTTGTTGCGAAGCACAAACTCCTTAACCTCCTGTTGTTGGGGTTGTGACAAGGTGGCTGCTATTCCAACCTCCGGAATCACGCAACCAGTTTGAGCTGGTAACCAAGTGTCTGCGACTAGGGACTCTCTATCCCTCCAGGCTTTCAACAGATTAACGTGATAGATCTGTTCGGGCTTTCGCCTTCCTGGTTGTCTGACCTTGTAATTCACTTCGCTCACTTTTTCCATTATCTCGTAGGGGCCTTGCCATTTGGCAAGGAATTTACTTTCAACCGTAGGGACAAGTACCAGTATCCTATCCCCTGGGGAAAAGGTACGGGTCTTGGCTCCACGGTTGTACACTCTCTGCTGTGCTAACTGCGCTTGGGCCAAATGTTCCTTCACGATGGGCATTACCTGTGCAATTCGGTCTTGCATCAGGGCGACATGCTCAATCACACTCCTGTGGGGAGAACTCTCACTTTCCCAAGTTTCCTTGGCAATATCCAACAGCCCTCTTGGGTGTCTCCCATACAGTAACTCAAAGGGGGAGAATCCCGTAGAGGATTGGGGCACCTCCCTAATAGCAAACATCAGATAAGGAAGTAGACAGTCCCAATCCTTTCCATCTCTATCCACCACTTTCTTCAACATTTGTTTTAGGGTTTTGTTGAACCTTTCAACCAGCCCATCGGTTTGGGGGTGATACACAGATGTACGTAATTGCGTCACTTTGAACAATTTACACAGCTCCTTCATAACCCGGGACATAAAGGGTGTACCTTGGTCCGTAAGCAGTTCTTTACAAATACCCACCCGGCTAAACACAAGAGATAGCTCTTTGGCTATGGTTTTGGCCGAGGTATTTCGGAGAGGGATCGCTTCTGGATAACGGGTGGCATAGTCCATTATAACTAATATGTACTGGTGCCCCCTAGCGGACTTGATTATAGGACCTACCAAATCCATGGCGATCCTCTCAAACGGGACCTCAATGATGGGTAGAGGGACCAGCGGGCTACGGAAATGTGGCATCGGGGCCGACCTCTGACACACAGGGCAGGAGGAACAATAATTTTCTATGTCCTTCATCACCCCCGGCCAATAGAATCTCTGTAATACCCTCTCTCGGGTTTTCTCTGTCCCCAGATGACCTCCAAGAATGTGCCCATGGGCCAACTCCAACACCAACTTCCTGTAAGGTTTGGGCACCACAAGCTGCTCAACGGTTTCTTCTGCCCTTTTTGCCACCCGATACAGTAGGTCCTTCTCTACGCTGAAGTATGGGTAAGTGCAGGTATTATCTGGGTTCACTAACTCGCCATCTATTTTCACTACGTTTTCCCGTGCCTTTATTAGGGCGGGGTCTTTCAACTGTTCTGTGGCAAAGTTTTCCCTGTGAACCTCAAGATCAGAAAACTCCACAGACGGTAGGTTTTCGTCTGAGGAGGTGGGCTCCTCTCCAGTTTCTTGAGTCTCCCCTGCCAATACTGATAAGGGAAATTCCGGAGAGTCCTCACCACTCTCAGGGGAGTTCTGGCTATCACATTCCTGGTACATAGGGGCACCAGTGGGGGGCTCAGGATCATCCCACAGTTCCCAGAACTTCGGAAAATCCCTTCCCACAATGGCGTCATGCGGTAACTGAGATACTAAGCCCACTGGATGAGAGAGGGTACCTTTGGGGGTCTCGAAACACACTGTAGTCACTGGATACTCTCGGGTGTCCCCATGCACACAAATAACAGCTACCTTGCTATTCCCAGAGACCTCTGTTTTAACTAACTCAGCCTTTATCAGGGTCACAAGGCTACCTGAATCCAGCAATACCACAACATTTCTACCATTAACACACATTTTGCATAAATGTTTCTCAGTTCCTCGAATGGCAGTGCATGCGACTGTCGCACACAGCGACTGACGTCTGCCCGTCAGAAAGTCACACTGCATGGGTTCCTCCACAACCGGGCAATTGGCTGCAATATGTCCCGCTTGCCGGCAGCGGTAGCAAACGATCCTTCTTGCGGCCTCTTGAGCCGCTGATTTCCCAGGCTGTTCTCGCCAAACTTGGGGTAGAGCTCCCACCCTCTCACTCTCTCCACCCTCACCCCTTGGAATCCTCTTATCCGCCCCTGGGGATGGTCTGGTCTTAGGGTGGAAAGTCCGAGTGTCTCTGGAAGAGGCCGTCAGGTTCTCTGTAGCCAAGTATTTCTCCACACGATCCACAAGACCATCGGCCGTCTCTGGGTCTCCATGGCTTACCCACTTTTGGATGGCAGTAGGAAGAGCTCTCAAAAACCGATCCATTACAACACGTTCCACAATCTTTGGTGCGGACAAAGTCTCTGGCTGTAGCCACTTTCGGCTCAGGTGAATGAGATCATACATTTGAGACCTGGGGGGTTTTCCAAGCTGGAAAGTCCAGTTATGCACACGCTGAGCCCGGACAGCCTGGGTGACACCCAGCCTTGCCAATATTTCAGCTTTTAGCATCGCATAGTCTTTTGCTTGGTTAGGCTCTAGGTCATAGTAAGCTTTCTGCGATTCACCAGTTAACAGAGGAGCCACCAGTCCAGCCCACTGCTCCTCAGGCCACTTTTCTCTTTCAGCGGTCCTTTCAAATGTGGTCAAAAATACCTCTGGATCATCCTCTCCAGTCATTTTTGTCAATAAACGACTCACCCCAAAGGACGCGGTATTAGTGGGACGGCTTTCCTCACTGGTCTGCGGACGTTGCTGCATTGCTGCTTCCATCTGTTGTTGTAGTCTCTGTTCTTGCTTCTGCAACAGGTCTATGAAGCGGGCCTCAGATTGCTGCTGGGCTTGTTGCTGAGCCTCCAGACTCTGTTGCAAAGTTGCGTTTGTCTGCTGCTGGGCTGCAAGGCTCTGTTGATGAGCTTGCTGCTGGGCTGCGAAGTTCTGTTGTTGAGCTGCAAGGCTCTTTTGCAAACCTGCATTTGTCTGCTGTTGATTGGCATTTGCTAGAGCCAGCTGCTTCAGTATCTCCTCCATGCTGGCTTAAAAAAAAACTGCCACTGGTTCTCCACCAACTGTGAGGGGGTTAGCTCGGCAGCGGGTGTGTGTGACCCCCGAGATGGGCTCCCCACACAAAAACAGGCCCAGCAAACGGAGGTTGTGGTTTTCAAAATCAAAAAGGTGCGGTTTATTTTCTATTTACAGTGACAAAACACAGCAAAGCAAAAGAAACATAAACAAAATAAATCCTGGTCAACTTGACCTCTGACTAAACATACAGGTTTCCTAACTAACAACTGGGATCAGCCTAGTGCTGTCCTAGTCCCTAAGTCCCTGGTTTTAAATGTCCAAGCAAATAGCCACACAGGCTTTGTCTCACCGCACAGGGGTTCACTCTCCCTAGACAGTCCACACAGGTCTGGTTCCAGGCATGAGCTAACATCTAATGAAGCTGGGAGTTCTTATAGAGGCCTAAATGAGCTGACAAGCTTCAGCTGGTCTCATCAACTCCCTGTCTGCACGACGCCCCACACTCTCCCTAGAGGTATGAGTCATCCATGAGCCCACTAGCCTCAGCTGGGCTTATACAACTCTCCACCTAGTTGTATAAGTCGGCGTAAAGCCTGAATCTGGGCGAAATATATCTACCCCCCTGGATGCAACCAGGTGACTTTACCTTCCTGCTGTCACAATATATATATATTGCCCCTCTGTGTAGATACAATGTCAATCACCATGCCCGCCGCCATCACCGACCTGTAAAAAAGAAAACAGGGCATGGAGAAGGACCTGGGGGTTCTAGTAGATGATAGGCTCAGCAATGGCATACAATGCCAAGCTGCTACAAGCAAAGCCAACAGAATATTGGCATTAAAAAGGGGATTAACTCCAGAGATAAAATGATAATTCTCACGCTCTACAAGACTCTGGTCCGGCCGCACCTGGAGTATGCTGTCCAGTTCTGGGCACCAGTCCTCAGGAAGGATGTACTGTAACTGGAAAGAGTCCAGAGAAGGGCAACAAAATGAATAATAGGACTGGAGGACCTCAGTTATGGAGAAAGACTACAAACACTAAACCTATTCTCTGTGGAGAAGAGACGCTTGAGAGGGGAGATGATAGAGATATTCAAATACCTTACTGGAAACCCTAGCATAGGGAAAAAACGTTTCAGTGGGAGGGAGTTTAAAAAGACACGTGGCTATTCACTGAAACTGGAAGAGAAGTGTTTTAACCTTAAGCTGGGTAGAGGATTCTTTACTCTACAGCCTCGTACACACGGCCGGTTTTCTCGGCAAGAAAACTGCTGGGAGAGTTTTTTGCAGAGAAAACCGTTGGTGTGTATGGTTTCTCGGCAGGAAAACTGCCGGGAATCTCGACGAGAAAAATAGAGAACCTGCTCTCTATTTTTCTCGTCGGGATTCTTGGCAAAGTGTTTCCTGCCGAGAAAACCGGTCGTCTGTTTGCTTACCTGTCCCAGGTAAGCCCGCGCATGCTCGATGAGACTTTGACGCATGCGCGGTAGCATACAAGGGTAGTGTAGGGTGTAGCAAGATGGCGGCGACGGCATCGAATCTGACGAGCGCCGGCTCGTCATAGTCGATGCCGTCACCACGTTCTTGCCATACAAAAGAACGGCGGTTCTTTTGAATGGCCGTCAGTACACAGGGCTTGGCAAGACAAGCTTGCCAGGAATCCCGTCGAGAAAACCAACAGTTTTTTTTTCGGCGGGATTCCCGCCCGTGTGTATGAGGGCTTCAGAGCGGTGAGGATTTGGAACTCCCTTCCACAAGCGGTGGTATCGGCAGGGAGTGTCACTAGTTTCAAAAAACTTTTAGATGGGAACCTTAAGGATTGCAACATACAGGGATATACAATTTAATATTGACATAAACTCACACACACCACAGGTTATACTGGATGGACTGGTGTCTTTATTCAACCTCACCAACTATACCAGGGATAAGCAATTAGCGGACCTCCAGCTGTTGCAAAACTACAAGTCCCATCATGCCTCTGCCTCTGGGTGTCATGCTTGTGGCTGTCAGAGTCTTGCTATGCCTCATGGGACTTGAAGTTCTGCAACAGCTGGAGGTCCGCTAATTTCATATCCCTGAACTATACTATCATTGATTTAGGCCCCTTTCACATGGAGGGTCCGTTCAGGTCCGCCTGTCAGTTTTTTAGGCGGACCTGGACGGATGCTCCATGTAGCCCTATGGAGCCACGGATGTCAGCGGTGACATGTCCGCTGACATCCGCTCCACTCCGCCAAAGTGTGACGGAGGAAAACCCTATTTTTCCTTCCGTCGGAGGAGCGGATCGGATGAACACGGACAGACTGTCCGTGTTCATCCGATCTCCCCATAGGGGAGAGCGGTGCTCTGACAGGGCGGTCCCTGCACAGTGTGCGGGGACCGCCCAGTCATCCGCCGGCTCAGTGGGGATCAACTGAGCGATCCCCGCTGAGCAAGCGGAGCTTCACGGGGCGGATCATGACTGATCCGCCCCGTGTGAAAGAGCCCTTACTGTATATAGGCTTTCTGGCCACGACTGATCGCATACACCTGTGATCCCCACCTGCAGAGACACACTGCTTTGTACAGTGTACAGACGTAACCAACGGCATAAATGAAGCCTAACATCTTTACAGAGGTTCTAACCCTTCTCTACTCTACTCACAGCAGAAAAGTTCTGCTTTATGTCTTTGTATTTTACCTCTGTGTACACACTTGTTCGGTGAGCTGATTGTGATGCGTCTTCACACAGATATTCCAGACTTCATTGGAAGGTTTTCTGGAAATCTGAGAGTCAAACAACAAAAACTGAGAGCCAAATGTCTGGAGAACACCAGAAGTGTCCGGGTGGAGGGTCTCCCGGCCAACACATCGGAGGACTTCCTCGAACTTTACTTTGAGAGTGCAAAGCACGGAGGTGGGCCGATAGAGGAGACAGAGATGTTACTGGAAGAAGGTGCCGCCATCATTACATTCTCCTGTAGGGAAGGTAAAAGGTTTCAGTCTCTGTGTGCTTTTTGTATTTGAGGTTATATATTGTAGAGAGTGGAATTTTTCAGTTTTGGATGGATTAAAGAAGAGTTTAAAACAATGTCAGGTTGGACCAGGGCAGGGTTTCTCAACCAGGGTTCCTTGAGCAATATGCAATTTCAGCCTCTCAGATAAGTTCCCCCTGACACCATTCATATTTTTAGCTATCCGTAAGGGGGTGCTTTTTCCCAATTACCACAAGTGTAAGGAGCATTCTTCCCACTGACCATCACACTTGTGTATCATGGGTTGTAGACAGGGCTGTCTTTAAGGCAGGGCAAAAGGGGCAGCTGCCCTGGGCCCTGTCATTGTTGTGGGGTCCAAAGCAGCTGCCTCATACTTGCCAACTTTGCCAGTTTAAAGCGGAGCTCCACCCTAAAGTGGAACTTCCGCTCATCGGAACCCTCCCCCCTCCGGTGTCATATTTGGCAACTTTCAGGGGGAGGGGGGTGCAGATACCTGTCTAAGACAGGTATTTGCACCCACTTCCGGGAGTCCTCTCTGCGGGTATTCTGCGGGTAGTACGTCACTTCCCGCAGAATACCCGTTGTGTTCTGGGAGACACTCGGCTCCCAGGACACAACAGGGACCAGTGAGAACGGCGCAGCGCGACTCGCGCATGCGCTGTAGGGAACTGGGCAGTGAAGCCGCAAGGCTTCACTTCCTGGTTCCCTCACCGAGGATGGCGGTGGGGGCAGCAGAGTGACGAGCGATTGCTCGTCTTCTGCTGCTGACGTCGCTGGACTCCAGGACAGGTAAGTGTCCTAATATTAAAAGTCAGCAGCTGCAGTATTTGTAGCTGCTGGCTTTTAATATTTTTTTTTCAGGGGAGCTCCGCTTTAAATTCCCTTGTCCCTTGAAGTTTTAGTCCTGTGCTGTGTCCTGATAATTCAGTGTGAAGTGCTGCTACTAATGCTGCCTAGCTCTGCCATATTGTTGTGTACAGATGACTCACCTGCAGACCCTGTGTTTACATGTAAAAACCTGTCATTCATATGTAAATAACTAGATCATTCATATGTAAATAACGAGATCATTCATATGTAAATAGCAGCAGCATTCATATGTAAATGGTGGCAGCATTCCGGCATTCATATGTAAATAAAGGCGGCATTCATATGTATATCATGCCCCTCTGTAGTGAAGAGATGATATGCTGTAACCTCTGGCAACCAATCGCAATCACTGCCTGATCTGATACAGTAAACTGATTTTAAGTCTAGCTGATATTTATTATATTTCTCAGAGCAGGTGGAGAGGAAAATTGCATGGGGGGGCCCCCAAGAAATTTTTTGCCCAGGGTCCAATCAACTTTAAAGACGGCCCTGGTTGTAGATACAGTAATTGTTAGAAGGGGTTCCCCTGAGACCGGGAAGTTATTTCAAGGGTGTGTTGAAAATGTTCAGAAAGTTTGGACTAGGGTGATTCGGACCTTGTTGGGGATCCTGTCCTGTGTAATATTTTTAATTTCTCACCACAAAGTACATTTCTTGATCTTTACTAATATGGGGGTTCCTGTTGAGGTCATAATAATCTGGCGGCAGCACCAACAGCTTTCTACAAGCCGTAGGTTCATGTAGTCCAACTCTAACCACGGTTCTGTGGCACTCTTTGGGTTTCTCCTGAGGTTGCTGAGGGTTCCTTTAGTAGTGTGCAGGGGGCACATCCGACTTCCACCTCCACAGACCCCCAATACAGGAGGACAATCTTCAATGTTTGACTCAAGAGGTCATCTCTACACTGACCACTACTGTTAGGGGACACCATACATTTCTATTTCCTCATTTCTTTTATGTTATTATTATTATTATTGTTTCAAGATCATTAATGAAATTTTTTTTGTTGCATACAACGCTTTATATATTCAATACTAGTATTACAAATGTTATCCCCATACAGTTACCAGAAGATTATGTAACCCTTACTCCTGTAGGAGCCGCTGGAAATCTGCCAAGGTTCTTTCCCTAGTGGATTGCTCTGCAGCCAGGCACACGATCTCAGACACACTTTTCCTCAATAACCAGTGTAGGGGTGTTGTTTTTTGTTGTTTTTATTTTTGAAAAAACCTGGATAGGGTTGAGGGAATTGAGTAGAATACTCCAAAAACAGAAACGATGTACAGGTTGGGGACAGTGAACTCCTTTCTGTAAAGCTGAAGCAGAAGTCCTTGCATATAGCAAATTGTGGGCTTGGCGTGTAATGGCTGCAGTTCTTTAGAGCACTAAGAGCAGAGTCCCTTCACAAGGATTTAGAAAGACTGAGCTCTTCAGGGCACCAGCCCGTGTCCCCTTTAGCAAACACACAGCTGACTCTCTAGTATTAGAGGGGAGGCAACATCCCAAAGGTCTCTAAAGCCCCATACACACGGTCGGACTTCCATCAGACTTTTCCGTGGATTTTTGTCCGAACGGAGTTGGCCGGGCACGCCCATAGCATACACACCACAGGACTTTTCTGCAAACTTTCCCAAAACTTTTTGCAACATCACGTGGTTTTTCAGCTCTTTTCTGCTCTTTACCGCCACCCTTTGGTCAACTTCTGCTATTGTTGGTTGATTTTAACATTATTTGTTTTGTCCATCGGACAAAAGTCCTATGGTTTTCTGTACACACGGTCGGACTTTGCTCCATCTGACTTTTGTTGGCCAAAAGTTTGTCCGTTTGCAGACCGAACTTTTGTCCGATGAAAACACAAAAAAAGCAAAAAAAGTTTGTCCGATGGAGCGTCCACATGGTCGGATTGTTGGTCCAACTTACTCAAAATGAAGTTTGTTGGCCAAAAGTCCGACCGTGTGTATGGGGCTTTAGATCTCTCACACCAGTCTGTACTCATAAAACTGACCAGGTACAGTTGGTTGCCGCCTTCCAACTTCCAAGCGACATCTTTCTCCAGTGATACCAGACCAGATCATCTACAGCAGACAGCCCCTCAGTCATCTCTCTGTAGCTTCAGCTTCCAGGCCCTCAAGTCACCCACCTGAGCCATCACGAACAGCAAGAACATGGCAGCACTGCCCTAGAGGGCAGAAAGCCCTCCAGGATAGACTAATCCTCTTCTAGGAAAAGACCCCAAGCTCAGTGTGCTCAGAGAATATATACAGTTTCCCAGCAACCTTCAGGGCCCTGCTCCTTGGGATTGGCCAGAGCTGTATAAATATTTATGCTGCCATCTGCATAACTCCACACTTATGATCCAGAAAGTTCTCACAGCTTTTCTGGACAGCAGAGGGAGTAAAGGGACTAGCAGCAGCTGAGAACACCGAGCAGACCTAACTAGTCAAAGGCAGCTGCACTGAATACAGTGTGACAAGCCAAATTTACCTATCAAAAACACAGCTCCACAAAACACAGTGAGCCACACTAAATCTATCTATCTAATCCTGGCACCTGCCTGGCACCAAAAAAATAGGCCATGACCTCCATTGGTCTGAGCATAAAGCTAAACTAAAACGTTTTACAATAAATAGGAAGGAGTATCCCACAAAGTTGGAGGTGAAAAGGGAGTTTAACAATTAACAGCCCGTGTTGGTTTTCCACATATTGGCAATCAAGAGTATAGGAAAATTAGCAGTAGAAAAATAGGAGCATAGTCCCTTCACAAAGAATTAAGATAAACTGTGTTTTTCAGGATATCAGCTGTTGTTCCCTTTAGCAAACACACAACTGACCTTCTAGCACAAAAGGAGTGTCAGCAGCCCAAAAGTCTCCAAGATTTCTCAGCAGTCTGTACTCCAAAAATGTCCAGGGAAAGCAGATTGCTTCCTTCCAACTTCCTAGTGACACCGTCCTCCTGGGATACCAGACCAGATCTACAGCAGACAAGCCCCTAAGTCGGCTCTCTGCAGCTTCAGCATCCAGGCCAGTTTATGGTCCTTCAGACTTTAGGAGGGCCAGACTATGGCCAGTGGAAGTAGAAACTGCCCCAATGTCAGTGGGAGTAAACAATGTCTTAAGACTTAGTGTCAGTAAAAATATCACATACTGCCTGTGGTCAGTAGGAGGAGGAATAGTGTCCCATTGCATAGTACACCACTGTTGGTGTCAGTGGGAGGGATAGTATCTCACTGTTGGTGTCAGCGGAAAGACTAGTGCCCCACTGTTGGCGTCAGTGGGAGGAATGGTGCCTTATCGTTGGTGTTAGTGGAAGGAATAGTGTGCTGTCATTGGTGTCAGTGGGAGGAATAGTGCCCCATCATTGGTGTCAGTGGGAGGAATAGTGTCCCATCATTGGTGTCAGTGGGAGGAATAGTGTCCCATTATTGATGTCAGTGGGAGGAATAGTGTCCCATCATTGGTGTCAGTGGGAGGAATAGTGTCCTATCATTGGTGTCAGTGGGAGGAATAGTGTCCCATCATTGATGTCAGTGGGAGGAATAGTGTCCCATCATTGGTGTCAGTGGAAGGAATAGTGTCCCAACATTGGTGTCAGTGGAAGGAATAGTGTCCCATCATTGGTGTCAGTGGAAGGAATAGTACCCCACTGTTGGTGTCAGCGGAAAGACTAGTGCCCCACTGTTGGTTACAGTGGGAGGAATGGTGCCTTATCGTTGGTGACAGTGGGAGGAATGGTGCTTCATATCAGTGGAAAGAACAATGCCCCCAAGGGCCGGATAAATGCAAGCAAAGGGTTGCGTCTGGCCTGCAGGCTGCAGTTTGGATACTGCTGTTGTAGTGGGTGCCACGGATCACTCTCCTGCTTGCTCTACCTGCCGGTAAATGGCAGGATCGAGTCCAAGGAGGAGAGACTGTAAGGCGCAGAACAGGGGACCCAAAATTACCAAGTAGCTCCTTCGGCGCTACACAGTTTTAGATCAACTCTGTCTTGCTACATTGTACAACAGATCATGTGTACCCTTCACACTGCATTCTACCAAATCTGAGACCCCAATGAGGTTACCAGTTTTAGTTCATTTTTTGCTCCAGTTCTAAATGATATGAAGGCCATGGCCAAATCTTTCTGAACAAAGAGTTGTCCATGAGCCACTATGTGTTCCTAATACAATTTTCATCTATTTCTTGCAGTTGCAAAGACGGTTTTGTCAAAGCAGCATAAATTTCACAACTCGGTCCTCTCCGTTTACCCGTATTACCCGTCTATTGGCCAATGGCTATACGGAAAGAAAGAAACAGATATCATGACCCCTGGACCTATAGAATGTCCTATATGTGCACAAATACTGGAGTTTATCTTTAACAATGAAGAAATAAAACAAAGTATAGAGAAGGAAATGACGGATCACTATTGTGATGTGAAATGGCCAAAACCAGGCGACCCCAAACCTCTCATTACACTGTCTTTTCCCAGCAACCTCTCCTCACATCTACGCACCCTGTCAAAGATCGCACCAACCTGGAGCAATAAAGTCCAGGCAGAGTTCTCGCTTCTAATGTCGGAGTATAAAGTCATAGAGTATGACCTGAAGCCACCAGTGTGGGAAGCCATCAGGACAAAGGTCTCCAGTTCACCATATGATGGAGTCCTCATAAAACCAGACCTAGCTGCAGAGAAGGCTTTCATTGTGGGTATTTTAGAAGATGTTGAGAAGATTGAGCCAATATTCAAAAAACTGGTAGAAGAAACTGCTAGACAACTGTGCAGAGTGGAGGATGAGGTGCCTCTTGAACCCGTAGCTTGGAAAATAATGTTGGCACATGGTCTGGAGAAAAGCATCCTGGAAGATTCTCCACATGTGAAGATTAGTTATGATGGAGCTACTAAGTCAGTCAAACTCTATGGGCCAAAAGATGAAGTGCTCACTGCCAAATGTGAAATTCTCAATACTCGGCAAGGCCTGAAGTCCAAATCCGTTCATCGTGATCCAAGCATCATCCAGTTTCTGATGGCGGTGGACAATGAAGAAATGTCTCGTAACCTTCTTCAGAACATTAAAGCAATGTTTCAGGTGGAAGATAACGCAGTCATGGTATTTGGTTACTCTGATAAAGATCTGAAAAATGCTGAAGAAACCTTGGAGAAAGAATTGGTCTGTAAGAGACTTTCTGTTGAGGATGAAAATGTCACTCGGAGTCCAGAGTGGGGAAGATTAAAGTCTTTTCTAAATGAGACGTGTAATGCTGGCAGGATTAGAGTTTCCATAGAGGAGCTCCCTGTGGGGAATGGAAATGAGGTGGTGATCACTGGTCTATCCTCATCCGTAGAAGAAGCCTACCGGCAGATCCATGACTTTGTGGAGAAGAACACTGACATGGAATTTTATAGATAGGCAACTCCTATCCTCATATTGATTGGTGGTTCCAAATTAATAATAACTACTGCAGTAGGGAACAGACACAAAAGATACACTCTGCATCTTTCCAAATAACTGTTCTGCTTTATTATGATGCAACTGAAGGTTTTTATACACATGATTACGTAGGTATCACACTACTATTACAGTTGTACTTTTATGGTAACAAGAACAAGGGGCGTAACATAGGCAGGCTAATTCTAATCAGGATATTAAAGAAAAAAGAAAAATCTGGGGCTCTAAACGACCCAGATGTTCTAAATCCCTCCTACTCAAATATAGATCGGTAGGTGGAATGGGCTTAATCGACATACGGGACTATTTCCGAGCGTCCATACTTACCCAGCTCAAATACTGGTTCTCACCATCTCCTGATATGCTTTGGAGTGGTATTGAACAAGCCCTCTGTCAGACCTTAGACCTAAGGAAACTCCTACTACTAGACGTACTGAAACCGCTTCCCATTCGCCAACTCCCACTTACCATCCAAGCTTCTCTTCTGGCATGGAGAGACCTACACAAACTGACATCCCAGTCCTGCAACAAAACAAACATCCCTATACCTATAGAGGTTTTAACACATGCAATTCCACATACTACATACTCAGATTGGAATTCCAGGGGCATATCTTGGATTGCCGACCTTAATGCCCACCGACTTCTACAAGCATATCCAAGTATCTCACTTCTTAAATTCATTTAAAACCTCTCAAGCCTCGTACACACGCACGGTTTTCTCGTCAAGAAAGCTGCTGGTAGAGCTTTTTGCCGTGAAAACCGTGCGTGTGTATGGTTTCTCGGCGAGAAAACTGCTGGGAATCCCAACGAGAAAAATAGAGAACCTGCCCTCTATTTTCTCGTTGGGATTCTCGGCAGAGTGTTTCCTGTTGAGAAAACCGTGAGTGTGTATGCTTACCTGTCCCCAGATAATCCCGCGCATGCTTGAAAAGACTTTGACGCATGCGCGGTAATATACAAGGGTAGTGTAGGGTGTAGCAAGATGGCGGCGACGGCATCAAATGTGACAAGCGCAGACTCGTCGTAATCAATGACGTCACCGCGTTCTTGTCATTCAAAAGAACGGTGGTTCTTTTGAATGGCCGTCTGTATGCACAGCTTGGCAAGGAAAGCTTGCCAGGAATCCCGTCAGGGAAACCAATGTTTTTTTTCTGACGGGATTCCCGGCCGTGTGTACGAGGCTTGACATATTCATTCTAGACGCGGCATGGCAATTCTATACAAAGTCACCTACCCCTCCCAAAGGGATCTCCCTCTTCTATAATCTTTTTCAAAACAAGCTTACTTTTACTAACTCCCTCCCCTATCAAAAATGGGAATTGGATCTATATAAATCCGTCACTCCAACCCAATGGCAACGTGCATTCAGAACTACATACAAAGCCACTAGATGTGTAAATCACTGGGAACTTTCTCAAAAACTGGCTCAGAGGTGGTACCTTACACCGTACAGAATGGCAACATTTTCTAACTCCAACTCCCCACTGTGTTGGAGAGACTGTGGTGCAGTAGGAAATTTCCTACATGTGTTCAGGTCCTGCAAACATCTCACCAGTTTTTGGAAGAGTCTATTTAAGTGCACCTCACAAATCAGAGGAATTCTGACACCACAAGGTCCTGGGTTAGCCCTACTAAATTTTGGCATTGAGACCTTCCCCCCCTGTTTTCGCATGATTATCACACACATCTTACTAGCGGCCAGGTTGTTAATAGCCAGAAATTAGAAATCCAATAAGGTACCCAATGTCTCGGAAGTACTTGAAATTACACAGACTAATTACACTTATGATTCCTTGCTGGCAACTAAGGATGGTAAGACGAAACTGTTTGAAAACCAGTGGAAAATATGGACAGACTGGCTCAAAGTAGAATAAGGCATGTCTTCAGGAATCCCTATTTATGATTGTGTTAATGCTCGTATTTCACCCAAACTACTGGAAAAAAAACAAAAAAACAGTTAAGCCTCGTACACCCGGCCGGTTTTCTCGGCAAGAAAACTGCTGGGAGAGCTTTTTGCAGAGAAAACCGGCCGTTGTGTATGGTTTCTCGTCGAGAAAACTGCCGGGAATCTCAACGAGAAAAATAGAGAACCAGCTCTCTATTTTCTCGTCGGGATTCTCGTCGGCCTGTTTCCTGTCGAGAAAACCGTGCGTGTGTACGAGGCTACATGCTTATCTTTCCCCAGGTAAGCCCGCGCATGCTCGATGAGACTTCGACGCATGCACAGTAGCTTACAAGGGTAGTGTAGGGTGAAGCAAGATGGCAGCGACGGCATTGAATGTGACGAGCGCTTGCTCGTCGTAGTCAATGACGTCACCGCGTTCTTGCCATTCAAAAGAACGGCGGTTCTTTTGAATGGCCATCTGTATGCACAGCTTTGCAAGAAAAGCTTGCCAGGAATCTCATCAGGAAAACCAACGTTTTTTTCCTGACGGGATTCCCGGCCGTGTGTACAGGGCTTTACTGTTACACTCATTGCATTGCTATCCATCTAAACCCTTTCCCTCCCTGTTTTTCTCTATGATTATTGTTTTACAGAAATACACTGCACTGTCTTTGATGCTAAACTATGCTTACGGTACTTAATCCTTGCACCATCGCACCTTATATAGTGTATCTTAATATTGGATGCAATTTATACTCTGGCTACATATCGCTATACTGTGTATCCTCTGTACTTTTCGGATTTTGTACTATTTTGTACTGTTTTGTACTTTGAAAAAACTCTTTAATAAAAAACAATTGAAAAAAAAGAAAAAAGAAAGCTGGGAACCTGAAGGATAGATGGATGGTGGGGAGGGATAGGACTGGGTAGTGTTCGTTACATGGTCTGTGCTGTTGTTTTTATGTTTACTATTTTTGCATATGATTACCGTATATACTCGAGTATAAGCCAAGTTTTTCCAGCACATTTTTTGATGCTGAAAAAGCCCCTCTCAGCTTATATTTGAGTCTCCCGCTGTTCATGCAGTCTTAACTGCAGTCGGCGGCCGTCCACTGTAACAAAGCCCCGCCTCCTCCTCGTCCATGATAGACTGAACACTGATACAATACTGGGATTAGTGTTCCGTCTATCACGGATGACGAGGAGGCGGGGCTTTGTTACAGTGGAAGGCTGCCAAATGCAGCAGCATGCAGATCAAAGGTACACGGGAGATCAGATGGGCACAGTGAGGCTGCAAATGAGCACAGTGAGGCTGCAGATGGACACAATGAGGAACAGTGGGGCTGCACAGTGAGGCTGCAAACGGGCACAGTGAGGCTGCAGATGGACACAGTGAGGCACAGTGAGGCTGCAGATGGACACAGTGAGGCTGCAGATGGGCACAGTGAGGCTACAAATGAGCACAGTGAGGCTGCAGATGGACACAATGAGGAACAGTGGGGCTGCACAGTGAGGCTGCAAACGGGCACAGTGAGGCTGCAGATGGACACAATGAGGCACAGTGAGGCTGCAGATGGGCACAGTGAGGCTGCAGATGGAAACAGTGAGGCTGCAGATTGGCACAGTGAGGCTGCAAATGGGCACAGTGAGGCTGCAAATGGGCACAATGAAGCTGCAAATGGGCACAGTTAACACAGTGAGGCTGCAGATGGGCACAGTGAGGCTGCAGATGGGCACAGTGAGGCTGCAGATGGGCACAGTGAGGCTGCAGATGGGCATTGTTGACCCTCTTTTCCACTTACAGTAGCTGCTGCATTTCCCACCCTAGGCTTATACGCGAGTCAAAAAGGTTTTCCCATTTTTTTGTGGTAAAATTAGTTGCCTTGGATTATATTCAGGTCGGCTTATACTCGAGTATATACGGTAATAAATGTGAGAAGGTAGCCTTTTGGGTGTACACAATTTTTTGGTTTTTAATTCTAATCAGGACTCAAAAGAATGCAAACATGTACTGAAAACATTATTAGTGCCGTGTGCACAGTATGGGTATTGCCATCCTCAGTATAAAACCGGGATCAAATCTACAAAAAAAATCGAATATCTGCGTCTTCAGGGAGTGTGTCCAGCACTGGGCTCACAGCAGCTGATTGCTACGTCATCGATGTAACACGTGTGGTTTTTCTTTGTCTCCAGCCTCCTCCAATAGAGGCAATAAGGTGGCTGGATTCAAATGTAGGCATTTTTCATTGTTAGATTTGTACATAAACAACAATACAAATTCATCTTTAGAACCTTTCATTAGACAAACATTTTATTAGCTGTTTGGAATATTTTCTGCTCAGAATGTGGGACCATTAAAAATTTCATATTTGACCAAAATAATGTCTGTAGTTTGTCTAATAGCACCTTTGCATAAAGCTACAGCTCTGATATAGGGGGGTGAACCCTTCATTACTGGGTCCAGCTTACATAAATATATGACAATGGCTTGTTTTCGATCATGCTGTTTGTGTAAGAACTTCAGCTTTATCTTTAAAAAAAAAAAAACAGTCCTTAGTTTCCATCTGACATTATTTTCCTGATGTCATAACATAATAAATGATAACAATACCCTGCGGTCATGCAGAGATGTCCATAAATCCAAAGTATTCTTCTGCTTATACCACGGCACTTACAAGGAGAAGGGGCACATCGTTTCACAATCCACACATTCTGCTTTGGATTTCAACAATAAAAATAGATAAAAACAAAATGGACCAACAATCAATCTGTATGTAGCAATGGCCCCGACCCCCTAGAGGCCTAATGGTGACCTCCAGAGTCAGGGAGAACTGACATCCTTCTATGTAGAGTGGGTTACCTGGTGGTATGGTGGGCAAGGTAGATTCATGGGCGCCAGACACTTCTTGAATGCAAAAGAGATTTATTTTCTCTTGAGCAGAACTGGGGGAGAGAGGGTTAGGGCCAGGACACCCTTTAGTAGTTGCAATGTTAATTGGCAGACTCCGAGACTTCTATTGGCAGACAGCCATGCAGGGAAAGGCATCCAGCAAGACACCACATCAGCATGAGCAGGATCGCTGTCTCCTATGGCAACAGTCTTATAACAGTTTCTAACACAAGTTGTAACGAACTCCTTCACTTCTACAATCTCCTCTTGTAGATCTTCACTCAACTGAGCTCCCAGTCTCTCTCACTAGACTTGCTGATCCACTGCCACTGGATCTCCTGAGCTCTTCCAATCTTCTCATTCAGTATCTTCCTCAAGCGTCACCCCCGCGTCCCTGCTGGGTCCCTGGCTTGGCATTCATAGATACTCCTCAAGCGTCTCCCCTACCACATCCCTGCTGGGTCCCTGGCTTGGCATTCACAGATACTCCTCAAGCGTCTCCCCCACCACGTCCCTGCTGGGTCCCTGGCTTGGCATTCACAGATACTCCTCAAGCGTCACCCCCACCGCGTCCTTGCTGGGTCCCCGGCTTGGCATTCACAGATACTCCTCAAGCGTCACCCCCACCGCGTCCCTGCTGGGTCCCTGGCTTGGCATTCACAGATACTCCTCAAGCGTCTCCCCTACCACATCCCTGCTGGGTCCCTGGCTTGGCATTCACAGATACTCCTCAAGCGTCTCCCCCACCACGTCCCTGCTGGGTCCCTGGCTTGGCATTCACAGATACTCCTCAAGCGTCACCCCCACCGCGTCCCTGCTGGGTCCCCGGCTTGGCATTCACAGATACTCCTCAAGCGTCACCCCCACCGCGTCCCTGCTGGGTCCCTGGCCTGGCATTCACAGATACTCCTCAAGCGTCTCCCCTACCACATCCCTGCTGGGTCCCTGGCTTGGCATTCACAGATACTCCTCAAGCGTCACCCCCACCGCGTCCCTGCTGGGTCCCCGGCTTGGCATTCACAGATACTCCTCAAGCGTCACCCCCACCGCGTCCCTGCTGGGTCCCTGGCTTGGCATTCACAGATACTCCTCAAGCGTCTCCCCTACCACATCCCTGCTGGGTCCCTGGCTTGGCATTCACAGATACTCCTCAAGCGTCTCCCCCACCACGTCCCTGCTGGGTCCCTGGCTTGGCATTCACAGATACTCCTCAAGCGTCTCCCCTACCACATCCCTGCTGGGTCCCTGGCTTGGCATTCACAGATACTCCTCAAGCGTCTCCCCCACCACGTCCCTGCTGGGTCCCTGGCTTGGCATTCACAGATACTCCTCAAGCGTCACCCCCACCGCGTCCCTGCTGGGTCCCCGGCTTGGCATTCACAGATACTCCTCAAGCGTCACCCCCACCGCGTCCCTGCTGGGTCCCTGGCTTGGCATTCACAGATACTCCTCAAGCGTCTCCCCTACCACATCCCTGCTGGGTCCCTGGCTTGGCATTCACAGATACTCCTCAAGCGTCTCCCCTACCACATCCCTGCTGGGTCCCTGGCTTGGCATTCACAGATACTCCTCAAGCGTCTCCCCTACCACATCCCTGCTGGGTCCCTGGCTTGGCATTCACAGATACTCCTCAAGCGTCTCCCCTACCACATCCCTGCTGGGTCCCTGGCTTGGCATTCACAGATACTCCTCAAGCGTCTCCCCCACCACGTCCCTGCTGGGTCCCTGGCTTGGCATTCACAGATACTCCTCAAGCGTCTCCCCCACCACATCCCTGCTGGGTCCCTGGCTTGGCATTCACAGATACTCCTCAAGCGTCTTCCCCAACGCGTCCCTGTTGGGTCCCTGGCTTGGCATTCACAGATACTCCTCAAGCGTCTCCCCCACCACATCCCTGCTGGGTCCCTGGCTTGGCATTCACAGATACTCCTCAAGCGTCTCCCCCACCGCGTCCCTGTTGGGTCCCTGGCTTGGCATTCACAGATACTCCTCAAGCGTCTCCCCCACCACGTCCCTGTTGGGTCCCTGGCTTGGCATTCACAGATACTCCTCAAGCGTCTCCCCCACCACGTCCCTGTTGGGTCCCTGGCTTGGCATTCACAGATACTCCTCAAGCGTCTCCCCCACCACGTCCCTGTTGGGTCCCTGGCTTGGCATTCACAGATACTCCTCAAGCGTCTCCCCCACCACGTCCCTGCTGGGTCCCTGGCTTGGCATTCACAGATACTCCTCAAGCGTCTCCCCCACCGCGTCCCTGTTGGGTCCCTGGCTTGGCATTCACAGATACTCCTCAAGCGTCACCCCCACCGCGTCCCTGTTGGGTCCCTGGCTTGGCATTCACAGATACTCCTCAAGCGTCTCCCCCACCACATCCCTGCTGGGTCCCTGGCTTGGCATTCACAGATACTCCTCAAGCGTCTCCCCCACCGCGTCCCTGCTGGGTCCCTGGCTTGGCATTCACAGATACTCCTCAAGCGCCACCCCCACCGCGTCCCTGCTGGGTCCCTGGCTTGGCATTCACAGATACTCCTCAAGCGTCACCCCCACCGCGTCCCTGCTGGGTCCCTAGGTTGGCATTCACAGATACTCCTCAAGCGTCTCCCCCACCACGTCCCTGGCTTGGCATTCACAGATACTCCTCAAGCGTCACCCCCACCGCATCCCTGCTGGGTCCCTGGCTTGGCATTCACAGATACTCCTCAAGCGTCACCTCCGCTGGCTGGGTCCCTGGCTTGACACCTGCTGTTACCCAATTCTTCACCGTCCCCGGTTGGTGAGAATACTGCTCCGGTACTTGCTTCAGTTACTCACTGAGGTCCCTGGTAATAAGGTGGTTGGTCCCTTAGTGGCGACAGCTTCCCCTCTACCTCCGACCACGACAAGTTCTCCGGCCGGTAGAACTGTCACTTTTGGTTGGACTGCAAGCCGCAATCCCAACCCTACGCTGCTCTCTTGCTTCTGGATAGGCCCTCAGACAGCCTGGCAGCCAGATGCCCCCAGGACAGGCCTCAGGCTCTGGCCTAGCAGCCCGGGGCAATACAACACACTTCCACCCAGACAGCCACCCAGGTGGCACAGAACCCCGATCACCTGACCTCACCCAAATAAATAAGCTTTCCCAGCAGGCCAGGGGACTGAAGGAAATCCCTGCCCATTGGCTGAGACACCCCATTCATTCCTAATCTGTCCTTGCCATGCCCTTGTTTTATCTAATGTCAACAGATACCCGGCCACCTAGTGACAGAAGAGAGAAGTGCAGCAATTCCAGAATTAAGGTGAAATCAATTGATCTCCTATCAATTGGCCAAGGCAACTATCACTTGGTAAATACATTTACTAGCATCCCTGCCTAAATATCAGAATGCTACATGTATATGAGAGAACAGAAAGATCATCAGCCAGATCAAAACTATACAACAGCTTGGCTTCGGGTGGCATCTATCCTACCAGAGTGTGTGGACTTGATGTGATGGGCCTGTTATATTTACATTTTATTTATTATTACTCTCACATCATGGACCGCACATCAACTTATTATCCGACCTTTAGATTTCATTCTTGTAGAAAAACTTCTTATGCATCCATCTTGGCTTTGTTAAATAATATGGCAGCTGTATTCCAATTAACATCCTCATCTTATGCCTCGTACACACGAACGCGATTTCCGACAAGAAAACTGAGTTTTTTTTCAGCAGGAAACGGATGAAATTTGTCTTGCACACACACACGGTCACACTAATCTTGGCTGAAATTCCGAAGGTCAAGAACACGGTGACGTACAACACGTATGACGAGCCGAGATCAATGAAGTTCAATAGGCAGTTTGGCTCTTCTGCTTGATTCTGAGCATGCGCGTTGTGATTGCATAAAGACAAACGCGATTCGCGATAGGACTTTCTCCTGTCACGAAAATGTAGCTCCTGCTCACAATCTTTTCTTGGACGGAATTCTGACAGAAGAAGTGCGATGGAGCCTACACAGCGGTCAGAATTCACGACAAAAAGCTCACATCGCACTTTTCTCTTCGGGAATCGCGTTCGTGTGTACGAGGCATTAGTCTTTTTTTTTTCTCAATAAGGGATTATTGTATAAATGTAAAATACCCTCAAATTAAAGCTGAAAGTCTGCAGGTAAAGCACATCTTGTTTGTTTCATTTCAAATCCATTGTGGTGGTGTATAGAGCCAAAAAGATTAGAATTGTGTCGATGTCCCAATATTTATGGACCTGACTGTACATTCTCCATAATTCTTACTGTAGCACCCTCTACTTTTAGGTAGGTGCTAAAATAGGATTTTTCTGGGTTAAGCTATCAGTGCAGGCAAATTTAGGCAGGCCTGTGCTCTAGGCTAGGCCTGTTTGTTTTGATCTGGGGCTGGGAGTGTTTAGTGCAGTAGTGGGTGTGATCACCTGTGCTCTGACTCTGAGGCGCCTCCCCTACTTTCAGGAAGATTGTTCTGGAATAGGGGTTAGACCTAAGGTTGGAGTGGCAGGCAGCTCATGTGAGGAGCTCTGACCAATCCCCATTCGGTATTGGCAGGGGGCAGGCCTCCTATATAAGCTGAGGTCACATGCGGCTGGGGTGGTGTTAAGTACAGAACATACCTGGTAGTAGAGCCTGACTTGTAGGAGGAGACCTCTCTTACAGCCCTGGCTCAGGAGTCACTGGAGTGAGGACAGTGAGCTTGAGAGCGCAGCGAGGTAGCAGTGCCTGAGGTAGTTGTAGTAGCCTGGCACAGTGGCAGGGTGATGATCCTCCAGGGATGGCTGGAACTGTAGGCAGCAGTAAGGATGGTTGCAGGTCAGTGACCCAGGAGATGGCAGGTACAGGAACAGCAGGAAGTTGGAGCAGGGTGAGACAAGCCGGGTTAGGTGCAACACAGAGCAGCAGACAGTAGCAGGGTCAGACAGGCCGGGTCAGAGCAGGTAATCAGACGGTTGGATACAGGAGACTAAGCGTGGTAAGAGGTACAGGCAAGGTCTGGCAGCAGGTAGACAATAGAAGACTGAGCAAGGTCAAGGCAAGCCAAGGTCAGGATTAGAGATATCGGGTGGTCAAGCAGAGCCGGGTCGATACAGGTAACAGATAAACAGGTATGCAGATTACTGGTACAGAGCTGCAGATCAGACAGCAATGCATCATTGCAGTTGCTGAATTTTTAAAGGCATAATGGCGCCAAGTAGCGCTAACGTGCACGTGCGCGCACTCGACAGGCATGGATGGATGCTGTTGCCTATTCTGCACAGGAACGCGTGTGCGCATGTGTGCACGCAAGAGCCTTCTTCCCATTCCAGCAGGTCCCTGACAGGTGGATTCTGTCGGGGTAGGAGAAGTGAGAATTGAGTTTTAGGCAGCTGCTGTCGGGCGTCCCCACGTGGGGGATGCGCTGAACGCGGAGGAGAGCCGGAGGAGCTGCTAGGATGTGTATCCGGATAAAGTTTGCTACCATGGCAGAGAAGGTCAGTGTGTATACTACAGTGGAGAACTGGAACAAGAGGAAGACAGTGGAGAGTAGTGCAGATTGCTGCGGCCGGGGAGCGCAGTAATTGCAGTTTGGACTGGCTGGGAGCAGTAGTCCGTCTATTGCCACGTGCTGCTAAATTACTGGGCCACCGGGGAGAGGTACCGCGTATCTCTGGCCTAGTAAAGCACTCGGGTAATGTCATCCAAGAGACTGTGTAGCTACCAAGAATCACTGAGCCGCCGGGGAAAGGTACTGTATACCTCTGGCTTAGTGATTTGCTCAAGTAACACCATTCAAGAGACTTTAGTACAGTACCTAATTACAGCCGGTGATCTGCCAAGCAGGTTCCGCCTATCTGTATGGTTCCCTGTTTACTGCGCAGGCGCAATCCGAGGCGACGGAAATCTCCGAGCTTTAACAGCTGTTCGGCAGCGCCTGCGCAGTCAAAGGGGGGAAGCATATCGATAGGAGGCGCTCGCCCCCGATGCTTCATTACACACGCCGCTTTCCTATTCATACAGCAAGGGGCGGCTCAGATGTGATAATGAGCAGTGCGATTTGTTTGTTTATCCACGACGCTCTCAAGAGGCTGTATAGAGTGTCGTGTATAAACAAACAAATCGCACTGCAGAATATGACATCTGAGCCGCCCCTTGCTGTATGAAGAGGAAAGCGGCGTGTGTAATGAAGCATCGGGGGCGAGCGCATCCACAGCTGCCGAGACTATGGTTCCTCCTATCGCTCTGGTTCCCTCTTTACTGCGCAGGCGCAAGCCGAACCGACGGAAATCTCCGACCTTCAACAGCTGTTCGGCTGCGCCTGCGCAGTTGAGCTTGGAACCATACAGATAGGGGAACCAGAACGACAAGTCACCGGCAAGCTGGGGTTATTCAGAGTGATCCCTTTTTGTCTTACTGGAAGTAAAGAAACAGGAATCTAACCATTTTGCAGTAAAGGATTTGTACAGGAGGAGAGGAGTCTTGGGGAGTGATACTCTGCAGGAGCTAGTGCAGAAAAGGAGGAGCAATAGTCTGCGTGGAGATATGCTGGGGAAGAGACTGTGAATGTTAGAAGTACATCAGTTCTTCAGGGCTAAATCTACTAATATAAACACACGAAAACTGCGCTAAATTACTCTAAATAAACCTAAACAAAGGCAGCAATGATGGTGATGACATAAACACAAACAGAATAGAACATAAAAAATTGCGCCAATAGTAAATCACTAAAAAATGTCCAGGGGCTGATCTGTGTAAAGCACTACGCAATACACCAACCACAGCTACTAGAAACAGTTTGTAGATAAAAAGTCCAAAGTCTGATTAGTGAATCAAATCCAGATCAAATTTCTCAACAGTCCTATGTTGGACTAGAGGACATCCATTGAGAGATTCAGGCACACAGATGGTATTAACTTCAACACCCGGTGATCTTAGTAATAGACAGTGCCCTCCACCACATAAATTGGCAGCTTACCGAAGGTAAGCCCACGATAAACAGTCGACTGTACCCGGCCCAGCCGCGGCCTTGATGGATAGACCCACCGAATCTGTAAGCAGCACACAGTCCCACCGTCCCACGAATCACTTCCCCCGATCCTCCAACCACGGGTATCAAGAACACAGGACCGGTGAAAGGAAAGCACATAGACCATAGGGTGATATCGTACAGTCAATTTATTAAGTAAAAAGTAAAACACTTACATGAAGAAAGTGATTTAAAAGCATTAAATCTAGCCGGCCGGCTGCAAACGAAATGAACACCCTTCCCTCGTATCTGCATGGTGACGTCAGCATGTCGCTCCCATACGCATTTCGTCACGATTGGACGTTGTCAATGGGGATAGGGCGACGTGCTGACACACCACCTTTTTGTAGCCAAACCTCGCTGTGAGATGCGAGGATTTGAACACGAACGCCATTTTGGAAATGGGAAAATTTACCAATAGCGCTCTAAGACGCATCCATACATGGAGGATTTGAAAAACGAAGTAAAAATTATTTAATAAAAAAGGGGGAAATTTAAACCCCACAATTAGACCGTTTAGAAGCCATATGATTAGGCCCACTAAAAAAATAAATAAATAAATAAATAAATAAAATAAAATAATAATAAACGGACCCTAATAGGACAAGGTAAATATAATTAATTTAAATTTTATTTCAGATTCTCCCGGCAATTGAAATTGGGGAAGAATTAACCTAATGGCACAAAGAGGAAAATAGCCACACGAGATGTATAGATTCCTATAAACTAATATATGTGCAACAACTAATGTATACATCTGTGATAAAAATCAAGTTTACATAGTAAACAGTGAACAATTAATATTGTATAATAAATTAGTGCAAGTGTGAACTTATACTAAGTGATACAAGACAAAACCCATAAGGGAAATTAATCAACTAAATAATTTATATTGATTAAAATTATATATTAACTAAAATAATTATATTTGCCAAAATATGTGAAAATATAGTGAAAAATACAAAACAAAAAATAAAATAAAATCAAAATAGTGAAAATTGTAAAAATGTAACATATATATGTATATACATATACAACATATATATTTTAAATAAATTGAAAATCATTAAGATCCCAACATCTCACAACGAGTCAGGCGCCTTAAGCATTGCTAATAAAAGCGTTCACATCTGTCACGATGTTTAACCCATAGGGAGTATATGTCTTAAGCCTATGGATCCAGGCCATTTCCATCTTAGAAATTTCTCTCACCATTAGACTCCCCCTCCAGTGGGCCTTATACTTATCAATCCCTAAAAACAATGTACCAGAGGGGTCCCTATTATGCTTTAACAAATAATGTTTGGATACTGAGTGGTTCTTGAACCCCATTTTGATATTGGTAATATGCTCATTAAGGCGCACTCTAAGGGGTCGCTTAGTGCGCCCCACATATTGCAGGCCACATGGGCACTGCAACATGTAGACCACGCCCTCGGTAGCACATGTGATACATGGTTTAATCGTGAACTGGCCCTGGGTGACAGTGGACAGAAAGGTGGTCACACGCCTATCCCTAGAGGAGTTAAAATGACACACCCTACACCTCCTACATTTATAATAGCCAGTTAATTGGTCAAAAAAAACTATAGGGTTTGATCGGTGGATCAAGAACATTCGGAGCTAATTGATTCCTTAGATTGGGAACACCCGAAAGACTATTTTAGGCCTTTCAGGTAAAACCTCCCTCAGAATGGCATCATTTGTAGCAATGTGCCAATGCTTATTAATAAGGCCTTTGATGGTCCTATGTTGCAATGAATAGGTTGTAATGAAAGGGACCCCTACAGAATCCCGAGCATTATCACCAACCTTATTATCTTTTAACAAAGAATCTCTCCCAATGGCTTTTACTCCTTCCAGGACATCGTTTAGAAAGTCTCCTTGGTACCCTTTCTCCAGAAACCTCTGGGTAAGAACCCCTGCTTGCTCCAAGAACTGCTGAGAATCGGAGCAGTTCTTCAGCAGTCTAAGGTACTGGCTTTTAGGGACCCCCTTTAACCAGGGTTCGTGATGGCAACTCCCTATTGGGATGAAGGAGTTCCTATCCGTCTCCTTGAAAAAAGTGGATGTAACAAAAGAACCATCCCTTATTTCGATTGACAGATCCAAATAATGTACTCTGACCTGACTAGCCTCATGTTGGAGACCAATACCTCTCTGATTGTAATTCAGACCCTCCATAAATGAGACAAGGTCCTGATACTGACCATCCCACAGGAGGAGGATGTCATCAATGTACCTGGCCCAAAAAGGCCAATTGGGGCACATTACCAGCATAGATGACATCCTCCTCCCACTTGGCCATGAACAAGTTGGCCAAGCTGGGGGCATATTTAGCCCCCATAGCCACCCCTGTATCCTGGCGATAGAACTTCTGATCGAACCAGAAGTAGTTCGAAGAGGCAGCAAATCGCAAAAGCAGCATTATGAATTCCACCTGTTTATGTGGGAGCCCAGAATCCCTTTCCAAAAACCACTGTACTGCCCCAAAACCTAGTTCGTGTGGGATAATGGTGTAGAGAGATGCCACATCGATTGTCACCATCCACATATCATCCTTTGGAGTGACCCCTGATAAAAGATTAATAATATGTCTGGAGTCCTTTACAAAGGATGGCATCTTCCGTACCAAAGGCTGTAAATAAAAATCGATATATCTGCCCACCCGGGACGTTATGGAGTCGATACCACTAACTATAGGACGACCCGGGGGGCAGACTGGATCCTTATGCAACTTGGGGAGATAGTATATGGTGGGGGTACGGGGAGCTCTAGGGATTAGATATAACTTCTCTCTAGGATTGAGTATCCCCTCATACAAACCTTTAGCCACCAAACCCTCCAAATCCCTAATATACTTGTTCTTAGGGTCAGATGGCAATAGCGTATAAGTGTTTGAATCCTCAGTGATATTCCGCATTTCAGTCATATAGTCGGCCTTGTCCAAGACCACTATCCCCCCCCCCCCCCTTATCAGCTGGTCTAATGACCAGATCTTTGTTACTACATAAGGAGTCGACTCCCTCTTGCAAAACCTTATTCATTTTTGCCTTCTTAACATGTAAGGCATCTAAATCCCTACTGAGCACATCCCTAAATACCCTAAGTGACGGGGCAAGGGCTCCAGGGGGGTTAAATCTACTAATCAATGTTCTCTAAATGTGATGAGAATTCCACAAGTTCTATGGGCATCCCATATCTTCCTTTACCCCAACCAAGTTGTATCCCGCAATAAACAAAACAAAACTACGCAAATGACTGCTCATTGTCTCAGAAGTGATATATGGGGGTCTGGCAGCCGGGTGATTTGGTAAATGTTTGTTACTAGTAGCAACCGCTACATTACTATGTTGAAGTGGTTACACAAATATGAGTGTAGCACACAGATCCCTGGCCTTTCCGCCTCAAGGCGGGACACACTGTACCACAATGCCAAGGTTCCTTCTTGAATAAGAGGGTGAGCGGTGTTCAGAAATTGTTGGGTTCCGCAGCGACTTACCTCTCCTGGGGCTGGTTCCTTTCCCTAGAATGTGGGGAAATGTCTGTAGCTTGTGTACCAATAAGGCCAATGTCCAGACAAGGTTAAACCTCAATGGCTGAAGGTTTATTTTCTTTATGCTTGAAACCGGACAGGAAAGTTGAAGGTGAAGAATAGAATAACAGGAGGTGGGTTCAGGCACTTAATATCACCACTCAATCCCAAGTGGACTCTGCTCACCCGGATAGTTCCCTCTCACGGTCCTAGCAGCCGGAGTGATGCACGAACTTTACTTCACTGTCTTAGGGATACGATCGGAACCCATTCGCCTAGTTCCAAACTTCCCGGCACTTGTAGCATAAGGACCTAGGTGCAATTTGAAGCACGCTACAATGCCTATAGTGCCCTGGAATTCCTCTTTACATGGTAGGCCAGCTAAAGGTGCTGGGCCTACATGAAAAGTTGCAGCCCCAGGCTAAAGGTGCCCGAGACTGATCCACCCATGCACTCTCCCATGGCCTGGAGGACCACAAGACGCAGGCGGTACTGCTCCTCGGTACTCTTCCTTCTTTCTCCCCCCCTAAGATGGCGTCTGCACCTTTTGTATCCTCTCCCAGCATGCACAGCGGGCCGACCACGCGCCCGTACAGCTGCCTGGAGAGGACACCCAAGGGTACAGTAATGTCACCAGCGGTTCAACCCTGACCTGTCATGACAGCGCCACCCACAGGCCACAGGGAATTATACACCAGTAACACCACTTGGCAAAAGCAAAAGAGCAGAACCTAACAATTAAAGCGATCTGGGTCTGGCTACCAACCCAGATCAAACCTTACATTTAGGTACCTAGCTCCCCTGAAGTAAAGGGACGCTACATGAGGAACAATGCAAATTTGTTTTATCTCCTCTGGTAGATCTCATCTAGAACCCAGCAGCTTGCTTGCTCCATATCACTAACAGAAGTACTTAGGGGTATAAGTCCTAATTCATCTATTGAATGCAGCAAGAGTCTGAATCACGCTCTTGTGGAATTGGAATATTCCGCCCTCATAAATTAATAATATTTACCAAATGGAAGATTTAACCTCTGCCCTACAGAATACAGAGGAGGAATTAAGACTGAGTATGGAGGCCTTGGGTATATTTTAAAACCACGGACCCCTACTTCCAAACAATGAATCAATACTCCTAAACTTGGACTCACGGGTCATGTGGTCTGCTGGGAGGTCAAGAGGAGTCCTTACTGCTCCTTTTGTAGAGCCTGTCAGTTAATAAATACTCAACACATTTTCCAGGGTCGGCCTTCTGGAGAGCATTCCCCCCATTATTTCCTCTCTCCACCCTCACTCAACCCCAACCCTTTAGTAGGAGCCAGATTACTTTGCCTACCCCTTATGTACCCTTGTTATATTCCCCCCCCCCCCAAATAAATCTCCCCTTCGGAAAAGGAGGCAACCACAAGAATGTGTTCAATTACTACACAGGAATCATACTATTCTACTTTGACCGTTAGAACTAATTGCAAACCTACCCTGGTCACTGATTTATGATTTGAGCTCCAAGTTATGGTTTTATCACTAGAACTTGATTTTGTTGTGTTAATAATATCTGATGATAAATGTGTAACATGACTGTACCTGATAACTGCTGTGGAACATCTTCCTTTATTGGTGCTGTGCTATACTTATGCAGTGTGGACAGGGTTAAACTGAATATTCATTAATGCAGAAGTGCAGCAGCCGTTGCCTTTCACCTCTTTGGAGGACCAAAGATTCTTTGGTGGGGGAAGTATGTACTGTAGCTGATAATTGCTGTGGATCTTCATCCTTTGTTGCTGCTGTATTATTCTTCTGCAGTGTGGGCAGGGTTAAACTGAATATTCATTAAATCAGAAGTGAGTGCAGCAGCCATCTTTAAAGCAGAGTTCCACCCAAAAGTGGAACTTCCGCTTACCTGATTCCTCCCCCACTCTGGTGCCACATTTGGCACCTTTTGGAGGGAGCGGATACCTGTCTTTGACAGGTACCCTGTCACACACTTCCGGGAGACCGGGTCGTAGCAAAATATGTCAGCAGCTCGGCTCCCTTCCTCCCCTTCTGCCGGGCAAGTAAGAGAGTGCAGCGCGCTTCACGCATGGGCAGTAGGGACCCAGCCGTGAAGTCGAAGGGCTTCACTGCTGGGTTCCTTTATCGGCAATGGCGGCAGAAGCACCGGACAGCTGATGGAAACATCAGCTGTGGTGCCGACAATGTATAACATAGTGGAGGGGTCAGGAGTATGATATGTACAACATCGCTTACACAGCCCGGCGGCCAGGAGAAAGTAATGTATAAATAGAGAAGGGGTCAGGAGTATGAAATGTACAACATCGCTTACATAGTTAAGTGGTCAGGAGAATGTAATGTATAACATAGCGGAGGGGTCTGGAGTATGAAATGTATAACAGTGTATTGTGCAGGGGTTAGGTATATGAAATGTACAATATTGTGTAGGGGACAAGAGAATGTAATATATAACATAGCAGAGGAGTCAGGAGTATGTAAGGTACAACATCAACTACACAGTTCAGGCATCAAGAGAAAATACGTAATGCATTTCAAAATGGAGGAGTCAGGAGTATGTAATGTACAACATTGCTTACACAGTGCAGGGGTCAGGAAAATCTATAACATAGTGCAGGGGTCAGCATTATGTAATGTACCACACCGCTTACATAGTGTATATACTGCAGGGGTCAGTACTATGCCGTATACAAATCTGCTTACAGAGTTCAGAAGTTGGCATGATGTAATGTACAACACAGTTAACTGAGTTTATATAGTGCAGGGGTCAGGAGTATGTAAAACAGAACCCCTTACATTACTGTAGTAGTGGTAAGGGGGGGGGTTCTCTATCATTGGTGAGTAGGTCATCCTCAGTACTGTCCTCTTCTTCATGGTATAATCTCGGTGATCCAAACCAGACATGAAACAGGCAATGCATAGTGACTAAATAAAGTTTTATTGTAACCTAATACAAAGTACAATAGGGAATACAGAATACAATCCAGTCCTCAGGCAGTGCTACATATTCCCGGGGGGGGGTCTAACTTTTTATACTTCTGCTAACAGTTGATTGGTCTAGGACACCTTATTGAAGGCAAAGTGGTGCATGCGCGGTTCATGATTTCCATGTACAGGAGCTTTGCATGCTCCGGAGTTCAGTTCTCTTGGTAGGGTGACCCCCAACTACTGATCCTTACCTTCCTCTGCCACCTTGCTTGCCTACCATAGGAATGAGTGTAATCACAGTGTAAGCTCGGTGTCAGAGCTTGCACAGATTTGTTGCCTTGCTCCCCTCCCCCATGTTACAGTGGTTGGTTGGGCCCAAAAGTTGGCCATTCAGACCTGAGCAGTGCATTCTGGGACAGAGAGAATAAAATGCTTTTTAATTTCATATTTAATACGTCTAAAGGAGGCAAATAAGAGAAAATAATTGTTAGCGTTCATATATACTTTAACCACTTGTCTGCCAAGAGACGATTATAAACGGCACGGTCTATGAGGGGTTAAAGCCAGCTACTGGAGTCAATGGCCTGGTATCGGGTTGAAGGCTCCATTCACACTTGTGCGATTTGTCATGCGAATGCAAAGCCGCGTGACAAGTCACGCCCCCATTCTTTTCAATGGCACCCGTTCAAATTGGTGCGACTTAAAGTCGCCAGCGACTTTGAAAACGTGCCTGCAGTACCTTGGTACAACTTTTGATGCAACTTTGATCCGTAGAATGTAAAGTCGCATCAAAGCCACACTAATGTGAATAGAGCCTAACAGCCGGCAAAGGGCTTTGCGAAAAAGAAAAAACAAAGTGATCCAGGAGGCCCTAGAGAAGCCCAACTACTTTTATGGGGCTCTCAAAGTCTGCCCCCCCCCCCCACTGGTGGCACTTGCAGTGGTTCCCGGGCTCTCCGGTTTCTCCAGGGACACCAGGACTGAAGGAACTCAGGGAACGTCCCATCCCTGAGACCGCCTGCGACTAATGACGTGTATGACATCAATTCTGAGCTCACAGCTGTCATTCCTCTGCGAGTGTAGCTGGGGATGCAGCTATCCTAGCACAATCTGTGCTTGAATAGCTGCATTGGAGGACAGAGGAGACATTGGGGGTCCATTGGACCCCCAATGTCTCCATAAGGAGTGGGCTCTAGATCCACCCAACTACTTTAATGGGGCTCTCAAAGGGTGTGTGCCTCGCCCCGCTGGTGGCACTCCCAATGGTTCCTGGGCTCTCCCATTCCTCCAGGGACACCAAGACTCTGGGGAACTTCTTGTACAGTAAGAATAGGAGGAACTCAGGGATTGTCCTTTCCCTCCTGCAACTGACACGGGAACTGATGCGTAGAACATAAATTCTGAGGTCACAGCTGTCATTCTTTGGCTAGTATAGCCGAGGATGCAGCTGTTTAAGCACAACCTGTGCTTGAATAGCTGCATTGGAGGCCAGAGGAGACATTGGGGGTCCAATACACCCCTAAGACCCCTTTCACACTGGGGCGTTTTTCAGGCGCTTTGGCGTTAAAAAAAGCGCCTCAATGGGAAGGGGCGCTTTAGGAGTGGTGTATACACCGCTCCTAAAGCGCTGCAAAGACGCTGCTTGCAGGACTTTTTTTTGACGCCCTGCCAGCGCAGACCCCCCCCCCCTCCTCTCCAAAAATTGTAGCTGCTGACTTTTAGAATTATGACGCTTACCCGTCCAGGGATCCCGCCATGTGGGCACCCCAGCTGATTTTTTTTAATCGGCTCTCAGGTGTTGCCGCTGCCATTCCTCATAAGGGAAACCGGCAGTGAAAGCCTTACAGCTTCACAGCCGGTTACCTACTGCGCATGCGCGAAGCGTGCTCCGCATTCTGAATGGCGCGGCGATGTGGGGAAGAAGGAGGGGGGCCAAACTTCCAGGAGACCTCACCGCGGCGAGGTCTCCCAGAAGTGGGGATGAGCACCTGTCAAAAACAGGTGCCCGTCCCCCCCCCCTAAATGTGGCACCGAAGAGGGGGGAGGGAGAAGCAAACAAGCGGAGCTTCCCCTATTTGGTGGAGCTCCGCTTTAATGATCACCTCCCCTTCCCCCATGTTACAGTGTTCGAGACTTGTGATTGGCCATCCAGGTCTGAATACTGGATCCTGGGAGTAAAGGAGAAGGTGACATGCCCCCCCATACCTGGAAGTACTGAGGCCTCCAGCAAATGTATGGAGCTGTGGGAGAACGCAGGACCGGGGGGGGGGGGGGGGATATCATTGGTTTGGAATGGGGGCACCTTATCAAGAGAACCTGTCACTTTAACCCATTCTCTATAAACGGGTAACTTGCTATGCTTGGCTCCGGTCACTTGGTGAAGGTGATGAGGTACTCGGGGTAGGCCTGGACGTCATTAAATATGGCGAAGACGGTGGGCTTGGTAGTGTCATCGGCTACGCTGTCATACAAGTCGGTGGGGTTTGCCCTATCCTTGGATGGAGGGACAATTAGCTCTGGAGCTCCCTTACAGAAGACGCCGGTGAGGACCCGGGCCAGGTACATGTGTTTGTAGCCGCTGGATTGGTCGGGTATGGAGTACTTGTCCTCTGAAGAAAAAATTGCATCAACAGCAAAGTACGTTCCCTTTCCGATCCTTGCATCTGTAATAAAGAAATAAAGAATCGTTACATCTGGTGAGTGTGTTATCTATGAACATCGAGCCGTCATCAGAAAATTCCCTCCGCTACCTATAGGGCTCATTTACACTCGCTTCGAGCTAAACACACATTCAAGTGGTTGTAAAGCCTCAGGTAGAACTTTCACCTACAGCTAAGCCTAGATTAAGACTTACCTGTAGGTGCAAGAAATATCTCCTTCACCTACACGGTTTAGGAGATATTTGCAAAAAAGACTATATAAAGACAACGGCACAGGCACACTGAGCGTGGCGTTTTATGAATGGGGTCATGCCGTAAGTGGTGGCGCATGCGCGGGAGTGACGTCACGCGCCATCACCAGACTCCGGCCAGTCACAGAGCCGAGTTTGCGGATCCCGGAAGAAAAGGGGTGAAGATGGACGCTCGCTGCTAGCGAGGAAGACCTGGACATCGCGGGCTTCTCCTGCAGCTAAGTGACACATAATGGGCTACTATGCATAGTAGCCCATTATGCTTTACCTTACTTCCTATTTAAAGCTCCTACCGCTTCAACATGCTTTTTTTTATGTGTTTTTGGTGCTTCTGTGATACCTTTAATGAAGCTTGACAAAATGCCCCCGCGTGTGTGTGAGTGTTGATTTTTTGTTTGTTTTTAAGGGGCTCAGTATCCTCAACTCAGTAATACCCCCGGCTCATTATTACCCCCATTCAACATACCACCTCCCAGCAGATCCCCAGCTCAGTAGTAACCCCCAGCTCTGCTGATCCTTTGGTTTGCTGATCGTCCTCTCTCTCCGGTGCCCACTCACCTCCCGCTATATTGCTCCCATGCTGCTCACCACGTATGACATCTGCTAGTTTCTTCTACTCTGGTCATACAGCTCTGCTGATCCTCTGCCGCCCAGTCCTCTCTCTCTCTCCGATCCGCGCTCAACTCCCGCTATATTGCTCCCATGCTGTTTACCACTTATGATATCTTCTAGTTTCTCCTACTCTGGTCTTATTCCACTCGGTCCTCTCTCTCTCTCTCTCTCCGGTGCCCACTCACCTCCCGCTATATTGCTCCCATGCTGCTCACCACGTATGACACCTGCTAGTTTCTTCTACTCTGGTCCCCCAGCTCTGCTGATCCTCTGCCGCTCAGTCCTCTCTCTCTCTCTGATCCGCGCTCAACTCCCGCTATATTGCTCCCATGCTGTTTACCACTTATGATATCTTCTATTTTCACCTCTTCTGATCTTCTTCCACTCAGTCCTCTCTCTCTCTCTCTCCGGTGCCCACTCACCTCCCGCTATATTGCTCCCATGCTGCTCACCACGTATGACACCTGCTAGTTTCTTCTACTCTGGTCCCCCAGCTCTGCTGATCCTCTGCCGCTCAGTCCTCTCTCTCTCTCCGTTCCGCGCTCAACTCCCGCTATATTGCTCCCATGCTGTTTACCACTTATGATATCTTCTAGTTTCTCCTCTTCTGATCTTCTTCCACTCAGTCCTCTCTCTCTCCGGTGCCCACTCACCTCCCGCTATATTGCTCCCATGCTGCTCACCACGTATGACATCTGCTAGTTTCTTCTACTCTGGTCCCCCAGCTCTGCTGATCCTCTGCCACTCACTCTCTCTCTCTCTCTCTCCGATCCGTGCTCAACTCCCGCTATATTGCTCCCATGCTGTTTACCACTTATGATATCTTCTAGTTTCTTCTTCTCTGATCTTCTTCCACTCAGTCCTCTCTCCTCTCTCTCTCCGGTGCCCACTCACCTCCCGCTATATTGCTCCCATGCTGCTCACCATGTGTGACATCTGCTAGTTTCTTCTACTACTCTGGTCCCCCAGCTCAATGTTGGGCCATCCATTGTTGGGTTGCTTTGTCTCTCCTCTGTACAGGTCTTTGCATTCCTCACTTCACCACATTTACTTCCAGTGCCTGGTCTGTTACACCATGCAGTGTGTGCTCCAGTAGGAGCTCCAGAGGGATTGTGTTGCTCATCCTTACGTCATCGCAGTTCACCAATCTGGTCTCCTCCTCAGTGATGCCATGCTGTACATTTCCTGAATCGGGTGCAACGTGGTGCAAAGACACCAGCTTCCCAGAGCCTGTCCTTATTCCATACTCTAATAGATACTCTGGGGTGGGGCTAGGGCAGAGTTTCTGCAAAATATTAAGGCCCCCCCAAGTCTAAAGTTGGGTCGCTTTGTCGCCTCAGAAGCCCCTCTTTCACAAGGCTATCCACAAGGTTTAGGAGGGTCTGTGGGAATGTTTGACCATACTTCTAGAAGCGTATTTGTGAGGTCAGGCACTGATGTTGGAGGAGAAGGCCTGGCTCGCAATCTCCGCTCTAATTCATCCCAAAGGTGTTCTATCGGGTTGAGGTCAGGACTCTGTGCAGGGCAATCAAGTTCCTCCACCCCAAACTCGCTCATCCATGTCTTTATGGATATTGCTTTGTGCACTGGCGCACAGTCATATTGGAACAGGAAGGGACCGTCCCCAAACTCCTCCCACAAAGTTGGGAGCATGAAATTGTCCAAAATGTCTTGTTATGCTGACGCCTTAAGAGTTCCCTTCACTGGAACTAATGGGACCAAGTCCAACCCCTGAAAACAACCCCCCCCCCTGCCATAATCCCCCCTCCACCAAATGATTTGGACCAGTGCACAAAGCAAGGTCCATAAAGACATGGATGAGCGAATTTGGGGTGGAGGAACTTGACTGGCATGCACAGAGTACTGACCTTAACCGGATAGAACACCTTTAGGATGAATTAGAGCAGAGACTGTGAGCCAGGCCTTCTGTAGCTCTATCCGATGCGCTTCGTCAGAACTTACATCTTCCAGGGCACTTGTTTGATATAAGTGATATTTTATGAACTATTGCACAAAGTGTGAATGTTTGGAATCGTCACTATTTTGTATGTTTTTGGTTATGGTGTAGGTTTGTGTTTATTTAGGTAGTGCAGCACAGTACATTAAGAGTTCTTAGCTCCTCCTTCATATCAGAGTCCTCAGGCCCCCCCCCCTTTTAAATCAGGATGCTCAGTGTGACGGGAGTGGAACCCAGTTTACCTTAGAGAGCTCTGAAAACTCCTTCTGCAGCTCCCCCGGCCCCTCCTATGTGTAAATCGCCCTGTGCCTATTAGGGGCACAGGGTGACCGAGAACCCCAGTCTGATCTGCACTAATCAGACTCACCGTACAACCACACTATATATTGTATATTGTCTTATATAATGTTGTAAACTTTACTAGATCGGTTGAGGTGGGGCTGTATCCCATTGTTCTATTGTTTGTGTGCCTTGGGAGCAACCTATTATGGGATGTATATGTGTATGTGAATTAGCTGTGAGGAGGGGAGGGGGGAATTCCTCCAACAGCTCTCCCTGCTGATAGGACAGTCTATTGATGAGAAGTTGGAATACACCTGTGTGTCATTCTACTGGTGGAGGTGAAGTCTAGACATGTGCACTGCCGAAAAATTTGTTCATTTTCGATTTAGTTTCATTCGTTTATTAGCTTTTTTTTGGAAATTCGGAAATTCGGGGTAGACTTTACTAGACATGTGCAATTAGTTTAGTTCCGAATACGTTTTTTAATGAATTTTGACAAATTCGTTAATTTGGAACTTCCGAAATTTGGAATTTCCGAAATTACGGAATTCAGAATTTTGGAAATGTGAAATTCGAGATTTCGGAAATTCAAAATATTGAAAATTCTAAATCTGAAAATTCGGAAATCCGACAATTCGGAAATTTCGGAATTAACGAATTTGCCAAAATTCATTAAAAAACGAATTCGGAACTAAACTAATTGCACATGTCTAGTAAAATCTACCCCGCCCTGTGTCATTATGCAAAGGAGGGGGGGGCTTGTCCTCTGAGTGTATATCTCTGTGTGCCTTTGTTCAAATAAACAGTTCATGTTCCGGCTTTGCAGCCAAACGAGTCCTGCCTAGTTCTTGGTTGTAATATGCGGCTATAATATCCAATATCTATATTTAGACTGGAGGAAACAGTATACGACGGAAGCACTCAAGCGGAGTGTGGGACGGGTTCCGTTACACTCAGCCCCCTACTTTCACATCACAGTCCTCAGCCAACCCATTTGCACCATGGAAACGCATGGCATTATGCAAGAATATGGGATGCAGCGCAACACCGCACCCCTAAAGAGCCAAGAAAGGCACCCCAGGGTGTCATGGCACCCTGGTTGAGAAACGCTGGGTTAGGAGACTTGTGTAAAGGTTCAAACCTATGATTGTCCCTTCTCTGTGCAGGCCACAAAGCAGTTGCATTTAGCATCGGTCATATGACTGCTATGAAATGTTTCACTTCTTGCTGCAGTCGGAGGTTTGGATCAGCCGAAAAACCCAATTTAGTTCCCTGAACAGCTGAAATTCACACCAACAACTCGTCTGTAGTGGTGAAATGCTGCAACCAAATGGCAACTTTGTATTTGTCACTCACAAGTTCACGTTCATTGAATAGTTCATGGACTCTATAAAGTAGCATAGCTTACCGTTCTTTCCGGCAAAGCTCCTGTTGAATCCGTTGTTATTCACATTCTCGATCGTTTTGGCGTCTGTCCCGTGGAAAAGCAATCTCTCGCTTTCCATCTGGTTCTTATCCTCAATACTGCTCTTCCTAATCTCGTAGTTAAACCAGAGAGGTTGGTTTTGTATTCTTACAATCTGGGGAAAAAAAAGAATATACCGGCCACATCATTCATAGAAAATATTCTGTAAATACAAAATATTCTGTAAATACACCTGTCAGGTGCTGTTCACATCATGCAATGGGACCAATGGGTCTGACATGTTACTTTATGCAGCCATTGTTACACTTGCTGTACAGGGAAAATGTTAAAGTGTTTTTAAAATAAAATGTACTCTATTGGAGCTTCCCCATACTTAGATGCGATGGCTGCATTCGTTTTCAATTTTTTCCGTTTATTTTCACCTGGTGATCCTGTACACACTTCCTGTCTTAGGATGATAACACTCGCTCCAATGTGAGTGAGTGTGCCATGGCCTGGCCATGACCTGTTTGGCTAAGCTAATTGGGCTAAGGCCACCTGAAGTGACCTGGTTGCTATTCCAGCTTGAGCCAAGAGGCCTGGACTGAGCCTCAGAGGCCAAGAGTTACTAATGCCCTGTACACACGATCGGATTTTCCGTCGGGATAAACTCAGACGGATTTTTTCCGACGGAATTCTGTTCAAGCATACACGCTGTCACACCACATTCCGACCGTCAAGAACGCGGTGACGTACAACACTACGACGAGCGAAGAAAAATTAAGTTCAATGCTTCAGAGCATGCGTCGACTTCCGATAGAAATTTTTTTGTCGGAAAAAAATAGAACATGTTCTCTTTCTAACTCCGTCGGAATTTCCGACAGAAAAAGTCCGATGGGGCACACACACGGTCGGAATATCTGATGAAAAAATTCCGTCTGACTTTTTTCATCGGAAATTCCGAAAGCGTCTACAAGGCATAAGTCTAATGCCGCGTACACACGATCATTATTCACGGCGGTTAAAAAACCGCCATGAATAATGACAGGAAAAACGAGGGAACCGCTTGGTTCCCTACACACGGTCGTTTTTCCCGTCATTTTTTCTCTTGACGAGAAAAACGACCGTCTGTGGGCTCCGCGGCAGTGTTTCCCTATGGGAAAACTGCCGCGGAAAAAAATGCTGGAAAAAACGATGAGAAAATTTAGAACATGTTCTAAATTTTCTCGTCGTTTTTTATGCCGTTTTTCTAGTCTAGAAAAACGACATAAAGCCCACAGACGATCGTTTTTCTCGGCGAAAAAAAAAAATGCAGTTTTTCTCGTCGAGAAAAGCGGTCGTGTGTACGCGGCTTAAGCCTGACACCCAGTTCACCTGCAAATCCTGGACTTCCAGGTCTCCAAGCCCTCGAATAGGTCTTCTTCAACATGCAGGGTGCCCCCATTTTCCAAAATTTGGGGACATCAGTTAGCCTTTGTGGACTTTTGGACAGCCAGCATCTTGGATTCTTAGTAAAGAAAGGTAGTTTCCAGAAGCTATGAGCTAGAATTCTGTTCTCAGTCGCCTCCTTGGTTTATGTCTTCAAACCTGTCTGTGTCACTGCACAGATTAGCAGATCTACAAAGGGTTATACTCCAACCTGCTACAAGTTCCCAAACCAAAAGGGGCATGAGGCCCATCTTGGATCTCAAGGTTCCAAATGTCTTCAATCAGGCCCAGAAATTCCATATGGAATCCAGCAGGTCTGTCATAGCCTCTCTACATCAGGGAGACTTTCTGGTCTATGTGGACATCAGAGATGTGTGATTGCATATCCCCATTTTATTCAGCACATCAGTGGTTCCCTCGTTTTGCTGTGGGTCCCAGCACTTGCAGTTTGAGGCACTGCCATTCAGCCTATCTTCCACACCCTGTGTTCCCGAAATCCCTGCGCTAACCTTGATGCACTCCTAGGTTATCCCCATTGTAGGATCTCTGGACAACCTCCTGTTGGTCTTATCCAAGACACAGCTCAAGCCAGAGTAATTCTTCTCCAGACTCTCCAGACTTGGACCCTTCAGTCCAGGAGTCTCCCGACTCTACCCTTTTGCATGATAGTTTCGGGAACTGAAGATAGCCTTGTACGTTAGCCTTTGTGTACATTTGTCCATTTTTACTTCAGACCCCTACAACTCAACATCCTGTCATCACTAGACAAGTCAGTTCAGTCCTTGGATAGAATGATTAACCTGACCCTGAAGACTGAGTTGTCCCTGACTTGGTGGCTGAGGAAACTGGCTCTGGAGTTGGGGGAATTCCTTTCTTTTAGTCATTTGACAGATCCTCACAATGAGTGCCAGCCTGTTGGGATTTTTTTTTACATCTTTACTTGAACTCACATTGATGACTCCAACCCAACAAACCTAATGGAATCGAGGCTTGCAGAACTTAGCATTGAAAGGACCAAAGGTCTACATTGAGATCTATATTGAACAAGCAAAGCTATGATTGGGAACCATTGATCTAATTTATCTCTACCCACCAGAAGAAGATCAAGCCATTTAAATTCTTTTTCCATATCCTCATGTCTAAACTCATACACTTAAAGGGACTCTCATGGACCTTCAGCTTCCATAAGCATTTCTCACACTCCAAAACCTACAGTTAGAGGTATTTCAAAAATTAAATACAGAAATTGCCCTTGTATAAATGACTTGTAGGGTCATCCCTCAAATATGGGGTGCAGTACTGGGATTTGCCCAGTAAGAATGATGGAGGAGATATGACAAGAGGTACAAAAGCTAACAACTATTTTATAATAGAAATGGGAGGTTACACTGATGATGCAAAAAAGACTGAGCTTGTTTCATTTTGGAAAAATAAAAAATCGAATTAATGTTTGCAACAATGTTTATGGTCAGTTTATTGATTAAGTATATGAACTTTGTATTTCAAGGACTGTACAAAGGTGGGAGAAAAAAAAATACTTTTTTCACCACTTTATGAACTTATTCTTAGAAGAAAGTTGGCCAAAGCCCAGTTCCAGTTTAACTCCTAACCCTCAACTCAAGTGTTTGTTCCAGTGAATGGTGCCACGTAATAAGGTGGCTCTCTACAGCATTCTCCTTTGAGTCCATAGCGGTTTAATGACACACCCCATGAGGGACATGTCCTTGATGCCCAGAACTCACAGGAACATGGTTGAATAAGACTTGATATCATTCAGTCTGAAGATGGACCAGCACTGGAACATGGAGAGGCCTTAGGGCAGTGCTGGGGCAAAAAGTACCACTTGGCAAATATATTTTCTGCTTACTACAAAAATATGTTCCGGTAATTCTTAAAAAAAAAAAAACCTTAAGCAGAAGGGCAAAGTGGACAGCACTGGAGCACTGGTAGCAATGTCCCAGGCCAGGCAAGTCTTTTATTCAGTGCAGCACAGGTTAACAACAGTCACTTTTCCCTTAGTCTGTACTTACAGTGTCCCCAAAGCTTAGAATGTCTCCCTCAGACCCCAGCAGGCAGGCTCCTCTGTGAAGCTTCCAGGGCAGATCTCCAGTGGCACCACTTTTTAGTTCCTAACAGGCTTGTGGCTAGATAGACAACCCCCCCCCCCTCAGCTGAGCACAGCTGAGATCTGGATGAACAGGCTGGGACATCAGTAGGACAGCCGGGAAGGGCAGACAGCCGTCCTGGCTGGGAACCTCTCCTCCCCTGAAAAGACCCGGCTCTATGGGGCTCCAGACTTTTATGCATCCTCCAACCACCATCTGGGCACACCTCTCCAGGGATTGGCTGGAGCTGCATAAAAATTTAGAATGCATTTCCGACTCCCCCCCCCCCCATGTTCTGGAAATCTCCAGAAATCAGGGGGAAGCAGTCAAACCTGCATCCTGTAGAACCCAGAGCAGCCCAAAGCAATAACATGCCGCTCTGCTGAGTAGAGATGAGCCGAACACCCCCCCCGGTTCGGTTCGCATCCAGAACATGCGAACGGACTGAAAGTTTGCGCGAAGATTCGAATACCGTTATAGTCTATGGGACTCGAACGTGAGAAATCAAAAGTGCGAATTTTAAAGGCTAATATGCAAGTTATTGTCCTAAAAAGGGTTTGGGGACCCGGGTCCTGCCCCAGGGGACATGTATCAATGCAAAAGAAAGTATTAAAAACAACAGTTTTTTCGGGAGCAGTGATTTTAATGATGCTTAAAGTGAAAAAATAAAAGTGAAATATTCCTTTAAATATCGTACCTGGGGGTGTCTATAGTATGCCTGTAAAGTGGCGTGTGTTTCCTGTGTTTAGATCAGTCATTTAAAACTGCTTGCGGCTGTAATGTAATGTCGGGTCCCGGCAATATGGATGAAAATTATTGAGAAAAACGGCATGGGTACCCCCCCCCCCCCCCCAGCCCATTACCAGGCCCTTTGGGTCTTGTATGGATATTAAAGGGAACCCCGCACACAAATAAAAAAAAAGAAAAGGCGTGGGGCCCCCAGGCCCTATATACTCTGAACAGCAGTATACAGGCGGTCCCCGGGTTACAAACATGATAGGGACTGTAAGTTTATTCTTAAGTTGAATCTGTTTGTAATTTGGAACAGGTACATTTTGTAAGTGTAGCTCCAGCCAAAAAATCTATTTTTAAGCTTTTTAGATAACATAGGGAAGGGTTATCATCACCCAGGAACATTTGTTTTGCTGTCTGTGCACCTGTTCAGAAGACTTCACCTCACTTTCTGTCCCAATGACAATTGGATTTTGAAAATGTGGGGTTTTTAGGGAAACAAGGATTGGTGATAAAGCATCAGTGTAGACACTTTTTTCCCATATTAACTCTTACAGGAGAGAATTTCCCTTCCTAGGGGTAGATTTCCTCTCACTTCCTGTTGTCTCCCTCCGTTTGTAAGTAGGAGTCGTTTGTAAGTCGGATGTTTGAAAGTAGGGGACCGCCTGTATATACTATACGGCCTGCCCTATATACTCTGCAGAAAATTGGGCCTTAGGTGTTGGTGGTACCAGAACACTGTAAGCCCTCACAGCTACTCTTGGTGGACGCTGGAACGGGCCCTGCTGTGAAATATTATATCAAGAATTGTAATTACATGTCCCTGTTGAACAGGGTCAGAAAAATTGGGCCTTTGGTGGTGGTGGTGGTGTTGCCACAACACTGTAAGCTTTCACAGTTACTCTTGGTGGACGCTGGAACGGGCCCTGCTGTGAAATATTATATCAAGAATTGTAATTACATGTCCCTGTTGAACAGGGTCAGAAAAATTGGGCCTTTGGTGGTGGTGGTGGTGTTGCCACAACACTGTAAGCTTTCACAGTTACTCTTGGTGGACGCTGGAACGGGCCCTGATGTGAAATATTAGATCAAAAATTGTAATTACACGTCCCTGTTAAACAGGGGAAGAAAAATTGGGCCTTAGGCAGTGGTGGTGGTGGTGACACAACACTGTAACCCCTCACAGATTCTGTTGTTGAGCGCAGGAACAAGCCCTGCTGTGAAATATTAGATCAAAATTTTTAATTACCCGCCCCTGTTAAACAGGGGCAGAAAAATTGGGCCTTAGGCGGCGGTGGTGGTGACACAGCACTGTAAAGCCTCACAGATACTCTTGTTGAGCGCAGAAACGGGCCCTGCTGCGAAATATTACAGCAAAAATTTTAATTACATGCCCCTGTTAAACAGGGGCAGAAAAATTGGGCCTTAGGCACTGGTGCCACAACACTACAACCCCTCACAGATACTCTACTTGAGCGCAGGAACGAGCCCTGCTGCAAAATATTACAGCAAAAATTGTAATTATGCGCCCCTGTTAAACAGGGGCAGAAAAATTGGGCCTTAGGCGGCGGTGGTGGTGCCAGAACACTGCAACCCCTCACGCAGGGCCGGCCCTACCATGGGACCCGGTGGGACCATGGTCCCAGGCGGCACTTTAAGAGGGGCGGCAACAGGGGCGCACTGCCTGAGGACCTGGGTTTCCCTCCATCTAGTGTGCAGTCAGTGTCATACTTGTACTGCATCGCCGGCGCCGCTGTCACTGGCCGCAGTGGCAAGACCCACTTCAAGGGTCTCACCAGCGGCCCCTGCTTCCCTGCCCAAACTGGTTGCTAGCCGCGGACCGCTTTGTTTCTAGCAACCAGTGACGTCAGGAGAGAAGGAGAGAGAGACCCATCATTCATTGCGGAGGAGGATTTAACTTCCTCCTCCTCCGCTAGCTCCACCCACCTCCTCCCTGTATGTGTTCCTCTCAGCAAGTTAGGAGCGACGTGCGGTGCGAGGATCAGTGCTGCCTGCCTCCTCCCCCCTCGAGGCGCCGCTATCTCGGAGCTGCTGTGTGTGGAGAGAGAGCAGCTGTGGGCTCATCTCCCCCCCCTCCTTCTCCTCCTCATGCTGCTGTTCCCAGGACAGCCACCGCTATGTTTCTTCCCCCTTTTCCTCCCATTGGCCAGGGGGAAAAAAAGGAGAAAAGAGGATTATGGGATATGTAGTGCAAATGGCTGGCCCATTGCAATTCTAGGGGGGGGGGGGGGACTGCAGCCCCCAGCATGCCCAGCTGAAGGGGAGGGAGAGAGAGCCAGGCTGAGTGACAGGCTGCATCTGGTGACAGGCATCGGTGACAAGTGACAGGCTGCATCTGGTGACGGGCATCAGGGACAAGTGACAGGCTGCATCTGGTGACAGGCAATGGTGACAAGTGACAGGCTGCATCTGGTGACAGGCAATGGTGACAAGTGACAGGCTGCATCTGGTGACAGGCAATGGTGACAAGTGACAGGCTGCATCTGGTGACAGGCAATGGTGACAAGTGACAGGCTGCATCTGGTGACAGTCATTGGTGACAAGTGACAGGCTGCATCTGGTGACAGGCAATGGTGACAAGTGAGAGGCTGCATCTGGTGACAGGCATTGGTGACAAGTGACAGGCTGCATCTGGTGACAGGCAATGGTGACAAGTGACAGGCTGCATCTGGTGACAGGCAATGGTGACAAGTGACAGGCTGCATCTGGTGACAGGCAATGGTGACAAGTGACAGGCTGCATCTGGTGACAGGCAATGGTGACAAGTGACAGGCTGCATCTGGTGACAGGCAATGGTGACAAGTGACAGGCTGCATCTGGTGACAGGCAATGGTGACAAGTGACACGCTGCATCTGTTGACAGGCAATGGTGACAAGTGACAGGCTGCATCTGGTGACAGTCATTGGTGACAAGTGACAGGCTGCATCTGGTGACAGGCAATGGTGAGAAGTGAGAGGCTGCATCTGGTGACAGGCATTGGTGACAAGTGACAGGCTGCATCTGGTGATAGGCAATGGTGACAAGTGACAGGCTGCATCTGGTGACAGGCATTGGTGACAAGTGACAGGCTGCATCTGGTGACAGGCATTGGTGACAAGTGTCAGGCATTGGTGACAAGTGACACGCTGCATCTGGTGACAGGCAATGGTGACAAGTGACAGGCTGCATTTGGTCACAGGCATTGGTGACAACTGACAGGCTGCATCTGGTGACAGGCATTGGTGACAAGTGACAGGCTACATCTGGTGACAGTCATTGGTAACAAGTGACAGGCTGCATTTGGTCACAGGCATTGGTGACAAGTGACAGGCTGCATCTGGTGACAGGCATTGGTGACAAGTGACAGGCTACATCTGGTGACAGGCATTGGTGACAAGTGACAGGCTACATCTGGTGACAGGCAATGGTGACAAGTGACAGGCTACATCTGGTGACAGGCATTGGTGACAAGTGACAGGCTGCATCTGGTGACAGGCATTGGTAACAAGTGACAGGCTGCATTTGGTCACAGGCATTGGTGACAAGTGACAGGCTGCATCTGGTGACAGGCATTGGTGACAAGTGACAGGCTACATCTGGTGACAGGCAATGGTGACAAGTGACAGGCTGCATCTGGTGACAGGCATTGGTGACAAGTGACAGGCTGCATCTGGTGACAGGCATTGGTGACAAGTGTCAGGCATTGGTGACAAGTGACACGCTGCATCTGGTGACAGGCAATGGTGACAAGTGACAGGCTGCATTTGGTCACAGGCATTGGTGACAAGTGACAGGCTGCATCTGGTGACAGGCATTGGTGACAAGTGACAGGCTACATCTGGTGACAGTCATTGGTAACAAGTGACAGGCTGCATTTGGTCACAGGCATTGGTGACAAGTGACAGGCTGCATCTGGTGACAGGCATTGGTGACAAGTGACAGGCTACATCTGGTGACAGGCAATGGTGACAAGTGACAGGCTGCATCTGGTGACAGTCATTGGTAACAAGTGACAGGCTGCATTTGGTCACAGGCATTGGTGACAAGTGACAGGCTGCATCTGGTGACAGGCATTGGTGACAAGTGACAGGCTACATCTGGTGACAGGCATTGGTAACAAGTGACAGGCTGCATTTGGTCACAGGCATTGGTGACAAGTGACAGGCTGCATCTGGTGACAGGCATTGGTGACAAGTGACAGGCTGCATCTGGTGACAGGCAATGGTGACAAGTGACAGGCTGCATCTGGTGACAGGCATTGGTGACAAGTGACAGGCTGCATCTGGTGACAGGCATTGGTGACAAGTGTCAGGCATTGGTGACAAGTGACACGCTGCATCTGGTGACAGGCAATGGTGACAAGTGACAGGCTGCATTTGGTCACAGGCATTGGTGACAAGTGACAGGCTGCATCTGGTGACAGGCATTGGTGACAAGTGACAGGCTACATCTGGTGACAGTCATTGGTAACAAGTGACAGGCTGCATTTGGTCACAGGCATTGGTGACAAGTGACAGGCTGCATCTGGTGACAGGCATTGGTGACAAGTGACAGGCTACATCTGGTGACAGGCAATGGTGACAAGTGACAGGCTGCATCTGGTGACAGTCATTGGTAACAAGTGACAGGCTGCATTTGGTCACAGGCATTGGTGACAAGTGACAGGCTGCATCTGGTGACAGGCATTGGTGACAAGTGACAGGCTACATCTGGTGACAGGCATTGGTGACAAGTGACAGGCTGCATCTGGTGACAGGCATTGGTGACAAGTGGCAGGCTGCATCTGGTGACAGGCAATGGTGACAAGTGACAGGCTGCATCTGGTAACAGGCAATGGTGACTGGGGACAGGCAATGTTGACAAGTGACACACTGCATGTTGTGGCAGGCTATGGGTGGCAAGTGGCACAGCTACATCTGGTGGCAGGCAACGGTGGCAAATGACAAGCTCAGGGCTTCCACTGATTCTGCATTATGGTGAGTTAAACTATTTCATTATATATTACAATGTAGTAATAGAAATAATGTGATTTGATCATCCTGACACCATATCAATCATAATGTTAGGATGATTTAAGTGCTAACACCAGCCATTCGCCGACAAATCACCCGCTGCCAAATTCCTTGTCAGCGAGACTACACCCCCCCCTCATCTTTTTTTGGGAAGGAAGGGGGGTATCCCTGAATGGCAGTTTGGAAATATGGTCACCCTAGCCACCACTGCAGCGCTGTTGTTGCAGCATGTTGCATCACTGAGCTGGGATCAGAGCGTAGCTGGTTGGTGGCAGTGGAGAGAAAGGGGGGAGCTTTTGTGGTGCTACACAATACTCTTTGCAGGAAGGGGCTAGGGTGACCACATTTTTAAACTATCATTCAGGGACACCCCCCCCTTCCCAAAAATCAGCTTGTGCTGTAACGAATCACAGCACAGTGATTGGACACAAGAGGTGGGATTTATGATTTCTCCAATCACAAGCAGGGGGCGGGGATTGTGCTCTTCCAGGCATTCCCGGCCAGGACAAGAACTGTCAGTGAGTAAAGCGGTGATGTGGCGGCCTTTTTTGGGGGCATCAGATTGGCCCAGGGGGGTGGCTGTGTCTGTTTCATTCCAGGACACTGTATTGTCCTGGAATAAAGGTGCCCGGGACAGACCTGCAAAATCCGGGACTGTCCCGGGCAATCCGGGACACGTGGTCACCCTAGAAGGGGTATGTCTCTCTTTGCTGAATATATGGGATGTCTCTTGCTGAATATATTGGGCTGTCTCTTTGCTTTATGGAAACGTCTCTTTTGCTGGATGGGCATAGGATTTTTTTTGGGGGGGCAGCATTTCATTCTTGGGCCCAGGCAGCACAATGTCTTAGGCCAGCCCTGCCCTCACGGATACTCTAGTTGAGTGCAGGAACGAGCCCTGCTGCAAAATATTACAGCAAAAATTGTAATTACATGCCCCTGTTAAACAGGGGCAAAAAAATTGGGCTTTAGGCACTGGTGCTGGTGCCACAACACTGCAACCCCTCACAGATACTCTAGTTGAGCGCAGGAACGAGCCCTGCTGCAAATTATTACAGCAAAAATTGTAATTACACACCCCTGTTAAACAGGGGCAGAAAAATTGGGCTTTAGGCACTGGTGGTGGTGCCCAGAACCAAAAATGTTCTTAGAAGCTATCAACATGAACATTGAGGAGGAATAGGATAGTCACTCAGCATCAGCATAGGCAGTCTTCAAGGGATCTCACATTCATAAAAAAATTAATCGGTTACATCAGCATCAGGTACTTGGTAGCTGGTGATCCAAGACTAATTAATTTTTATGAAGGTGAGCCGATCAACCGAGTCTGTGGACAGGCACACTCTGTGATCGGTTACAAAGCCTCCAGCAGCACTGTATGTGCGTTCAGATAGAACACTGGATGCAGGACAGGCCAGTAGCTCAATTGCATACTGTGCAAGCTCTGGCTAGTGATCCATCCTCAAGACCCAGTAACCCAGTGGATTTTCGGTTGGAAAGGTCTCCAAGTCTGATCTTGCCCCAAGGTATTCCTGCACCATGTAAATCAGACGCTGGCGATGGTTGCTGGAACCGATCAGACCTTGGGGCTGCGGACTAAAAAATTGTCTGAACGCATCAGTCAGACGGCCACCTTCTCCACCGCTCCTTCTGTGACTGACCGAAGCCTCAGCAACACGTTGTCCAGGGCCAGGAAATTGTAACCTCCCAGGCTCTGGAAACGCTTTGCACAAACCTTTCTGCAAGGCCTCCCGAAGATGTTTCATCCTCTGCTGCCTCTGCGAAGGCTGGATAAGTTCCGCAACCTTACCCTTGTAACGTGGATCAAGAAGGGTTGCCAGCCAGTACTGATCCCTCTCCTTGATACCACGAATCCGAGGGTCCTTTTGCAGGCTTTGCAGAATCAGGGAGGCCATGCAGCGTAGGTTTGCTGAGGCATTCGGTCCGGAGTCCTCTGGGTCACTAAGGACGACATGATCCGCAGCCACCTCCTCCCAGCCACGTACAAGTCCATGGGTTTCTGGGGACTGAAAACGATCCATTAAAGACTGCTGCTGATGCTGAGTGCTAGGCTCCACCTCCATGCTGACACAATCCTCATCCTCCTCCTCTTCCTGTGTGATAGGCGGGCCTGCAGGAATACTGTCTGGATAAAGGGGGACTTGAGAGATAAGGATGTCCTCCTCTTCCTCCCTCTGTTATGCCTCAAGTGCCCTGTCCATTATTCCACGCAGCGTGTGCTCCAACAGGAAGACAAGAGGGACAGTATCACTAATGCATGCACTGTCACTGCTCACCATTCTCGTGGCCTCCTCAAATGGTGACAGGACAGTGCATGCATCCTTGATCATTAGCCACTGGCGTGGCAAAAAAAAGCCAAGCTCCCCTGACCCTGTCCTGGTGCCATACTCGCACAGGTACTCATTGATGGCCCTCTGCTGCATGTGCAGCCGCTGCAGCATTGCCAGTGTTGAGTTCCACCTGGTGGGCATGTCACAGATGAGGCGGTTCTTGGGCAGGTTGCATTCCTTTGGAAGGTCAGCCAGCCGAGCACTGGCATTATATGACCGGCGGAAATGCCCACAGACTTTCCTGGCCTGCCTCAGGAGATCCTGTAAGCCCGGGTACCTGCCCAAGTACCGCTGCACCACCAAGTTAAGGACGTGAGCCAAACAGGGAACATGGGTCAAGTGTCCCTGTCGGAGGGCGGAGAGGAGGTTGGTGCCATTGTCGCAAACCACCATTCCTGGCTGAAGCTGGCTTGGCGTCAACCACCTCTGAGCCTGCCCCTGCAGAGCTGACAGAATCTCTGCCCCAGTGTGGCTCCTGTCCCATAGGCAGACCAACTCAAGCACCGCATGGCATCTTTTTGCCTGAGTGCTTGCGTAGCCCCTAGAATGCCTACGGAGCACCGCTGGTTCCGAGGACAAATCTGCACAGGAAGAGGCCATAGAGGAAGAAGAAGAGTAGGGGGTTGAGGAGAGAGGTGTAGCAGAATCACCACTACCAGCATTTTGCAGGCGTGGTGGCAGAACAAGCTCCAACATTACTGCACCCTGTCCTGCATCCTTCCCAGCTGCCAGCAGAGTTACCCAGCGCGCAGTGAAAGAAGGGTAACGTCCCTGTCCATGCCTGCTGGACCATGAGTCAGCGGTAATATGCACCTTACCGCTGACCGTCTTGTCCAACGAGGCCAAGACATTGCCTTCCACATGCCGGTAGAGAGCTGGAATGGCTTTCCGAGAAAAAAAATGGCGTTTGGGAACCTGCCACTGAGGTACCGCACATTCCACAAATTCTCGAAAGGGGGCCGAGTCTACCAGCTGAAAAGGCAGCAGTTGGAGTTCTAGCAATTTAGCCAAACTAGCATTCAGCCGCTGAGCATGTGGTTGGCTGGGACCGAATTTCTTTTGACGGTTTAGCAACTGGGGTAGGCCTGCTACAATCGGATTTAGGTGTACCGCTAGCAGATTGCCCGCAAGTGCTTGGGACACCTAATTCTACACCTTCATTCCTCTCAGTGCAGGTCTCTGAGAGGACTGAAGGTATAGTGGGGTTGGAGATCCCAGCTGATGAGGAGCAAGGAGAGGTCGGCCTTGTTCTTTGGTGTGGGTCTTTTAAGTACAGTTGCCAACGGACTGCATGGGAGCTCGACATATGTCTGGTCAAGCATATAGTGCCCAAGCGGCTGCTGTTTTGGCCACGCTTGATACGCTTCAGATATATGTTGCAAACAGCAACGGTGCGATCTGATGCACACGTCTCAAAAAAGTCATTGCATTGCACCCCAAGAGCACACATAGGACTTCTAGTGTGTTAGTGGCAGCAAACAGAGCTCCTATATTTTCTTCTCAGCAGCACCCATAGGACTTCTAGTGTGTTAGTGGCATCACACAGAGCTCCTATATTTTCTTCTCAGCAGCACCCATAGGACTTCTAGTGTGTTAGTGGCAGCAAACAGAGCTCCTATATTTTCTTCTCAGCAGCACCCATAGGACTTCTAGTGTGTTAGTGGCAGCAAACAGAGCTCCTATATTTTCTTCTCAGCAGCACCCATAGGACTTCTAGTGTGTTAGTGGCAGCAAACAGAGCTCCTATATTTTCTTCTCAGCAGCACCCATAGGACTTCTAGTGTGTTAGTGGCATCACACAGAGCTCCTATATTTTCTTCTCAGCAGCACCCATAGGACTTCTAATGTGTTAGTGGCATCACACAGAGTTCCTATATTTTCATCTCAGCAGCACCCATAGGACTTCTAGTGTGTTAGTGGCATCACACAGAGCTCCTATATTTTCTTCTCAGCAGCACCCATAGGACTTCTAGTGTGTTAGTGGCAGCAAACAGAGCTCCTATATTTTCTTCTCAGCAGCACCCATAGGACTTCTAGTGTGTTAGTGGCATCACACAGAGTTCCTATATTTTCATCTCAGCAGCACCCATAGGACTTCTAGTGTGTTAGTGGCATCACACAGAGTTCCTATATTTTCTTCTCAGCAGCACCCATAGGACTTCTAGTGTGTTAGTGGCAGCAAACAGAGCTCCTATATTTTCTTCTCAGCAGCACCCATAGGACTTCTAGTGTGTTAGTGGCAGCAAACAGAGCTCCTATATTTTCTTCTCAGCAGCACCCATAGGACTTCTAGTGTGTTAGTGGCAGCAAACAGAGCTCCTGTATTTTCTTCTCAGCAGCACCCATAGGACTTCTAGTGTGTTAGTGGCAGCAAACAGAGCTCCTATATTTTCTTCTCAGCAGCACCCATAGGACTTCTAGTGTGTTAGTGGCATCACACAGAGCTCCTATATTTTCTTCTCAGCAGCACCCATAGGACTTCTAGTGTGTTAGTGGCATCACACAGAGCTCCTATATTTTCTTCTCAGCAGCACCCATAGGACTTCTAGTGTGTTAGTGGCAGCAAACAGAGCTCCTATATTTTCTTCTCAGCAGCACCCATAGGACTTCTAGTGTGTTAGTGGCAGCAAACAGAGCTCCTATATTTTCTTCTCAGCAGCACCCATAGGACTTCTAGTGTGTTAGTGGCATCACACAGAGCTCCTATATTTTCATCTCAGCAGCACCCATAGGACTTCTAATGTGTTAGTGGCATCACACAGAGCTCCTATATTTTCTTCTCAGCAGCACCCATAGGACTTCTAGTGTGTTAGTGGCAGCAAACAGAGCTCCTATATTTTCTTCTCAGAAGCACCCATAGGACTTCTAGTGTGTTAGTGGCAGCAAACAGAGCTCCTATATTTTCTTCTCAGCAGCACCCATAGGACTTCTAGTGTGTTAGTGGCAGCAAACAGAGCTCCTATATTTTCTTCTCAGCAGCACCCATAGGACTTCTAGTGTGTTAGTGGCATCACACAGAGCTCCTATATTTTCATCTCAGCAGCACCCATAGGACTTCTAGTGTGTTAGTGGCAGCAAACAGAGCTCCTATATTTTCTTCTCAGCAGCACCCATAGGACTTCTAGTGTGTTAGTGGCAGCAAACAGAGCTCCTATATTTTCTTCTCAGCAGCACCCATAGGACTTCTAGTGTGTTAGTGGCATCACACAGAGCTCCTATATTTTCTTCTCAGCAGCACCCATAGGACTTCTAGTGTGTTAGTGGCAGCAAACAGAGCTCCTATATTTTCTTCTCAGCAGCACCCATAGGACTTCTAGTGTGTTAGTGGCATCACACAGAGCTCCTATATTTTCTTCTCAGCAGCACCCATAGGACTTCTAGTGTGTTAGTGGCAGCAAACAGAGCTCCTATATTTTCTTCTCAGCAGCACCCATAGGACTTCTAATGTGTTAGTGGCATCACACAGAGCTCCTATATTTTCTTCTCAGCAGCACCCATAGGACTTCTAGTGTGTTAGTGGCATCACACAGAGCTCCTATATTTTCTTCTCAGCAGCACCCATAGGACTTCTAGTGTGTTAGTGGCAGCAAACAGAGCTCCTATATTTTCTTCTCAGCAGCACCCATAGGACTTCTAGTGTGTTAGTGGCAGCAAACAGAGCTCCTGTATTTTCTTCTCAGCAGCACCCATAGGACTTCTAGTGTGTTAGTGGCAGCAAACAGAGCTCCTATATTTTCTTCTCAGAAGCACCCATAGGACTTCTAGTGTGTTAGTGGCATCACACAGAGTTCCTATATTTTCTTCTCAGAAGCACCCATAGGACTTCTAGTGTGTTAGTGGCATCACACAGAGCTCCTATATTTTCATCTCAGAAGCACCCATAGGACTTCTAGTGTGTTAGTGGCAGCAAACAGAGCTCCTATATTTTCTTCTCAGCAGCACCCATAGGACTTCTAGTGTGTTAGTGGCAGCAAACAGAGCTCCTGTATTTTCTTCTCAGCAGCACCCATAGGACTTCTAGTGTGTTAGTGGCATCACACAGAGCTCCTATATTTTCTTCTCAGCAGCACCCATAGGACTTCTAGTGTGTTAGTGGCATCACACAGAGCTCCTATATTTTCATCTCAGAAGCACCCATAGGACTTCTAGTGTGTTAGTGGCATCACACAGAGCTCCTATATTTTCTTCTCAGCAGCACCCATAGGACTTCTAGTGTGTTAGTGGCAGCAAACAGAGCTCCTATATTTTCTTCTCAGCAGCACCCATAGGACTTCTAATGTGTTAGTGGCATCACACAGAGTTCCTATATTTTCATCTCAGCAGCACCCATAGGACTTCTAGTGTGTTAGTGGCATCACACAGAGCTCCTATATTTTCTTCTCAGCAGCACCCATAGGACCTCTAGTGTGTTAGTGGCAGCAAACAGAGCTCCTATATTTTCTTCTCAGCAGCACCCATAGGACTTCTAGTGTGTTAGTGGCAGCAAACAGAGCTCCTGTATTTTCTTCTCAGCAGCACCCATAGGACTTCTAGTGTGTTAGTGGCAGCAAACAGAGCTCCTATATTTTCTTCTCAGCAGCACCCATAGGACTTCTAGTGTGTTAGTGGCATCACACAGAGTTCCTATATTTTCATCTCAGCAGCACCCATAGGACTTCTAGTGTGTTAGTGGCAGCAAACAGAGCTCCTATATTTTCTTCTCAGCAGCACCCATAGGACTTCTAGTGTGTTAGTGGCAGCAAACAGAGCTCCTGTATTTTCTTCTCAGCAGCACCCATAGGACTTCTAGTGTGTTAGTGGCAGCAAACAGAGCTCCTATATTTTCTTCTCAGCAGCACCCATAGGACTTCTAGTGTGTTAGTGGCAGCAAACAGAGCTCCTGTATTTTCTTCTCAGCAGCACCCATAGGACTTCTAGTGTGTTAGTGGCATCACACAGAGCTCCTATATTTTCATCTCAGCAGCACCCATAGGACTTCTAATGTGTTAGTGGCATCACACAGAGCTCCTATATTTTCTTCTCAGCAGCACCCATAGGACTTCTAGTGTGTTAGTGGCATCACACAGAGCTCCTATATTTTCTTCTCAGCAGCACCCATAGGACTTCTAGTGTGTTAGTGGCAGCAAACAGAGCTCCTATATTTTCTTCTCAGAAGCACCCATAGGACTTCTAGTGTGTTAGTGGCAGCAAACAGAGCTCCTATATTTTCTTCTCAGCAGCACCCATAGGACTTCTAGTGTGTTAGTGGCAGCAAACAGAGCTCCTATATTTTCTTCTCAGCAGCACCCATAGGACTTCTAGTGTGTTAGTGGCATCACACAGAGTTCCTATATTTTCTTCTCAGCAGCACCCATAGGACTTCTAATGTGTTAGTGGCATCACACAGAGCTCCTATATTTTCTTCTCAGCAGCACCCATAGGACTTCTAGTGTGTTAGTGGCATCACACAGAGCTCCTATATTTTCTTCTCAGCAGCACCCATAGGACTTCTAGTGTGTTAGTGGCAGCAAACAGAGCTCCTATATTTTCTTCTCAGCAGCACCCATAGGACTTCTAGTGTGTTAGTGGCAGCAAACAGAGCTCCTGTATTTTCTTCTCAGCAGCACCCATAGGACTTCTAGTGTGTTAGTGGCAGCAAACAGAGCTCCTATATTTTCTTCTCAGAAGCACCCATAGGACTTCTAGTGTGTTAGTGGCATCACACAGAGCTCCTATATTTTCATCTCAGAAGCACCCATAGGACTTCTAGTGTGTTAGTGGCAGCAAACAGAGCTCCTATATTTTCTTCTCAGCAGCACCCATAGGACTTCTAGTGTGTTAGTGGCATCACACAGAGCTCCTATATTTTCTTCTCAGCAGCACCCATAGGACTTCTAGTGTGTTAGTGGCATCACACAGAGCTCCTATATTTTCATCTCAGAAGCACCCATAGGACTTCTAGTGTGTTAGTGGCATCACACAGAGCTCCTATATTTTCTTCTCAGCAGCACCCATAGGACTTCTAGTGTGTTAGTGGCATCACACAGAGCTCCTATATTTTCTTCTCAGCAGCACCCATAGGACTTCTAGTGTGTTAGTGGCATCACACAGAGCTCCTATATTTTCTTCTCAGCAGCACCCATAGGACTTCTAGTGTGTTAGTGGCATCACACAGAGCTCCTATATTTTCTTCTCAGCAGCACCCATAGGACTTCTAGTGTGTTAGTGGCAGCAAACAGAGCTCCTATATTTTCTTCTCAGCAGCACCCATAGGACTTCTAGTGTGTTAGTGGCAGCAAACAGAGCTCCTATATTTTCTTCTCAGCAGCACCCATAGGACTTCTAGTGTGTTAGTGGCAGCAAACAGAGCTCCTATATTTTCTTCTCAGCAGCACCCATAGGACTTCTAGTGTGTTAGTGGCATCACACAGAGCTCCTATATTTTCTTCTCAGCAGCACCCATAGGACTTCTAATGTGTTAGTGGCATCACACAGAGTTCCTATATTTTCATCTCAGCAGCACCCATAGGACTTCTAGTGTGTTAGTGGCATCACACAGAGCTCCTATATTTTCTTCTCAGCAGCACCCATAGGACTTCTAGTGTGTTAGTGGCAGCAAACAGAGCTCCTATATTTTCTTCTCAGCAGCACCCATAGGACTTCTAGTGTGTTAGTGGCATCACACAGAGTTCCTATATTTTCATCTCAGCAGCACCCATAGGACTTCTAGTGTGTTAGTGGCATCACACAGAGTTCCTATATTTTCTTCTCAGCAGCACCCATAGGACTTCTAGTGTGTTAGTGGCAGCAAACAGAGCTCCTATATTTTCTTCTCAGCAGCACCCATAGGACTTCTAGTGTGTTAGTGGCATCACACAGAGCTCCTATATTTTCTTCTCAGCAGCACCCATAGGACTTCTAGTGTGTTAGTGGCATCACACAGAGCTCCTATATTTTCTTCTCAGCAGCACCCATAGGACTTCTAGTGTGTTAGTGGCATCACACAGAGCTCCTATATTTTCTTCTCAGCAGCACCCATAGGACTTCTAGTGTGTTAGTGGCATCACACAGAGTTCCTATATTTTCATCTCAGCAGCACCCATAGGACTTCTAGTGTGTTAGTGGCATCACACAGAGCTCCTATATTTTCTTCTCAGCAGCACCCATAGGACTTCTAGTGTGTTAGTGGCATCACACAGAGTTCCTATATTTTCATCTCAGCAGCACCCATAGGACTTCTAGTGTGTTAGTGGCATCACACAGAGCTCCTATATTTTCTTCTCAGAAGCACCCATAGGACTTCTAGTGTGTTAGTGGCAGCAAACAGAGCTCCTATATTTTCTTCTCAGCAGCACCCATAGGACTTCTAGTGTGTTAGTGGCAGCAAACAGAGCTCCTGTATTTTCTTCTCAGCAGCACCCATAGGACTTCTAGTGTGTTAGTGGCAGCAAACAGAGCTCCTATATTTTCTTCTCAGCAGCACCCATAGGACTTCTAGTGTGTTAGTGGCATCACACAGAGTTCCTATATTTTCATCTCAGCAGCACCCATAGGACTTCTAGTGTGTTAGTGGCATCACACAGAGCTCCTATATTTTCTTCTCAGAAGCACCCATAGGACTTCTAGTGTGTTAGTGGCAGCAAACAGAGCTCCTATATTTTCTTCTCAGCAGCACCCATAGGACTTCTAGTGTGTTAGTGGCAGCAAACAGAGCTCCTGTATTTTCTTCTCAGCAGCACCCATAGGACTTCTAGTGTGTTAGTGGCAGCAAACAGAGCTCCTATATTTTCTTCTCAGCAGCACCCATAGGACTTCTAGTGTGTTAGTGGCAGCAAACAGAGCTCCTGTATTTTCTTCTCAGCAGCACCCATAGGACTTCTAGTGTGTTAGTGGCATCACACAGAGCTCCTATATTTTCATCTCAGCAGCACCCATAGGACTTCTAATGTGTTAGTGGCATCACACAGAGCTCCTATATTTTCTTCTCAGCAGCACCCATAGGACTTCTAGTGTGTTAGTGGCATCACACAGAGCTCCTATATTTTCATCTCAGCAGCACCCATAGGACTTCTAATGTGTTAGTGGCATCACACAGAGCTCCTATATTTTCTTCTCAGCAGCACCCATAGGACTTCTAGTGTGTTAGTGGCATCACACAGAGCTCCTATATTTTCTTCTCAGCAGCACCCATAGGACTTCTAGTGTGTTAGTGGCAGCAAACAGAGCTCCTATATTTTCTTCTCAGAAGCACCCATAGGACTTCTAGTGTGTTAGTGGCAGCAAACAGAGCTCCTATATTTTCTTCTCAGCAGCACCCATAGGACTTCTAGTGTGTTAGTGGCAGCAAACAGAGCTCCTATATTTTCTTCTCAGCAGCACCCATAGGACTTCTAGTGTGTTAGTGGCATCACACAGAGCTCCTATATTTTCATCTCAGCAGCACCCATAGGACTTCTAGTGTGTTAGTGGCAGCAAACAGAGCTCCTATATTTTCTTCTCAGCAGCACCCATAGGACTTCTAGTGTGTTAGTGGCAGCAAACAGAGCTCCTATATTTTCTTCTCAGCAGCACCCATAGGACTTCTAGTGTGTTAGTGGCATCACACAGAGCTCCTATATTTTCATCTCAGCAGCACCCATAGGACTTCTAGTGTGTTAGTGGCAGCAAACAGAGCTCCTATATTTTCTTCTCAGCAGCACCCATAGGACTTCTAGTGTGTTAGTGGCAGCAAACAGAGCTCCTATATTTTCTTCTCAGCAGCACCCATAGGACTTCTAGTGTGTTAGTGGCATCACACAGAGCTCCTATATTTTCTTCTCAGCAGCACCCATAGGACTTCTAGTGTGTTAGTGGCAGCAAACAGAGCTCCTGTATTTTCTTCTCAGCAGCACCCATAGGACTTCTAGTGTGTTAGTGGCATCACACAGAGCTCCTATATTTTCTTCTCAGCAGCACCCATAGGACTTCTAGTGTGTTAGTGGCATCACACAGAGCTCCTATATTTTCATCTCAGAAGCACCCATAGGACTTCTAGTGTGTTAGTGGCATCACACAGAGCTCCTATATTTTCTTCTCAGCAGCACCCATAGGACTTCTAGTGTGTTAGTGGCATCACACAGAGCTCCTATATTTTCTTCTCAGCAGCACCCATAGGACTTCTAGTGTGTTAGTGGCATCACACAGAGCTCCTATATTTTCTTCTCAGCAGCACCCATAGGACTTCTAGTGTGTTAGTGGCATCACACAGAGCTCCTATATTTTCATCTCAGAAGCACCCATAGGACTTCTAGTGTGTTAGTGGCATCACACAGAGCTCCTATATTTTCTTCTCAGCAGCACCCATAGGACTTCTAGTGTGTTAGTGGCAGCAAACAGAGCTCCTATATTTTCTTCTCAGCAGCACCCATAGGACTTCTAGTGTGTTAGTGGCATCACACAGAGCTCCTATATTTTCTTCTCAGCAGCACCCATAGGACTTCTAGTGTGTTAGTGGCAGCAAACAGAGCTCCTATATTTTCTTCTCAGCAGCACCCATAGGACTTCTAGTGTGTTAGTGGCAGCAAACAGAGCTCCTATATTTTCTTCTCAGCAGCACCCATAGGACTTCTAGTGTGTTAGTGCCAGCAAACAGAGCTCCTATATTTTCTTCTCAGCAGCACCCATAGGACTTCTAGTGTGTTAGTGGCAGCAAACAGAGCTCCTATATTTTCTTCTCAGCAGCACCCATAGGACTTCTAATGTGTTAGTGGCATCACACAGAGTTCCTATATTTTCATCTCAGCAGCACCCATAGGACTTCTAGTGTGTTAGTGGCATCACACAGAGCTCCTATATTTTCTTCTCAGCAGCACCCATAGGACCTCTAGTGTGTTAGTGGCAGCAAACAGAGCTCCTATATTTTCTTGTCAGCAGCACACATAGTACCTATAGTGTGTTAGTGTCAGCACCCATAGGACCTACAGTGTGTTGTGAGCACACATAGGAGTTCTATTTTTTATACTATATACACTACCGACTACAATGGCTGGAAGACCGCCAAGGAGAGGCAGAGCGTGCCGAGGCAAGAACACAGGGCAGGCAGGCTCTGTTTCTAGAGACAACAGTGCTGGCCGTGGACGTGGTCGTGCATCGTCATCAGCACGTGGCCATGGGACACGCTTGTCTTTGTTTTCGGCAGCTGGACATGTGGAGCCGCATCATGCCGAAGGCTTGGTAGAATGGATGACCAAGCCCTCCTCATCCTCCTCATCCTCTCTCACCCAGGCTCAGGGTACTGGCAGAGCAGCTGCCAACGCGTACTCAATGGCATCATCAGCCACCCCTTCCCTAGACCCACCATGTCCTCCTGAGGAGTCCCCCGAACTGTTTGAGCACAGTGTTGGGTACATGCTCCAGGAGGATGCCCAACGATTCGAAGGCTCGGATGATGATACCCAGCTTGAGGAAGTCAGTAGTGTGCGCGCAGAGAGAGGGGATGCTGAAGGACAGCAATCTGGCAGTAGTGTTCCACCAGCTGCAGCTTACTGCCAGGTTTGCTCTAGTGGTGAAGAGGGAGGGGATGATGAGGTCACTGACTCCACGTGGGTGCCTGAAGGGAGAGAGGAGGAGGAGGAGGAGGATGCAGCGTCACATGTCCAACGAGGCAGGATGCCCCCTGGAGGCCAGCTAGAGGCCAGCACAGCAACTGTACCACACCGCAGAGCTCCGCCTGTGCAGGGCGCTGCCTCTGCACGTTATCACAAAAGTTCTTTGGTGTGGGCCTTTTTTGAGACGAGTGCATCAGATCGCACCACTGCTATTTGCAATATTTGTCTCAAGCGTATCTCGCGTGGCCAAAACATCAGCCGCTTGGGCACCACAAGCATGAGCAGACATATGTCGACCTGCCATGCAGCTCGTTGGCAAGCACACATAAAAGACCCACACCAAAGAACAAAGCGGACCTCTCCTTGCTCCTCATCAGCTGGGATCTCCATCCCCACTATATCTTCAGTCCTCTCTGAAAGCTGCTCTGAGAGGACTGAAGGTGTAGAATTAGGTGTGTCACAACCAAGTACTTGCAGTACACCGACGTCCGATTGTAGCAGGCAAATTTCCCTGCCCCAGCTGCTGGACCGTCGAAAGAAGTATACTCCTAGCCATCCACATGCCCAGCGGTTGAATGCTAGCTTGGCTAAATTGCTAGCACTTCAACTGCTGCCTTTTCAGTTGATAGACTCGGCCCCCTTCCGTGAGTTTGTTCAATGTGCGGTTCCTCAGTGGCAGGTTCCCAAACGCCACTTTTTCTCACGGAAGGCGATTCCGTCTCTCTACTGGCATGTGGAAGGCAATGTCCATGCCTCGCTGGACAGGGCGGTCAGCGGTAAGGTGCATATTACCGCTGACTCATGGTCCAGCAGGCATGGACAGGGACGTTATCTTTCTTTCACGGCCCATTGGGTCACTCTATTGGTAGCTGGGAGGGATGCAGGACAAGGTGCAGTAGTGTTGGAGGTTGTTCCGCCACCACGCCTCCAAAATGCTACTACTGGTTGTGACACACCTCTCTCCTCCACCCCCTCCTCTTCTTCTTCCTCCATGTCCTCTTCGAGTGCTCTGTCCTCGGAACCAGCGGTGCTCCGTAGGCGTACAAGGGGCTACGCGAGTACGCAGGCAAAAAGATGCCATGCCGTGCTTGCACTGGTGTGTTTGGGGGACAGGAGCCACACTGGGCCAGAGGTTCTGGCAGCTCTGCAGGGGCAGGCCGAGAGGTGGTTGACGCCACGCCAGCTTAAGCCAGGAATGGTCGTTTCTGATAATGGCACCAACCTCCTCTCCGCCCTGCGACAGGGGCAGCTCACCCATGTGCCCTGTATGGCTCACGTCCTCAACCTGGTGGTGCAGCGGTTCTTGGGCAGGTTCCCAGGCTTACAGGATGTCCTGAGGCAGGCCAGGAAAGTCTGTGTGCATTTCCGCCGATCTTATAATGCCAGTGCTCGGCTGACTGAGCTGCAAAAGGAGCTGAACCTGCCCAAGAACCGCCTAATATGTGACATGCCCACCAGGTGGAACTCAACGTTGGCCATGCTGCAGCGACTGCACACGCAGCAGAGGGCCATCAATGAGTACCTTTGCGACTACGGCACCAGGACAGGGTCAGGGGAGCTTGGCTTTTTTTCCCCACGCCAGTGGAGCATGATCAGGGATGCATGCACTGTCCTCTCACCATTTGAGGAGGCCACGAGGATGGTGAGCAGTGACAGTGCATGCATCAGTGACACTGTACCTCTTGTCCACCTGTTGGAGCATACGCTGCGTGGGATAATGGACAGGGCACTTGAGGCAGAACAGAGGCAGGAAGAGGAGGACTTCCTTGTCTCTCAAGGCCCCCTTTATCCAGACAATGTTCCTTCTGTCCCACCCATCACACAGGAAGAGGAGGAGGAGGAGGAGGAGGAGGAGGATTGTGTGAGCATGGAGGTGGAGCCTGGCACTCAGCATCAGCAGCAGCAGTCTTTTAGGGATGATGTACAGTCCCAACAAACCAGTGGACTTGTACGTGGCTGGGAGGAGGTGGCTGGCGATCATGTCATCCTCAGTGACCCAGAAGACTCCGGACCGAATGCCTCAGCTAACCTACGCTGCATGGCCTCCCTGATCCTGCAAAGCCTGCGGAAGGATCCTCGTGTTCTTCGGATCAAGGAGAGTGACCATTACTGGCTGGCCACTCTCCTTGATCCACGGTACAAGGGTAAGGTTGCGGACCTTATCTTGCCGTCGCAGAGGGAGCAGAGGATGAGACATCTCAGGGAGGCCTTGCAGAAAGGTCTGTGCAACGCGTTCCCAGAAACTGGGAGGTTACAAACTCCTGGTCCTGGACGACGAGTTGCTGAGGCTTCGGTCAGTAGCAGAAGGAGCGGTGGGGAAGGTGGACGTCTGACCGATGCGTTCAGACAATTTTTTAGTCCGCAGCCCCAAGGTATGATCGGTTCCAGCAACCATCGCCAGCGTCTGATATACATGGTGCAGGAATACCTAGGGGCAAGGTCAGACTTGGACACCTTTCCCACCGAAAATCCTCTGGCTTACTGGGTCCTGAGGATGGATCACTGGCCAGAGCTTGCACAGTATGCAATTGAGCTACTGGCCTGTCCTGCATCCAGCGTTCTTTCCGAACGCACATTCAGTGCTGCTGGAGGATTTGTCACCGATCATAGGGTGCGCCTGTCCACCGACTCGGTTGATCGACTGACCTTCATAAAAATGAATCAGTCTTGGATCACCACCAGCTACCAGACACCTGAAGCGGATATAACGGAATAATTTATAATGTCACATCCCTTCAAGACTGCCTATGCTGATGCTGAGTGACTGTCCTGTTATGTTCACTGACTATCCTCTTCCTCCTCCTCAATGATCCATGCCACCACACCAGTGCCTAAGGCACAATTTTTCAGCCCCTGTATAACAGGGGCGTGTAATTACAATTTTTTAAAAAGATGCTTCGCAACAGGTGTGACTGCTGTGCTCAGAGTACAGTATCTGTGAGGGGTTGCAGTGTTGTGGCACCAGCACCAGTGCCTAAGGCACAATTTTTCAGCCCCTGTTGGGGCGTGTAATTACAATTTTTAGGCAATGCTTTGCAACAGGTCTCATTGCTGTGCTCAGAGTACAGTATCTGTGAGGGGTTGCAGTGTTGTGGCACCAGCACCAGTGCCTAAGGCACAATTTTTCAGCCCCTGTATAACAGGGGCGTGTAATTACAATTTTTTAAAAAGATGCTTCGCAACAGGTGTGACTGCTGTGCTCCAAGTACAGTATCTGTGAGGGGTTGCAGTGTTGTGGCACCAGCACCAATGCCTAAGGCACAATTTTTCAGCCCCTGTTTAACAGGGGCGTGTAATTACAAATCTTGATCTAATAGTTCACAGCAGGGCCCATTCCTGCACCCACCAAGAGTAACTATGAGGGCCTACAGTCTTGTGGCAACACCGTCCACCACCACCACCACCACCAAAGGCCCAATTTTTCTGCCCTGTTCAACAGGTGCATGCAATTACAAATCTTGATCTAATAACTCACAGCAGGGCCCATTCCTGCACCCACCAAGAGTAACTGTGAGGGCTTACAGTCTTGTGGCAACACCGTCCACCACCACCACCACCACCACCAAAGGCCCAATTTTTCTGCCCGGTTCAACAGGTGCATGCAAGTACAAATCTTGATCTATTAACTCACAGCAGGGCCCATTCCTGTGCCCACCAGTCTTGTGGCTACACCAACATCTAATAGGGCAAATTTCTGCAGAGTATATACGGCAGGCCCCTACTTTCAAACATCCAACTTACAAACGACTCCTACTTGCAAACGGCAAGAGAAAACAGGAAGTGAGAGGAAATCTACCCCTAGGAAGGAAAATTCTATCCTGTTAGATTTAATTTGGGAAAAAGGTATCTCCTCTCTACTGATGCTTTATCACCAATCCTTGTTTCAATTAAAACCCCACTTTTCCAAAAACATTTGTCATTGGGACGGAAAGTGAGGTGACATGTTCTGAACAGATGTGCAAAGACAGCAAATGTTACAGGGGTGATAACCCCTCCCTATGTTCTCCAAAAAGCTTAAAAATTGATTTTTTTGGGATGTAGCTACACTTCATAATGTACCTGTTCAGATTCTACTTAAGAACAAACCTACAGTCCATGTCTTGTTTGCACCACCTATATACTGCTGTTCAGAGTATATAGGGTTGTAGGTATAGGGTTTTATTTTGGGTGCGGGGTCCCCCTTAGTATCCATACAAGACCCAAAGGGGCTGGGGTGGGGGGGGGGGGTGATGGGGTAGCCATGCCATTTTTCTCAAGGATTTTCAGCCATATGGCGGCCAGGACAAGACATGACATTAAAGCCGCAAGTGGTTTTAAATGGCTTCTTTTTTTCCTTTACAAATGTCATTTTGTGCAAGGACAGTTCTAAACACGGGAAACACATGCCACTTCACAGGCATACTTTAGACACCCCCCAGGTACCATATTTAAAGGAAAATTTCACTTTTTTTTTTTTCACTTTATGCATCATTAAAATGACTGCTCCCGAAAAAACTTTAGTTTTTAAAATTTCTTTTTGCATTGATATATGTCCCCTGGGGCAGGACCCGGGTCCCCAAACCTGTTTTATAACATTAACATGCATATTGGCCGTTGTAATTAGCAATTTTGATTTCGAACGTTCGCGTCCATTATAACGAATAGGGTTCGAAAATTCGCGCGAACTTTCGGTCCGTTCGAAGGTTCTGGTGCGAACCGAACCCGGGGGTGTTCGGCTCATCCCTAGCTGGGATATGTGAGAAACTTCAGGTGATGCTAGAGATGTATGAGAATGTTCTCCTTATGGGGAGGTGTATGAGAATGTTCTCCTTATGGGGAGGTGTGTGAGAATGTTCAGGTGGTGGGGATGTATGTGAATGCCAGGAGGTGCGAGAATGCTCAGGTGATGAGGGGTTGTATAAATGCTTGATAGGACAGAATGTAAATGGCAGAGTATATTGAATTACCTTGATGATCTTCATCAGACATGACTTTTCAAACTCTGCTTGGACTTTAATGTACTCTTCGGATCTTGGCGCCAGCTGTACCACTTCCATACTACAGTTCTTCATCTCGTTCCAGTATGATGGTATAGACTTTTGTCCTGCAATGTAAATGGTCACTGAAATTAAAGCAGAACGCCTAACAAACAGCTACCGTATTTATCGGCGTATAACACGCACAGGCGTATAACACGCACCCTAACTTTAAGAGGGAAGTTTCAGGAAAAAAACTTTTCACAGCCCCCTGCATATAACACGCAGGCACAGTTTACCCTCTATTTTCAGGGTAATAAAAGTGAGCGTTATACGCCAATAAATACAGTAATCACAAACCTGAAATATACAATATATGTGGTGTGTTCTCCCCCCCCCCCCCCCCCCCCCGACACAGACTCGTCACCAAAATTCCTTCTGTCACACATTTGCTTGATTGCAATCAGCAAGGCTGTGCCGACTCAGGAGCCGGCGTCCAATTCACTGCAAGTCAGATGACCATCCTGGGAGATTAGACCAGCCTGGCTCAGGATATTCCTGGTTTGGATCTAAGTTCTCTTTCTGGTCAAGGGTTAATAGGAACGGATGTTTAGAGGCTCCTCTAAATGCGTGTTAACCTTTGGCTTCTGAGCCATGTGTGTGTGAAGCATTTGGGAAGGATCTGGTAGGCAATGTTTGCATATGACTTGGCTCTTCTGGAGCTGTGTTTATGGCATCGTCTATTCTCTTTCATCTGGACTGCTTTTGTATTTGAGTGCAAAAAGAAGCATATCAAACACATCTTAGTTGAGATCCAACAACAATAACTGACCTCACAAATTCCCACAAACACCCTTCAAAATCTTATGGAAAGACTTCTCAGAAGAGTGGAGGCTGTTTTTTACCCACAAAGTTGTGTGTATTGGGGGGGGGGGGGGGAGTCCATATTAATGGCCATGACCAACAAGATGCTATAGGTGTGATAGTCAGGTGTTCAAAAACGTTTCTATATAGTGTCTAAAACGTTCTTTTTTTTTTCTAAGCATGCCACGCCTATACACTAGGGGTACCTTTGCCCGAAGGCATGCTCACTAATGCCCGAGACCAGAGGGGAACTGCGGTCATGTGGACAACCAAAAATTAAGGCAGTCTCCCAACTGAGAGATGAGCTAGCACTGCATGTAATAATGAAGCTGAGTTCCTTTCTAAAGTACTCTCTCATAGCTCTACATTAAGTGACTTGTATGTGATGCATTTCAAGTCAAGTCAAGCTTTATTGTCATTCTACTACACGTGAGGGCATACGGTAGAATGAAATGCCGTATCTCACAGGGCCACGGTGCTACATACAAATTAAACATAATTCTGAATAAATATATAAAGAATAAAAACACAGTGAAGAACTAAAAAAAAAAAATATATATTATTATGATTATTATAAACTGTAAGATTAGGCGTTGTTAGCTCTCGTAGTAGATGCGTTTTTTCAGTGATGCAAGCCAGTCAGGAACTCTGTTTAAGGGCATGGTAGCCCATGTTAATTTAAAAGCACAAAAGTTCACAAGTACATCTGTAGTATTCACAGGGGGGTTCCACCATTCCTGTATCTTGCATACTTAACAGTTAAGCCTCGTAGCTTTAACTTCTTGTTATCCAGGCCTTTAGCCTTGGGTCTGCTCCTCAGACCCAAACAGTTTCCAAGAGTTTAAGCTTTCTCCTTGCTTACCCCTGGTCAGCACCTTTGTTGCTGTATCACTAATGATGTCTGCCTCCTGCAGACATGCACCGCCTCTGACTCCACTCAGAGGACAAGAGTCCACCTGACTCCCATGCACACAGACTTCCTCTCTGTTGGGTGGAGCCCTGATCCATAATCATGTCAGAACTAAATAGCCCAAGACACAGCTGTTCAATCAGCATGTCTTTCTTTACCAAATCTGGCGTAAACCAACACTCTTGAAGGTCGCACAGAGTCGCACCCTCACAAAACTTATACACATCTGGGAACTACGTAACTGTACATATACATTTGGAGAAACATGCCAAGCTGCACTACCTCCACCAGCCAGCATACCTCTAGTACCTCACTTTCAGTAACAGAACAAGTTGGGCACATAACGTGGATCTCATACGTACCCTGCATTAACTCTTCTGTACCATATAGTCAGGCTGAGGGCCTCCGTGATGCTGGTCGCTATGAGAGACAGACCGCTGGGTAGGGAGCCAAATTGGTGACCACCTCGCTACTGTAGTATACCACACCTTACCCAGGTACCACGCCTTGACTGGTTGATTTGTGTCCCTTGATGTAAACTTGGCAACAGCCTTTATTCTTCCTTAGTATGCTCACTTGACAATGTAGTGTAGAGTTCTTCATACCCCTCTAGTGCTGTTACAGGCCCAGGTTCTTTTAGATACGTCAGCCCCATTAGGCACCCCTTTTTGAATAACTTCAGACCAAACGCTTACCTGTCCTTATTGATAATCTGTAGAGCAGTTATGATAAAAAGTGCAACGGTTCATTCTCTAACCCTGACCAACTGATAGATGGCCCAGGCATACCTTTCAGATGTTAGTCCATAGTTGGTGGCACCCCAGGAACCTTGGTATAGAAGGTAGACAATACAGTTCCTCCTTGTAGCGAGAACAGCACCAGCACACCGGAGCACATGAGGACTCTCTGGGCTTCAGCTTTCCCCCAATTTATACCACAGATGGGCCGGCTGAAACCCGAAAAGCCTGAGCACCGGAAGCACCAAAATGAACCCTTCTGTAACCCAGGCTGGGCCAGTTCCTAACCTATTAAGCAGTTCCCAATCTGCTTACAAGCACTCCAGTTCCCTGACTGTCATTCTCATCCTACATTTTTCCGGGTGTATTTTTTTTGGTCCATGACTTACTAAGAAGTGAAGACATAGGGTGACCTTTACAGCCAAAGAACTAGATACCAAACAATGTTAGCAATGGTGACACCAATATTCCCGTCATGACCTGTTTACTCAACTTTACTACTTAATTTGGTCACCATCACTGGCTATGTGGGTAAAGTACCCAGCGCCAACCCTGACTTCACTCCCTACTGAGGTTCTGTCCTGGAACAAGCGTGCAAAATAGGACTTATTTGACAACATACTTGTTTTAGATCAGTTGCTCACTAGAGAATAAAGCCAGGATTATGGTGACAGCCCCGGAGGATGGACTTTAAAGGAGAACTTCATACTTACCTTTAGTCCTGGTATCTTTATGGTGTGGCGACCCAAAAAATCCTTTGCTTGAAAAAGGTCCTGGCCATGCCCTATTGTCATGGATATGCAGTAATGTTTGTCTGTCAGCTTACCTTCCTCTCCATGTGTTCACCTTAGAGGCCAGACACTCTCACCGGGCTGCTTTTATAATCTCTCCTCCAAGCATGGCCCCACCCCAGGCTCTATCAGAGAACTCTATATTAACCTGTGCACTGCAAGTCTGCCTTGCTGATCAACGTTGTTTGTTAAGCATTGTGTGTTTGGGTTCCTGCTTGCCGTGTGCTACGTCTGTCTCTGTGTTACCGATCTTGGCTTGTTCTCGACTATCCCTGTCTGCTTGTGACCTTGACCTTTGGCTTGTCCTTTGTTTATCCGTGTCTGCTTGTTGCCCTGACCTTGGCTTATCCCCTCACTATCTCTTGTATCCTGAGCTGCTGCTTCCCCTCTATCCTCTATACCAGGTATCCTCAAACTACGGCCCTCCAGCTGTTGCAGAACTACAAATCCCATGAGGCATTGCAAAACTCTGACATTCACAGACATGACTAGGCATGATGGGAATTGTAGTTCCGCAACAGCTGGAGGGCCGTAGTTTGAAGACCCCTGCTCTATACCCTACAGAGTGTGAGCTAGGGCACTCTGGGGGCCGCGACCTGGATCCAGTTGCAGCTTAGTCCATCCTCACCACTAGAGGCTCTGGTGAACACCTGCTGGATCTTAGACTCCATGCCCTGGGGAATCTTGGGCTCTAGCTCCCTGTGGGATCCCTGTTTGTGCTCCAGTGGACCTGCCTTCCTTAACCACCCAGTGTTCCATCCGCAGCAGTCAGCCATAGGGTTCACTACCTTAGCGGTGCACTCCTGACCCCAACCGGGTGCATCTGTCACCTGGCTTCAGGTGACCTGACACCTATGTTTGCTGCACCATTGAGCCATGGTCTTCTTCATCCTAATGGCTGATCTGTACCCAGAGGGGAACCTATGCAGTCTCCTGCTAAGACTTTTTACAGCATAAATGCTGTGTGGAGCATCACAAAGATCTCTGGAGGAGGCTGAAGGAGGAGTTTACCTCTATGGGTAGCAGAAAGATTGGGGGACAATAAAGGACAACTTCATAAAAAGTCATCAATGGCAGCTCCCTTTTTCTGTCCTCACAGGTTCACTTTAATGAGGATAATAGAATTACCGTGTTTAGAATTTCGGTGAAGCTTCACGGTGTTCCCTCTGGGATCTCTGGCTGTTTTCAGTTCTACAATCACTGTGTATTTTGCCCCGTTAATATCGATATGTATACTTTGTCTGTCCTCGGTCTTGGCCTTCTCCAGTTCCATGTTTGTCATTTTGTCGAATGGAATAAAGTTGCTTCCACTGAGGTATCCCCATTCCACCAGATTACTGCACAGCTCTGCCTCCCGCTCTCTGGTCTTCTTATCTCGCACACTCTTTATCATGTCTTGGATTTTATTACTGATTTCCAGAACATCCCTGGACAGGCCCAGTACTTTGACGGTGGAACTTGAAATGTCAAAAATAACAGTAACTTGGTAGGTCTTCTGAAGTTGGCCCAAAGCCTCATGGTCCTTGTCATCAAAGTCTTGGATCCAGTCCTCCATGATGATGTTCTCATACTGCTCCTTCATTATCAGATTACGGAGCCAGACTTTCGTCTTATCCACCGCGTCCTGACTTTCCGCACACAGCTGGATAATAGCCGGCTCAATGTTTTCTCGTAATTCAAAAACATTGGAATCCTCTTCTTCATCCTCCTCTACATTATTATTCCACGTCACAAGACTCACAAGGGCTGTTTGGGAGACAAAAAACAAATGTATGTAACTGGACTCTGTAGGAAGAGTCACACTAGGTTGATGTAGAGAAGAAGGACCTAATGATAGGGTCACTGTAGACCATATCATCCAATCAGAAATAAGCAGCTTCATTTAATAGGGCTATGCATAGTGCGGTATTAGCCAATGAGATTCAATCTATTGTAAGCTGCTCCAAAAACAGCCTACTAATATAATCGGTATAAAGGTATCAGCACTCACATTTCGTAAACTTGGTGAAATGTGCAGACAGCCAGGAGGATTGTTTTGCTGCAGCAGATCCGGCCTTCACCTTCATGGCATCGAGGAAATCATCTACGATTTGCTGACGCGGAGTGATCAGTTTCACCATTAGAACTGATCTGGGTGAGTTATGGGCAACAAATTCCATCACTGCATCTAGTACGGCTTCGGCCACCACATCAGAGGATACCATTCCCAAACCTGCCAATGATAAGTGGACATTACTACGTAATCATTAATTATATATATAGACTCTATGTGTCCTTACCTGCCTGGACCTGTATTAAAAAATGTATGGCATGTAAATATAAAAATGAAGTCTACATCACAGGCACCATACCGCTGACCCTCAGATGTTATATACAGTACATGTAATAGAGGTAGATAATGATGGAGGATTTGTAAAATGTTACTGGAGGAGCTGGGGGATAAGATGGACTATGTGTACTTCTGTCTTTATTAGGCACATTCACTCTGATCTATGTCTTATCTCATACAATGTAATTTTTTTATTTACTTCCACCCATTGCCAGGACAAGATCATCCAGTGCCCAGGTGGAGGATGGGAAATTGTGCTCCCCCAGCATCCCCCCCACCTATCAAACATCTCAAACTGTCTCTAAGTCAATGTTGTAACCAGTGGCGGCCCGTCCATCCGTCCATAAGGGACGCAGGGGCACCGTCCCCTTAATCCATGCGCTCGGCCCCTAATCTACATGTAGGGTGCGGGACGCATGGATTCCAATGGGTTTTTTTTTTTTTGAAGCCCATGATTAGAGCCTTAGGCTCTAAATGGTTTAGAAAAAGGGTGGGCTCAGGGTGCAGAGCACTGCGCCCTGAGCCCACCCAGTTGTGTGACATTACCGAATTAATATTTGCTATTGTCTTCCCGATTCTCCTCCCGGCCAATCAGGAAGCGGGTCCTGAGACCCGATTGGCCAGGAAGTCTTAGGACTCCTGGCCAATCGGGTCTCAGTACCCATTTCTTGTTTGGCCAGGAGGAGAAGCAGCGGCCCCGGAGCAAGGTCTCCTCACCTTGGAAGACTGAAGCCCTCAGGGTGAGAGTAAGGGAGCAGCTCAGCTAGCTGTATGGTCCTCTCCAGGGACGGCTCACCCGCAGCCACATCCAGCACTTCCTGGCTCAGACAGTGGAGGGAGGAGGAGGGGAGATCAGAGTGTCTGTCATGGTTATGCAGTAATGTTTGTCTCTCAGTTTACCCCTTCTCCATGTGTTCACCTTAGAGGCCAGCCACTCTCACCTAGCTGCTTAAATAATCTCTCCTCCAAGCATGGCTCCACCCCAGGCCCTATCAGGGAACTCTATATTAACCTGTGCACTGCAAGCCAGCCGTGCTGATCAACGTTGTTTGTTAAGCTATTGTGTGTTTGGGTTCCTGCTTGCCGTGTGCTATGTCTGTCTCTGTTTTACCGATCTTGGCTTGTTCTCAACTATCCCTGTCTGCTTGTGACCTTGACCTTTGGCTTGTCCTTTGTTTATCCTTGTCTGCTAGTCGCCCCGACATTTGGCTTATACCCTCACTATCTCTTGTATCCTGAGCTGCTGCTTCCCCTCTATCCTCTATAGCAGGGATATGCAATTAGCGGACCTCCAGCTGTTGCCAAACTACAAGTCCCATCATGCCTCTGCCTCTGGGTGTCATCCTTGATGCTGTCAGAGTCTCGCTATGCCTCATGGGACTTGTAGTTTGGCAACAGCTGGAGGTCCACTAATTGCATATCCCTGCTCTATAGCCTTCTGTGAGCGTGAGCTGGGGGACTCTGGGGGCCGCGACCTGGATCCAGTTGCAGCCCAGTCCATCCTCACCACTAGAGGCTCTGGTGAACACCTGCTGGATCTTAGACTCCGAGCCCTGGGGAATCTTAGGCTCTAGCTCCCTGTGGGATCCCTGTTAGTGCTCCAGTGGACCTGCCTTCCTTAATCACCCAGAGTTACATCCGCAGTAGTGAGCTATAGGGTTCACTAACTTAGCGGTGCACTCCTGACCCCAACGGTGTGCATCTGTCACCTGGCTTCAGATGACCTGACAGTGTCATTCTGGCCAGGACTCGTCATCTGCCTCCTAAGGTAAAGAGGCCTCTGATCGCCGCCTTCTCGTCCGCCCGTCTCCCGCACGGGGGGGGGGGGGGGCGTGTTGAGCTTCACCTTCCCGTCCATCTTCCGAGGGGGGGTTGGGTGGCGTTGGTTTGCTGACCCCCCAATATATTGAGCCTCCACTGGTTGGAACTAAAAATAAAACATGTTCCTAGGTTGGTGGTGTCACTGAAAGGAAAAAATATCTGAGTCAGTGGTGTCCCAAAAAGGAAAAAATGCCCCGGAGTCAGTGGTCTCACTAAAAGGAAAAATAACACAGGTTGTTTGTGTCAAGAAAGGAAAAAATGTCCCTGAATTGGAACATACAAAAACATCCTTGGGGGGCACACCCTAAAATGTGTTTAAATTCAAGTTGGTGCTGCTATAAGACCAACAAACAGTACAAAACAGATTACTTTGTCGCAGTAAGTGGGCTTGGCACTATATGTCGGGACCCATCGGGGTAAGACCACGCTATATTAAGATACCACTCAACTCAACTCAACTCAACTCATATGACCATATAGTGTGACCAAACCCCCGTATTTTTTTGAATATGTTCAGGTGTTTTTAACTAGCCTTGCAGGATAAATGTCATTCCTGAATTGGAACAAACACCTCTATAAAGCTCCCCCCTCGCCCCCACCTTTACAGTACAGAGCTTCTTACATTGGTGGTCAGTGGGAAAAATGCCCCCCCCTACAGTGAGGATTAGAGTTGCACCCTAAAGCCCCGTACACACGGTCGGACTTTTGGCCAACAAACTTCATTTTGAGCAAGTTAGACCAACAATCCGTCCGTGTGTACGCTCCATCGGACAAACTTTTTTCGTTTGGTTTTGGATTTCATCGGACAAAAGTTGGGTCTGCAAACGGACAAACTTTTGCCCAACAAAAGTCCGATGGAGCTAAGTCCGACCGTGTGTACAGAAAACCATCGGACTTTTGTCCGATGGACAAAACAACTAATGTTAAAATCAACGAACAATAGCAGAAGTTGACCAAAGGGTGGCGGTAAAGAGCAGAAAAGAGCAGAAAAAACACGCGATGTTGTAAGAAGTTTTAAGAAAGTTTGCAGAAAAGTCCGAGCGTGTGTATGCTATGGGTGTTCCCAACCAACTCCGTTCTGACAAAAAACCACGGAAAAGTCAGATGGAAGTCCGACCGTGTGTACGAGGCTTTATACAGAAACCCTCCATGACCTCTGCATTACGTTACAAACCTGATTCCATGGCAGACAACACAACGGATGTATTTTTCTGCCTCTCGCAGTCTTGGAGAACGTTTCTCACACTTTGTTTCAGATCATCTGGTTTAGATGTGTCGGAGATGAGGATCTTCTTCAATGAAGCTCCTCCGATGTTTGGCAATTGCTTGGTGTCTGTGCAGGAGGAAATGCATGATAGAATCAGTGTTGAGGCCGAGAAACAGTTGAGTTTTGTCTATGATACTTTTTTTATTTGCACTAACAGGTACATTTTCAGGACAACCTTCAGAAGTGTCTACCCCCTCCTTCTAAGGTCCAAGCATTACCACTACAGAAAGGTTTAGCAAGTATGGCAGAGCCAGTGCCTTTATCAGCGCTTAACCGCTTAACGACCGCTCACGGCATATATACGTCGGCAGAATGGCTCGTACAGGCACAATCACGTACCTGTACGTCCCCTTTAACTGCCTGCCTTGCGACCCTGCAGTCATCCCCATGAGTCGGACCACGGGTCCCGCGGACTCGATCGCTGCGGGGATCCCCGCGATCGTCTCACAGAGGGATGGAGCATGGAGATGTTTGTGTCAACACAACATCTCCCCGCTCGCCTACAGACACTGTCACCGATCTCCGCTCTGTGTAATCAGAGCGGAGATCGGTGACGTGTCACTCGTAGCCACGCCCCCCCCTCAGTTAGAATCATGCCCTTAGGCACACTTAACCACTTCAGCGCCCCCTAGTGGTTAACCCCTCCACTGCCAGTGTCATTTTTACAGTAACCAGTGCATTTTTATTGCACTGATCGCTATAAAAATGACAATGGTCCCAAAAATGTGTCAAAAGTGTCCGATGTGTTCGCCATAATGTCGCAGTCATGAAAAAAAAAAATTGCTGATCGCCGCCATTACTTGTAAAACATTTTATTTTTTTATAAAAATGCCATAAAACTACCCCCTATTTTGTAAACACTATAACTTTTGCACAAACCAATCAATAAACGGCGATTGCGATTTTTTTTTACCAAAAATATGTAGAAGAATACGTATCGGCCTAAACCGAGGAAAAAAAATATTTTTTTCATATATTTTTTGGGGATATTTATTATAGCAAAAAGTAAAAAATATTGCATTTTTTTCAAAATTGTCGCTCTCTTTTTGTTTATAGCGCAAAAAATAAAAACCGCAGAGGTGATAAAATACCAGCAAAAGAAAGCTCTATTTGTGGGAAAAAAAGGACGTCAATTTTGTTTGCAGCTGTCCATCAGGCTCAAGGAACTTCATGGCACTTTCTGAATCCTACTGCTTATTACTATACACACCAGGAATTCAATAAATACGTGAGAGATGGCATGAGCCTTCAAACATCGGGGACTGTTGGCCAGGAGGCTGGAATATTTGAGCTGTGTTTATTTTTATTCTTTCATTTGGTAAACTACTCCCTGCTGAGGATTACATATCATCTCCATTTCCAACTGAGCTCTGGAAGTCGTATAATGATGTGGGTGTGATCCATCAGGCTTGGAAATTTGTGTCTATACATTGACCTTCTGCAAATATACTTACATCGCTTGTGTATGTTTGCCTTCCGGTAAGCATTTTGTGAGCACATTGGGGTGGTGTGCTTTTATGTTTGCACACTGAAAGTTCTGGTGGTGGTTCCATATCAGTTTCCACATTCATCTTGTTTGCTGATTCTGCACTTGGACTGTTTTTTTTTTTTTTCATATTGATTTTTCACTAAGCGCTGCACTTTGGACTTTATACTATTACGTTTGCCTTATCAACAGACTGTGCTAGCTGCTCTATTTATTTATTTATTTTATTTTATTTTTTGGATAGCGCAGATATTTGTTCACCTTATTACCATTAATTTTGTTTGGGAGCCATGTTGCGCGACCGCGCAATTGTCAGTTAAAGCGTCGCAGTGCCGAATCACAAAAAGGGGCCTGGTCTTTATGCTGCATATTGGTCCGGGGCTTAAGTGGTTAAAGAGACACTATACTGAGGCTTTAACACAAGAATTGGGCCCCAACAAGCTGGCCAGCAGAAGAGAGGGTATATTACAGACTGCTGAAATTGTTTGTTTTGACTGTATATTTCTTATTTGTATTATATTGCTTGCTATTGTTTAACTATTTGCTGTGTCATTACTGTTGTGCATATGTCTTTGGCCGTCGGGGTACTACATATGCATCTACAATAAATAATCCCCACCCAGCCAGGCGTGTCAGATTGCATGGTGTTATTTGCAGGATCGTGGGCACAGGGGCGGTATACCAAGAAACAGCAGGTCCTCCTGGCGCTACATACATGACCAGTTCTCTTAAAGTATAGGCTAATAGACCCCAAATGTCACCTCTGGACCCCAATGAAGCTGATCAAGCATATAATTGTGCTTGATCAGCTTCTTACCTGGGAAAAGCAGCCAGGGAATGAAAGCTTTGACATAGCAGATGACAAGAACCTTGTTGCTTTCCGGTTTTATTCAGCACAAAGATAATCAGCAAATGGATGTTAACTTAGTGCCCTTCGCTCTCCATGCAGACACCCACCTTGGCCATCCTGGGTGCCTAGGAAGGATAGCGGAGCTCAGGATACATGGCAGAGAGGGATCTCAGAGAAAGGCACCGCTCAGGAGATGTATCTATTCCCTTTACTACAGATGCTAAGACAGAAATTGCCGCTCTAGGTAGGTTTGGCTTGGTAAGATCCTTCTCTCAGAGACCGAGGGTGCTGGCAATGCACATGGCAATAGAAACAAAAATGATGAGGACAGCCGCACTCCAATCCAACGTAGTTTATTCAAAAGGAAACAGGCACTACAAATAACAGCATGAACCTAGGACGGCTGACGCGTTTCACACTCTATTCAGTGTTTACTCATACTGAATAGAGTGTGAAATGCGTCAGACGTCCTAGGTTCATGCTGTTATTTGTAGTGCCTGTTTCCTTTTGAATAAACTACGTTGGATTGGAGTGCGGCTGTCCTTATCATTTTTGTACAGATGCTAGGTACCGATTCCAGGAGCCCATCCTCATTCCACATGGACACTACAAACAAGGAAGACCTGGACACAGAATTGAAGGCTCCATTCCACCCAAGACTCTTATAAGCCTCCAAGCTCCTGACCCTGAACTGGGATTACCAAACCCGGAGAATACTGACAAGGAAGTATTTTCTGCTCAAAAACAATGCTCTGGTGCTTCCAAAGGGTTGATGTTTTTTCTTACTGTTTTGCAGTTATTTGGGTCAAGTTTGTTGTCTTTCAACTAAAACTGTTACAATGTTTTCTTTTTTAACAATATAAGAACTGTTACAATGTTGATGTGTGCACTGTGCCCCTGGGTTGACCTGCTAGGTGGATGGATCTGAGAAGGGGTTAATGTTGCTGGCCAACTTTTCTTGCCAGCCTTCTGAGATCCACCGCCCCCTGCAGGTCATCCAATATAAATAGGGGCTACTTACTGCCCCAGAGAGCTTTTCCTTGCTGCTAAAATAATGCCAAAATGTAAGCCGTTATGCTGCTGAACTGTGCCCCCACCTGGGGGGCCTAGTTGGGGTTCCCTGAGGGGCTGGAAACCTGAGAACTTTGTGGATTCTAAGCTACCCAGGCGGCGAGCGATGTCGGGTGTCCTCCATGTCTTCCCGACCTCGATGTCTTCCCCTATGATTGGATGCCTGATAGGCGGCGTCCAATCACAGCGCCTGTCGTTTCAGCCAATCAGGTGACAGGTAACAGACCCGTGCACCTGATTGGTGGGTCAGTGTTAGGAAATCGATTAATTCGCTTTCCTAACACAGCTGACTGAACAGTGAACGCAAACCATTGCGCCTGCTATTCACCATTTTGGACGCCTATTAGAGCCTATGGCTCTAATCCGGTGCTTCCAAAAAAAAAAAACGCTGCTTTAATTCAGGTGCCCGGCGCCCGACAAGGAGCCGGACACCTGAATAGGGTAAGATGACCAGATTTTTAAAATGAAATCCGGGGACATATTTTTTTTTTTACTAGTAATGGCGGCAATCAGCGACTCTCTTCATGTCGCCACCTGCCTCACAGCCTGTCAAGTCTTACTCTCCGGGCCCCCGGCTACTACTGGGTGGGGAGCGGAGGAAGATCACTCCACCAGGGAAGTCAAGGAGATAAGCAGGCAGGCGGCTGGCGGGGACTTGAGCCAAGGCAGAAGAACATGCGGGTGGAGCTGAATGGGCACCCGAAACTGAAGAAATATTCCCTCCGACCAGCACATGATCATCAGAAAGGGGCACAGATAATGGAAAAAAATACACCCCCCTAAGCTAGTAGGAGCGGCAGAGCGGGGGTGTGTAATTCAGATTATTATTTTTTTAATTCTGCACTGACTGTCTTTGAAATTGCCCCAGCCCCTGTTCAAATCCAATCCGGGGACAAAACTGGGGACAGATTTGGTCCGGGGACAGTGTCCTCAATCCAGGGACTGTCCCCTGAAACTGGGGATCTCTCGTCACCCTAGAATAGGGGGCGGCAGTGGCTACCATAGATAGATTCATGCAATGCATGAATCTATCTATGGTGAGAGAGAGGTGACAGGACAGAGGGGGCGGCGCCCGTGCGCCCTTTATGGACACACTGCCACTGTGTATGGGAGTTTACTTCCACTTTAACAGAGAGCAGTGATCGGCTAGTGTATTCTGCTCAGTGTGCTCTGGTGCTGCTCGAGCTGTCTTGAAGTTTCACACTGTCCTAGGAACTATGAAAAGTGCTGGATAGTAGGTGGAAACCATGCAGATGGGAGCATGAATATTCATACAGCCCTGGCCAATTACAAGGGGAGGTGCCCCTAGCCATGCTGGGTGCCTGTATTTATGTTCTAGAAGCACATGGATTCAGGGTCATTCCTAGGAGAGTAAGGCCCCTTTTACACTGAGGCGTATTTCAGGCGTTTTTGCGCTAAAAATAGCGCATAAATAACGCCTGAAATACTCCTGCCCCAGCATTCTCAATGTGAAAGCCCTGAGGGCTTTCACACTGAGGTAGTGCGCTGGCGGGAGACAAAAAAATCCCCTGCAAGCCGCATCTTTGGAGCGGTGAAGGAGCGGTGTGTATACCGCTCCTTCCCATTGAAATCAATGGGACACCGCGGTAATACCGCCCGCAAACCGCGGCTGTAGCCACGGTTTGCGGGCGGTATTAACCCTTTTTCGGCCGCTAGCGGGGGTTAAAACCGCACCGCTAGCGGCTGGATATCGTGGTAAACACGATGATATAGGGCGCTGAAAATTGCGCCGCTATACCGTCACTGCATATGCCCGCCCCAGTGTGAAAGGGGCCTAATGCACCATGTGGCCTCAGGTGGGAGACCTGAGGGCCTGAAGTCGATGTGGCAACCCTGGTCCTACCATGACTGACAGAGGGAGAGTCTACACAGTGCATCTGGTCTGGTATCATGGAGAGAGAAGGCTGCTGGTGGTGCTTCAGGAGCCTTGTGAGTACAGACACCCTAAGGATCATTATGGCCCATACACACGATCCGAATATCGGACGAAAACGATCGTCTGAGGAAGAATCGTACGATTTTCGGATCGTGTGTACACTACTTTTGAGAGCCGATCACGACAGTTCATCCGATATTATTCGACCGGACAAGCACGAAAATTTTCCTCGTACGATACCAGATCGTACGATTTTCATTTAGTCAGCATAGCTGTCGTCCGAAAATACAATACAAATACATTACAACACATGACATCACTTCCGATTTTTCGTGACTTTAGTAACCTATTCAATTTTACTTGCGACTATTAAGTGAAAAAAGTCGTGCGATATTCGGATCGTGTGTACGGGCCATTAGACCGTTGTCCCCTCTTGTGCTCTAAGTCAGCTGAGGGCCCACACAAAGAGAACACTGGCTAGTGTTCTAATGCCCTGTACACACGATCGGATTTCCGATGGAATAAAATCCGATGGAATTACGATGAAGCTGACTTCCATCAGTCTTGTCTACACACCATCAGACAAAATTTCCGACCGTCCAAAACGCCGTGACGTAAAACACTCAGATGAGCCGAGAAAAATGAAGTTCAATGCTTCTGAGCATGCGTCGACTTGATTCTGAGCATGCGTGGGTTTTGTCTCCGTTAGAGTTCCACACAGACGATCAGAATTTCCTATCGTTTTTTTTTTTCCGATGGGGCTCACACACGATCGTTTTTTCCGATGAAAAAAGTCCATCGGTCCACCGACCATGTCTACAGGGGATTAGAGCTTTGTCCAGGACTGTCCACTACTTTACCAAGGGACGTTGCTCTGTGCTGCTGTAAAGAAGTGTGCATCTGCCCTTTTGCAAGGACTTCAGCCAAGTTTCACTAGGAAAAGTAGTTAGAGTCCTCGGTGTGAATCGTTCAATTTGAAGTTGTCTCCAATGACCAGTCTAGGGGTTGTGTTTTTGTAAAAAGTTTTGCAGGGGCGGCTGCCCAGGCCAGAGAGGACATGGCCTATATTTGCGGGGGGGGGGGGAGGGGGGGAGCAGAGGCGGCTCTCTAATTAGGCAAATTAGGCGGTCGCCTAAGGCCTCACACTCACAGGGGCCTCGCGGCTGCCTAATTTGCCTGTGATCAATACTAATGTCATCGGATCTCTCTATTACCCCTCTCTCTTTCTCACCTCCCCCTCTCTCCCCCCTCTTGCATTGGCTGAATATGTCTGATGGGTGAGGAGGGTGCCCCGGAAGTGGTGCTGATCACCTGTGTGTTAGATCCGTGCATTTTCTGCAGCCATTTTTCTTGCTTGAATTATTTTTCCCATTAAGGGCGTGAGTGGGGCCTCATGTCTAAGTTTTGCCTAAGGCCTCACAAAGCCTAGAGCCGCCTCTGGGGGGGAGAGTAGCGCTCTCCTAGGTAGGTGTAGGATGAGTGTGTAATAGAACTTGGTTTCTCTGCTTAACAAAGAGACAGGTAGGTAAATTTATATGCTTTCTGCTGAACAGAGAGCGGTGATCGGCCAGCGTAGGAGACGCATATCACCCACAACACACAAGTATATAAACCAATATTCAGCCAGGCTTATAACATAAATACCGTTTATTATTTGGTTTCTGCGTTTGTTGTTTTTTTCTATACCTGATGTGGACAAACTGACAATCACATCGGCCGTTTCCATGGTTACGTCTCCTTTCTTCACCTGAAATGTGAGCGGTCCGATCTTCATCTCGTGCGTTCCCTGCGCTGAACTCCTGACTGTTAGAGAAACGGTGACTGTTATTAGATTATCCGAAACTGTTCTACTGATCAGACAAATATGGTCAATAAATGCCCAATGTGTCCCCCTCAGCGGTTTGAACATCTCTCAGCATTTCAGCCAATCATTTCCTGGGACTGCAGAACCTCATATCAGTTTGTTTTTTTTTGTATTAAAGTTAAAGTAACACTAAACAATACCCTATAGTACATAGTCCATAGTCCCATAGTCCATAGCCCCATAGCTCCATAGCCCCCATAGTCACATAGCCCCATAATCCTATAGTCGCATAGCCCAATAGTCACATAGCCCCATAGTTCCATAGTCCATAGCCCCATAGACCCATAGCCCATAGTCCCATATTTCCATAGCTCCATAACCCAATAGTCCCATAGCCCCCATAGCCCCCATAGTTACATAGCCCCATAGTACATAGCCCCATAGTACATAGCCCCATAGTACATAGCCCCATAGTACATAGCCCCATAGTACCACAGCCCCATAGTTCCACAGCCCCATAGTCCCACAGCCCCATAGTCCCACAGCCCCATAGTCCCACAGCCCCATAGTCCCACAGCCCCATAGTCCCACAGCCCCATAGTCCCACAGCCCCATAGTCCCACAGCTTCATAGTCCCACAGCCCCATAGTTCCATAGTCCCATAGTTCCACAGCCCCATATTCCCATAGTTCCATAGCCCCATAGTCCCATAGCTCCAAAGCCCCATAGTCCATAGCCCCATAGTATATAGCCCCATAGCTCCATAGTCCCATAGCTCCATAGTCCCATAGTTCCACAGCCCCATAGTTCCACAGCCCCATAGCTCCATAGCCCCATAGCTCCATAGCCCCATAGTCCCATAGTTCCACAGCCCCATAGTTCCATAGCTCCATAGCCCCATAGTCCCATAGTTCCACAGCCCCATAGTTCCATAGCTCCATAGCCCCATAGTTTCATAGCCCCATAGTTTCATAGCTCCATAGTCCCATAGTTCCACAGCCCCATAGTCACATAGCCCCATAGTCCCATAGTCTATCTCAGGAGTGAGCATGAGAAGGTGGCTACGTTCACAGCAGGGAAAAAAAAGGAAGAGGAGGTTGAGAGCAACACAAGAGATTTTCCTGAGATAAGAATACAGGCTGAAATAGTTTTTTTTTTTTGTTGTAAACCAAAGTTTAGCGTCAATTTAATCTTATAAATCTGACCCTTTGTGCTGAGGTTTATGTGTGTCCTGGAGAATGCCCCCTGTGTGTGACTCAGAATGCCTCTTCTCACCATAACCAGGGTTTACAGTCACTTTAATGCGTCTGTCGTGTCTGTAGAAGAGATTTATGACTGAGACCGCACGCTACACCACAGAGGAGCAGAGACCACACACTACACCACAGAGGAGCAGAGAACGCACGCTACACCACAGAGGAGTAGAGATGGCACACTACAACACAGAGGAGCAGAGACCACACACTACACCACAGAGAAGCAGAGACCACACACTACACCACAGAGGAGTAGAGACCGCACACTACCCCACAGAGGAGTAGAGATGGCACACTACACCACAGAGAAGCAGAGACCACACACTACACCACAGAGAAGCAGAGACCACACACTACACCACAGAGGAGTAGAGACCGCACACTACCCCACAGAGGAGTAGAGACCGCACACTACACCACAGAGGAGTAGAGACCGCACACTACACCACAGAGGAGCAGAGACCACACACTACACCACAGAGGAGTAGAGACCGCAAACTACACCACAGAGGAGTAGAGACCACACACTACACCACAGAGGAGCAGAGACCGCACACTACACCACAGAGGAGCAGAGACCGCACACTACACCACAGAAGAGCAGAGACCACACACTACACCACAGAAGAGCAGAGACCACACACTACACCACAGAAGAGCAGAGACCACACCCTACACCACAGAGGAGCAGAGACGGCACCCTACTCCACAGGGGAGCAGAGACGGCACACTACGCCACAGAGGAGCAGAGACGGCACACTACACCACAGAGGAGCAGAGACCACACACTACACCACAGAGGAGCAGTGACGGCGCGCTACACCACAGAGGAGCAGATACCGCACACTACACCACAGAAGAGCAGAGACCACACACTACACCACAGAGGAGCAGAGACCGCACACTACATCACAGAGGAGCAGAGACCACACCCTACACCACAGAGGAGCAGAGACCACACCCTACACCACAGAGGAGCAGAGATAAAACAAAATTCCCATTATTTTATCTGGAAGTCACTCACCTGAGCTTTCCTTGTTACTCCCGGTCTTTTTATCGAGTTCATCTGAGAATGCCTGATCACAGAGAATAACAGATATAATATAATATAATATTTGAGGATTACAGTGAATATAACACTTATGAAGGTTTATCACGTCTGTGTACGGGATTGTATGTCAGTGGTCAGGGTCAGGTGGCATATGTCGGTTTTGTTACCTTTATGGTTTCGGAGTCTCTGGGGTGCAGCAGGATGTTCACCTCCTTCAGATGGACTGGTTTGTTTTTGCTGCTAAACTTGAGAACTTCTTCAAACATTAAAGCAGCGACAGTAGATCTGGGAAAGGCGAGGGCCCCGGTCCCGATCGCCGGGAAGGTTATGGACACCTTCTTCCTTTTCTCCGCCTCACTTAGACACTTCTTTATAATGTCACTTATTGTCTGTCAAAAATAATACAAATATTAGTTAGTAACATTATTATATATATATAGCAAATACATGTGGTGGCTGCATTCATTTTCTCTTGCCAGTCTAAAAAAATTTTTTTTAGCAAGTACAGAGTAACTCTTGTTGATCCTGCCAGAAATCGTATGTCCCTGTAACCTGTGCGCTGGGCTGAATTATTAAACAAAGTGATGGGTTTTCCCAACTATCATCTTTGCACTATAAAACACCTCCACCTGTGTAATGAAGATGAGAGAGGGGAAGGTGTCTGTAGTCCAAATCAGAAGTGAAATGTGACAACACTGCTCCTTCATAAGAACAGTATGGTGAGTGTTGTCACCCAGAGACAGGAAGTGTGCTACTGGCAGGATCACCAGGTGAAAATAAAGGGAAAAATGCCTGAAAATAAGAGACCTCGTGTGGCCACCACATCTAAGGACCGGTAAGCAGTAATGTATGACGTCTTTGTTCTTGGGTTTGGAAGCTTCAAAGTAGAATTCCAAACTAAACCTAACTACTATTGGCATAGGCGCATTCTTTTCAAGCGGTGTGTGATACATTCGACTCCTTCTGGGTCAGCACCTAGCAGTTTTCACTGCTAACATTTATGCAATATTACATCATGTAATGATGAAACTATGTAACTTTGTTGTATTTATTTATCTTAATTGTTTGATACTAATGACATATTTTCATGTCCTGTAGAGACCAGAGGAAACAAAAGATGAGTGCAAGGCCCTGATGAAGCACAACTGTGTGAAACATGTTGGTTAAATGCACAATCAAGTATCTTGTTTTCCAAACTCTTTCCAAATTATGAATTGTAATTTAATGATGTATTAAAATTTTTATTTTTCTATAAAATCTTGTCTTTTGTGCTCACCTTTTAAACAGTACTGGTGTCTCCCATTAAAATCCCTATTGTTTTGAGAGCTTTCTCTCTTCTCACCCTCCCCTCCTTTCTTTTATCACTATTCGGGACTGGGAGACCCGATAATCTGTTTTCTGGAAACCATCCAACTTCCTCATTTATAAACCTAACTACTCCTAAAAATGTCCCCCACCTCCTCCCAACACCTATGCTGACTAACCTGTGTAAGTATGGGTGAAGGCCTATATTCTATCCACTCACGCCCCAACTGAGATTAGCTCAGATGCACCCGGGGCTGGTTGTGATCCCGCTGGCAAAGCTGACCATTCTGGAAGGGGGTTGCAATGCTCACATCGGTGCTGACAGGACCTAATGGGAAGAAACGCTGGCCAGTTTTGGCCATGCCAAGAGTCTGTGTCTGCTGTCCTTCGCTTACTTAGGCCAACAAGGCTGAAACGCGTTAACATCTGCTCTGTACGAACATTGTGTCTTTTATGGAGCATTAATAAATCTAAAGATTTTAAGAGCATGTATAAAGTTTTGTATCATCTTCTTCTATACCTGTGTTTGCAGCCTATCCTGCCCCTGACAACTCAAGAGGAATTCCTTACTTTATTGGGTTGTATCACCTTATTATATTATATTATTATTATACAGGATTTATATAGTGCCAACAGTTTACGCAGCGCTTTACAATGTAGAGGGGGGTCAGGAAAATGACAATACAGTTCAATACAGAAGGGACAGGAGGGCCCGGCTCGTAGAGCTTACATTCTAAAGGGAGGGAGGGGGTGGTGGTACAAAAGGTAATAGCTGCAGAGAATGATTTGATGGGGTCGGCTCTGGGACAGCTGGTGTAGGATAGGCTTCCCTGAATAAATGAGTTTTCAGGGATCTCCTAAAGGTGGACAGGGGTAGGGGCTGATTGGACATACCGGGGCAGGGAATTCCAGAGGATGGGAAAGGCTCTGGAGAAGTCTTGAAGGCGAGCATGGGAGCAGGTAACAAGGGAGCTAGAGAGCAGTAGGTCCTGGGAGGAGTGGAGCGGAGGGGACGATTCAGGAGAAAGAACTGATGTACACTCATGCCCAGCCTCTACCTGGGGAAATCCTTGTAGCAGCCGGTTTTGGGAAGTCACTGGTGGTGTTGGAGTGGTGGTGATCCATTACAAGGGTCAGTCAGAGTGGTGATCAGGTAGGTTCCTTCAGTATACAAGTCAAAATACCTTGTATCACATGTGTCGAGAAGACACCCCAACATGTCTATGTACCCATGTAGCACAGTCACCTTCATCCAACCACCATGGAATGTGTAGATGTTGATTGTCCAAGAAGAGGACAGAAAGTGTAAGGGGTGTGGACCTCCCTGTTTTAAAAACTGTGGCTTGGATAACTTGCAACATGTCTTCAACATTACAAAACAAGTAACTTCTACCAGATACACCATGATGACCTAGATAAAGGAGAACCTTCACAGACATGTTCGTATTCTTACCTTCTCAGCGGAACCATTGGAACCATCCCACTGAGGAACCACAACATGAATGACGGTGTCACAGGCCAGGTTACAGCCATCGGTAACAAATACGGAGCCGTCCTTCACCTCCTTCCCCTTTCTCTGTGTATTCAGGAGATCCTGGAGGATGTTTCCGGCCTTCCCAAACAGAGCCTTGGAGACGGCTCCAGAACGAAGATCCAGCTCCTTCCCCACACTGTTCACCACCACATTCATCTGCAGAAAGAAAATAAAAATATAATCATTATTGTACTGATCGCTCAGGTCACTTCTGCCCCTTTAATGGTCACCTAAAAAGATGAAGTCGCAGATACCGATCTTGTCATCAGAGATTCCGGGGCGACTTTCTTTATTTTATAATGAATTGTCTTTGAAAGTATAATTAGGAATCCTTTATTGTCCAATCACAGGATAGGGGGTGTGTCCTGGACCAGGTTGTATTGCTAATCCACAGTGCAGCCTATAGAGAGGTCTCTGGGGAAGCGTTGAATCTAGTTAAAGTGATACTAAACACACGCTGTATAATGTATTTATGTATATGGATGACGGCACTGTAAATATTTTCATTTAAAAAAGAAAAATCAAAGTCCCTTTTTTCCTATTGGATATCCAGCTGTCACATGACCCAATTCTCTCCCAGCCTGTCTGCAGGGAAACATAAGCAGGAGGAGCTTCTAGTCCTCTGCTGCTGGTCACATGTTAAAAAAAAAAAAAAATAATATCAATAAACTGTTTTAAATTGTAATTCACAAATATATTTTAAATCAAATATTTATTATTTTTTGACAAATACATGGTGTGGGCAGATTTCTGCCAGTCACAGGCTGTGTCACGCCCCTTCCAGACTGTCTTAGAATAAGAGGGAGGTGAAGCCTCCATCAATCAAGATGTAATATCCCGCCCCCATTGTGTTTAGCTGGTTAGTGGACACAGAGGAGGGAGGGAGTGAGCGGTCATTTACCACTGTGTATACACCGACATGTATGATTCTATAGTCACATGGGGCTGCTCAGATGTGATAAGGAGGAAATGCTCAGCATAGAAACTCACTGAAAACTGAGCATGTGCAGAGCTGCCACCACTGATCTGAAAAATCCCCAACTGCATTGGGGACATAGACAGAAGGGGGAGATAGAGAGAAGCAGGATCAACCAGTTTTTTTGCAGAATACAGAAAATAAATCTCATAGTGACTGGGAGGGGAGGGGCCGCCGGGGAACAGCGTGACATTAGAGAGGACAGTAAGGACTTATTACAGCCACTTCCCGCGCTACTCTGCATGTTGGCCGATACTCGATCTACCCGTCAGCTGTCTGTGATTGACGGGTAGATCGCCGCGGAGCTGGTGACTTTGCAGCATAACAGACTGGGAAACCACCACTGTTAAACACTGCAATAGGCAAATTAGGCGGCCGCGAGGCTCCTGTGAGGGCGAGGCCTTAGGCGACCGCCTAATTTGCCTAATTATAGAGCCGCCTTTGGGCGAGTATGAACAGCATGGAATACACCATTTATTCATGTGGGTTTAGTGACACTTTAATCTCTAAGTCATTTTACGCATGGTGTGAGTGTATATATATATATATATATATATATATATTTATATATATATATATATACACACATACACACAGTATATCCCCTCGTCTTACATTCTGGTAGCTATGTGCGTAATATCCTGTTTATTTGATATGCCTTTATTTATACTCAGCAAAAGAAAAAAAATGTTGTAACTGCTTAAAAAAGTCTTAGCTTGAGTTAGGGCTTTATTTGTTCTTTGCCAACTTAAAAGTCCATCTAAAACGACATCCAAGCCAAGCCTGTCCACAGGGCAACAACGCCGCTGTGCGATTTCACTGCAGAACAAAGAGCATTGTCATCTTTTTACAGAAAGTGGAAAAATAATGGATCTGCTGGCAGATTAACCCAACAATAGTAGATAACACTTACCATCAGGGCCGCTGATAGGGGGGGACCACCAGTCCTCCTGTAGGGGGCCCGGGAACAAGGGAGGCCCAAACACCAGCGGTAAGGAGGGGCAATTACAGGATGCCCTGTGCGGCTCTCTGCAGCAGCTGAAAACCCTCCCGCCGACTTTCAGCTGTTGCAGGGAGAGACACAGACACAGCTGCCGGCTTCCCTGTCCCGTTAAAAAAAAATAACAAAAATTGTAACCCTGTATTGTTTTAATCCCTTGTAAAAAAAAAAAAAAAAAATTGTAAAAAAATCATTTGTAAAAATTGTAAAATAAAATAATTTTAAAACATTTCAACTTTTTAACAAAAATTAAAAATGTTTTTGTTCAAAAATGTTAAAAACGATTTAAAAAGGGGCTAATTCACACACCTTCTCTGTTATCTGTGTGTCCGCTAAGAATGATTTTAGTATATTTATTGTGAAAATGTTGTTTTGATATATTTGAGGGGGGGGGGCCCTGCCAGGTAGGCTGTACGGGGCCCTGCGATTTCTAACAGCAGCCCTGCTTACCATTGTATCCTGAATATTCCCGTGTACGACATCGACATGCACTCCTTCTTTAGTCACCACCATGGAACGGTCACCTTTTCTCATGGTTTCCTCTTTATTTGAAGTTTTCTTCCAGTGAGGTTTTTTCTTTGATTTTTTTTGCTTGTCCTGCACATTCTCCTCACCGCACTCTTCCTTCAGAAACTTGGTTAAAGTCTTCAGTGTGTTGTCATCGTTGTCTACAAGGTGGATATTTTTGATGCTCTTGACCCCTTCTTCATTTTCTGCGTATTGTTTGATGGATTTCAGAATATTCTCCACACATATGTCTGCAGGAATTCCAGAGACTATGAAACTGGCAACAGAGATTGCGGCAGAGTGGAGAGCATTCTCTTCGCCTGTCTCCAAGCTGCGGGTGATCGCTCTCCGCAGAAGCCGCTCAGATTTTGATTTATTCTTTTCACTATATTTGGGGCCAACTGTATGAATCACCTTCTTGCAGGGCAAGTTCTCCACGTCTGTTATCTCATTCTCCCCCGGCTCTAGCTCTCCTTCTTTCTGAACAATGCGTTCACATTCTCTCTGAAGTTTGGGCCCTGCTGCTTTCAGCAAGGCCAGTGCTGGTCCCCCAATGGGCTTTAAATCTTTATTGGATGCAATAATGATGGCATCAGCACTGTGTTGGCACAGGTCCCCTTTATATAGAGCCAGCGTGACTTCATTTTGGAAGTTGACTTGGCAAAGAGGTTCAGCTTGGCTAGGCTGATGACCTGAAATTCTGGTATCTCCATCCTTCTGAAAATATATCAAGGAGCCAAATTTATTCTTTGCTGTACTAATGTACATGTCTTCATTGTCAAAGCAGAATTTTTTGGCTCCGGGTTTATCGATGTTCAGTGTGTCAGAATAAAGTGTAGAATCCATTTTTGTTACACAGGCTTCCGCTTCCTCTACATATGTCTTTAGACCGGACAAGGAGATGATATTCTCTTTCTTTACAACCTCCACGTTCTCTAAAATTCCATTCCATTCTTTCTTCCGTTCTTTCTCCATAAACTGTAAGGTTGCCACTGACTTCACCTTGATGTCCTTCTGCACCAAAGTGTTCTTCCCCACAAAGTCACGGATCTGCTGGTAGGCTTCTTCTACAGATGAAGATAGACCAGTGATCACCACCTCATTTCCTTCCTTCCCAAGGAGCTCCTCTATGGAAACTTTCATCCCGCCAGCATTACACATCTCATTTAGAAAAGACTTTAATCTTCCCCATTCCGGACTCTGAGTGACATTTTTATCCTCAACAGAAACCCGCTTGCAGACCAATTCTTTCTCAAAGATTTCTTCAGCATGTTTCAGATCTTTATCAGAGTAACCGACTAACATGACTGCGTTATCTTCCACCTGAAACATTGCTTTAATGTTCTGAAGAAGGTTACGAGACATTTCTTCATTGTCCACCGCCATCAGAAACTGGATGATGCTTGGATCACGATGAATGGATTTGGACTTCAGGTCCTGCCGAGTATTCAGAATTTCACACTTGGCAGTGAGCACTTCATCTTTTGGCCCATAGAGTTTGACTGACTTCGTAGCTCCATCATAACTAATCTTCACATCTGGGCTGTCTTTCTTGATGCTCTTCTCCAGACCATGTGCCAACATTATTTTCCAAGCTACGGGTTCAAGAGGCACCTCATCCTCCACTCTGCACAGTTGTCTAGCAGTTTCTTCAACCAGTTTTCTGAATATTGGCTCAATCTTCTCAACATCTTCTGAAATACCCACAATGAAAGCCTTCTCTGCAGCTAGGTCTGGTTTTATGAGGACTCCATCATATGGTGAACTGGAGACCTTTGTCCTGATGGCTTCCCACACTGGTGGCTTCAGGTCATACTCTATGACTTTATACTCCGACATTAGAAGCGAGAACTTTGCCTGGACTTTATTGCTCCAGGTTGGTGCGATCTTTGACAGGGTGCGTAGATGTGAGGAGAGGTTGCTGGGAAAAGACAGTGTAATGAGAGGTTTGGGGTCGCCTGGTTTTGGCCATTTCACATCACAATAGTGATCCGTCATTTGCTTCTCTATACTTTGTTTTTTTTCTTCGTTGTTAAACATAAACTCCATCATTTGTGCACATATAGCGCATTCTATAGGTCCAGGTGTCATGATATCTGTTTCTTTCTTTCCGTACAGCCATTGGCCAATAGACGGGTAATACGGGTAAACGGAGAGGATTGAGTTGTGAAATTTATGCTGCTTTGTCAAAATTGTCTTTACAACTGCAAGAAATAGATGAAAATTGTATTAGGAACACATAGTGGCTCATGGACAACTCTTTGTTCAGAAAGTTTAGGCCATGGCCTTCATATTATTTAGAACTGGAGCAAAAATTGAACTAAAATCGAGTCTCAGATTTGGTAGAATGTAGTGTGAAGGGTACACATGATCTGTTGTACAATGTAGCAAAACAGAGTTGAGCTAACCACCCAGTCTTAAAGCGGAGGTCCACACAAAAATGGAACTTCCGCTTTTCGGAACCCTCCCCCCCTCCGGTGTCACATTTGGCACCTTTCAGGGGGAGGGGGGGTGCAGATACCTGTATAATACAGGTATTTGCACCCACTTCCGGGCATAGACCCCCGCAGAATCTACAGGGGTCTACGTCACTCCCCCCCGCTGTCTTCTGGGAGACATACGGGTCACAGAAGACAGCAGGGACCATTTGGATTGCGCAGCGCGACTCGCACATGCGCAGTAGGGAACCAGGAAGTGAAGTTGCAAGGCTTCACTTCCTGATTCCCTTACCAAAGATGGTGGCGGCAGCATCCGAGGACCGAGGGACGGGTCGGCCTCGGGTGCCGACATCGCGGGCGCCCTGGACAGGTAAGTGTCCTTATTTTAAAAGTCAGCAGCTGCAGTATTTGTAGCTGCTGACTTTTAAAAAAATAATAATTTGGCTGACCTCCGCTTTAAGACATTGTTTACTTCCACTGACACTGGGGCAGTATCTACTTCCACTGGCCACAGTCTGGCCCCCTAATGTCTGAAGAACTGAAAACTGGCCATTTGTTTGGAAAGTTTGGAGATCCCTGATCTAAACTGTTAGTATGCTGGCTATATAGAGACACATTTTAATGGGGCAGCAAAGGCTCTGATATTGGATCATTGTCTAAATCAGGGGTCTCCAAACTTTCCAAACAAAGAGCCACTTTATTGTCCTTCAGACTTTAGGAGGGCCGGATTGTGGCCAACGGGGGGCAGAAAATGTCCCGGACCCAGCTCCAGTGAGAATAAATGTGGCCTCAGGGTTGGTGGTCAGTAGGAGGAGGAGTAGGGCCCCTATCAGTAGGAGGATTAGTATCCCATCATTGATATTAGTAGAAGAAATAGTGCCCCCTTGTTGGTGTCAATGGAAGGAATAGTGCCTATCAGTTGGAGGAGTAGTGCCCCAAGGGCCACATAAAGGCTAGCAAAGGGCCACATCTGGCCCTCGGGCCGCAGTTTGGAGACCCCTGGTCTAAATCAAGCAATAACCCATGAACATCCAAGGGCCATACAGAGTTTTACTTCTACTGAATAACACTGTTACATACATAGTTGGACAACAAGGAGAGCCTTCCACTTTCCTCCACCACAGCGCCCAAGATGGGGTGCCTCTACTGCCTCTGTGTTGACCATTCAGAGGAAGAGGTAAGTGGTCCTATGTATACACAGTTCCTTCACTAATAAACATACCCGTTGGGGACCCTTTGCCTAATCATTTCTCACTGCCTGACTTCAAGCTACCAAGGGCATTTTCAGGAATTTTCTAAACACAAACACATCTCCATCTCTTCCCGCGGTGCCACTGCCATCCAAGACATCCTGTCTGACCCCAACTGTGGTTTCATCAATACCAGCTCCTGCCTGCTACACTCATACCAAAGCTCAAAAAAGGTGAGTATACTGTCATGGACCTTGCTTTGCTTTTATTCTGCTCTCATTATATACCGCATATACTCGAGTATAAGCCAAGTTTTTCACCACCTTTTTTGTGCTGAAAAAGCCCCCCGCGGCTTATACTCGAGTCTCCCCGCTGTGTATTGCAGTCAGTCGGCGGCCTTCCAGTGTAACAAAGCCCCACCTCCTCCTTGTCCTCATCCATGATAGACGGAACACTGACTCACTGCTGGGAAACTGAATCACGGACGAGGACGAGGCGGGGCTTTGTTATGCTGGACAGCCGCAGACTGAAGTTAAGACTGCAGGACACAGCGATCAGGTATATGAGGAATGCAGATGGGCACAGTGAGGCATGCAGATGGGCACAGTGAGGCATGCAGATGGGCACAGTGAAGCCCCAGATCCTGGCGCCCCCCCTATGTGAATTGGTAACGGGGTACATTGAACCCCTACCATTTCACCCAAAAAAGTGACAAAAATTGTAAAAAAAAACATACACATAGCTTGGGACAAGTCCTTTAATAAAAAAAAAAAAAAAAAAAATTCCAGCGATTCACGACCTGACATACACGGCGCCACGATCGATTCCGCCTCCATGGGAGGCGGCCGCCAAATGACGCGAGACCCGCTTGACAGCTCTTAAATAGCTGAGGGCGGGGCCACCCGTGATGTACGTGGGTGACCCCGCCCCCCTCTGATGCCACGGGGGTTTCCCTGTTGCGTCAGAGGGGGGCAGGGTCACCCGCATACGTCATGGGTGGCCCCGCCCTCGTCTATTTAAGAGGGCCTGGTAATGGACTGGGGGGGGGAACCCATGCCGTTTTTTTCAATGTCTTTTATCTGTATTGCCGGGACCCAACAATTCATTATAGCCCCGAGTAGTTTTCAATTACATTTTTTCCTTTAGAAATGTCATTTTGTGCAGGGACAGTTCTAAACACGGGAAAAATGCGCCAATTTACAGGCATACTATAGACACCCCCCAGGTACGAAATTTAAAGGAATATTTCACTTTTATTGTTTCACTTTTAGCATTATTAAAATCACTGCTCCCGAAAAAACGTCCGTCTTTAAAACTTTTTTTTGCATTGATACATGTCCCCTGGGGCAGGACCCGGGGTCCCCAAACCCTTTTTAGGACAATAACTTGCATATAAGCCTTTATAATTCGCACTTTTGATTTCTCACGTTTGTGTCCCATAGACTTTAACGATGTTCAAACTAATATTTTGCCTGTTCGCATGTTCTGCTGCAAACCGAACCGGGGGGGGGTGTTCGGCTCATCCCTACTCCTTATATGTGGGGAAGAATTCCCCCCCTTACAGGTAGCTAAAAAGATGAATGGTGTCAGTGAGAACTTATCTGAGAGGCATAGATTGCTCATTGCTCAAGGAACCCCCAACGACTTCTGGAGAAACCCCAAGGGATTCATGAAATACTGTTGAGAAACTCTGCCCTGGTCAAACCTGACATTGGTTTAAACTCTTCTTTAATGCATCCAAAACTGAAAAAAATTCCACTCTGTGACTCTGTACAATATATAACCTCAAATATAAAACACAGAGACTGAAACCTTTTACCTTCGGCGCTGGAGAATGTAATGATGGCGGCACCTTCTTCCGGTAACATCTCTTTCTCCTCTATCGGCCCACCTCCGTGTTTTGCACTCTCAAGGTAAAGTTCGAGGAAGTCCTCCGATGTGTTGGCCGGGAGACCCTCCACCCGGACACTTCTGGTTTTCTCCAAACATTTGGCTCTCAGATTTTGCTGTTTGGCTCTCGGACTTCCAGAAAACCTTCCAATGAAGTCTGGAATATCTGTGTGAAGACGCATCACAATCAGCTCACAGAACAAATGTGTACACAGGGGGGCACATACTGCGAAGCAATGGTAAGAGTGGGAAGAGTTAAAACCTCCATAATGATTTTAGGCTTCACTCATTACCGGCATACAAAGCAGTGCGTCTCTGCAAATGGAGATCACAGGTATTTGCGATCAGTCGTGGTCAGAAAGTCGAAACAAATCAATGACAGGCTGACAGGCACTGCGGCTGTCGGAATGTAACAGCTCATAGAGCGACTGCTATTGGTTAGGGAGAGATAAGCAGCCCTGGATGCAACACAGGGACGCTCATCTGTCCCTACTGTACCTCCATGTAACCGATCAGTTTGTGGATAAGTGCAAGCAGCCTCTGTGCTAATCAGCCTGTCATTGATTTGTACAAGTGTAGCCAGGAAGTGTGTCAGGGGACACTGTGACAGACCTAACCAAGAAAGGGGCTTCTCGAGGGTACTAGGAGCAAGCCTTGTACCCACTGACTACATAGTTACATAGTTAGTAAGGTCGAATAAAGACACCAGTCCAACCTGAGCAAGTGTCTACAATTCTCCCTATCCCTGTACATTAAGATGCTCATCTATTATATTATTATTATTGATTTTAAGGTAGGTAGTGTCGTGGTTGGGATTCAAACCAGCGACCACTTTTTACTGCTAGGTGAGAGTGCTATCCACTACACCACTGTGCTGCCCACTATGACCCAGGGAGAGAGCAGATCATTCTCTAATGATGGATCACCACTTAATGGACACTGAGAACTTGGTTTGGATTACTGCAGATGGGACAGTAATATTTATCAACAATATCCCTCAATAAATCTATGATACATTAATTCCACTGTATCAGAATGATGGAACATTATATGAGCTTTGCCTCAGACTACGGTAGGTAGGAGACGGACAGTCTGCTACTGGGGTCTCCTGCTATTGTCTGTTTCATAAGGTCTTCTGTGTTCATATTTAGGATACTGTATAATGTACTCTGCTTTACCCTTGTTGCCGGGCAGTTTGTTCACCTAGGCTGGTTTAAAGGGTTTGTAAACCCTCTTTTTTTTTTTTTTTTTTTAAATAACAAACATGTCATACTTACCTCCACTGTGCAGTTTGTTTTGCACAGTGTGGCCCCGATCAATGTCTTCTTGGGTCCCCTGGCGGCTCTTGCAGCTCCTCCCCACATTGGTAAACCCCCTGGGGTTTACAAACTTTGTTTGAGTGTTAGCTGCTTTTTGTAATTCACTTTTTTTTTCTATTCATATTTGGGTTTTAGCGCAGTTTTTTCCCCCCTTTGACAAAAGCCTGTATCCTTGTCCAATAAAACATTCCATGTTGCAGTTTTGTTAGTCGAGTTAGTCTCGCCTGCTTCTTGGTTACAACATGTGGCTGTAATATCTGGTATCTGAAGGTCCAGACTGGAGGAAGCAGTGTACTGACCGAAGCACTCAAGCAAAGTGTGGGAAGCGGGTTCCGTCACAGACACGTTACAGCATCTACACAGTGAAGCTGTTCCCTCTAGTGCCCAGTCTGGACCCTGCTTTGCCACATCCTGAATGCAGAGTGAGTGAGAACTTACAGAAGAGCGGATGATCTTAGGACATGTAGTCTAGAGAGCTCAAATCTAGAGGTGGACCATGGTGGACTACAAGTTCTAGCTTGCTGAAGAGGGAGAACAGAGTGCTGGGAGAGGGGATAAATGGCCTTGCATGGGGAGGAGTCAGTCTCTTGGGACCACAACCTTCAACTGGAAGCAGTGACCTGGACAGTCAGGGGAAAGCGTGTTGTTGCTGCAGCCTAGGCAGCAAGGGAAGCCTCCCGTGGGAGCTTAGGGATGGTCACCAGGGGCTCCAGTCAGTCTGATGGTAATTGGGAGGTCACCCCCACCACCCGAAATACAGATCCAGCTGAATCACTGTGCTGCAGGGTGTGTGGTTGAGCACCCTTCCCTTATTACAGCATCTGCAGGAACCTGCTCCAGGACCTTCCTGTCATTTCTTTAAACCTGGTATAGTTTGGAGTGGTGAGCGGTCGGAAGCCTGCCCTCTTTGCACAACAAGAGACACTGCATGCAGACACCTTTCCTTTCCTTTCCTCACTAAAGCCCATTTAGGGAGACGAGTTACATTTGCTTTTGCAACATTGGATGCTCACCAAACTCCTGCCCCCGCTCCCCCTCCTCCCCAATACCTGGGAAGTATACTGGGCCCTTGTTTAAGCTAGCTGAAGACTCAGACCACCTGCAACAAACCATTACTCCTCCTCTGTCCCCCTCCCCCACCGAAGGGACATCATACCTGTCTATATCACTAAAGGACTCTTTTCAGAGACCAGGGTTTATATCTTGTGTATAGTTGGTTGAAACCATTCTTGAGTATCTGTATTCAGATTACTGCGTGTTGCTCTATTTCCCATTGAAACTCTATGTTCATGGTGATTCTGACGATTCTGTCTATTTCTGCCAAGCGTTATTAACTTCATATTTGCCTACTCTATTCTTTGATCATTTGTTTGCTTGCAGAACCCTAAATGCCGCGTACACACGGCCGTTTTTAATGTCATGGAAAAAATCGAAGTTTTTCTCGACGTGATTCTTCTCAAGCCTGCCTTGCCTACACACTATCGTGGAAAAAAAACGCTTGAGCAAAGCGCGGTGATGTACAACACGTACGACGACACTATGAAGGGGAAGTTCCATTCGGATGGCGCCACCCTTTGGGCTGCTTTTGCTGATCCTCGTGTTAGTAAAGTTTGGTGAGAGACGATTCGCGCTTTTCAGCCTCGTGCTCTTCAGTCCGTTACAGCGTGATGAATGTGCTATCTCCATTACGAACGCTAGTTTTACCAGAACGAGCGCTCCCGTCTCATCACTTGCTTCTGAGCATGCGCGTTTTTTTCATTAACCACTTCAATACCAGGCACTTATACAGCTTCCTGCCCAAGCCAATTTTGAGCTTTCAGCGCTGTCGCAATTTGAATGACAATTGCGCGGTCATGCTACACTGTACCCAAACACATTTTTTATCATTTTGTTCCCACAAATAGAGCTTTCTTTCGGTGGTATTTGATCGCCTCTGCGATTTTTATTTTTTGCACAACAAATAAAAAAAGAGCGAAAATTTTGAAAAAAAACTATGTTTTTCTTTGTTTCTGTTAATTTTTTTTGTAAATAAGTACCTTTTCTACTTCAATGACGGGCACTGATAAGGCGGCACTGAAGGGCACTGATAAGGCGACACTGATGGGCACCGATGAGGTGGCACCAATGAGGTGGCACCGATGAGGTGGCACTGATGAGGTGGCACTGATGAGGTGGCACTGATGGGCACTGATGATGGGCACTGATAGGCGGCACTGATGGGCACTGATATGTGGCACTGGTATGAGGCACTGATGGGCACTCATAGGTGGCACTGATTGGCACTCATAGGTGGCACTGATTGGCACTCATAGGCGGCACTGATTGGCACTTATGGGTGGCACTGATAGGTGGCACGGATGGGCACTGATAGGTGGGCACTTATGGGCACGGATGGGCACTGATAGGTGGCACTGATGGACACTAGTAGGTGGCACTGGTGACACTGATGCCCAGCAATGCCAGCCACCACACATTGTGGTCGTGCCATGATAGTGCCAGTCAGTGCCCATTTGTGGGCACTGATTGGCATATTTTTTTATGGTTTTTTTTAAATATTTTTTTGTTTTACTACATGTGGATAGCCATGGGGGCCATTCACATGCTTGGGGCTTCCCTGGTGGTCCTGGGGGGCTTCCCTGGTGGTCCAGTGTGGGTATCCGAGGGGGGGCTGCGCTGATAAACAATCAGCGCGAGCCCCCCCTGTCAGGAGAGCCGCCGATCGGCTCTCCTCTACTCGCGTCTGTCAGACGCGAGTGAGGAAGAGCCGATCAACGGCTCTTCCTGTTTACATCCTGATCAGCCGTGATTAGACACAGCTGATCACGTGGTAAAAAGCCTCCGCCGGAGGCTTTTTACCGAGATCAGTGTAGCGGTGTGTCAGACTGACCCACCGCTCCACCGATTGCCGCGATGCGCGCCCCCCCCCAGGCGCGCGGCGGCTGTTATCCTGCAGGACGTCATATGACGTCCAGTGTGGATAACACAACCACTTCCCGGACGTCAATATGCTATTGACTGGGCGGGAAGTGGTTAAAGCCTACACACCGCCGTTTTTCATGACGAGAAAAACGACGACGTGAAAAAAAAACGAGAAAAAATAGAGCATGTTCCAAATTTTTAATGCCCATTTTTCACGTCGCGAAAAATGCTCTGGAGCCCAAAAAATTAGAATTTTCCTCGTCATGAAAAACGGTCGTGTGTCCGCGGCATGAGTAAAAGAATTACTTGATTACCGTTTCATATTCTGGTGTCTCCATAATTGTACTCAAAAATGTCTGAACCCAGTGTGTCAGAGGTGTGGGGAGACTTGAAGGGTCAGGGCTACCAAATATCTCTAAGTGGCCCTCAAGGGGGTAGCGCTACACAAGCTTCCTGACTGTAACTGGTCACAAACACCCATGATCCCCCCGCTGCTGAGTGTATGGCCACAATTGGCCGTGTGAATGAAGCTTTATTGCTAATTAACAAAATGGACCAGTACCCCAATGGGTGTAGGACAAGGCTAGCTAAACAAACATCTACATCCTCAATTGTCCCGGAAAAAATGTCCGCACCACCATGAATAACATCAATGCTTCATACGTAAGCTATAAATATTATATTAAACCATCATAAAGGTAGAACACCCCCCCCCCCCCACATGTTACATTGTTGGTAAGGTTGAATAAAGACACCAGTCCATCGCGTTCAACCTGTGTGTGTTTATGTTTTACTATTTCCTATATCCCTGTATCTTGTGTTCGCTAAGACGCCCATCTAAAGCCCTGTACACACGGGGCGGGAATCCCCTTGAAAAAAAAAAAACGTCGGTTTTCTCGACGGGATTCCCGGCAAGCTTGTCTTGCCAAGCCCTGCGTACACACGGCACATTCAAAAGAACCGCCGTTCTTTTGAATGGGAAGAATGCGGTGACGTCATCGACTACGACGAGCCAGGCGCTCGTCGCATTCGATGCCGTCGCCGCCATCTTGCTACACCCTACACTACCCTTGTATGCTACCGCGCATGCGTCAAAGTCTCATCGAGCATGCGCGGGCTTACCTGGGACAGGTAAGCGTACTCACGTACGGTTTTCTCGGCAGGAAACACTTTGCCGAGAATCCCGACGAGAAAAATAGAGAGCAGGTTCTCTATTTTTCTCGTTGAGATTCCGGGAGTTTTGCTGCCGAGAGACCACACACACCAACGGTTTTCTCGGCATAAAGCTCTCCCAGCAGTTTTCTTGCCGAGAAAACCGGTCGTGTGTACGAGGCTTGAGAGCTTTTTAAAGTTTTCAATACTCCCTGCAAACACCACCCACTGTTGAAGGGAGTTCCACACCTTTTACCCGCTCTGACACTAAAGAATCCTTTATGCAGTTTAAAGAGTAACTCCACTTTTGTTGAGAAATAAACCCCTCCCCCTCTGGGTGATCTATGTACATTGCAAGGATTGTAGCAAACTTTGTTGCAGATTCCTACCCTCTATTATTCTGGAGAAATATCTGTTTGCTTGTCTGTGTCCATTTACACAGTGAGTCTGTATGGGAGTGGCTTTGTAATTATCAATCACAGTGGCGGCTGGTGATTAAAAAAACTTGGGGGGGGGGAGGGGCGCAAACAAGCTCCTCCAGGTCCTTCCCTGCAAACGGAGCCTCCATCCCGGGCTGTTTCCTGATACCTGGCGGCTTCCGTGTTCCAAATCTTCAGCCTGCTGATTGGCCAGGATGAGAAGCCGGAAACCGGATTTGCTCAAATCAAAAGTGGGAGGGTTCGAGGACAACGTAAAACAAGCCAATTAGAGCCTCAGGCTCTAATCACGTGTTTGTTAAAAATTGAGGGACCTAATAGACTTCTATTAGTCCGACGCCCCGCACAGTGCCCTGCACACACATAGAACGATTTATTTTTAAATAAATGATAATATGACTAACATCCTAAAGTTAAAAAATGAACTTGGGGGGGGGGGGGGCCTTATTGACCGGCTGCCACTGATCAATCAGCTGCTGCACTTTCAGGGATCTAATGAGGAAAATTGCAGGTTCTGCATCCCTTTAGATGTGATTTTCTTTGGGAATATATCACCAAAAATGCAATTCATGCTGCAGGGGATGCTCAAAATCTAATTTGTATGTTAGTACAGACTTCTGGGAAAATCCGTGAGCCCATCACACAAGCAGAAAATTACATTTCTGGGGGGCATACTGTAAACTATCTGTGTACATAGCGCCTCCAGGTGGCCATATTGCATTTTTCAGAAAATTACAGCGGCTGCAGATTGAAAAGGAAAGGTAATTTTTAGTACTATTTAATTACAATATGACCTGTGTCGCAATTGTATACACTATATTATTTTAATTTTATTTGCAAATTTATTTATTTTTGCTACGAAAGTGGAGTTACCCTTTAAGGTTAAACAGCTTCTCCTCCAACTTCATTGAGTGGCCACGTGAATACCCCTACACATATAATACATTACAACAGTTTAAAACAAACCCACCAAATGTGGTTCCATGATCCCAAATAGTTCAAATATTCCAAAGAGTATCCAGCTGGAAAAAGGGAATTCACACTGAACCATTTAACTGGCATGACCCGGGTTAAATGTCTATAGCCCATACTAAAAAAATAGAGCATAAAATCATCCCAGTATTTCAAATAAAGGTGATGATTATAACTTAAAAAATACATTGTGAAAAAAAAAATATGAAATATGAAATAAAATGGGATATTAAAATGTATGATAAGTGCATGACTCTACATGTATTCCTAAAAAGGGATACCTTAAACAGCAAAAAGTAGGTCTAAATGACCCGGTGCAACGGGTGCATGGGGGGAGTGGTGGTGCAAATCCCAGTCCGGCTGGAAACAAATTAGTATTATGGAATATTGGTAGATCTGGGGAAAGGATGCTCAAAGCATATGGCGGTGATCCACTTGGGTCATCGCACTGGAGAGATCTACAGACCCTCTCGGTGGTGGAGATGAGCCAACTTTCCCAATGAACCTGATATCTCACCATTTTCAGAAGTGAAGGTGACAACAGCAGATCGAATCTCTGGAATCCTCTCCACGTGGAAGTCGGAGTCCTCATTCTTCTCACTGATGTTCTCCACCAGGAGGTTTAACATCTCAGGAGTGCAGCTGTCCTGGAGGTTCTCAATCAGAACCTGAGAGGATGGGGGGTCCAGTGTCACCTCATCGTCTTCTCTGGAGGGCTTTTCTGTTAAAGAGTTGTGACAATTACCAACATGTAAAGCAGCGACTCTCTGCCCGTTGCCGCCCGCCTTACAGTCTGTCAAGTCCGGATACTACTGGGTGGGGAACGGAGGAAGATCACTCCGCCAAGGAAGGCAAGGAGATAAACAGGCAGGCGGGTGGCCGGGACTTGAGCCAAGGCAAAAGGAACATGCGAGCGGAGCTGAATGGGCATTCGCCCGAAGCTGAAGAAATATTCCCACCGCTCCGACCAGGACATGATCTTCAGAAAGGGGCACAGATAATGGAAAAAATACACCCCCCTAAGCTAGTAGGAACAGCAGAGCGGGGGGAGTAATTCAGAATTTTTTTTTTTTATTCTGCACTGACTGTCATTGAAATTGCCCCAGCCCCTGTTCAAATCCAATCCGGGGACAAAACCGGGGACAGACTTGGTCTGGGGACAGTGTCCTCAATCTGGGGACTGTCCCCTGAAACCGGGGATGTCTGGTCACCCTAGTATAGACCAGACATGGGAGTAAGTCACACATGTGCAAGTCTCAAGCAAGTCCCAAGTTACAGTGACGAAAAGCAAGCAAGTCAAGTCGAGTCCCGGGCCCCGGCTAGAAGTCAAGCAAGTCATTTATTTTGGTCAAGTCACAAATCAAGTCAAAATACTGATCTACCCCATACTGTATAAAAATAATAGGAGGGATAACAATAAATAATATTGTTTATGTGTCCATGCCTCACTGTGCCTCACTGTGCCCATGCCTCACTGTGCCCGGCAGCCGTGTACCTGATCGGCGGCATCCCGGCGGCCATTCCAGTATTCAAAAGCCGCGCCTCCTCCTCGTCTGTGATAGGCGGAACACTCAATTTCCCAGCATTCAGTGTTCCGCCTATCACGGACATCCGCTTATCCTCATAACACAGACGAGGATAAGAGGATGTCCGTGATAGGCTGAACACTGCCTGCTGTGAAATTGAGTGTTCCGCCTATCACAGACGAGGAGGCGTGGCTTTTGAACACTGCAATGGCCGCCGTCTGTCTGCATGACACGCTGATCAGGTAGGCAGACGGCGGCTTGCGGTTAGTGTTAGTGGTGCCAAGTCATTGCAAGTCATATAGTCCAAGTCAAAGTCAAGTCGGAAGTCATTTATTGAATTCTGTCAAGCAAGTCGCAAGTCCTCAAACAGGTGACTCAAGTCCCCCACCTCTGCTAAAAAGAACAGCATTATATTTATGGCCTGGGATGGGAGAAGTGTGGCGGGTTGATTACGATCCTTGTTGTGTTTGCTTCCTCACAATAACCATTTCTTCAGGATCAGACAACCGCCTAGCAGTGTATGGGGGATCTAGGAGGACCTTGGGGGACCCGGATCTGAGCATTGCTGGCCCTCATTACTTTCAGACCATCCACAGTGTCTTTTCTCTCCATTGATTACTGAGAGATAAGTGCAATCGTGCAACACTGTACCCTTATGAAATGTATATCATTTTTTTTGAGACAAATAGAGCTTTCTTTTGGTGGTATTTAATCACCACTGGAATTTTTTAAAATTTTTGCTAAACAAACGAGAAAAGACCGAACATTTTGAAAAAACAAAGTTTTTCTTAGATTCTGTTATAACATTTTGTAAATAAGTAATTTTTCTCCTTCACTGATGGGCACTGATGAGGCAGCACTGATGGGCACTGATAGGTTGCACTGATGAGGTGGCAATAATATGCAGCACTGATAGGCCTCACTAATGGGCAGTGATAGGCAGCACTGATGGACACCCCCTTCCCCCTCTCTTTCCCTCTCCCTCCCCTCCCCCTCTCCTTCTCCCCTCTCCCTCTCCTCTCTCCCTCCCTCCCCTCCTCCTTCTCCCTCCTCTCTCCCTCTCCCCCTATATCCCTCCCCCTCTCCCTTCTCTCTTTCCCCTCTCCCTTTTCCTCTCCCCTCTCTCTCCCTCTCTCTCTCTCTCTTTTACCCCCCTCTCTCTCCCACCCCTCTCCACCTTTCTCTATTTTCCCTCTCTCTCCCCCTCTCCCTTTTACCCCCTCCCTCCCCTTTCTACCCCTCCCTCCCTCTCTGCCTCCCCTCGCTCCCTCCCCTCTCCCTCTTTTCTCCCCCTCCCTCTCTCTCCCTCCTCCCCCCCTCTTTCTCTCTCCCTCCCTGTCTCCCCCTCCCCGCCCCTCTCTCCCTTTCCTCTCTCTCCCTCTCCCCTTCTCCCTATCCCCCTTCCTTTCTCCCCCTCCCTCTCTCTCTCTCTCCCCCCTCTCCCTTTCTCCCCCCCTCTCTCTCTCCCTCCCTCCCTGTCTCCCCCTCCCCCTCTCTGCCCCTCTCTCCCTTTCCTCTCTCTCCCTCTCCCCCTCTCCCTTTCTCCCCCTCTTTCCCTTTCTCCCCCCCTCTCTCTCTCCCCTGTTCTGCCTAGTGACATGTCAGGGATCTACTGTTCCCTGTGATCGGGAACAGTGATCACCGACATGTCACTGGTAGCTCCTCCCCCTAATGGTTAGAATCACTCCCTAGGACACACTTAACCCCTTCAGCGCCCCCTAGCGGTTAACCCCTTCACTGCCAGTGTCATTTTTCCCAGTAATCAGTGCATTTTTATAGCACTGATCGCTGTGAAAATGACAATGGCCCCAAAAATGTGTCAAAAGTGTCCGATGTGTCCGCCATAAAGCCGCAGTCACAATAAAAATCGCATATCGCCGCCATTACTAGTAAAAAAAATATAATAATAATAAAAATGCCATAAAACTATCCCCTATTTTGTAGACGCTATAACTTTTGCGCAAACCAATCAATAAACGCTTATTGCGATTTTTTTTTTACCAAAAATATATAGAAGAATACGTATCGGACTAAACTGAGGAAAAATTTGCTTTTTTTTAAAAAAAAATTGGGGATATTTATTATAGCAAAAAGTACAAAATATTGCTTTTTTTTTTTTTCAAAATTGTCGCTCTATTTTTGTTTATAGCGCAAAAAATAAAAACCGCAGAGATGATCAAATACCACCAAAAGAAAGCTCTATTTGTGGGAAAAAAAAGGACGTCAATTTTGTTTGGGAGCCACGTTGCACGACCGCGCAATTGTCAGTTAAAGCGACACGGCGCCGAATCGCAAAAAGTGGCCCGGTCATTTGGCAGCCAAGAAGAGGAAGCGGAGGGAGACCCAACGCGGATGAGAAAAGGCACATTAGAGGCAGATTAGGGGACTTCCGCATAGCAACAGGCATTTCGGGTGAGTATAAAATTATTATTATTTTTTTCTATGAATTTTTTTTTTTTTTTTAATTTTTTTTTTTATGTAAAAAAAAATTCAGGGTGGACCTCCGCTTTAATATCCCTCTGCACCCAGCGATCACCTAAATTGTTCTGGAAAGATGAGAAGATCTGATTGGTTGATATGAGAACAATATGCATGAAAATGTTACTTTATTACAGTGTCACCTGTTGATGTCCATTACCTTCTTCTCCTGGACTCTGATGTACTTTATGGTCCTACAAATTGGGGAAAACACATTACTGTCAGGGCGGAGTCGACAACGATTATCAGTGACATAGAAGTTCAAGTAACGTTCTGTCATAGAAGAAATAGAAATGAAATCCGTACACAAAGTATATTTAGAAACTTCTCTAACCGCGACATACCAGAGAGGGGATGTGACCTTCTACAGGATTGAACTCATCTGCTATCAACTCCTTTCTATTATCATTATTGTCCGAAAGAATGCGAATTAGAAGAAAAGTCAAAAGGTTTTTCACTAAAAGTGGCGAGTACATCGAGCCAACGCGTTTCAGGGGAAAGGACTCCCCCTTTCTTTAGGGCGGAGAATAAGCTGACGATGGATCTACATCGGGGGACATTATTTTTTATTTTATTTTTTTTAACCACTTCAATACCGGCCATTTTCACCCCCTTCCTGCCCAGGCCAATTTTCAGCTTTCAGCGGTGTAACATTTTGAATGACAATTGCGCGGTCATGCCACGCTGTACCTATGTGACATTTATTTTTGGTGGTATTTGATCACCTCTGCGGTTTTTTATTTTTAGCGCTATAAACAAAAAAAAAGAGCGACAATTTTTACTTTTTGCTATAATAAATATCCCAATTTAAAAAAATAAGCGTATATTATTATTATTATTATTATTATTATTTAGGTACTTATATAGCGCCGTCAATTTACGCAGCGCTTTACATATACATTGTACATTCACATCGGTCCCTACGCTCAAGGAGCTCACAATCTAAGGTCCCCATCTCACATTTATATACTTGGGCCAATTTAGACAGAAGCCAATTAACCTACCAGCATGTCTTTGGAGTGTGGGAGGAACCCGGAGAACCCGGAGGAAACCCACGCAGGCACAGGGAGAACATGCAAACTCCAGGCAGGTAGATTGATTGGTTTGCGCAAAAGTTATAGCGCCTACAAAATAGGGGATAGATTTATGGCATTTTTATTATATATATATATTTTTTTACTAGTAATGGCGGCGATCTGCGATTTTTATCGTGACTTTGACACTGCGGCGGACACATCGGACACTTTTGACACTATTTTGGGACCAGTGACATTATTACAGCGATCAGTGCTATAAATATGCACTGATTACTGTGTAAATGTCACTGGCATGGAAGGGGTTAACACTAGGGGGCGATCAAGGGATTAAAGCGCTGTGAGTGGCTGGAGCGGCGATGTTGTCACTCCCGCGCTCCGGCAAGGTCCGGCGGCTGCCAGGCTTTAACCCGAGAATCCCCGCTGCGCATGCGCCGCTGCAGTCAGTGGCTCATTGCGAGGGGAATATCTCCTAAACCGTACAGGTTTAGGAGATATTCTTTTTTACCTACAGGTAAGCCTTATTATAGGCCTTATTATAGGCTTACCTGTAGGTAAAAGTTCAAATACAGAGTATACAACCGCTTCAAATGTGTTCCCTAGGGAGTGATTCTAACTGTGGGGGAGGTGGGGGAGGGGGAAGGGACTGACTTGGGGAGGAGACCAATCGGTGTTCCTTTATACTAGGAACACACGATCTGTCTCTCCTCTCCCCTGACAGGACGTGGATCTGTTTACACACACAGATCCAGGTCCCTGCACTGTGACGAGCGATTGCGGGTGCCCGGCGGACATCGCGTCCGCCAGGCACGCGCATTGGCTCCTGAGTGACACGGCGCGCGAGCGCACCCTATATATCGCCGGGAAGCCATGGACGTCATATGACGCCTGCCCAGGACGGGAGATCCCAGCTGTGGACGTCATATGACTATGGGCGGGTAAGGAAGTGGTTAATAACGCAATTGTCAATTTTTTTCTTTTTGACACTATTTTTGGTGACTGGGTAGGGATACTATGTACCCCATACTTATTCACATAGGGTGGGCGGGATCTGGGGGCCCCCTTGTTAAAGAGGGCTTCCAGATTCCATTAAGCCCCCCCCCTTACCGCAGACCCCACATCCACTGCCCAGAGTTGTGGTGATAAGGCCCTTGTCCTCATTAACACGGGGACAAGGTGCTTTTGGGTGGACGGTGGGGGTGGGGGGGGGGGGGGCAGGCATGGTATAAAATCTGGAAACAACATAAAAAGGATACACTGACTTAGATTCCAACAATGACCAACTCGGCCGCATCATTTTATCCAACAACGGCTGCAAATAACATCCCTTATTTATCCTGCGGAAGTTATGATCGGGACAAAAGGAAATCTTCTGCAGGATAAATAAGGGATGTGAAGTGAGTTTATCCTTTTATGCCGATTCCAGATTTTATGCCATGCCTGCCATTTGAATCATCGGGGGTTTATCCTAGCAGCAGGGCTGGTGCAAGGATTTTTGACACCCTAGGCGTCACCTAATTTTTCCGCCCCCATTGGCTCCACCCCTGACTCCACCCCCGTTGCCCTGCCCATGTGACAGGAGGCGGCGCTATGCAGGAAGCATCGGCTCTGCTTCCTATAGCGCTGGCTCCAGTGCTGCACTGCGCCTCTAATTACACTAGCGGTCGGACGGAGCAGCTGCCTGAGACTGAGTTAGTTACATGGTGCAGCCTGCAGAGCATGCAGAAGCGGAAGGAAAACCAGCAGCCGGGGCGCCCCCTAAGTGGCAGTGCACCCTAGGCGGCTGCCTAGTTTGCCTAGTGGTAGCACCGGCCCTGCCTAGCAGGGTACTCCCTATTCTGATTTGATACCATTTCCAAGGAATGGTTTTCTATGTGCAATATTGATCCTTCTTGAGAAGAAATCAGTATGGTGGGGGGTTATCAGTTCACCATGTTTTAATTACTCTTTTCTTTTAGTGGCTTCTTTGAATGTGGAATGGGATTGGCTGAATCGCTAACCTTTGTGCATTGGACCTCTTTTTGGCTTATCTGGGTGGGGCTCCTTTTTGGGTTGATCTGCTTGCCCGCTTGATGCTGAGCAGTCATCTGATTCACATACAAGTGCTCTGGTAGAAGTGTGTCTTTGCACTCATTAAGTTATGTAAAGTGTATATTTGGATTTATATTATGTATATTTATTTCTATCACAGCATCACTACTTACCTATCCACCCTCCACTAGAACCCCTGAAGAAAACAATGCGAAACGCGTTGGGTTGTGGCTGTCTCCCTGGTTCAATCTCCCTCCACTAATGTTCTTTCTGATATATAGGTCATATCGCATCAGTTACTAAAGGGGGTAATACCCACTGGAGACTAGGGGGAGGATATGAGGTTTAGTGGTATGATGCTGTTACAATGCTTTTGGTGTGGTGTCTTATGTCTTATGAGACACACCTTTTATCAATTTATTAAAACAATATTTTTACTTTATATGGTTTATGACTAATTATTCCAAGGGGAGGTTTTCAGCACTTTCAAAATCCTAACCTTTTTTCTCTATGTTTAATCCTTATAGTTAGTGAGTGGAGTATAGTTAGTGGGCGGGGTATAGTTAGTGGGCGGTGTATATTATAGTTAGTGGGTGGAGTTTAGTTAGTGGGTGGGGTATAGTTAGTGAGCGAAGTATAGTTAGTGTGTGGAGTTTAGTTAGTGGGTGTGGTATAGTTAGTGGGTGTGGTATAGTAAGTGGGTGTGGTATAGTTAGTGGGTGGAGTTTAGTTAGTGGGTAGGGTATAGTTAGTGTGTGGAGTTTAGTTAGTGGGTGGGGAATAGTTAGTGGGTGGAGTATAGCTAGTGTGCGGGTTATAGTTTGTGTGGGGTTTAGTTAGTGGGTGGGGTATAGTTAGTGGGTGGGGTTTAGTTAGTTGGTACTGTGAACAAGGCCTGCTGGCCGAAACGCGCCTGCGTGTTCTTTTTATCATGGTCATATGACAAAATAAAATTGAAGACTGAATTTCGAGTGGTGTCGGATCTTCTATGTACATTTGTGGTTAGTTTCTGGATGTGGGCGGGACATCCTGAGACCAGACCACCTGGACTAGGTGTGCCATTGTCCATCTCATCATTTGGCTTTTCTGTCCAGAGTGGTAAGATTTTGGGTTGCATTCATAGTTAGTGGGTGGAGTATAGCTAGTGGATGTGATATAGTTAGTGGGTGGAGTATAATTACTGGGTGGAGTATTATTAGTGGGTGGAGTATAGTTAGTGGGTGGAGTATAATTAGTGGGTGGAGTATAGTTAGTGGGTGTAGTATAATTAGTGGGTGGAGTATAGCTAGTGGATGGGATATAGTTAGTGTGCGGGTTATAGTTTGTGTGGGGTATAGTTAGGGGGTGTGGTTTAGTTAGTGGGTGGGATTAGTGGATGTGATATAGTTAGTGGGTGGAGTATAGTTAGTGGGTGGAGTATAATTAGTGGGTGGAGTATAATTAGTGGGTGGAGTATAGTTAGTGGGTGGCGTATAATTAGTGGGTGGTGTATAATTAGTGGGTGGAGTATAGTTAGTGGGTGGAGTATAATTAGTGGGTGGAGTATAGTTAGTGGGTGGCGTATAATTAGTGGGTGGTGTATAATTAGTGGGTGGAGTATAGTTAGTGGGTGGAGTATAATAAGTGGGTGGAGTAGTTAGTGGGTGGAGTATAATTAGTGGGTGGAGTATAATTAGTGGGAGGAGTATAGTTAGTGGGTGGAGTATAATTAGTTGGTGGAGTATATTGAATATTGTGATTGGCCATTATTAGTATAGTTGATATAATATAATTGGGGGGACCCGCCCACACTGTACAATCTCCAGAATACTCTCCATCAGACACTTACTGCTGGGACCTCCTGTGCGGGGGGCGGAGTCTTTGCGTCCTCCGAGGGGGCGGAGCTCTGGGTACTTTGTGCGTTTCCTTCCTCCGGTAATCGGACAATCAGCTGTAATGTCGTCCCATTTGGTAATTTCAGGTGATGGGTCTTCCTCTGCAGAACCCGATCCCGTGCTGTGATAGGAGGAGACAATAAGGGAAATCAGACAGTAAAGTAATGTGGAAAACACGCACCGGAATCCGAACTCCGGGAACCCGGACACCTTCTAGGATCCCTCCGCCACAAATGTTTTCACAATGATAAAATTATTTTTATTGTTTCAACAAAACTCCAGGAAAATGAAACGGCTTCCTTTTCTTTGACATCCATTCGGATCTCTTCATCTTTACAGCAGTACAATCTTTATGACTTAATGAGCCCAGCCAGAGTGAAGAAGTTTCCCTTTTACTGGAATTGTGTTGAAGAAAGGAGAGAGAGGAGCAGTGGCGGCCCGTCCATATGGGGCGCAGGGGTGCCACCCCTTAATCAATGCGCCCGGCCTCCTAATCTACATGCGGGGCGCGGGCCCCAAGGATTTCAATGGCAATTTTTTTTTAAGCACATGATTAGAGCACTGCGCCCTGACCCCACCTAGTTGTGTGAAATTACCCCAGGGCTTGACAAATTTGCTTGGAATCTAGGAGCCAGCTAAAAAAGTTAGGAGCCAGGAACACGCCCCGTCCCGCCGAGCTCACGCGCAGAAGCGAATGCATACGTGAGTAGCGCCCGCATATGAAAGCGGTGTTCAAACCACACATGTGAGGTATCGCTGCGATCGTTAGAGCGAGAGCAATAATTCTAGCCCTAGACCTCCTCTGTAACTCAAAACATGCAACCTGTAGAATTTTTTAAACGCCAACCTATGGAGATTTTAAAGGGTAAAAGTTTCTCGCCATTCCACGAGCGGACGCAATTTTGAAGCGTGACATGTTGGGTATCAATTTACTCGGCGTAACATTATCTTTCACAATATAAAAAACAATTGGGCTAACTTTACTGTTGTCTTATTTTTTTATTAAAAAAAGTGTATTTTTTCCCAAAAAAGTGCGCTTGTAAGACCGCTGCGCAAATACGGTGTGACAGAAAGTATCGCAACAACCGCCATTTTATTCTCTAGGGTGTTAGAATAAAAAATATATATAATGTTTGGGGGTTCTAATTAGAGGGAAGGAGATGGCAGTGAAAACAGACAGGGGAAACTCCATTAGCATTGCTGGTTGTCATACCAACGGCCACCACAAGATGGCGCCAGATCACAGAAGGAAGCATAGGCCTGCAGTGGGCCGCAAAGCCGCGGCCTCAATTGCCGGCCGGCGCGGACTGACGCGATTGTGCGGCGGGGGGGGGGCAGGGTCGCACAGAGACACAGGATGCCCCAGGTGCCAGGTCGCTAATTCTAGTCGCAATAGCGACCTGGCGCCCGGGGTTTGTCGAACCCTGCATTAGCAAATTAATAAAGAGTAGAAGTGGGGGAGGGTAAATGGCGCTGCCAAAGATATACAGTGGAACCTCAGTTTACGAGCATAATCCGTTCCAGGAGAATGCTCGTAATCCAAAGTACTCGCATATCAAAGCGAGTTTCCCCATTGAAGTCAATGGAAACTAAAATAATTTGTTTTGCATTGACTTCAATGGGATGCAAAACCGCATGTGGCCAGAGACGGGGGGGGGGGGGGGGGCGCCGGAGAGCCTCGGAAATGGCCGAAAAGGCCCGAGGACACTTGGGCTGACCTCGACAAACCTCGGAAAGACTTCCTACCTGAGATTTGCCAAGGTCAGCCGTGCTGTCCTCTGGCCTTTCCGTGCATTTCCGAATGGCGCAGATCAGCTGGGATCGGCGACGTTCGGCTCGTCTCGGCTCCGGCGGCGCCCCCCCCCCCCACTGAGCACAGGGGTCCCGAGACGTTTGTTTTGTAAAAAGCTACACCGTGGGGGATTAGCTTATTGGTGGACAGGATTTGTGAGTCCCCGCCGGCTCTACCTCCGGGCCCCCCTGCTGAGATGACAGATCCGGGCTCCGGAGACAGCGCCCTCAATCCGGGGACTGACCCCGGAAACTGGGGACGTCTGGTCACCCTACATTGATATGAACCTTAATAAACTATTCCTCAAGGATAATATAAAGTGTTAAATAAAAAACATGCAATGCGCTTATTGATCCAAAAAGTACAACTCCATAAAGGTAAAACACACATATAAAGTCCTGGAAGCCAAATCCACTGATGTTACATTGTTACTGTCCCAAGCACTAGTTTAGTGTATCTTTAAATAGGAACTGATTGATTGAATGAATAAAAAAATTGCTCTATGAGTGTCAATCTTTCCCATCCATCCATATGTGAAATACATCTTATGGTCTAACATAAGTGAGTACACCCCATAAGTGAAAATGTCCAAATTGGGCCCAATTAGCCATTTTCCCTCCCCGGTGTCATGTGACTCGTTAGTGTTACAAGGTCTCAGGTGTGAATGGGGAGCAGGTGTGATAAATTTGGTGTTATCGCTCTCACTCTCTCATACTGGTCACTGGAAGTACAACATGGCACCTCATGGCAAAGAACTCTCTGAGGATCTGAAGAAAAGAATTGTTGCTCTATAAAGATGGCCGAGGATATAAGAAGATTGCCAAGACCCTGAAACTGATCTGCAGCACGGTGGCCAAGACCATCCAGTGGTATAACAGGACGGGTTCCCCTCAGAACAGGCCTCGCCATGGTCCACCAAAGAAGTTGAGGTCACGTGCTCAGCGTCATATCCAGAGGTTGTCTTTGGGAAATAGACGTATGAGTGCTGCCAGCATTGCTGCAGAGGGTGAAGGGGTGGGGGAGGGGTCAGCCTGTCAGTGCTCAGACCATACACCGCACACTGCATCAAATTGGTCTGCATGGCTGTCGTCCCAGAAGGAAGCCTCTTCTAAAGATGATCCACAAGAAAGACAAGCAGACTAAGGACATGGATTACTGGAACCATGTCCTGTGGTCTGATGAGACCAAGCTAAACGTATTTGGTGTCAGATGGTGTCAGGCGTGTGTGGCGGCAACCAGGTGAGGAGGACAAAGACAAGTGTGTCTTCCCTACAGTCAGGCATGGCGGTGGGAGTGTCCTGGTCTGGGGCTGCATGAGTGCTGCCGGCACTGGGGGGCTACAGATCATTGAGGGAACCATGAATGCCGTACTGTGACATACTGAAGCAGAACATGATCCCCTCCCTTCAGAGACTGGACCGCAGGGTAGTATTCCAACATGATAACCGCCCCAAACACACCTCCAAGACCACCACTGCCTTGATAAAGAAGCTGAGGGTAAAGGTGATGGACTGGCCAAGCATGTCTCCAGACCTAAACCCTATTGATCATCTGTGGGGGATCCTCAAACAGAAGGTGGAGGAGCGCAAGGTCTCCAACATCCACCAGCTCCGTGATGTCATCATGGGGGAGGGGAAGAGGACTCCAGTGACAACCTGTGAAGCTCTGGTGACCTCCATGCCCAAGAGGGTTAAGGCAGTGCTGGAAAATAATGGCGGCCACACAAAATATTGACACTTTGGGCCCAATTTGGATATTTTCACTTAGGGGTGTACTTACTTTTGTTGCCAGCGGTTTAGACATTAATGGCTGTGTGTTGAGTTATTTTGAGGGGAGAGGAAATTTACACCGTTATACAAGCTGTACACTCCTCCCCCCTGTGTACACTCCTCCCCCTGTGTACACTCCTCCCCCCTGTGTACACTCCTCCCCCTGTGTACACTCCTCCCCCCTGTGTACACTCACTACTTTACATTGTAGCAAAGTGTCATTTCTTCAGTGTTGTCACTTGAATGTCACTGAGGGGTGTACTTACTCCTTTTTCCAATTCAGTGATTCCGTTTTTAATTTTTTACATTTGTTTCTGACATGTTGTGTTATATCTATCAGTTGGATGTTATAAGTTGCACTGAGTAAATACAGCTGGATAAAACAAAAACTGTGTCTGTCTTCATTTCAGGCCGCAAAGCAACAAAATGTAATTATTTAAGGGGCGGGGGGATTCTTTTCTATACCCACTGTACTTCCCTCCTCCTTGTAGTGTATGAGGATCCCCCTCCAGTCCTCAGTACTTACCTCCCTCCTCCTTGTAGTGTATGAGGATCCCCCTCCAGTCCTCAGTACTTACTTCCCTCCTCCTTGTAGTGTATGAGGATCCCCCTCCAGTCCTCAGTACTTACCTCCCTCCTCCTTGTAGTGTATGAGGATCCCCTCCAGTCCTCAGTACTTACCTCCCTCCTCCTTGTAGTGTATGAGGATCCCCCTCCAGTCCTCAGTACTTACTTCCCTCCTCCTTGTAGTGTATGAGGATCCCCCTCCAGTCCTCAGTACTTACCTCCCTCCTCCTTGTAGTGTATGAGGATCCCCTCCAGTCCACAGTACTTACCTCCCTCCTCCTTGTAGTGTATGAGGATCCCCTCCAGTCCTCAGTACTTACCTGTCTCCTCCTTGTAGTGTATGAGGATCCTCCTCCAGTCCTCAGTACTTACCTGTCTCCTCCTTGTAGTGTATGAGGATCCTCCTCCAGTCCTCAGTACTTACCTCCCTCCTCCTTGTAGTGTATGAGGATCCCCTCCAGTCCTCAGTACTTACCTCCCTCCTCCTTGTAGTGTATGAGGATCCCCCTCCAGTCCTCAGTACTTACCTCCCTCCTCCTTGTAGTGTATGAGGATCCTCCTCCAGTCCTCAGTACTTACCTCCCTCCTCCTTGTAGTGTATGAGGATCCCCTCCAGTCCACAGTACTTACCTCCCTCCTCCTTGTAGTGTATGAGGATCCCCTCCAGTCCTCAGTACTTACCTCCCTCCTCCTTGTAGTGTATGAGGATCCTCCTCCAGTCCTCAGTACTTACCTCCCTCCTCCTTGTAGTGTATGAGGATCCCCTCCAGTCCTCAGTACTTACCTCCCTCCTCCTTGTAGTGTATGAGGATCCCCCTCCAGTCCTCAGTACTTACCTTCCTCCTCCTTGTAGTGTATGAGGATCCCCTCCAGTCCTCAGTACTTACCTGTCTCCTCCTTGTAGTGTATGAGGATCCTCCTCCAGTCCTCAGTACTTACCTGTCTCCTCCTTGTAGTGTATGAGGATCCTCCTCCAGTCCTCAGTACTTACCTCCCTCCTCCTTGTAGTGTATGAGGATCCCCTCCAGTCCTCAGTACTTACCTCCCTCCTCCTTGTAGTGTATGAGGATCCCCCTCCAGTCCTCAGTACTTACCTCCCTCCTCCTTGTAGTGTATGAGGATCCTCCTCCAGTCCTCAGTACTTACCTCCCTCCTCCTTGTAGTGTATGAGGATCCCCTCCAGTCCACAGTACTTACCTCCCTCCTCCTTGTAGTGTATGAGGATCTCCTCCAGTCCTCAGTACTTACCTGCCTCCTCCTTGTAGTGTATGAGGATCCTCCTCCAGTCCTCAGTACTTACCTGTCTCCTGCTTGTAGTGTATGAGGATCCCCTCCAGTCCTCAGTACTTACCTCCCTCCTCCTAGTAGTGTATGAGGATCCTCCTCCAGTCCTCAGTACTTACCTCCCTCCTCCTTGTAGTGTATGAGGATCCCCCTCCAGTCCTCAGTACTTGCCTCCCTCCTCCTTGTAGTGTATGAGGATCTCCCTCCAGTCCTCAGTACTTACCTGCCTCCTCCTTGTAGTGTATGAGGATCCCCCTCCAGTCCTCAGTACTTACCTCCCTCCTCCTTGTGTATGAGGATCCCCCTCCACTCCTCAGTACTTACCTCCCTCCTCCTTGTAGTGTATGAGGATCCCCTCCAGTCCTCAGTACTTACCTCCCTCCTCCTTGTAGTGTATGAGGATCCCCTCCAGTCCTCAGTACTTACCTCCCTCCTCCTTGTAGTGTATGAGGATCTCCCTCCAGTCCACAGTACTTACCTCCCTCCTCCTTGTAGTGTATGAGGATCCCCCTCCAGTCCTCAGTACTTACCTCCCTCCTCCTTGTAGTGTATGAGGATCACCCTCCAGTCCTCAGTACTTACCTCCCTCCTCCTTGTAGTGTATGAGGATCACCCTCCAGTCCTCAGTACTTACCTCCCTCCTCCTTGTAGTGTATGAGGATCCCCTCCAGTCCTCAGTACTTACCTCCCTCCTCCTTGTAGTGTATGAGGATCCCCTCCAGTCCTCAGTACTTACCTTCCTCCTCCTTGTAGTGTGTGAGGATCCCCTCCAGTCCTCAGTACTTACCTCCCTCCTCCTTGTAGTGTATGAGGATCTCCCTCCAGTCCTCTTATAGTATATGAGAACCCCTCTATCCTCCCTTTCCCAGTACCTACCTCCCTCCTCCTTGTAGTGTATGAGGATCCCCTCCAGTCCTCAGTACCTACCTCCCTCCTCCTTGTAGTGTATGAGGATCCCCTCCAGTCCTCAGTACTTACCTCCCTCCTCCTTGTAGTGTGTGAGGATCCCCTCCAGTCCTTAGTACTTACCTCCCTCCTCCTTGTAGTGTATGAGGATCCCCTCCAGTCCTCAGTACTTACCTCTCTCCTCCTTGTAGTGTATGAGGATCTCCCTCCAGTCCTCAGTACTTACCTCCCTCCTCCTTGTAGTGTATGAGGATCCCTCTCCAGTCCTCAGTACTTACCTGCCTCCTCCTTGTAGTGTATGAGGATCCCTCTCCAGTCCTCAGTACTTACCTCCCTCCTCCTTGTAGTGTATGAGGATCCCCTCCAGTCCTCAGTACTTACCTTCCTCCTCCTTGTAGTGTATGAGGATCCCCCTCCAGTGCTCAGTACTTACCTCCCTCCTCCTTGTAGTGTATGAGGATCCCTCTCCAGTCCTCAGTACTTACCTGCCTCCTCCTTGTAGTGTATGAGGATCACCTCCAGTCCTCAGTACTTACCTCCCTCCTCCTTGTAGTGTATAAGGATCCCCCTCCAGTCCTCAGTACTTACCTCCCTCCTCCTTGTAGTGTATAAGGATCCCCCTCCAGTCCTCAGTACTTACCTCCCTCCTCCTTGTAGTGTATAAGGATCTCCCTCCAGTCCTCTTATAGTATATGAGAACCCCTCTATCCTCCCTTCCCCAGTACCTACCTGTCTCCTCCTTGTAGTGTATGAGGATGTACCCCCGGGTGCAGTCGGTGTCTCGGATCTCACACTCTCCTCCGTCTGATTTGCTCTTACTCCCGAAATACAGCTGCAGTTTATTCTTCAGAGGTTTCAGCTTTTCTGGCCCCTGATCCCAGTGTAGGGCCACAGGGTGCAGGTAATGGCCGTCTCCCATCCTGGAGGGAAATGGAAGGGGCGCGGTGAGATTCTCGGTGTATTCAGAGAATGTGAAAGCTTTTCTGCAGAATTTAGTTTCAGTTTTGTGTGTCAGGTGACTTATTGTAACTACAAATTATAAACCCCGAGGATACGTCAGGATGGAGATGGGATGTGTTCTGCTGTATCCAGGGATTGATGGAGATGATTTACTTTGTATCCATATCATGATTATCCATTCTGTACATTCCTATCTGTGCTAAGCTTATCCATACCACACACTGGAAGGATTGTTTGCACAATCTCTATTAGTTATAGTTTGTATCACTGGGTGCACATTCTAGAGCTACGGATGACACTATACAGCTATAATAAAATAATAATAACTATAATAAATATGCAGCACACGCGCCCTTTTACTCCCGTCTTTGGCTCACTCACTGGAGGAAAAGGCGCACCATGCCCACCATGCCCACCATGCCCACCATGCCCGTACCCTCTGGTTTGCAGAGGTTAAGCACACTAGTAAACTTATGGGTCTTGCAGCGAGGTTCTCCTCAAAGTTGGTTCTCGTCCCCTAGAATGTAAAGGACGAGTCTCTATACCCCCGAGTAACTCCAAGGTCCACACCAGTAGCAACTCCAATGTAGAGTTTATTTTCTTTATGCACAAGGTTGAGAAGAGAGAAAGGTGTTAGGAAAGTAGATCAGATTCAGACACTCCTGGGTTCTTCGCCACTTGATCCCCAGTGGGTATAGCTCACCCGGATAGTCACCAAAGGGCACTAGCAGCCGGCGTGTAGCTCGAACAGTCAATCAGATTCTCTTAATGGATGCGATCGGGAGATCCCCTGCCACAGAATCTATAGTGTCCCGAACCTCCTACTGGTCCCGTTGTTTAGATCCCTTTTCGGATGGATGACATCCCTCCAGAGAGTTACTGGGCCCCTTCCTTCACTGTGATCTCTCACCAGTCCTTCGGAATGGTCCTCCCCCAGCCTCCTCTTCCAGATGCTGGTCCGCTCGCAAGGCGGCACCCTGGGATTCCTCCTCCCCGAAGTGGGCTCCAGCTAAAGGTGCTGGGCCCAGGGCTGAAGTTGCAGTGCCTGGGACTGAGGTGCATGTGGCCCCATGACCTGGAGGGCCATGCACCTGAACTTGGACTCCAGGATTGTAGGTTCTCCCCCCCGGGTACAGGTCCCCGGGGTAGCAAAAGTGTGAGAGCCAAAAGAACCCCTCGCAATGGCGTCTGCCCCTTTTGTACCCTCTCCCGGCATGCACAGCGGGTAGACCACGCCCACTGCATGGCTGCCGAGAGAGGACACCCAATCGCCACCCCATCACCTGTGGTTTAACCCTGAGTACAAGTGACAGCGCCACCCAATACTTTAAAGGGGAACTGCACGCCAGGTGAAACAGCAGCAAGGCAGAGTCCAACAAATTTAAAGATCCGAGCCAACTATCACTCGAATCACCCCTAAATTTATTATAGCAGCCCCCTAAAGGGAGGAGCTCAGGTATGGGGGAGGGAGGAGCTCAGGTATGGGAGAGGGAGGAGCTCAGGTATGGGGGACGGAGGAGCTCAGGTATGGGGGAGGGAGGAGTTCAGGTATGGGGGAGGGAGGAGTTCAGGTATGGGGGAGGGAGGAGTTCAGGTATGGGGGAGGGAGGAGTGTATGGGGGAGGGAGGAGTTCAGGTATGGGGGAGGGAGGAGTTCAGGTATGGGGGGGAGAACCTCTGGGGGAATCTAGGATGGAAATGGACCTGGGAGTCCTAGTATGATGATAGGCTAAGGTATGGGGGAGGGAGGAGCTCAGGTATGGGGAGGGAGGAGCTCAGGTATGGGGGGAGAACCTCTGGGGGAATCTAGGATGGAGAAGGACCTGGGGGTCCTAGTAGATGATAGGCTCAGCAATGTCATGCAATGCCAAGCTGCTGCTAACAAAGCTAACAGAATATTGGCATTAAAAAGGGGATTAAGTCCAGAGATAAAACAATAATTCTCCCGCTCTACAAGACTCTGGTCCGGCCGCACCTGGAGTATGCTGTCCAGTTCTGGGCACCAGTCCTCAGGAAGGATATACTGGAAATGGAGAGAGTACAAAGAAGGGCAGCAAAGCTAATAAAGGGTCTGGAGGATATTTATTATGAGGAAAGGTTGTGAGCACTGAACTTATTCTCTCTGGAGAAGAGACGCTTGAGAGGGGAGATGATTTAAATTTACAAATACTGTACTGGTGACCCCACAATGGGGAGGAAACTTTTTTGCAGAAGGGAGTTTACCAAGACACGTGGCCACTCACTAAACTTAGAGGAAAAGAGGTTTTACCTTAAACTACGTAGAGGGTTCTTTACTGTAAGAGCGGCAAGGATGTGGAATTCCCTTCCTCAGGCGGTGGTCTCAGCGGGGGGCATCGATGGTTTCAAAAAACTATTAGATAATCACCTGAATGACCACAACATCCAGGGATATACAATGTAATACTGACATAAAATCACACACAGAAGTTGGACTTGATGGACTTGTGTCTTTTCTTGTTCATACATCACGGGACACAGAGCAGCATAGTCATTACTATGTGGGTTATATAGAATTACCTTCAGGTGCTGGCACTGGCAACTTCCAAAACAGGAAGTACCCTCCCCTATATAAGCCCCTCCCATCCGGGAGTACCTCAGTTTTTTGCCAGTGTCTAAGGTGTTGGCCAAGGTTAACATGTATTCATCTGGGCTTGTGTACAGGTTCTCTGGGCCTTAGCAAGCTATTCCGGATCCGACCAAAAAAAGCTTCATAGCTAAACGGTCGGTACCCGGGCCTTGCAGAGAAGAGCAGGGTTTTGCCTGTAATGCCTCTCTTAGGAGGGCTGGACCCTGGGATCCAGAGCTCTGGTCATACCCAAAACCAAGAGGCTATCTGTGCAGGGTGCTATACAGGTCCAGGGGAGTGGAATCCTTGGGAACCCGGTCCCTGAAGGTCTAGTACAATGCCTGCCGTGAGAGGTGAAGTTTGGGCTTCTGTGGACCAAACAAAGTCCTGCGGCGGGGAAAAGGTAAGTGGGGGCCCCTCAGGAACTTGGTTCTATTGAGGGGACCCCCAAGCCTAATATGTCTTTCTGCCTGTTACCTAAAGGGTATTCCCGCTAATAGCTGTATATGCCTAAGAAATCCTAGAAATGTTTTTTCATAAGGGAAGTTTTAAAAAACTGTAAACCTGGAAATGTTTTTCATAAAGGAGGTTTTAAAAAAAAAAAAAAGACAAAAGTGCGGTACCTGTGTTTGTCCACTAGAGGCCGCTGTGGAACGTCTTTTTTCTTGGGACTATTCCTTCCATGGTGAAAGTCCAGGCAGATGAGTGAGCTCTCTATCAGGGAAGCTGCATTCCTCTGTCATGCTGCCAAGTAGTTTCCTTCCATCCCCGAGTCCTGGTGAAACAGGGACCCTGGCTCCTCTCCCTACATGGCGCCAAGAGCGCACACGTGCACGCGCGCGCGCGCACACATGCTTTCTTTTTATAAGGTTTAGCTTCAAAAAAGGGGGCGGAGCCTGGCGGATGACGCGCTCTGTGCGCCCAGCGCTTCTGCGCATGTGCGGGCGTCCCAGCAAGATAAAAGGACTCAGTCCACGCTGCTTGCTATGGACACAGAGCATGAAAAGGAGCTGGTAGCATGGTATAGGGGCTTACAGCGGGCGGTTGATACAGGCATCCCCAGAAAGACGCATTAGTAGACACCCACTGATGTACATAGCAGCAAATTGCATTAGACTATTTCAGTAAGGGGTGTATTGCGGCTGGAATACCTCAGCTTTGAACTAAGGAATATGCCGCCTAAAAAACTCCGAGATATACCTCTCAGGAAGTGTAGGGGGTCTCCATCGGGCTCTGAGGATCTGGAGCAGTCATCTGCACCTTCCTCCCCTGAGAAATCAGAGGTTAATACCCATAAGGAACCCCCGGGAGTGCCAGGTACTGCGGCTGTCCTCAGTCCACCTGCTCCTGCATATACAGGTCCTTCTCAAAAAATTAGCATATTGTGATAAAGTTCATTATTTTCTGTAATGTACTGATAAACATTAGACTTTCATATATTTTAGATTCATTACACACAACTGAAGTAGTTCAAGCCTTTTCTTGTTTTAATATTGATGATTTTGGCATACAGCTCATGACAACCCAAAATTCCTATCTCAAAAAATTAGCATATCATGAAAAGGTTCTCTAAACGAGCTATTAACCTAATCATCTGAATCAACTAATTAACTCTAAACACCTGCAAAAGATTCCTGAGGCTTTTAAAAACTCCCAGCCTGGTTCATTACTCAAAACCGCAATCATGGGTAAGACTGCCGACCTGACTGCTGTCCAGAAGGCCATCATTGACACCCTCAAGCAAGAGGGTAAGACACAGAAAGAAATTTCTGAACGAATAGGCTGTTCCCAGAGTGCTGTATCAAGGCACCTCAGTGGGAAGTCTGTGGGAAGGAAAAAGTGTAGCAGAAAACGCTGCACAACGAGAAGAGGTGACCGGACCCTGAAGAAGATTGTGGAGAAGGACCGATTCCAGACTTCGGAGGACCTGCGGAAGCAGTGGACTGAGTCTGGAGTAGAAACATCCAGAGCCACCGTGAACAGGCGTGTGCAGGAAATGGGCTACAGGTGCCGCATTCCCCAGAAGCGCCTGACCTGGCCTACAGAGAAGCAGCACTGGACTGTTGCTCAGTGGTCCAAAGTACTTTTTTCGGATGAAAGCAAATTTTGCATGTCATTCGGAAATCAAGGTGCCAGAGTCTGGAGGAAGACTGGGGAGTAGGGATGAGCTTCGTGTTCGAGTCGAACATACGTTCGACTCGAACATCGGCTGTTCGATCGTTCGACGAAGATCGAACGATTTGGGCCATTCGCGCCAAATTCGAGTGACGCGAACGGCCCACAATGCACTACGCCATCGCAGTGTCATCCAGGCGCTGTGATTGGCCAAGCATGCACTGTGACCCCGCATGCTTGGCCAATCACAGCGCCGGCAGCGAGGAGAGCAATGATTGGCCACAGGCAGGATGCCTGTGGCCAATTATTGCTGAGGGTGTTTAGTACACGCCCCACACTATAAAAGGCCGCCAGCACGGCGGCCTAGTGTAGTGTGTTCCGGAGCAGGGATAGAGCAGCATAGGCAGGGACAGTGACTGTTATTTCTTTCTTGCTTAACCTGGATTCCTTTAGTTTAGGGAAAGAGAAGGATAGGTAGGGAGAGTGTCAGTGTGTTTTGTGCTTGTGCTATAGTGTGCTTAAAAAAAACATTTATTCTAGGGACAGAAAACTGTAGGTAGGGAGAGTGTCAGTTTCTTTCACTCTGCAAGTCCTTGTTTCCAGGGACCTGGAAGGACAGTGAGTGAATTGTCCTTGTGCTATATTGTGCTTAAAAAAACATTTATTCTAGGGACAGAAAACTGTAGGTAGGGAGAGTGTCAGTTTCTTTCACTCTGCAAGTCCTTGTTTCCAGGGACCTGTAAGGACAGTGAGTGAATTGTCCTTGTGCTATATTGTGCTTAAAAAAAACATTTATTCTAGGGACAGAAAACTGTAGGTAGGGAGAGTGTCAGTTTATTTCACTCTGCGAGTCCTTGTTTCCAGGGACCTGTAAGGACAGTGAGTGAATTGTCCTTGTGCTATATTGTGCTTAAAAAAAACATTTATTCTAGGGACAGAAAACTGTAGGTAGGGAGAGTGTCAGTTTATTTCACTCTGCAAGTCCTTGTTTCCAGGGACCTGTAAGGACAGTGAGTGAATTGTCCTTGTGCTATATTGTGATTAAAAAAAACATTTTTTCTAGGGACAGAAAACTGTAGGTAGGGAGAGTGTTTTTTTTCTTTCACTCTGCAAGTCCTTGTTTCCAGGGACCTGTAAGGACAGTGAGTGAATTGTCCTTGTGCTATATTGTGCTTAAAAAAAAACATTTATTCTAGGGACAGAAAACTGTAGGTAGGGAGAGTGTTTTTTTTCTTTCACTCTGCAAGTCCTTGTTTCCAGGGACCTGTAAGGACAGTGAGTGAATTGTCCTTGTGCTATATTGTGATTAAAAAAAACATTTTTTCTAGGGACAGAAAACTGTAGGTAGGGAGAGTGTTTTTTTTCTTTCACTCTGCAAGTCCTTGTTTCCAGGGACCTGTAAGGACAGTGAGTGAATTGTCCTTGTGCTATATTGTGATTAAAAAAAACATTTTTTCTAGGGACAGAAAACTGTAGGTAGGGAGAGTGTTTTTTTTCTTTCACTCTGCAAGTCCTTGTTTCCAGGGACCTGTAAGGACAGTGAGTGAATTGTCCTTGTGCTATATTGTGCTTAAAAAAAACATTTATTCTAGGGACAGAAAACTGTAGGTAGGGAGAGTGTCAGTTTATTTCACTCTGCAAGTCCTTGTTTCCAGGGACCTGTAAGGACAGTGAGTGAATTGTCCTTGTGCTATATTGTGATTAAAAAAAACATTTTTTCTAGGGACAGAAAACTGTAGGTAGGGAGAGTGTTTTTTTTCTTTCACTCTGCAAGTCCTTGTTTCCAGGGACCTGTAAGGACAGTGAGTGAATTGTCCTTGTGCTATATTGTGCTTAAAAAAAACATTTATTCTAGGGACAGAAAACTGTAGGTAGGGAGAGTGTCAGTTTATTTCACTCTGCAAATCCTTGTTTCCAGGGACCTGGAAGGACAGTGAGTGAATTGTCCTTGTGCTATATTGTGCTTAAAAAAACATTTATTCTAGGGACAGAAAACTGTAGGTAGGGAGAGTGTCAGTTTATTTCACTCTGCAAGTCCTTGTTTCCAGGGACCTGGAAGGACAGTGAGTGAATTGTCCTTGTGCTATATTGTGATTAAAAAAAACATTTTTTCTAGGGACAGAAAACTGTAGGTAGGGAGAGTGTCAGTTTCTTTCACTCTGCAAGTCCTTGTTTCCAGGGACCTGTAAGGACAGTGAGTGAATTGTCCTTGTGCTATATTGTGATTAAAAAAAACATTTTTTCTAGGGACAGAAAACTGTAGGTAGGGAGAGTGTTTTTTTTCTTTCACTCTGCAAGTCCTTGTTTCCAGGGACCTGGAAGGACAGTGAGTGAATTGTCCTTGTGCTATATTGTGCTTAAAAAAAACATTTATTCTAGGGACAGAAAACTGTAGGTAGGGAGAGTGTCAGTTTATTTCACTCTGCAAGTCCTTGTTTCCAGGGACCTGTAAGGACAGTGAGTGAATTGTCCTTGTGCTATATTGTGATTAAAAAAAACATTTTTTCTAGGGACAGAAAACTGTAGGTAGGGAGAGTGTTTTTTTTCTTTCACTCTGCAAGTCCTTGTTTCCAGGGACCTGTAAGGACAGTGAGTGAATTGTCCTTGTGCTATATTGTGCTTAAAAAAAACATTTATTCTAGGGACAGAAAACTGTAGGTAGGGAGAGTGTCAGTTTATTTCACTCTGCAAGTCCTTGTTTCCAGGGACCTGTAAGGACAGTGAGTGAATTGTCCTTGTGCTATATTGTGATTAAAAAAAACATTTTTTCTAGGGACAGAAAACTGTAGGTAGGGAGAGTGTTTTTTTTCTTTCACTCTGCAAGTCCTTGTTTCCAGGGACCTGTAAGGACAGTGAGTGAATTGTCCTTGTGCTATATTGTGATTAAAAAAAACATTTTTTCTAGGGACAGAAAACTGTAGGTAGGGAGAGTGTTTATTTTCTTTCACTCTGCAAGTCCTTGTTTCCAGGGACCTGTAAGGACAGTGAGTGAATTGTCCTTGTGCTATATTGTGATTAAAAAAAAACATTTTTTCTAGGGACAGAAAACTGTAGGTAGGGAGAGTGTTTTTTTTCTTTCACTCTGCAAGTCCTTGTTTCCAGGGACCTGTAAGGACAGTGAGTGAATTGTTCTTGTGCTATATTGTGATTAAAAAAAACATTTATTCTAGGGACAGAAAACTGTAGGTAGGGAGAGTGTTTATTTTCTTTCACTCTGCAAGTCCTTGTTTCCAGGGACCTGTAAGGACAGTGAGTGAATTGTCCTTGTGCTATATTGTGATTAAAAAAAAACATTTATTCTAGGGACAGAAAACTGTAGGTAGGGAGAGTGTTTTTTTTCTTTCACTCTGCAAGTCCTTGTTTCCAGGGACCTGTAAGGACAGTGAGTGAATTGTCCTTGTGCTATATTGTGCTTAAAAAAAACATTTATTCTAGGGACAGAAAACTGTAGGTAGGGAGAGTGTCAGTTTCTTTCACTGTGAAAGTCCTTGTTTCAAGGGACAGAGAAGGACACCTGAAGGTAGCCCTTATTGCTTTTTTCCCATCTCCCTGCAGGCCATCTATTAGAATGTCTGGAAGGCAAACAAGGAGAGGCAGACAGTCAGGAGGCAATAAAAGAGGGCAAGCAGGCTCTGTGTCTGGGGGCAACAGTGCTGGTCGTGGACGCGGTGCATTGTCATCAGCACATGGCCATGGGACACGCTTGTCCTTCTTTTCGGCAGCTGGACATGTTGAGCCACATCATGCCGAAGACTTGGTAGAGTGGATGACCAAGCCCTCCTCCTCCTCCTCATCCTCTCTCACCCAGGCTCAGGGTACTGGAAAAGCAGCTGCCAAAGCGTCCTCTTCCCTGGTATCAATGTCAGACAAATCATCAGTCACTCCTTCCCTAGACCCACCATGTCCTCCTCCTGAGGAGTCCCCCGAACTGTTTCAGCACAGTGTTGGGTACATGCTCCAGGAGGATGCCCAGCGTTTCGAAGGGTCTGATGATGAAACCCAGCTAGAGGAAGGCAGTAGCGTGAGAGCAGACAGAGGGGATGCTCAAGAAGGACACCAATCTGGCAGTCATGTTCCAGCAGCTGCAGCATACTGCCAGATTGGCTCCAGTGATGAGGAGGGAGGGGATGATGAGGTCACTGACTCCACGTGGGTGCCTAATAGGAGAGAGGAGGAGGAGGAGGATGAGGAGGAGGCACATCTCCAACGAGGCAGGATGCCCTTTGGTGGCCAGCGTAAGGGCAGTACACCGACGGAATCACACCGCAGAGCTCCGCCTGTGCAGGGCGCTGCCTCTGCCCGTCATTCAAAAAGTTCTTTGGTGTGGGCCTTTTTTGAGGCTAGTGCATCAGATCGCACAGCTGCTGTTTGCAACATATGTCTCAAGCGTATATCGCGTGGCCAAAACATCAGCCGCTTGGGCACCACATGCTTGATCAGACATATGTTGACCTGCCATGCAGCTCGTTGGCAAGCCTACCTCAAAGACCCACACCAAAGAACAAAGCGGACCTCTCCTTGCACCGCATCAGCTGGGATCTCCAACCCCACTATAACTTCAGTCCTCTCTGAAACATGCACTGAGAGGAATGAAGGTGTAGAATTAGGTGTGTCACAGCCAAGTACTTGCGCCCACTCTGCTAGCAGTACACCGACGTCCGATTCTAGCAGGCAAATTTCCCTGCCCCAGCTGCTGGACCTTCGAAAGAAGTTCACTCCCAGCCATCCACATGCCCAGCGGTTGAATGCTAGCTTGGCTAAATTGCTAGCGCTTCAACTGCTGCCTTTTCAGTTGGTAGACTCGGCCCCCTTCCGTGAGTTTGTGCAATGTGCGGTTCCTCAGTGGCAGGTTCCCAAACGCCACTTTTTCTCACGGAAGGCTATTCCGGCTCTCTACCGGCATGTGGAAGGCAATGTCTTGGCCTCGCTGGACAGGGCGGTCAGCGGTAAGGTGCATATTACCGCTGACTCATGGTCCAGCAGGCATGGACAGGGACGTTACCTTTCTTTCACGGCCCATTGGGTCACTCTTTTGGCAGCTGGGAAGGATTCAGGACAAGGTGCAGTAGTGTTGGAGGTTGTCCCACCGCCACGCCTCCAAAATGCTACTACTGGTTGTGACACACCTCTCTCCTCCACCCCCTCCTCTTCTTCTTCCTCCATGGCCTCTTCCTGTGGTTTGTCCTATGAACCAGCGGTGCTCCGTAGCCGTTCACGGGGCTACGCAAGTACGCAGGCAAAAAGATGCCATGCCGTGCTTGCGCTGGTGTGTTTGGGGGACAGAAGCCACACTGGGGCAGAGGTCCTGTCTGCTCTGCAGGGCCAGGCCGAGAGGTGGTTGACGCCACGCCAGCTTAAGCCAGGAATGGTGGTTTGCGACAATGGCACCAACCTCCTCTCCGCCCTCCGACAGGGACAACTGACCCATGTGCCCTGTGTGGCTCACGTCCTTAACCTGGTGGTGCAGCGGTTCTTGGGCAGGTACCCGGGCTTACAGGATGTCCTGAGGCAGGCCAGGAAAGTCTGTGTGCATTTCCGCAGATCTTATAATGCCAGTGCTCGCCTGGCTGAGCTGCAAAAGGAGTTGAACCTGCCCAAGAACCGCCTTATATGTGACATGCCCACCAGGTGGAACTCAACGTTGGCCATGCTGCAGCGGCTGCACACGCAGCAGAGGGCCATCAATGAGTACCTGTGCGACTACGGCACCAGGACAGGGTCAGGGGAGCTTGGTTTTTTTTCTCCACGCCAGTGGGGCATGATCAGGGATGCATGCACTGTCCTGGCACCATTTGAGGAGGCCACGAGGATGGTGAGCAGTGACAGTGCATGCATCAGTGACACTGTACCTCTTGTCCACCTGTTGGAGCACACGCTGCGTGGAATAATGGACAGGGCACTTGAGGCAGAACAGAGGCAGGAAGAGGAGGACTTCCTTGCCTCTCAAGGCCCCCTTTACCCAGACAGTGTTCCTTCTGTCCCACCCATCGCACAGGAAGAGGAGGAGGAGGAGGAGGAGGAGGATTGTGTCAGCATGGAGGTGGAGGCTGGCACTCAGCATCATCAGCAGCAGTCTTTTAGGGATGATTTACAGTCCCAAGAAACCAGTGGACTTGTACGTGGCTGGGAGGAGGTGGCTGCGGATCATGTCGTCCTTAGTGACCCAGAGGACTCCGGAGCGAATGCCTCAGCAAACCTACGCTGCATGGCCTCCCTGATCCTGCAAAGTCTGCGGAAGGATCCTCGTATTCTTCGGATCAAGGAGAGGGACCATTACTGGCTGGCCACTCTCCTTGATCCACGGTACAAGGGTAAGGTTGCGGACCTTATGTTACCGTCGCAGAGGGAGCAGAGGATGAGACAACTCCGGGAGGCCTTGCAGAAAGGTCTGTGCAACGCGTTCCCAGAGACTGGGAGGTTGCAAACTCCTGGTCCTGGACAACGAGTTGCTGAGGCTTCGGCCAGTCAAAGAAGGAGCGGTGGGGAAGGTGGCCGTCTGACCGATGCGTTCAGACAATTCTTTAGTCCGCAGCCCCAAAGTATGATCGGTTCCAGCAACCATCGCCAGCGTCTGATAAACATGGTGCAGGAATATCTAGGGGCAAGGTCAGACTTGGACACCTTCCCCACCGAAAATCCTCTGGCTTACTGGGTCTTGAGGATGGATCACTGGCCAGAGCTTGCACAGTATGCAATTGAGCTACTGGCCTGTCCTGCATCCAGCGTTCTTTCGGAACGCACATTCAGTGCTGCTGGAGGATTTGTCACGGATCACAGGGTGCGCCTGTCCACCGACTCTGTTGATCGACTGACTTTCATCAAGATGAACCAGTCTTGGATCACCACCAGCTACCACACACCTGATGCTGATATAACAGACTAATTGATTTTAACATGTCACATCCCTTCAAGACTGATGCTGATGCTGAGTGCCTGTGCTGTTATGTTGACTGGCTATCCTCCTCCTCCGAGTCCTCAATGATACGATTGATGATGATAGCTTGGAAGATCATTTTTGTTTATGGGTGCCGCCACCAGTGCCTAACGCCCAATTTTTCAGCCCCTGTTTAACAGGGGCGTGTAATTACAATTTTTGAAGCAATACTTTGCAACAGGGCTCATTGCTGTGCTCCAAGTACAGTATCTGTGAGGGGTTGCAGTGTTGTGCCACCAGTGCCTAAGGCCCAATTTTTCAGCCCCTGTTCAACAGGGGCATGTAATTACAATTCTTGATCTAATAATTCACAGCAGGGCCCATTGCTGCACCCACCAAGAGTAACTGTCAGGGCTTACAGTGTTGTGGCACCAGCACCACCATCAAAGGCCCAATTTTTACTACCACTGTTCAACAATTATATGTAATTAAAATTCCTGATATAATAGTTGACAGCAGGGCGTTCCAGCACCAACCAAGAGTAACTGTGAGTGCTTACAGTGTTGTGCCAACACCAACAACTAAGGGGCCTATTTCTGCAGAGTATATACGGCAGGTCCCTACTTTCAAACATCCAACTTACAAACGACTCCTACTTGCAAACGCAAGAAGACAACAGGAAGTGAGAGGAAATCTACCACTAGGAAGGAAAATTCTCTCCTGTAAGAATAAATATGGGAGAAAGGTGTCTCCTCTGTACTGATGCTTTATCAGCAATCCTTGTTTCAAGAAAAACACCACATTTCAAAAACAGTTGTCATTGGGACGGAAAGTGAGGTGAAATGTTCTGAACAGGGGCACAGACAGCAAAACAAATGTTACAGGGGTGATAACCCTTACCTATGTTTTCCAAAAAGTTTAAAAATAGATTTTTGGTCTGGAGCTACACTTCAACAATGTACCTGTTCAAAATTACAAACAGATTCTACATAAGAACAAACCTACAGTGTCATGGATATGCATTAATGTCTGTCTGCCATCTTACCTTCCTCCTCATGTGTTCATCTAGAGACCAGACCTCCTTCACCTGGCTTCCTTTATAATCTCCTCCCAGCCTGACTCCACCCCAGGCCCTATCACTGAACACTATATTAACCTGTGCACTGCAAGCCTGCTTTGCTGATCAACGTGTTTGTTAGGCATTGTGTGTTTGGGTTCCTGCCTGCCGTGTGCTACGTCTGTCTCTCTGTTACGTTATTGGCTTGTCCCCGACCATCCCTGTCTGCTCGTGACCCTTGACCTTCGGCTCGTTCTTCGTTATCCTTGTCTGCTTGTGGCCCCTGACCTTCGGCTTGTTATTCGGTTCTCTCTATCGTGTGCTGCTGCTTCCCCTTATCCTACGGGGCGTGAGCTAGGAAACTCCAGGGGCCGCGACCTGGTCCCAGCCTGCAGCGTAACATCCTCACCACTAGAGGCCCTGGAGAAGACCAGCTGGGTCTTAGACTCCGCGCCCTGGGGAATCTTGGCTCTCGCTTCCGTTGGGATCCCGGTTGTGCTCCTCTGGTCCCGCTTTCCACAACCACCCAGTTTCCTATCCACAGAAGCCAGCCATAGGGTTCACTACCTCGCGGTGCACTCCTGTCCCCCTACGGTGTGCATCTGTCACCTGGCCACAGGTGACCCTGACAGTTTGATCAGCCATGAACCCGGCTGACATCCCGCTTCCCGCGGATGATCCATTTCAGGGCATAGTTCGCAGACTTGAGACCCAGGAATCAAATCAGACCCAGGTGATGCGATTCCTCCAGGATCTGGCTTCTCGATTCGAGCAGCTTCAGGTCTCCTTGGGAACCCCGAATCCGCAACCCCAAGTACAACCAGCGGCTGTACCTATCGCACCAGTCGCAGCCTCACACTCACTAAGATTGCCAGCTCCGTTCCGTTTCTCTGGGGACTCCAAGGCCTGCAGGGGGTTTCTCAGCCAATGCACTATTCATTTTGAGCTTCAGCCTCAAAGCTTCCTATCTGACCGGGCTAAGGTAGCCTATATCATTTCCCTCCTCTCCGGTGAAGCTTTGGCCTGGGCTGCCCCCCTGTGGGAGAGGAACGATCCGGTGGTTTCCAGTCTGTCCGAATTCTTGAAGCTCTTTCGTAATATCTTCGAAGAGCCGGCTCGGGCTTCTTCAGCGGCTAGTGCTGTCTTACGTCTTCGCCAAGAATCTAGTTCAGTGGGGCAATATGCTCTTCAGTTCCGTATCCACACAGCTGAATTGAGCTGGAATAATGAGGCCCTGGTCGCTACCTTTTTACATGGCCTCTCTGACCGAGTGAAAGACGAATTAGCGGGAAGAGCCATTCCCGTCGGTCTGGACGATGTAATTTCATTATGCAACCAGATCGACATTCGTTTTCAAGAGAGGTCCTTAGAAAAAAGACGCCAGCACTCTCTGGGTCCTAGCCAGTCTGAGCTCCCCTCCCTTCATTCCGTGGAGCATCCTCTACCTGCTGAAGAACCTATGCAGCTGGGCCGGACCAGACTAACCCCCGAAGAACGTGCTAGGCGCAGAACTCTGGGCTTGTGCCTCTATTGTGGGGGCAAGGGTCATTTTCGTGACTCCTGCTCGCTTCGTCCGGGAAACGCTCGGGTCTAATACATTTGGAAGGTGGAGTATTGGACCCAGAAACATCACCTTCTCGCCTGCTCTTGCCGGTGTCCCTTCATGTAGGCACTTCTCCTCAGTCAACCCTTGCATACCTGGATTCCGGGGCTGCCGGCAATTTCATGGATTGGAGAACTGCTTCTTCTATGAAGCTTACCCTTTCACCTCTCACTACCCCATTGGTAGTCTCGGCAATTGATGGCACTGTTCTCCCAGGGGGCCCTATTCGCTTCCAGACGCTACCCATTAGGATGTCGGTAGGGATTCTCCACCAGGAGTGGATATCCTTTCTTATTCTACCCAAGGCCTCTACCCCAGTTGTATTGGGCCTCCCTTGGCTACAGCTCCACTCTCCACATGTGGACTGGGTCTCTGGGCAGATCCTGGCCTGGGGTTCCTCATGTTTCTCGTCGTGTCTTCTCAAGGTGACCCCCAAGGAGAGCCTTCCGGTTGCTGCCACTTCTGTTTCTTCTGATCTTCCCGCCGCATACAGCGATTACCGGGATGTGTTCTGTAAAAAATCAGCTGAGGTGCTTCCTCCCCACAGGTCTTTTGACTGTGCTATTGATCTTGTCCCCGGAGCAACTCTACCCAGGGGTCGTACCTACCCTCTGTCCATCCCAGAGACCCAGGCCATGTCGGAGTATGTAGCAGAGAATCTGGAGAGAGGGTTCATCCGGAAATCCTCATCGCCTGCAGGGGCAGGGTTCTTTTTTGTTGCCAAAAAGGATGGTACCTTAAGACCCTGCATCGATTATCGGGGTTTAAATGCGGTTACTATTAAAAATCGATACCCCTTACCCTTAATATCTGAGCTATTCGATAGGTTGAAGGGTGCCTCCATTTTCACCAAGTTGGATCTCAGAGGCGCGTACAATCTCATTCGAATACGGGAGGGTGACGAATGGAAGACTGCATTTAACACTAGAGACGGGCATTACGAATATCTGGTGATGCCTTTTGGTCTGTGTAATGCTCCAGCCGTGTTTCAAAACTTTGTCAATGAAATCTTCAGAGATCTGCTGTACCAGTTTGTTGTCATCTATCTGGATGACATTCTGATCTTTTCTGAAAATCTGCTCGTCCACAGAAACCATGTCCGCACTGTACTTCAACGTCTTAGAGAGAACAATCTCTATGCCAAGCTGGAGAAATGTTCCTTTGAATGTTCTGAGGTCCTGTTTTTGGGGTGCTTTGTCTCATGTTCGGGGCTTCGTATGGACCCTGGGAAGGTCTTGGCTATCACCAACTGGCCTCTTCCTGCTAGCCTCAAGGCCACACAGCGCTTTCTTGGCTTCACTAATTATTATAGGCAGTTCATAAGGAATTACTCTTCCATTGCCGCGCCTATTATCGCTTTGACCAAGATGGGTGTGAATGCCAGAGACTGGCCTCCCGAAGCTGTCTCTGCATTTCACAACCTGAAACAGGCCTTTGTTTCTGGCCCCCTCTTGAGGAGACCAAATCCTGGGAATGCATTTTTTATTGAAGTGGACGCTTCCTCAATGGGGGTGGGAGCTGTGCTTCTTCAAATCTTTGAGAAGAGACGCCAACCATGTGCGTTCTTCTCCAAAAAATTTTCTCAGGCAGAGAGGAATTATGCCATCGGTGATCGGGAACTTCTCGCAATTAAATTGGCGTTAGAGGAGTGGCGTCATCTCTTGGAGGGTTCCCCTCACTCCATAACGATCTTTACCGATCACAAGAATTTACAGTATCTACAGAATGCTAAACGTCTGAATCCTAGACAGGCCAGGTGGAGTCTCTTCTTTGCCCGTTTTAATTTCACGATTACCTACAAACCTGGTTCCTGCAACGGTCGGGCTGATGCGCTCTCTAGGTCATTTGACACTTTGGACGAGGAGTCCGCCCCTGAACCTGAGCCGATCATTCCCACCTCATGCATTGTTGCCCACTCTACCACCCTGAAGTCTAAAATTCCGCCTGGTAAGACCTTTGTCCCCACTGAGCTAAGAGCTAAGATCCTTCGTTGGGGACATGATTCCAAGGTGGCAGGGCATTCTGGATTCCTCCGATCCTTCCTACTCATCAGTCGTCACTACTGGTGGCCTAATCTCCGCTCAGACGTCAAAGACTACGTTAAAGCTTGTCATGTCTGTGCTCAGTCCAAATCCTCCACACAAGCTCCTGCTGGTCTCCTCATGCCCTTGCCTATTCCTAAGGAACCCTGGGCCCATATTGCCATGGATTTTATCACCGATCTCCCACTGTCTGAGAATAATACAGTCATTTGGGTGGTAATCGATCGATTCTCCAAGATGGCTCATTTTGTTCCTCTTCCTGGTCTTCCTTCTGCCCCTGCCTTGGTTCCCATTTTCATTCGAGAAATTCTCCGCCTACATGGGGTCCCTTCTCATATTGTTTCCGACAGGGGAGTCCAATTCACGTCTCGTTTTTGGAGAGCCTTTTGCAAATCCCTCAATATTGTCTTGGATTTTTCTTCTTCTTACCATCCCCAATCCAATGGACAGACTGAGAGGGTTAATCAGGAGTTAGAGGTCTTTCTTCGCACCTTTGTGTCTTCTCACCATGACGATTGGTCCTCTCTACTCCCGTGGGCAGAATTCTCCCATAACAATCATGTGAATACCAGTTCGCAGAAGACACCCTTTTTCACAGTTTATGGAAAACACCCTCAACTTCCTCTTCCTATGATCTGTTCTCCAGACATTCCAGCTTTGGCTTCGGTTCAGGAGTCTCTCAATTCCGTTTGGGGTCACGTTCATGATTCCCTCCGGGCAGCTGCTGAAAAATTCAAAGGCTTTGCCGACCGCCGCAGGCGTAAACCGCCTTCTCTTCAGCCAGGGGACAAAGTCTGGCTCTCTACCAGGAACATCAAGCTCCGAGTTCCTTCTCTGAAGTTTGCTCCACGATTCATCGGTCCATACACGGTAACTGCTAAACTGAATCCGGTTTGTTTCAAACTCCAGATTCCTAAGAGCCTTAAAATCACTAACTCCTTTCATGTTGCTCTTCTAAAGCCTTTAGTCCTCAATAAATTCTCTCGTCCTCTTCCTACCGTGGCGCCTGTCTCTGAGGATAATCAGGAGTACGAGATCAGTCAAATTCTGGACTCCCGACTCTGTAAAGGCGTTCTTCAGTACCTCGTTCATTGGAAAGGGTTTGGTCCTGAGGAGAGGTCTTGGATCACTGCATCTGAGGTCTTTGCACCTCGTCTGTTAAAGGAGTTTCATCTGAAGTTTCCCTCTAAACCTGGGCCCAGGCGGGGAAGGGGGAGGCCTCGTAAGAGGGAGGGTACTGTCATGGATATGCATTAATGTCTGTCTGCCATCTTACCTTCCTCCTCATGTGTTCATCTAGAGACCAGACCTCCTTCACCTGGCTTCCTTTATAATCTCCTCCCAGCCTGACTCCACCCCAGGCCCTATCACTGAACACTATATTAACCTGTGCACTGCAAGCCTGCTTTGCTGATCAACGTGTTTGTTAGGCATTGTGTGTTTGGGTTCCTGCCTGCCGTGTGCTACGTCTGTCTCTCTGTTACGTTATTGGCTTGTCCCCGACCATCCCTGTCTGCTCGTGACCCTTGACCTTCGGCTCGTTCTTCGTTATCCTTGTCTGCTTGTGGCCCCTGACCTTCGGCTTGTTATTCGGTTCTCTCTATCGTGTGCTGCTGCTTCCCCTTATCCTACGGGGCGTGAGCTAGGAAACTCCAGGGGCCGCGACCTGGTCCCAGCCTGCAGCGTAACATCCTCACCACTAGAGGCCCTGGAGAAGACCAGCTGGGTCTTAGACTCCGCGCCCTGGGGAATCTTGGCTCTCGCTTCCGTTGGGATCCCGGTTGTGCTCCTCTGGTCCCGCTTTCCACAACCACCCAGTTTCCTATCCACAGAAGCCAGCCATAGGGTTCACTACCTCGCGGTGCACTCCTGTCCCCCTACGGTGTGCATCTGTCACCTGGCCACAGGTGACCCTGACATACAGTCCCTGTCTTGTATGCACCGCCTGTATAGGGCTGTTCAGAGTATATAGGGCCTTTTTTATTTTATGTGCGGGGTTCCCCTTAATATCCATACAAGACCCAAAGGGGCTGGTAATGGGCTGGGGTAGGGGGGGGGGGTCATGGGGTAGCTATGCCATTTTTCTTAAAGAATTTCATCCATATTACCGGGACCAGACATTACATTAAAGCCGCAAGCAGTTTTAAATGGCTTTTTTTTCCTTTAGAAGTGTCATTTTGTGCAGGGACAGTTCTAAACACGGGAAACACGTGGCACTTCACAGGCATACTTTAGACACCCCCCAGGTACGATATTTAAAGGAATATTTGACTTTTTTTTTTTCACTTTATGCATCATTAAAATGACTGCTCCCGAAAAACGACCGTTTTTAAAACTTCTTTTTGCATTGATACATGTCCCCTGGTGCAGAACCCGGGTTCCCAAACCCTTTTTAGGACAATAACATGCATAATAGTTGTTATAATTAGCACTTTAGAATTCGAACGTTCGCATCCATTGTATTTAATAGGGTTCTAATGTTCGTTCGAACTTTCGGTCCGTTCGCGGGTTCTGGTGCGAACCGAACCCGGGGGTGTTCGGCTCATCACTACTGGGGAGAGGGAAATGCCAAAATGCCTGAAGTCCAGTGTCAAGTACCCACAGTCAGTGATGGTCTGGGGTGCCATGTCAGCTGCTGGTGTTGGTCCACTGTGTTTTATCAAGGGCAGGGTCAATGCAGCTAGCTATCAGGAGATTTTGGAGCACTTCATGCTTCCATCTGCTGAAAAGCTTTATGGAGATGAAGATTTCATTTTTCAGCACGACCTGGCACCTGCTCACAGTGCCAAAACCACTGGTAAATGGTTTACTGACCATGGTATTACTGTGCTCAATTGGCCTGCCAACTCTCCTGACCTAAACCCCATAGAGAATCTGTGGGATATTGGGAAGAGAAAGTTGAGAGACGCAAGACCCAACACTCTGGATGAGCTTAAGGCCGCTATCGAAGCATCCTGGGCCTCCATAACACCTCAGCAGTGCCACAGGCTGGTTGCCTCCATGCCACGCCGCATTGAAGCAGTCATTTCTGCAAAAGGATTCCCGACCAAGTATTGAGTGCATAACTGAACATAATTATTTGAAGGTTGACTTTTTTTGTATTAAAAACACTTTTCTTTTATTGGTCGGATGAAATATGCTAATTTTTTGAGATAGGATTTTTGGGTTTTCATGAGCTGTATGCCAAAATCATCAATATTAAAACAAGAAAAGGCTTGAACTACTTCAGTTGTGTGTAATGAATCTAAAATATATGAAAGTCTAATGTTTATCAGTACATTACAGAAAATAATGAACTTTATCACAATATGCTCATTTTTTTGAGAAGGACCTGTATAACAGAGGAGGTTTTTTCCTCAACTCTGGAGGGATTGGAGCAGAGATTGGCAGCATTGATCGCTTCTTCTCTACAGGAAAGAAAGCGCGCCAGATCTCCATCACCTCCATTAGAGTGCCTGTTGGCAGAGCAACAGTCCCAGGAAGGGACCGACCTACCTGAAGGGGATCAGGAGGAGGTTAACTCTGTTTTTGAGGAATCGACAGTAGATGAACCATTTTCAGCACCGCAGACTGAAAGATTGTGGGTCCAGACCCTAACTGACATGGTTCGATCTGCATTTAAAATGCCTCTTGTTGAACCATCAACTACTGCTGTCTCCTCATTGGGGTCGCTAAAAGCTCCCCAGGTTAATTGCTCCTTTCCAATACATCCATTATTGGAAGGACTTATATACCAGGACTGGGAACATCCTGATAAACTATTTGTTCCGCCTAAAAGGTTTCCGGTGTTCTATCCCATGGAGGAAAAGTTCACCCAGAGATGGAATGTTCCTTCGGTGGATGCAGCCATCTCTTCTGTGAACAAATCACTGACATGTCCAGTAGATAATGTTCAAATGTTCAAAGATCCAGTGGATAAAAAATTGGAATCTTTATTAAAATCTGCTTTTTCCACAGCAGGGGCTGTTACACAGCCAGCAGTGGCAGCTATTGGGGTCTGCCAAGCTTTAAAGGATCAAATGAAAATGGTCCTGAGGGATTTGCCAGACCAACAGGCCCAGGCTCTGACTGATCTGCCTAGAGCATTATGCTTTGCGGTTGACGCCATCAAGGATTCTATCCATCAGGCCTCCCGCCTCACGCTGTCTTTGGTACATATGCGTAGGCTTCTGTGGCTCAAAAACTGGTCTGCTGAAGCTCCCTGTAAGAAGCTCTTAGTTAGCTTCCCATTTCATGGGGAACGCCTTTTTGGCGAGGACCTGGATAAGTATATCCAGAAGATTTCCAGTGGTAAAAGTACTCTCTTACCGAGTAAGAAGAGGTCTAGGGGTCCATCTTTTAAGAGGACTACCTCTCCTATCCCTGCGACGTCTGCTACTAAGCAGTTCCGACGGCCTCCTCGGTCAAACTCAGGAGGTAAAAATCAGGGACAGCCACAGGGTAATAAAAAGCCCTGGATCCGAAGAGGTACTAAACCAGCCTCCAAGTTAAGCCTATGAAGGGCTGCCCCCACTCAAACGGGTGGGGGGAAGACTTCAGTTGTTCGCAGAGACCTGGCGGGAGACGATCAAAGACAGATGGGTGCTCTCCGCAGTAACTCTGGGATACAAGTTGGAGTTAAAAGAGTCTCCTCCGTCCCATTTTATGTGGTCAGGCATGCCAAGAGACCCTCTGAAAAGACGGTCTCTCCTATTGGCGTTAGAACAACTATTGCTCCAAGGAGTAATTATGGAGGTTCCTATGGAAGAGTGGGGGTTGGGTTTTTACTCAAACCTTTTCACAGTCCCGAAGCCAAACGGGGACATAAGACCCATATTGGACCTAAAGAGTCTAAACAAATTTCTAAACGTCCGGTCTTTCCGGATGGAGTCGATCCGATCGGTCACCGCTGCCCTACAAGGGGAGGAATGGTTAGCCTCGATCGACATCAAAGATGCTTACTTGCATGTTCCCATCTTTCCAGGTCATCAAAAATTCCTACGCTTTGCAGTAGAAGGGCGCCATTTTCAGTTCAGAGCCTTACCATTCGGTCTGGCCACAGCACCACGAGTGTTCACAAAAATTCTGGCCCCACTGTTGGCCGATCTAAGAACACGGGGTGTAACGATAATGGCATACCTAGACGACCTGTTGTTGATGGACCACTCAGTTGCCAAGCTAGAAGTGGTAATTGTCGATACAATCAAGTATCTAGAATCTCACGGTTGGGTCATCAACCTGGACAAGTCAGCCCTACAGCCAGTGAAAAACCTGGTATATCTAGGGCTATGGCTGGATTCAGACCAGAGGAAGATTTTCTTACCTCTAGACAAGGTATCCTCTTTGAGGGGCTTGGTCCGTCTGCTTTGTGCAAAAAGACAGCCGTCCATACGCTTGTGCATGAGGCTGCTAGGAAAGATGGTAGCATCATTCGAAGCTGTGCCATACGCCCAATTCCACTCAAGGAATTTACAGAGGGCCATATTGTCAGCCTGGAACGGAAAAGTTCAGGCTCTAGACTTCCCGATGGCTTTGTCCCCTTCCGTTCGGAAGAGTCTCTGCTGGTGGTTGATCCCCCAGAATCTCCAGAAGGGAAAACCCTTCAGCCCGATATCTTGGAAGGTGGTCACTACAGATGCCAGCCTTACAGGCTGGGGGGCAGTACTGGAGCAATGGTCTCTCCAGGGCAGATGGTCAAATGTAGTAAAAACCCTGCCCATCAATCTCTTAGAGATACGAGCAGCCCGGTACGCCCTAGTAGCCTGGACATCCAGACTCCAAGGGTCCCCTGTCAGAATTCAATCAGACAATGCCACAGCAGTGGCATATATCAATCATCAGGGAGGCACCAGGAGTCGTGCAGCCCAGAGGGAAGTAAGTCACATCCTGGAATGGGCAGAAAAGCATGTCCCATGTATATCAGCTGTCTTCATTCCCGGGGTGGAGAATTGGCAGGCGGACTTTCTAAGTCGCCAACAGTTATGCCCAGGGGAATGGTCCCTTCATCCCGAGGTCTTCCGAGCAATATGTCAGCGGTGGGGAACACCGGATGTAGATCTGCTAGCATCCAGATTCAACGCAAAGGTGGACAGATTTGTCTCCCGGACAAGGGATCCCCTCGCTTGCGGCTCGGATGCTCTGGTGTTCCCTTGGGATCAGTTCAGACTGATATATGCATTCCCTCCGCTACAATTGTTGCCTCGACTCCTTCGCAGAGTCAGGTTGGGAAAGAAGCCGGTGATCCTGGTGGCTCCAGCGTGGCCCCGAAGGGCCTGGTACGCGGAGATCATCAAAATGTCTGTGGGGAGTCCTTGGACCCTTCCACGTCGTCCGGACCTGCTTTCGCAAGGACCGATATACCACCCTTCCTTACTAACTCTAAGTTTAACGGCCTGGCTATTGAGTCCCACATCCTAAAGAAGAGAGGTCTCTCTAACTCTGTGGTATCAACTATAATCAATGCCAGAAAGCCGGTATCCAGGCAGATCTACTATAGAGTTTGGAAGGCGTACATCACTTGGTGCGAGGCCAGAAAATGGCATCCACGTAAGTACGTTATAGGCAGAATTCTGGACTTCCTGCAGTGGGCTGTAGACAGGAAGTTTGCCTTAAGTACTATCAAGGGCCAGGTTTCGGCCTTGTCAATACTATTTCAAAGGCCCCTGGCTATGCATTCACTTGTCAAATCCTTTATGCAAGGTGTGACTCGTATTATTCCACCGATTAAGGCTCCCATATGCCCATGGGATCTAAATTTGGTTCTGTCGGTTCTGCAGAAGCAGCCATTTGAACCTTTGCGGCACATTTCCTTGGTTCTACTCACCAGGAAATTGATATTTTTAGTAGCCATATGCTCGGCTAAAAGAGTGTCGGAATTAGCCGCTATGTCCTGTAAGGAGCCATGTCTGGTTATCCATAAGGACAGAGTAGTGTTACGTCCTCATCCAGCCTTTCTTCCTAAGGTGGTATCGAGGTTTCACTTGAACCAAGATGTGGTTCTTCCTTCTTTTTCCCCAAACCTAGCTCGGTAGAGGAAAAGTTATTACATTCTTTGGATGTAGTAAGAGCAGTTAAAGCTTATCTAAAAGCCACTGCTCAGATTCGTAGAACGGATTCTTTGTTTATTCTGCCGGAAGGCCCCAGAAAGGGTCAGGCAGCATCAAAATCTACTTTAGCCAAGTGGATTCGACAGGTCATAATACAAGCCTATGGCTTGAAAAGTAGACCGCCTCCGTTCAAAGTTAGGGCGCACTCCACAAGAGCAGTTGGAACTTCATGGGCAGTGCATCACCAGGCCTCCCTGGCGCAAATTTGTAAGGCCGCAACATGGTCTTCAGTACACAAGTTTACTAGGTTCTACCAGGTGGACGTGAGAAGTGAGGAGGATGTCGCCTTTGGGCGCAGTGTGTTGCAGGCCGCAAAAGATCCTCATGCCTGATGGCGCCCAGCTTATGTATGGTGTATCCCCCCCCTCATGTGGCATTGCTTTGGGACGTCCCACATAGTAATGACTATGCTGCTCTGTGTCCCGTGATGTATGAACAAGAAAGTAGGATTTTTAAAACAGCTTACCTGTAAAATCCTTTTCTTGGAGTACATCACGGGACACAGAGCTCCCACCCCTCTTTTGGGGACACGTATTGCTTTGCTACAAAACTGAGGTGCTCCCGGATGGGAGGGGCTTATATAGGGGAGGGTACTTCCTGTTTTGGAAGTTGCCAGTGCCAGCACCTGAAGGTAATTCTATATAACCCACATAGTAATGACTATGCTGCTCTGTGTCCCGTGATGTACTCCAAGAAAAGGATTTTACAGGTAAGCTGTTTTAAAAATCCTACTTTTTCAACCTCACCTTCTATGTAACTATAATAATCAGAATGAGTTGTGTTCACTTCCCTTCTTTTCCACAAAACTCTGCAGTGAATTCTATGCACACATTCCACACACATTCCTGTCCCCCCTTTTACTGCATTCAAGTGCCTCTTTATGCACTGATATACCTCCTCAGACCCAGTCTGTCCGGACAGTAGGGTCACCTGCTAACTTGCCACCATCCACAGGCAGCTTAACTGCTTCCCAACTGCCCTATATCGGTTTTACTGCTATAGGGCGGCTGCGCAGGATCACGTATCTAAACATGATCCTGCACTTCCAGGTCTGGGGCGCACAGGTGCACCGTTGGCGACCCGCTCCCGCTGTCATTCTACCAATAACAATCCTCTCACACCCCTTCTAGGCTTACCCGGCAATGGGCCCCACTGTGAGCTCAGCACGGAGCCATTTCCAAGGAAAGTTCCTGCATAGGTTTGAGGAAGTCCATACATCAGGCATGTCCAAAATCCGGCCTGCGGGACAATCGCGGCCCGCGTTCCAGGTTTGAACGGCCCGCCGGGTTATTTAGACATGCATATCTTTTGTGGCCCCAGACGATCGCTCAGTGCCGGGGCCACAAAAGATGTATATGCCTTGGATAGGGACAGAGAGGAGGCGGGACGAGAGCCGCCGTACACACACAGGAGAATTTCCTGTTTACGGGCGGCCTCTGTAATAGGAAGTCCCGCGCTGCCATTGGACGACTGTTCTGCCCATCAAAGGAGGTGGGACTTTCTATTAAAGAGGCCGCTGTGTAAACAGGAGATTCTCCTGTAATACATTTTTGGCACTCGTGAGTGCATTCCTGGAAATGGTGCTGCATTGCTGGCAAATCGTGCTGCATCCCTGGCAATGGTGAGTCCATTCCTGGCAATGGTGGGTGCATTCCTCGCAATGGTGCTGCATTCCTGGCAATGGTTGGTGCATTCCTGGCAGTGGTGGGTGCATTCCTCGCAATGGTGCTGCATTCCTGGCAATGGTTGGTGCATTCCTGGCAGTGGTGGGTCCATTCCTCGCAATGGTGGGTGCATTCCTCGCAATGGTGGGTGCATTCCTCGCAATGGTGGGTGCATTCCTGGCAATGGTGAGGCTACATTCATGGCAATGGTGGGTCTGCAGATGGGCACTGACCCTTATTTTGCTTCACAGTTCTTAATTAAAAAAAATAATTCCTGAAACTTTGCTCTTAAAATGAAGGCATGTGTTATACGCCAATAAATACGGTATATCCAAATAATACGCCCGAGCTCATCTATTTACTCACACACAGCCACAAAGGCAAGATAATTCTTGTTGGGCAGTGTATTAGTTGCTCAGAGGAACACACTTAGACCGAATTTTAATGGTTCACAGAATGTCAGGCAAAATGGTCGGCCCTCACGCATGTTCACTTCATCAAACCTGACCCTCTTTGAAAAAAGTTTGGACACCCCTGCCATACATGAAGTCTCCTCAGAGGTTTACAGCATTATATATATATATATAAACATGGAATGAAGATGTAGCGCTAAGTGAAGAAATGAAGCCCAATAATTTGGGCCTCCAATCAAACCAAAGTGATAAATAATATCAATATAATGAGTCCATACAGTGTCCATAGAAAATTTTCGTGTTGTAAAGAAAGAACGTGTAGCACTGAAGGGTCATCACATAACTCTTGTAGAAAAAGAGAGGTAGAATACTCTTACCGGAACATTAGACCTGTGGTCTAGGCAGGTCAAATAGGCATACGAAATCCCAGTGGCACTCCTCATCAGTTAGTCTGGAAACTGGATCAGATGGGTCCCCAATGTAGACTGTCCGGTAGGCTCCCCGACTTGACAGAAGACTCTGGGTTTCACACCGATCCAGGTGGTCCTCCGATGGAACTGGAACCGCCACTCAGCAAGGAGACTCTTTACCACAGTGAATATTAGTAACCAGTGGCCAAAGGAAGCTATTACTTGACCAACCACCCATGTGAGGAGAAAAGAAGGGAAGGAATGCTCCAATGGTGCAGGTCAATGAGGGTTTATTCAACCAACATAAAAGTGATCACAAACAATAAAAACGTTTAAAAAGGGGCAGTAAATGAGGTAGTGTACCAAGCCCTACGCGTTTCGAACAAATGTTCTTCAACGGGGGCATCAACCATCATCTGCAGTGGAAGAGGTTGGTTGATGCCCCTGTTGAAGAACATTTGTTCGAAACGCATAGGGCTTGGTACACTACCTCATTCACTGCCTATTCGTATGCCTATTTGACCTGCCTAAACCACAGGTCTAATGTTCCAGTAAGAGTATTCTACCTCTCTTTTTCTACAAGAGTTATGTGATGACCCTTCAGTGCTACATGTTCTTTCTTCACAACACAAAAATTTTCTATGGACACTGTATGGACTCATTATATTGATATTATTTATCACTTTGGTTTGATTGGAGGCCCAAATTATTGGGCTTCATTTCTTCACTTAGCGCTACATCTTCATTCCATGTTTATTAATTTTAGTCACATTTTATGTAGCAGCTTTATTTTTATTCACTATTTTAGATTAGCGCAGTATTGTCTCTCTTATATATATATATATATATATATATATAAACCTCTGATGAACCAAATAATAAAAATGAGTGAAACACCAACAACAAAAATCACTGCTGTACTAAATAACTCCAAAAGTATCAAATAAATGAAGTCTATAATACCTCATATACAGTAGGTGCCGCCGACATTGTATATTCATCGCGATCCTATCACGGAGATTCTCAGCGTCAGGGGTGCCGACATCTCGGTGACAGGGTGGCGACACATCTCGCGCTCGCTGCAATAGCGAGGAGACGCGGCACTGTATTGAACGGGGATCTGACGTGGATTCCCGCCAATACCAGGCACTGTGTTTGGTATGAATCCTGAGTGGGAACTCCACGCCAATTTTTAAATAAAAAAACGGCATGGGTTCCCCCTCCAGGGGCATACCAGGCCCTTGGGTCTGGTATGGATTTGAAGAGGACTCCCCTAAGCCGAAAAATCGTCGTGGGGGTCCCCCTCAAAATCCAAACCAGACCCTTATCCGAGCACGCAACCTGGCAGGCCGCAGGGGAAGAGGGGGGGACGAGAGAGCGCCCCCCTCCCTCCTGAACCGTACCAGGCCGCATGCCCTCAACATGGGGGGTTTGGTGCTCTGAGGCCATCCGGAACATGTGACTGTGACGTCATGAGAGGCCTATATAAACCGAGCGCACCGCAAAACCCAGCATTACAGCGGAAGGAAGCGACGAGTCAACATCGAGGAGGAGAAGAGGGAAGAAGACGCCGACGGCGATGACGGGAAGACCAGCCCCTTCACTAGCAAAAGAGCTGGAAGAAGATAGTGGAGGGGCCGGCAGAAGGACAACAGAGAGCCGGACAAGACGACGGGGAAGGCCGGGCCTCCGCTAGCAAAAGAGCTGGAAGAAGATAGTGGAGGGGCCGGCAGAAGGACAACGGAGAGCCGGACAAGACGACGGGGAAGGCCGGGCCTCCGCTAGCAAAAGAGCTGGAAGAAGATAGTGGAGGGGCCGGCAGAAGGACAACGGAGAGCCGGACAAGACGACGGGGAAGGCCGGGCCTCCGCTAGCAAAAGAGCTGGAAGAAGATAGTGGAGGGGCCGGCAGAAGGACAATGGAGAGCCGGACAAGACGACGGGGAAGGCCGGGCCTCCGCTAGCAAAAGAACTGGAAGAAGATAGTGGAGGGGCCGGCAGAAGGACAACGGAGAGCCGGACAAGACGACGGGGAAGGCCGGGCCTCCGCTAGCAAAAGAGCTGGAAGAAGATAGTGGAGGGGCCGGCAGAAGGACAACGGAGAGCCGGACAAGACGACGGGGAAGGCCGGGCCTCCGCTAGCAAAAGAGCTGGAAGAAGATAGTGGAGGGGCCGGCAGAAGGACAACGGAGAGCCGGACAAGACGACGGGGAAGGCCGGGCCTCCGCTAGCAAAAGAGCTGGAAGAAGATAGCGGAGGCCCGGCAGAAAGAAGAAAGAACCGGAGAAGAAGAGGGAAGAAGGCGACGGAGAAGACCGGGCCCCGCTAGCAAAAGAGCTGGAAGAGGATAGCGGTGGCCCGGCAGAAGGAAGAAAGAACCGGAGAGCACGGCGACGACACCGGAGGTCAGAAGAAGACCCCCGTAGCTGTGCAATAAATTACTTTAAAAGCTGTGTGTGGTTTTTTTTATTGCCATTTTTTTCCACCAGGTGAATGGGTAGGGGTACCCCATACTCATTCACATAGGGTGGTGAGCCGGCATCTGGGGGTGCCCCTTATTAAAGGGTGCTCCCGGATTCCGATCAGCCCCCGCCCGCAGACCCCGACAACCAACGGCCAGGGTTGTCTGGAAAAGGCCCTGTCCTCATCAACATGGGGACAGGGTGCTTTAGGGTGGGGGGGCCGCAGGTCGCCCCCCTGCCCCAGAGCACCAAACCCCCATGTTGAGGGCATGCAGCCTGGTACGGTTCAGGAGGGAGGGGGGGCTGCTCTCTCATCCCCCCTCTTCCCCTGCGGCCTGCCAGGTTGCGTGCTCGGATAAGGGTCTGGTTTGGATTTGAGGGGAACCCCCCCCGCCGATTTTTCGGCTTAGGGGAGTCCCCTTCAAATCCATACCAGACCCAAGGGCCTGGTATGCCCCTGGAGGGGGAACCCATGCCGTTTTTTTATTTAAAAATTGGCGTGGAGTTCCCGCTCAGGATTCATACCAAACACAGTGCCTGGTATTGGCGGGAATCCACGTCGGATCTCCGTCTACCCGCAATGCGTGTCGCTCATCGTGAAAGGAAACTTTTTCCTTTCCCGATGACGAGACAGCTCAGCGCTGGCTCTCGCGACGGAGCTCGTAGGGTGTCAATCTCGCTGCTAGAAGCGGCGAAATTGACACAATATCGGCGGCACCTACTGTAGTACAGCGCAATGATATACTCACTACTAAACCCCATTGGAATCCATGCGTCCAGCGCCCTGCATGTAGATTAGGGGGCCAGATGCGTGGATTAGGGGGATGCACCCCTGCGCCCTGTATGGACGGGCCACCACTGATCCCACCTGACTTACCCCGCTGGGAGGCTGTTTAGGACCGTCAGCCAAACATACAGTACAGTATCCCACAAAAGTAAGTACACCCCTCACATTTGTGTAAATCTTTTCATGTAACAACACTGAAGAAATGACACTTTGCTACAATGTAAAGTAGTGAGTGTACACAGGGGGGAGGAGTGTACACAGGGGGGAGGAGTGTACACAGGGGGGGAGGAGTGTACACAGGGGGGAGGAGTGTACACAGGGGGGAGAGTGTACACAGGGGGGAGGAGTGTACAGCTTGTATAACAGTGTAAATTTCCTGTCCCCTCAAAATAACTCAACACTACAGCCATTAATGTGTAAACTGCTGGCAACAAAAGTGAGTACACCCCTAAGTGAAAATGTCCAAATTGGGCCCAATTAGCCATTTTCCCTCCCCGGTGTCATGTGACTCGTTAGTGTTACAAGGTCTCAGGTGTGAATGGGGAGCAGGTGTGATAAATTTGGTGTTATCGCTCTCACTCTCTCATACTGGTCACTGGAAGTACAACATGGCACTCATGGCAAAGAACTCCTCTGAGGATCTGAAAAAAGAATTGTTGCTCTACATAAAGACGGCCGAGGCTATAAGAAGATTGCCAAGACCCTGAAACTGAGCTGCAGCACAGTGGCCAAGACCATCCAGCGGTATAACAGGGCGGGTTCCCCTCAGAAACAGGCCTCGCCATGGTCCACCAAAGAAGTTGAGGTCACGTGCTCAGCGTCATATCCAGAGGTTGTCTTTGGGATATAGACGTATGAGTGCTGCCAGCATTGCTGCAGAGGGTGAAGGGGTGGGGGAGGGGTCAGCCTGTCAGTGCTCAGACCATACGCCGCACACTGCATCAAATTGGTCTGCATGGCTGTCGTCCCAGAAGGAAGCCTCTTCTAAAGATGATGCACAAGAAATCCCGCAAACAGTTTGCTGAAGACAAGCAGACTAAGGACATGGATTACTGGAACCATGTCCTGTGTCTGATGAGACCAAGCTAAACGTATTTGGTGTCAGATGGTGTCAGGCGTGTGTGGCGGCAACCAGGTGAGGAGGACAAAGACAAGTGTGTCTTCCCTACATTCAGGCATGGTGGTGGGAGTGTCATGGTCTGGGGCTGCATGAGGGCTGCCGGCACTGGGGAGCTACAGATCATTGAGGGAACCATGAATGCCGTACTGTGACATACTGAAGCAGAGCATGATCCCCTCCCTTCAGAGACTGGACCGCAGGGTAGTATTCCAACATAACCACCCCAAACACACCTCCAAGACCACCACTGCCTTGCTAAAGAAGCTGAGGGTAAAGGTGATGGACTGGCCAAGCATGTCTCCAGACCTAAACCCTATTGATCATCTGTGGGGCGCCTCAAACGGAAGGTGGAGGAGCGCAAGGTCTCCAACATCCACCAGCTCCGTGATGTCATCATGGGGGAGGGGAAGAGGACTCCAGTGACAACCTGTGAAGCTCTGGTGACCTCCATGCCCAAGAGGGTTAAGGCAGTGCTGGAAAATAATGTTTGCTGGAACAGGATCCCGGCTTCTGCTTTCAGACCCAATGACAGCGGTGAGCGCCGGGATAGTGCCAGAGGTGGCGCTACACAGCCCTGTGATAGGGGGACTCTGCAGGGGGACCCCCCTCCTGCACATTCCCTTCACTTACCACAAGAGGCAGCATTTTATTGCCTTATAGTGGGATTATTACACCGTACAACCAAAATGTCCTCTATCACATCTTACCCATCATTAGATGTGGCAGGTGCGATTAGTTTTCTTTTTTTTGAGGCTTTTGTCCCCTCTGTTTTCCCCTGGTGACCTGACCGGTAACACCCCTCCTGTATTACAGTGCCCCCTCCCCCCCACACTCTGGATGAAGGAGCACAGGGGGCACAGCAGACAGCAGCATTGTCAGTCTGGGGGGAGGGGTGTGTTAGCCGGACTAGCAGATTTAGATACACTAACAAATTGAAGACAAACTCCAACTCACACGTTATAATCCGTTACAGTTACAGTTTTTTTTTTTCCTTTTGGGATAAAAGTTTTACATAAATAAAAGCTGATCATTGTAAGCACCCCTGTCAGTGGTAAATGGGTTGTCTCCACACTGATACGTCTGCATGACAACTTGTTCTTTGGAAAAAACAACAGACTTACTGGCAGGATCACCGGGTGAAAATGGAAGCCTAACAAAGAAAACGAATGCAGCCGTCACATACATGTTTTCTGTTGGATCTAATGAAGAGACGCCAAAAAAAGACGTAAATTTAACCACTTGCTGTCTGCACACTATAGCTGAATGGTAGCTGCAGCACGATCGTCCAGTTCTGGGAGGACGTCTATTGACACCCTTCCAGAACCAAACCACCCACGCCCCCCGCTGCGGCACGCACCTGGCGCGCTCTGTGATCGCTGTGTCCTCCCAGAGGACCACAGATTGGGAGTAAAGGGCCAATCACAGCTGATCACGATGCAAACATACTTGCCAGTTATCGGCATTCCTTTCCTCGCCCCGTCACAGAATGAGGTGAGGAGAGGAGAGCCGCTAACTAGCAAGTGTGACAGGGGACCTCTGCACTGATAATCAGGGCACTGATCATACATGTCCTCATGATCAGTGCAGCCCCAACAGTGCCCATCAATTCTGCCAATCAGTGCCCATCATTGCAGCCTATCAGTGCCCATCAGTGCTGCCTCTTCAGTGCCCACCAGTGCCTCCTCATTAGTGCCCACCAGTGCCACCTATGAGTGCCCACCAGTGCTGCCTCATCAATGCCTCCTGATCAGTGCCCTTCAGCGCTGCCTATTAGTGCCCATCAGTGCCACATATCAGTTCAGCGTCATCAGTGCCCCCTTATCAGTATCCATCAGTGCTACCCATCAGTGGCACCTCATCAGTGTTGCCTATCAGTGCTTCCTCATCAGTGCCCATCTGTGCCACCTCATCCATGCCCCCTCATCAGTACCCATCAGTGCTGCCTATCAGTGACACCTCATCAGTGCCGCCTATCAGTGCCGCCTCATCAGTGCTGCCTATCAGTGTCTCCTCATCAGTGATGTCAGTGCCCATCAATGCTGCATATCAGTGCTGCATATCAGTGCTGCCTATCAGTGTCTCCTCATCAGTGCCCATCAGTGCTGCATATCAGTGCCCATCAGTGCTTCATATTAGTGTCTCCTCATCAGTGCCCATCAGTGCTGCATAGCAGTGCCAATCAGTGCTGCATATCAGTGTCTCCTCATCAGTGCCCATCAGTGCTGCATAGCAGTGCCAATCAGTGCTGCATATCAGTGTCTTCTCATCAGTGTCCATCAGTGCCACCTCATCAGTGCCGTCAGTGCCCATCAGTGCTGCATATCAGTGTCTCCTCATCAGTGCCGATCAGTGCTGCATATCAGTGTCTCCTCATCAGTGCCCATCAGTGCTGCATAGCAGTGCCCATCAGTGCAGTGAAGGAGAAAAATTACTTATTTGCAAAATGTTATAATAGAAACAATTTTTTTTTCTCAAAACTTTCTGTCTTTTTTGTTTATTTAGCAAACAATAACCCCCACCCCCCCCCCGCCCCTCCCCCAGTGGTGATGATTGAATACCACCAAAATAAATCTCTATTTGTGTGAAGAAAAATATAAAAAACTGTCCTCTGGGATGTGTGGAATGCTGATTTCATGCGTTTCCTGCGTTTAGAGATCGGAAGTCATTTTTCATCTCAGCAGTTTATTTCTGGGAATTTCCCGCAAAGGAAAGTGAAAGTAAATCTGATCATTTGCAGAGCGCTCATTGGACGGGGCGACGCCCTGCGACTGTCTCACGTGGAGATCTCTGATCACTGAACTGTAACAACACACAATACACAAAACATCTCCAATCAGCTTTGTGGAATAGAATGTGTTGTTGTCGCAGGGTGGGGCACGGATGTGTCCTGTTGTAGTTCCCCTGCTGGCCGCTAGATGTCCCCATACCCAGGAGTCAGAGGGGACCCAGTTCGGGGCTCATTGTCACGTACAAAGACATTTGCATGAAACACATATAGCCAGGGCTTGGCCCCGCCCACCTGCTATCTCCTCATTGGCTCACTGGCTGTAATTGACAGTCCAGCCAATGAGTAGAGGGAGTCACGGGACAGCCGAGGCTCTTAGGCATATTGCTGGATCAAGAGGGGGCTCGGGTGAGTATTGGGGGGGGGGGGGGAGGCTGACGGTGACCTTCAGCCTTTACAATCACTTTAATTCCAGTCCCTCCAACACCATCCCTACTCGATAAATCTGTATACCTGAACATTCAATCGTACTCACCTATGTCCTTGTGACTTCTTCTTCATACTTACCTATTTGTGCTGCCTGGGTCACTGTTGCTGCACCACCATTATAAAAATGTCAGTGATCCGGCGCATGCGCAGGATGAAGCTCGTGACACTACAGACATCTTTATGACACTTAAATCATCCACAAAAATCGGAGAACCATAACGGCTTAAAGACCGCCCCACGTACATGTACTGCGGCAAAATCTCATACCTGTACGTGAGTGCTCTTACCTGGTGTGGGGCGCGTGCGCACGCGCCACCGGAGGCTCGCCCCTTCTGTGATTAGACACAGTGGGAGCCGATCAGTCAGACCCGATGTCCGCCGTGACCCGCCAATCGTTTTTAGGAGAGGCAGAACGGCGGTCTGTCTATGTAAACAATGCAGATCACCGTTCTGCCGGGGGGGGGGGGAATGGAGATCTTGTGTTTCTGCTAAGAAACACGGATCTCTGTTTTCCTTTACTCTAACCGAAGCACCTCGCCCTACAGTTAGGAAGCACCCCCTAGGCACACATTTAACCCTTTGATCACCCCGATGTTAACCCCCTTCCCTGCCAGTGTCATTAGTACAGTGACAGTGCATATTTTTTAGCACTAGATCACTGTATTGGTGTCACTGGTCCCCAAAAAGTGTCACTTGGTGTCCGATCTGTCCGCCGCAATGTCGCAGTCCCGCTAAAAATCGCATTACAGTGGAACCTCGGATTGCGAGTAACGCGGGTTAACGAGCGTTTCGCAATATGAGCTCTGTGTATTTTAAAAAAATCGTGACTCGGTTTGCGAGTGTTGTCTCGCAAACCGAGCACGGTTCAGGCCAAAGCGGTTTGCAGTACCGCTTTTGGCCTGAGGTTGGGAGGGGGCGCTGGAGCCGAGCAGAGCCGAACGTCGCCGATCCCAAGTGGTCGGCGCCGTTCGGAAATGCACGGAAAGGCCCGAGGACCTTGACAAATCTCGGGTAGGAAGTCTTTCCCAGGTTTGCCAAGGTCAGCCAAAGTGTCCTCGGGCCTTTTCGGACGTTTCCGAGACTCTCCAGCGCCCCCCGTCTCTGGCTGCATGCGGTATTGCATTCCCATTGAAGTCAATGCAGAATTAATTATTTTCATTTCCATTGACTTCTATGGGGAAACTCGCTTTGATATGCAAGTGTTTTGGATTACGAGCATTCTCCTGGAACGGATTATACTCGTAATCCGAGGTTCCACTGTATTAGTAAAAAACACATTTTGTCAATATATATATATTTATCCCCAGTAGACGGGGTGAATGTTTTGTTATTTCTTTCTTTGTGAATGACAAAATTGGCAAAATATAAAAAATATATATATATATATAAAATAAAATAAAAAGTCCATAAATCTATCCCATAGTTTGTAGATGTGATAACTTTTGCGCAAACCAATCAATATACACTTATTGGGATTTTTTATTTATTTTTTACCAAAAATATGTAGCAGAATACATATCGGCCTAAATTGATGAAGAAATTCGATTTTTTTACATTTGTTTATTGGATGTTTTATAGCAGAAAGTAAAAAAAAAAATTTTTTGTCGCTCTTTTTTTGTTTATATCGCAAAAATAAATAAAAACCGCAGAGGTGATCAAATACCACCAAAAGAAAGCTCTATTTGTGGGGAAAAAAGGAAACCAATTTTATTTGAGTACAGCGTCGCATGACCGCGCAATTGTCCGTTAAAGCCACGCAGTGCCGTTTTGCAAAAAAATGGCCTGGTCATGAAGGGGGGTAAATCTTCCTGAACTGAAGTGGTTGTTATAAAGTCGTTTTTTTTTTAAAAGATAAAAAAGTTGTTATACTTACCTGCTGTGTGCAGTGGCACAGAGTGGTCTCTTACCCCCCATTCTGAGGTCCCCGCCGGCGCTCTAGGCTCCTCCTCTTCTCCTGTGTGTCATAGGGGGCAGATGTGCCAATGGATGCCACTGCTATCAGTCTGTCCTCTGAGGAGGAGAGATGAGCTGCCGCCCGGCACAGCGCCGGATTGCTACAGGAGACAGGGGAAAAAAAGAAAAAGAAAACAAATGCAGCCACCACATCTAATGATTGGTAAGCTGCAATACACCGATCAGCCATAACATTATGACCACTGGTTACAATGGCATTTTTGAAGTGGGTGGGATATACTCTGGGCCCGGGACAAGAGGTGGGCAGGAGGGGCGCAATGGTTTATTGCAGGGATGTGGGCGCCCTGTCCCTAACACCTAAGGGAAGGGTGCCGTTTGGCATCTTTGCCCTGGGTGGTGCTGGATGGCCTTTGCCCTGGCACTGGATATACTGGTATACGAAGCAGTAAAGTGAACATGTTGTCCCTAAAGTCGATGTGTTGAAAGCAAAAAAAAAAAAATCCCATTTCCTAGACTTTGCCTGGGAAGAACACCAGGGAGGTAGGGCAGGGCAGCCATCAGGAATTTTGGGGCCCCTTACACAGCTTCAGGCATGGGCCCCCTGGAGCCGAGGAGAACCGGGGGGGGGGGGGTGCTGCCGCCGCGAATTGAGAAGCGGGGGGGGTGCCACGAATTGAGAAGCAGGGGGTTTGGGTGTGCTGGCCAACACAAAAAGAAAACAGAAGAACAAAAAAACTAAAATAAGCTCTGGGCCCCTTACTAAGAAAAAAAAGGTATAAAAAAAAATGGAGGTTTCCATCCAGGGCCCTAGGGGCCTCTGGGCCCCTTACAAAAAAATAAAAATGTATTAAATAAAATAAAAAAATAAAAAAATAAAAAAATTAATAATATTTTTTTTATAAAAAATAAATAAAAAAAGGGAGGTTTCCATCCAAATTAAATAAAAGAATGAATAATAAAAAAAATTATAATTTTTTTTTTTAAAAAGGGGGGTTGACATTCGGGGCCCTGGGGAACTCCGGGCCCCTGGGGACCTCTGGGCCCCTTACAGAAAAAAAAAATTATAAAAGAAAAAAGAGTTAAAAAAAAAAAAGAATGAAAAGGGGGGCCATCCGGGCCCCTGGGGACCTCCGGGCCCCTTACAGGTGTACTGCCTGTACCCCCCTGATGACGGCCCTGGGCAGGGTGACCACATTTCCAAACTACCATTCAGGGACACCCTCCCTTCTCAAAAATCAGCTTGTGCTGTAACGAATCACAGCACAGTGATTGGACACAAGAGGCGGGATTTATAATTTCTCCAATCACAAGCAGGGGGCGGGGATTGTGCTCCCCCAGGCATTCCCGGCCAGGACAAGTACTGTCAGTGAGTAAAGCGGTGATGTGGCGGCCTTTTTTGGGGGCATCAGATTGGCCCGTGGGGGGGGGGGGTGGCTGTGTCAGTTTCATTACAGGACACTGTATTGTCCTGGAATGAATGTGCCCGGGACAGACCTGCAAAATGTGGGACTGTCCCGGGCAATCCGGGACACGTGCTCACCGTACAGGGGGGGTGTGTCTACAATAATTTTGGAATTCCTCCTGCATGGAGGACAGACCCCGATCCCAGGCCTCACACACCATCGATTTGATGACATTCTTCCCTTACAAATGAATACACAAGCACTCTAGTCTTGGGCGCCATTCACTATTCACGTCCCCACTCACCGTTTTGTGCGGGTTGATTTTTCATGCGATTACGTGCGCCGCGCATAGGGCAGCCCCATTCACTCTATGGGCTGCCTTATGTGCGTTTGTCCCCCCCTGAAGAAACTCCCACTCCCTTTTTGAGCGACAAGCTTCACGCGATTTTTAAAGGAGCGTTTTGCCGTGCAATTCTGTTGCGCGACGACCATGGACAAAAATCGCGCCCCGTTAGGGGTGCCATTTAACCACTTCAGCCCCGGAAGAATTTACCCCCTTCCTGACCAGAGCACTTTTTGCGATTCGGCACTGCGTCGCTTTAACTGACAATTGCGCTGTCGTGCGACGTGGCTCCCAAACAAAATTGACGTCCTTTTTTCCCCCACAAATAGAGATTTCTTTGGTGGTATTTGATCACCTCTGCGGTTTTTATTGTTTGCGCTATAAACAAAAATAGAGCGACAATTTTGAAAAAAAAGCAATATTTTTTTACTTTTTGCTATAATAAATATCCCCAAAAAATATATAAAAAAACATTTTTTTCTCTCAGTTTAGGCCGATACGTATTCTTCTTCTACATTGTTTTGGTAAAAAAAAAAAAAAATCGCAATAAGCGTTTATTGATTGGTTTGCGCAAAAGTTATAGCGTCTACAAAATAGGGGACAGATTTATGGCATTTTTATTATTATTTTTTTTTTACTAGTAATGGCGGCGATCTGCGATTTTTATCGTGACTGCGATATTGCGGCGGCCACGTCGGACACTTTTGACGCTATTTTGGGACCATTGTCATTTATACAGCGATCAGTGCTATAAAAATGCACTGATTACTGTGTAAATTACACTGGCTGGGAAGAGGTTAACCACTAGGGGGTGATGAAGGGGTTAAGCATGTCCTAGGGAGTGATTCTTACTGTGTGGGGGCTGGGCTACAAGTGACACGACACTGATCACCGCTCCTGATGACAGGGAGCAGTAGATCCCTGTCATGTTGCTAGGCAGAACAGGGAAATGCCTTGTTTACACTGGCCTCTCCCAGTTCTGCCGCTTTGTGACACGATCGCGGGCACCCGGCGGACATCGAGTCCGCGGGACTTGCGGGCACGCTAACGGAGCATGCAGCGGCACGTGCATACCTACTTAGGGTGACCACATTTCCAAACTACCATTCAGGGACACTCCCCCTTCCCAAAAATCAGCTTGTGCTGTAACGAATCACAGCACAGTGATTGGACACAAGAGGCGGGATTTATGATTTCTCCAATCACAAGCAGGGGGCGGGGATTGTGCGCCTCCAGGCATTCCCGGCCAGGACAAGTACTGTCAGTGAGTAAAGCGGTGATGTGGTGGCCTTTTTTGGGGGCATCAGATTGCCCCGGGGGGGTGGCTGTGTCAGTTTCATTCCGGGACACTGTATTGTCCTGGAATGAAGGTGCCCGGGACAGACCTGCAAAATGCGGGACTGTCCCGGGCAATCCGGGACACGTGGTCACCCTATACCTACTATGCCGCCATTTAAAGGCAACGTACAGGTACCATTCTGCCGACGTATATCGGCGTGAGCCGGTCGGCAAGTGGTTAAAATAAATGGCAGCCAAACGCACGTTGCGCTTTTTTTGCAGCGAATACCAATGCGATTTGGAATCGCGCCAATTCTGTCTGCGATTCCAAAGTGCGAATTCCAAATCGCCAGGTGTCAATGGGGCCTGAAACTTTCTATACGTTCATTTAGATCCCCAAATAGTAAAAAATAATATTCTCAGACCAACTGGCCGTGACCTGCAGAGAAGGAGAGCCACACAAAGCTCCTAGGTTTGTGAATTCCTCCAATGGATCGGACTGTTGAAGACACAGGCAGTGCGTCTGATTCTCATGCACCCGTCATGTTTGGTGGCCAAGTTTAGATACAGATGATTACAGGTGATTAATCACAGAATAAATATCATCACGTTGACTGCCTATCTAGACTTTTATGGATATTTTATTATCTTTTGATTGAAGTGATTATAAAAACAGAGATAGTGGTTTGAACTTCGGCCTCGGGGTGTGTTCTATGATAAGTGGCTGCATGCTGTATACTTTTATGGATGTTGTATTATATCAAAGCTGTATTAAACCCGGGGGCGTAACTACGGGGGTCACACAGGCTGCAATTGCGACCCAGCCCCATGCTCCGGGGGGCCCATGTAGCCCCCCCTGTACACAAGGATAGGAGGGTCGGCGGGGGGGGGGTGGCATATAGAGGAACAGCACAAAACAGATTGTAATCTGTTTTGTACTGTTTTTGGTCTTATAGCAGCACCATCTTGAATGTTAAGCATATTAGGGTGTGCCCCCCAAGTATGTTTTTGTATATTGTATGGACCCATCAAACGCAGCCACTTTGCCCATCAAACGCTGCCACTGTGCCCCAAATGTTGCCACTGTGCCCATTAAATGCTGTCACTGTGCCCCAAATGTTGCCACTGTGCCCCAAGTGCTGCCACTGTGCCCCAAGTGCTGCCACTGTGCCCCAAATGCTGCCACTGTGCCCAAATGCTGCCACTGTGCCCATTAAATGCTGTCACTGTGCCCCAAGTGCTGCCACTGTGCCCCCCGCCCTCTGCCCGGCACTTACCTTGTCTCGGGTGGCGGCGAGCGGTGTCCTCCATTTCCTCCCCGACCCCACTGCCACTGTGCCCCAAATGCTGCCACTGTGCCCCAAGTTCTGCCACTGTGCCCCAAATGTTGCCACTGTGCCCCAAATGCTGCCACTTTGCCCATTAAATGTTGCCACTGTGCCCCAAGTGCTGCCATTGTGCCCCAAATGTTGCCACTGTGCCCCAAGTGCTGCCACTGTGCCCCAAATGTTGCCACTGTGCCCCAAGTGCTGCCACTGTGCCCCAAATGTTGCCACTGTGCCCCAAATGCTGCCATTGTGCCCCAAGTGCTGCCACTGTGCCCCAAGTGTTGCCACTGTGCCCCAAGTGTTGCCACTGTGCCCATTAAATGTTGCCACTGTGCCCATTAAATGCTGCCACTGTTCCCCAAGTGCTGCCACTGTGCCCCAAATGCTGCCACTGTGCCCCAAGTGCTGCCACTGTGCCCCAAATGTTGCCACTGTGCCCCAAATGCTGCCACTGTGCCCCAAATGTTGCCACCGTGCCCCAAATGCTGCCACTGTGCCCCAAGTGCTGCCACTGTGCCCCAAGTGTTGCCACTGTGCCCATTAAATGTTGCCACTGTGCCCATTAAATGCTGCCACTGTTCCCCAAATGTTGCCACTGTGCCCCCCTCCCGCCCGGCACTTACCTCGTCTCAGGTGGGCAGCGGGAGGCGGCGAGCGGTGTCCGGTGTCCTCCATTTCTTCCCCGACCCCAATGTCTTCTCCCACCCGCTCCTCCTCTCGTCCTCTGCTGTGATTGGATGCCCGATAGGCGTCCAATCACAGCACCTGTCGTTTCAGCCAATCAGGTGACAGGTAACACAGACCCGCTGAGCACCTGATTGGCTGAGAGGCGGTTCAATTTTAGCAAAGCAAATTCCTTCGCTTTGCTAACAAACAGCTGAGTGAGAAGCGAACGCCCAGCATGGTGCCCGCTTCTCACATTTTTGGGCGCCTATTAGAGCCAACAGCTCTAATCAGGTGCTTCCAAAAAACACCCCCAGCGCTGGAATTCAGGTGCCCGAAAAGGGTCCGGACACCTGAAAAAGGGGTGTCAGCAGCGACCATAGATCGATTTATGCAATGCATGAATCTATCTATGGTAATTAGAGAGTGACAAGAGAGTGGGGGGGGGGCGCTCCCTCGCCCTTTATGGACGCACCGCCGCTGGATACTGTATATGCGGCCTCAAGGAAGTGGGCTTTTTTCCACATATACCTGTATCTCCCTCACTGAATGCCCCGGGTCTCATACTAACCATCGGGACCCGTGACTGTCGGGTGACCTGATCGCCTCTGATTGGCTCAGTCACTGTGATCCCGCCCCTGTGTTTATTTCCTCTTCTGAATGAAGAGGAAGTTACATTGGAAGATTCATCCTTGCAGGAAAGAAAAATGTAAACAAACCAGTGTAATGAAAAAAAAAAAAATATATCAACTAAAAATGAAAAAAAAAATGTAACCTTGTAACACTAATGAGTAACATGATACCGGGGAAGGTAAGTGCCGGGCTGGGGGGGGGGGGAAACTGTCGGCATTTGGGGACAAACTGGCTGCATTTGGGGGGAAACTGGCTGTATTTGGGGACAAACTGGCTGTATTTGGGGACAAACTGGCTGTATTTGGGGGGAAACTGGCAGTGTTTGACGGGCACAGTGGTGGGAATTGATGGTTTGTTGTTTTTTTTTCAGTTTGTTTGCGCCCCCCAAAAATTTTGCGCACCACCCGCCACTGCGAGCCACATCTATCTGTATACAGTATCTCACAAAAGTGAGTACACCCCTCACATTTAAGTAAATGTAACCTTGTAACACTAACGAGTAACATGATACCGGGGAGGGAAAATGGCTAATTAGGCCCAATTTGGACATTTTCACTTTTGTGGCCAGCGGTTTAGACATCAATGGCTGTGTGTTGAGTTATTTTGAGGGGACAACAAATTTACACCGTTATACAAGCTGTACACTCACTACTTTACATTGTAGCAAAGTGTCATTTCTTCAGTGTTGTCACATGAAAAGATACAAGAAAAGATTTACACAAATGTGATACTTTGTGTTACTTTCTGTGTCTCATAATATGTTGCTTTTTATTTCCTCTTCTTTATCTGTAAATTGAAACTTTGTAAATATAAAACTTTAGAAGAAACAATCTTTGTATTTCTTCTTTCTCAGGATGGAGGAGGATTTTCTGTACTAATATCAGGGTACTCCTCCCCCTGTCCAATCAGCCATGAGAGAGGACCCCCCCCCCAATGTACACTATGGGACCCTCCCATGTACAATATGGAACAGCAAATCCCAGCAATCCTTCATAGAAAGTCAATGCAGATTGTGGGACTGACTGACACAGAACATTTCCAGGAACTCCCCATCAGAGAAGGAAAGTCATGTGATCTGCAGTAACAGAAAGTGAAACTATCTTTAGAGTTTCTTTCATCATAAATATTCGATCCTCGCCCAGAAAAACACCGACCCCCACTCCCTGCCGGGCTGGACCACCGCGCCTTCCGCTAACCGACCCCCACTGAATGTCATCGCCATGGGAGACAGCAAGTACCTGCACCCTGTGGCCCTAACCTGGAGCCAGGGGCCACAAAAACTGAAAAAGCTGAAGAATAAACTGCAGCTGTATTTCGGGAGTAAGAGCAAATCAGACGGAGGAGAGTGTGAGATCCGAGACACCGACTGCATCCGGGGGTACATCCTCATACACTACAAGGAGGAGACAGGTAGGTACTGGGGTGGGGACATTATAATATATTACTAGAAGGAGGCAGGTAAGTACTGAGGCCTGGAGGTGATCCTCATACACTACAGGGAGGAGGGAGGTAAGTACTGAGGACTGGAGGGAGATCCTCATACACTACAAGGAGGAGGGAGGTAAGTACTGAGGACTGGAGGGAGATCCTCATACACTACAAGGAGGAGGGAGGTAAGTACTGAGGACTGGAGGGGGATCCTCATACACTACAAGGAGGAGGGAGGTAAGTACTGAGGACTGGAGGGGGATCCTCATACACTACAAGGAGGAGGCAGGTAAGTACTGAGGACTGGAGGGGGATCCTCATACACTACAAGGAGGAGGGAGGTAAGTACTGAGGACTGGAGGGGATCCTCATACACTATAAGGAGGAGGGAGGTAAGTACTGAGGACTGGAGGGAGATCCTCATACACTACAAGGAGGAGGGATGTAAGTACTGAGGACTGGAGGGAGATCCTCATACACTACAAGGAGGAGGGAGGTAAGTACTGAGGACTGGAGGGGATCCTCATACACTACAGGGAGGAGGGAGGTAAGTACTGAGGACTGGAGGTGATCCTCATACACTACAGGGAAGAGGGAGGTAAGTACTGAGGACTGGAGGTGATCCTCATACACTACAAAGAGGAGACAGGTAAGTACTGAGGACTAGAGGGGGATCCTCATACACTACAAGGAGGAGGGAGGTAAGTACTGAGGACTGGAGGGGGATCCTCATACACTACAAAGAGGAGACAGGTAAGTACTGAGGACTGGAAGGGGATCCTCATACACTACAAGGAGGAGGGAGGTAAGTACTGAGGACTGGAGGTGATCCTCATACACTACAAAGAGGAGGAAGGTAAGTACTGAAGACTGGAGGGGATCCTCATACACTACAAAGGGGAGGGAGGTAAGTACTGAGGACTGGAGGGGGATCCTCATACACTACAAGGAGGAGAGAGGTAAGTACTGAGGACTGGAGGGGGATCCTCATACACTACAAGGAGGAGGGAGGTAAGTACTGAGGACTGGAGGGGGATCCTCATACACTACAAGGAGGAGGGAGGTAAGTACTGAGGACTGGAGGGGGATCCTCATACACTACAAGGAGGAGGAAGGTAAGTACTGAGGACTGGAGGGGATCCTCATACACTACAAGGAGGAGGGAGGTAAGTACTGAAGACTGGAGGGGATCCTCATACACTACAAGGAGGAGGGAGGTAAGTACTGAGGACTGGAGGGGGATCCTCATACACTACAAGGAGGAGGGAGGTAAGTACTGAGGACTGGAGGGGATCCTCATACACTACAACGAGGAGGAAGGTAAGTACTGAGGACTGGAGGGGATCCTCATACACTACAAGGAGGAGGGAGGTAAGTACTGAGGACTGGAGGGGGATCCTCATACACTACAAGGAGGAGGGAGGTAAGTACTGAGGACTGGAGGGGATCCTCATACACTACAAGGAGGAGGGAGGTAAGTACTGAGGACTGGAGGGGGATCCTCATACACTACAAGGAGGAGGGAGGTAAGTACTGAGGACTGGAGGGGATCCTCATACACTACAGCGAGGAGGAAGGTAAGTACTGAGGACTGGAGGGGATCCTCATACACTACAAGGAGGAGGGAGGTAAGTACTGAAGACTGGAGGGGATCCTCATACACTACAAGGAGGAGGGAGGTAAGTACTGAGGACTGGAGGGGGATCCTCATACACTACAAGGAGGAGGCAGGTAAGTACTGAGGACTGGAGGGGGATCCTCATACACTACAAGGAGGAGGGAGGTAAGTACTGAGGACTGGAGGGGATCCTCATAAACTACAGGGAGGAGGTAGGTAAGTACTGAGGACTGGAGGGGATCCTCATACACTACAAAGAGGAGACAGGTAAGTACTGAGGACTGGAGGGGATCCTCATACACTACAAAGAGGAGGGAGGTAAGTACTTAGGATTTGGGCGGATTATCATACACTACAAGGAGGGGGAGGTAAGTACTGAGGACTGGAGGGGGATCCCCCTACACTACAAAGAGGAGGGAGGTAAGTACTGAGGACTGGAGGGGATCCTCATACACTACAAAGAGGAGACAGGTAAGTACTGAGGACTGGAGGGGAATTCTGAATGATGACATGTTTCTCCCATTGGGGAGATATATATATTATACAGTATCTCCCAAAAGTAAGTACACCCCTCAGTCACATCTGTGTAAATCTTTTCATGTGACAACACTGAAGAAATGACACTTTGCTACAATGTAAAGTAGTGAGTGTACAGCTTGTATAACGGTGTAAATTTCCTCTCCCCTCAAAATAACTCAACACACAGCCATTAATGTCTAAACCGCTGGCAACAAAAGTGAGGACACCCCTAAGTGAAAATGTCCAAATTGGGCTCAAAGTGTCAATATTTTGTGTGGCCACCATTATTTTCCAGCACTGCCTTAACCCTCTTGGGCATGGAGGTCACCAGAGCTTCACAGGTTGCCACTGGAGTCCTCTTCCCCTCCTCCATGATGACATCACGGAGCTGGTGGATGTTGGAGACCTTGCGCTCCTCCACCTTCCGTTTGAGGATGTCCCACAGATGCTCAATAGGGTTTAGGTCTGGAGACATGCTTGGCCAGTCCATCACGTTTACCCTCAGCTTCTTTAGCAAGGCAGTGGTGGACTTGGAGGTGTGTTTTGGGGTGGTTATCATGTTGGAATACTACCCTGCGGTCCAGTCTCTGAAGGGAGGGGATCATGCTCTGCTTCAGTATGTCACAGTACATGTTGGCATTCATGGTTCCCTCAATGATCTGTAGCTCCCCCAGTGCTGGCAGCACTCATGCAGCCCCAGACCATGACACTCCCCCCACCATGCCTGACTGTAGGGAAGACACACTTGTCTTTGTCCTCCTCACCTGGTTGCCGCCGCACACGCCTGACACCATCTGACACCAAATAAGTTTATCTTGGTCTCATCAGACCACAGGACATGTTCCAGTAATCCATGTCCTTAGTCTGCTTGTCTTCAGCAAACTGTTTGCGGCTCTTTCTTGTGCATCATCTTTAGAAGAGGCTTCCTTCTGGGACGACCGCCATGCAGACCAATTTGATGCAGTGTGCGGCGTATGGTCTGAGCACTGATAGGCTGACCCCTCCCCCACACCTTCACCCTCTGCAGCAATGCTGGCAGCACTCATACGTCTATTTCCCAAAGACAACCTCTGGATATGACGCTGAGCACGTGACCTCAACTTCTTTGGTGGACCATGGCGAGGCCTGTTCTGAGGGGAACCTGTCCTGTTATACCGCTGGATGGTCTTGGCCACCGTGCTGCAGATCAGTTTCAGGGTCTTGGCAATCTTCTTATATCCTCGCCCATCTTTATGTAGAGCAACGATTCTTTTCTTCAGATCCTCAGAGAGTTCTTTGCCATGAGGTGCCATGTTGTACTTCCAGTGACCAGTATGAGAGAGTGAGAGCGATAACACCAAATTTTGAGCACCAGCCGCTACTGGGAGCCACAACTATCTTTACACAGTATCTCACAAAAGTGAGTACACCCCTCACATTTAAGTAAATGTAACCTTGTAACCTTGTAACACTAATGAGTCACATGATACCGGGGGAGGGAAAATGGCTAAGTGGGCCCAATTTGGACATTTTCACTTAGGGGTGTCCTCACTTTTGTTGCCAGCGGTTTAGACATTAATGGCTGTGTGTTGAGTTATTTTGAGGGGAGAGGAAATTTACACCGTTATACAAGCTGTACACTCACTACTTTACATTGTAGCAAAGTGTCATTTCTTCAGTGTTGTCACATGAAAAGATTTACACAGATGTGACTGAGGGGTGTACTTACTTTTGTGAGATACTGTACTGTATGTTTGGCTGACGGTCTAAACATCCTCCCAGTGGGGTAAGTCAGGTGGGATCAGTGGTGGCCCGTCCATACAGGGCGCAGGGGTGCGTCCCCCTAATCCACGCGCCCCCTAATCTACATGCAGGGCGCGGGACGCATGGATTCCAATGGGGTTTAGTAGCGAGTATATCATTGCGCTGTACTATATGAGGTATTATAGACTTCATTTATTTGATACTTTTGGAGTTATTTAGTACATCAGTGATTTTTGTTGTTGGTGTTTCACTCATTTTTATTATTTGGTTCATCAGAGGTTTATATATATAATGCTGTAAACCTATAAAGAGACTTCACAGGGGCGGCACGACTTTGGGGGCGACTCGACCTCAAGACGACTTGAGACGCCCGCCGAGGCGATTTGCATAAAGACTTCTGTAAAGAAGTCAATGCAGGTCGCCTTGGGTCGCCCCCAAAAGTAGTACAGGAACCTTTTTCTAAGTCGGAGCGACCCGAGTCGCTCCTACTTAGAACGGTTCCTATTGAACAGCGTTGGACGCGACTCGTCAGGCGACCGAGTCGCCTGACGAGGAGACCGAGTCGCCTGACGAGTCGCCCCTGTGTGAACCGGGCCTCAGTGTTGTCACATGAAAAGATAGAAGAAAATATTTACACAAATGTGACTGAGGGGTGTACTTACTTTTGTCAGATACTGTATATAGGAAGGACAGAATTATCTGGATGGTAGAATATACAATATCTGTAATCTTCTCTATCACAGCACGAGATCGGGTTCTGCAGAGGAAGACTCATGAACTGAAATTACCGGATGGGGAGACATTACAGCTGGAAGTCCGATTACCGGAAGACATACAGAGGAGGGAGACCTCCCCACCCCCACAGGACGAGGTTGGGGTAAGTGTTGGGGTACAGCGAAAGGGGAGGGGAGATAAGTGTCACCACATTGAAGACTATTATTATGGCCCCATGTATGGAAGGGGCTCATTCTGTATATCTGTCAGAGGGGGGCGCTCATCTCCTGGATGATGCTGAGCACATTGTACACCAACCAAGGCACCATAAATGGAGAGATCCCACATACCCACCTTACTGACACCGGGAACTCCCCTCCCCCCCACCCCCCTCAGGCTCTAGGCCCCACTCACAGTCTTTGCAGGGGTAAAGGAAGAACCCAGAGGCGGAGCATCTTATTACTGCTGCTTCTTGTGTGGGTGGGATGTGTACTGTGCCAATCACATGGGATGAATAGGAGAGGGGGGTCAGCAAGGATTGGCGCAGTACACATCCCACCCACACAAGCAGTAGTAAGATGCTCCGCCTCAGGGTCCTTCCTTAGCCCCTGAAAAAATGGGGGTGGGGATGGGACTGGGAACAATGCGGTAGGAGAAAAGGAGGAGGGGGTAAAAAGGGGTAGGAGATGAGGGATGGGTAGAGGAGAACTGGAGTCAATGGGACTGGAGAAGGATGGGGAATACTGTTGGTTGGTGAGGCATAAGGAAAAAAGTTAAGAAAGAAAGAAAGGTGCCCCTTACATCAGAGTACTCACTGCGAGGCAGGAGAGAGAAGGGAGGGAGGGAGTGGATGGATGGATAGATCAGGCTAGGGACCCCATGAAATTAGCACCAGAAAGAGCTGAGAGAGAGAGGGGGAGGATAATCCATGCCCGCACAGTCGTGTCTTTACAAACGTGACAGGAGCTAGAGAGCGACAGGTGCAGCTTTGTCTAATCCATGGGCACTCTGTGGTCGAGCCTCAGGCAAATTAGGCAGCTGCGAGGCCCTTATGAGTGCGAGGCCTTAGGCGACCGCCTAATTTGCCTAATTAGAGAGCCGCCTCTGCCCCCCTTTATACACAGCAATGTATTACAGGAAGAATGTCAGAGCGATGTAACGATCAGAAAGAAATTCCTCCATGCGGCCCCATCACTTCCCTAACACTTATCACTCCATTCACACATGGGGTGTCCTGTGTCTGCTCTGACTTAGGGTTGCCACTTTTTCTTCAAGTCTTACTTTAGCGGCGCACAGAATTTTTTTTTTATAGTATAAACTATACTGTACATATATTTTGCTATTAAATAACATTTCTAATCATATGAAGTTAATAACAAGAGTTCCCTTTTACATCAGAACTCGCGGAGTTCCCTTTCACTGTAAGGGGGAACTCTGCAGACTCTGATGTAAGGGAGAACTCTGGGGACTCTGACATAAGGGATCCTCTGGGAACCCTGATTGAAGGGGGAGCACTGAGAACTCTGATGTACGGAGAGGACTCTGATGTAAGGGGGAACACTGTGTTATCTGGTGTAAAGGAGAACTCTGATGTAAGGGGTGCTCTGAGAACCCTGAATTACCTTAGTTTACTCACTCAGAGGCAGGAGAGAGAAGGGGGGAGACTTCAGTCATAGACAGGGATGGATGGGGAGCTCACTATCCTCTCCTGTCTGTGTGTGTTTGGAGGGGGGATTGTTAAGTCCTGTACGCACAATCGGTTTTACCGATGAAAACAGTCCGATGGACTTTTTTCATCAGACAAACCGATCGTGTATGGGCCCCATCGGGTCTTTTTCTTTCTCGTACATCACGGGACACAGAGCGGCATAGTCATTACTATGTGGGTTATATAGATTACCTTCAGGTGCTGGCACTGGCAACTTCCAAACCGGAAGTACCCTCCCCTATATAAGCCCCTCCCATCCGGGAGCACCTCAGTTTTTTGCCAGTGTCTAAGGTGTTGGCCAAGAAGTAACATGTGTTTTTCACTGAGCTTGCGTACAGGTTCTTTTGGGCCTCAGTAAGCTGTTCCGGATCCCACCAAAAAAGCTTCATAGCTAAACGGTCGGTACCCGGGCCTTGCAGAGAAGAGCAAGGTTTTGCCTGTGATGCCTCTCTTAGGAGGGCTGGACCCTGGGATCCAGAGCTCTGGTCATACCCACGACCAAGATGTTTTCTGTGCAGGGTGCTATACAGGTCCAGGGGAGTGGAATCCTTGGGAACCCGGTCCCTGAAGGTTTAAGTAAGTTGCCTGCCGTGATAGGTGAAGTTTGGGCTTCTGTGGACCAAACAGAGTCCTGCGGCGGGGAAAAGGTAAGTGGGGGCCCCTCAGGAACTTGGTTCTATTGAGGGGACCCCCAAGCCTAATATGTCTTTCTGCCTGTTACCTAACGGTATTCCCGCTAAATATCTGTGCATGCCTGTAACTGCTAAAAAATGTAATAATTTTAAAAGTGGTTAAAAAAAATGGTTAAACCGCGGTACCTGTGTTAAACCACTAGAGGCCGCTGTGGAACATTGTTTTCTTGTCATGAGGATTTTTTCTTCCAAGTCAAAATCCAGGCAGATGGTGAGTTCTCTGGATGGGAAACTGTCTCCGCTGCCATGTTGCAATGCTCGTCCATCCCCCGGCCCTGTGGCAAACAGGGCCCTGGCTTCTGTCCTAGTTCCTTTCAAAGAAAGAGCGCCGAAGGCGCACGTGCCCGCGCGCGTGCGCGTGCACGCGCCTCTATTTATAGAGGTGGGCTGGAAAAAGGGGCGGAGCTTGGTGGATGATGCTCTGTGCGCGCCGCAGCGCTTCTGCGCATGTGCGGGCGTCCCAGCATGATAAAAAAGCACATTAGCTGTTGTCAGCTGGTTATGGACAGAAACAGAGCTGGCAACATTTAAAGAAAGGCATACAGCAGGCGGTTGATGCAGGCATCCCCATAGAAAGGCACATTAGTAGACACCAACTGTTTATATAGCAGCAATTGTGCTAGACTATTGTCAGTAAGTGGTGTATTGCGGCTGGAATACCTCAGCTTTGGGCTTAGGAATATGCCGTCTAAAGGCTCCGGGACTAAGAATTCCAGGAAGCATAGGGGGTCTCCATCGGGCTCTGAGGATCTTGGGCATGCTTCGGCTGCACCAACCTCCCCTGAAAAATCAGAGGTTGGTGACCGTAGAGCACCCTCAGGAGTACCTGGTACTGTGGCTGTCCTCAGTTCACCTGCTCCTGTGTATGTAACAGAGGAGGTTTTTTCCTCAGCTCTGGGAGGACTGGAAGAGAGATTGACAACATTGATCGCTGCTTCCCTGTCAGAGGGAAAGCGCGCCCGATCTCCGTCTCCTCCTTCAGAGTGCCTGTTAGCAGAGCAACAGTCCCATACAGGGATCGACCTGCCTGAAGGGGATCAGGATGAGGTCGATTCTGTTGTAGAGGAATCAACAGTGGAAGAACCATTTTCAGCGTCACATGCTGAAAGATTATGGGTTCAGTCCCTGACTAACATGGTCCGATCAGCATTTCAAATGCCCCTTGCGGAGCCATCATCCACTTCTGTCTCCTCGTTGGGGTCGCTAAAAGCTCCCCAGACTGTCTGTTCCTTTCCAATCCATCCTTTACTGGAAGGGCTCATTTACCAGGATTGGGAACATCCTGATAAAATATTTACTCCCCCCAAGAGATTTCCGGTGGTCTATCCCATGGAGGATAAGTTCATCAAAAAATGGAGGGTCCCTACAGTGGACGCAGCCATCTCTTGTGTGAATAAATCACTGACATGTCCAGTGGATAATGTCCAAATGTTCAAGGACCCAATTGATAAAAAGTTGGAGTCCTTATTAAAATCTGCTTTCTCTACAGCAAGCTTGGTGACACAACCAGCAGTAGCAGCTATTGGGGTCTGCCAAGCAGTGAAGGATCAGTTGAAACAGGTCTTAAGTAGTGATGAGCCGAACACCCCCGGGTTCGGTTCGCACCAGAACCCGCGAACGGACCGAAAGTTCGTACGAACATTAGAACCCTATTAAATACAATGGATGCGAACGTTCGAATTCTAAAGTGCTAATTATAACAACTATTATGCATGTTATTGTCATAAATAGGGTTTGGGAACCCGGGTTCTGCACCAGGGGACATGTATCAATGCAAAAAGAAGTTTTAAAAACGGTCGTTTTTCGGGAGCAGTCATTTTAATGATGCATAAAGTGAAAAAAAAAAAAAGTCAAATATTCCTTTAAATATCGTACCTGGGGGGTGTCTAAAGTATGCCTGTGAAGTGCCACGTGTTTCCCGTGTTTAGAACTGTCCCTGCACAAAATGACACTTCTAAAGGAAAAAAAAGCCATTTAAAACTGCTTGCGGCTTTAATGTAATGTCTGGTCCCGGTAATATGGATGAAAATCTTTAAGAAAAATGGCATAGCTACCCCATGACCCCCCCCTACCCCAGCCCATTACCAGCCCCTTTGGGTCTTGTATGGATATTAAGGGGAACCCCGCACATAAAATAAAAAAGGCCCTATATACTCTGAACAGCCGTATACAGGCGGTGCATACAAGACAGGGACTGTAGGTTTGTTCTTATGTAGAATCTGTTTGTAATTTTGAACAGGTACATTGTTTAAGTGTAGCTCCAGCCCAAAAATCTATTTTTAAACTTTTTGGAAAACATAGGTAAGGGTTATCACCCCTGTAACATTTGTTTTGCTGTCTGTGCCCCTGTTCAGAACATTTCACCTCACTTTCCGTCCCAATGACAACTGTTTTTGAAATGTGGTGTTTTTCTTGAAACAAGGATTGCTGATAAAGCATCAGTACAGAGGAGACACCTTTCTCCCATATTAATTCTTACAGGAGAGAATTTTCCTTCCTAGGGGTAGATTTCCTCTCACTTCCTGTTGTCTTCTTTCGTTTGCAAGTAGGAGTCGTTTGTAAGTTGGATGTTTGAAAGTAGGGACCTGCCGTATATACTCTGCAGAAATAGGCCCCTTAGTTGTTGGTGTTGGCACAACACTGTAAGCACTCACAGTTACTCTTGGTGGGTGCTGGAACGCCCTGCTGTCAACTATTATATCAGGAATTTTAATTACATATAATTGTTGAACAGTGGTAGTAAAAATTGGGCCTTTGATGGTGGTGCTGGTGCCACAACACTGTAAGCCCTGACAGTTACTCTTGGTGGGTGCAGCAATGGGCCCTGCTGTGAATTATTAGATCAAGAATTGTAATTACATGCCCCTGTTGAACAGGGGCTGAAAAATTGGGCCTTAGGCACTGGTGGCACAACACTCCAACCCCTCACAGATACTGTACTTGGAGCACAGCAATGAGCCCTGTTGCAAAGTATTGCTTCAAAAATTGTAATGACACGCCCCTGTTAAACAGGGGCTGAAAAATTGGGCCTTAGGCACTGGTGCCACAACACTCCAACCCCTCACAGATACTGTACTTGGAGCACAGCAATGAGCCCTATGGCAAATTATTGCTAAAAAAAATTGTAATTACACGCCCCTGTAAAACAGGGGCTGAAAAATTGGGCCTTAGCCACTGGTGGCGGCACCCATAAACAAAAATGATCTTCCAAGCTATCATCATCAATCGTATCATTGAGGACTCGGAGGAGGAGGATAGCCAGCCAACATAACAGCACAGGCACTCAGCATCAGCATCAGTCTTGAAGGGATGTGACATGTTAAAATCAATTAGTCTGTTATATCAGCATCAGGTGTGTGGTAGCTGGTGGTGATCCAAGACTGGTTCATCTTGATGAAAGTCAGTCGATCAACCGAGTCGGTGGACAGGCGCACCCTGTGATCCGTGACAAATCCTCCAGCAGCACTGAATGTGCGTTCCGAAAGAACGCTGGATGCAGGACAGGCCAGTAGCTCAATTGCATACTGTGCAAGCTCTGGCCAGTGATCCATCCTCAAGACCCAGTAAGCCAGAGGATTTTCGGTGGGGAAGGTGTCCAAGTCTGACCTTGCCCCTAGATATTCCTGAACCATGTTTATCAGACGCTGGCGATGGTTGCTGGAACCGATCATACTTTGGGGCTGCGGACTAAAGAATTGTCTGAACGCATCGGTCAGACGGCCACCTTCCCCACCGCTCCTTCTTTGACTGGCCGAAGCCTCAGCAACTCGTTGTCCAGGACCAGGAGTTTGTAACCTCCCAGTCTCTGGGAACGCGTTGCACAGACCTTTCTGCAAGGCCTCCCGGAGTTGTCTGATCCTCTGCTCCCTCTGCGACGGTAACATAAGGTCCGCAACCTTACCCTTGTACCGTGGATCAAGGAGAGTGGCCAGCCAGTAATGGTCCCTCTCCTTGATCCGAAGAATACGAGGATCCTTCCGCAGACTTTGCAGGATCAGGGAGGCCATGCAGCGTAGGTTTGCTGAGGCATTCGCTCCGGAGTCCTCTGGGTCACTAAGGACGACATGATCCGCAGCCACCTCCTCCCAGCCACGTACAAGTCCACTGGTTTCTTGGGACTGTAAATCATCCCTAAAAGACTGCTGCTGATGATGCTGAGTGCCAGCCTCCACCTCCATGCTGACACAATCCTCCTCCTCCTCTTCTTCCTGTGCGATGGGTGGGACAGAAGGAACACTGTCTGGGTAAAGGGGGCCTTGAGAGGCAAGGAAGTCCTCCTCTTCCTGCCTCTGTTCTGCCTCAAGTGCCCTGTCCATTATTCCACGCAGCGTGTGCTCCAACAGGTGGACAAGAGGTACAGTGTCACTGATGCATGCACTGTCACTGCTCACCATCCTCGTGGCCTCCTGAAATGGTGCCAGGACAGTGCATGCATCCCTGATCATGCCCCACTGGCGTGGAGAAAAAAAACCAAGCTCCCCTGACCCTGTCCTGGTGCCGTAGTCGCACAGGTACTCATTGATGGCCCTCTGCTGCGTGTGCAGCCGCTGCAGCATGGCCAACGTTGAGTTCCACCTGGTGGGCATGTCACATATAAGGCGGTTCTTGGGCAGGTTCAACTCCTTTTGCAGCTCAGCCAGGCGAGCACTGGCATTATAAGATCTGCGGAAATGCACACAGACTTTCCTGGCCTGCCTCAGGACATCCTGTAAGCCAGGGTACCTGCCCAAGAACCGCTGCACCACCAGGTTAAGGACGTGAGCCACACAGGGCACATGGGTCAGTTGTCCCTGTCGGAGGGCGGAGAGGAGGTTGGTGCCATTGTCGCAAACCACCATTCCTGGCTTAAGCTGGCGTGGCGTCAACCACCTCTCGGCCTGGCCCTGCAGAGCAGACAGGACCTCTGCCCCAGTGTGGCTTCTGTCCCCCAAACACACCAGCGCAAGCACGGCATGGCATCTTTTTGCCTGCGTACTTGCATAGCCCCTTGAACGGCTACGGAGCACCGCTGGTTCAGAGGACAAACCACAGGAAGAGGCCATGGAGGAAGAAGAAGAGGAGGGGGTGGAGGAGAGAGGTGTGTCACAACCAGTAGTAGCATTTTGGAGGCGTGGCGGTGGAACAACCTCCAACACTACTGCACCTTGTCCTGCATCCTTCCCAGCTGCCAAAAGAGTGACCCAATGGGCCGTGAAAGAAAGGTAACGTCCCTGTCCATGCCTGCTGGACCATGAGTCAGCGGTAATATGCACCTTACCGCTGACCGCCCTGTCCAGCGAGGCCAAGACATTGCCTTCCACATGCCGGTAGAGAGCCGGAATAGCCTTCCGTGAGAAAAAGTGGCGTTTGGGAACCTGCCACTGAGGAACCGCACATTGCACAAACTCACGGAAGGGGGCCGAGTCTACCAACTGAAAAGGCAGCAGTTGAAGCGCTAGCAATTTAGCCAAGCTAGCATTCAACCGCTGGGCATGTGGATGGCTGGGAGTGAACTTCTTTCGACGGTCCAGCAGCTGGGGCAGGGAAATTTGCCTGCTAGAATCGGACGTCGGTGTACTGCTAGCAGAGTGGCCGCAACTACTTGGCTGTGACACACCTAATTCTACACCTTCATTCCTCTCAGTGCATGTTTCAGAGAGGACTGAAGTTATAGTGGGGTTGGAGATCCCAGCTGATGCGGTGCAAGGAGAGGTCCGCTTTGTTCTTTGGTGTGGGTCTTTGAGGTAGGCTTGCCAACGAGCTGCATGGCAGGTCAACATATGTCTGGTCAGGCATGTGGTACCCAAGCGGCTGATGTTTTGGCCACGCGATATACGCTTGAGACATATGTTGCAAACAGCAGCTGTGCGATCTGATGCACTAGCCTCAAAAAAGGCCCACACCAAAGAACTTTTTGAATGACGGGCAGAGGCAGCGCCCTGCACAGGCGGAGCTCTGCGGTGTGATTCCGTCGGTGTACTGCCCTTACGCTGGCCACCAAAGGGCATCCTGCCTCGTTGGAGATGTGCCTCCTCCTCATCCTCCTCCTCCTCCTCTCTCCTATTAGGCACCCACGTGGAGTCAGTGACCTCATCATCCCCTCCCTCCTCATCACTGGATCCAATCTGGCAGTATGCTGCAGCTGCTGGAACATGACTGCCAGATTGGTGTCCTTCTTGAGCATCCCCTCTGTCTGCTCTCACGCTACTGCCTTCCTGTAGCTGGGTTTCATCATCAGACCCTTCGAAACGCTGGGCATCCTCCTGGAGCATGTACCCAACACTGTGCTCAAACAGTTCGGGGGACTCCTCAGGAGGAGGACATGGTGGGTCTAGGGAAGGAGTGACTGATGATGAGTCTGACATTGATACCAGGGAAGAGGACGCTTTGGCAGCTGCTTTGCCAGTACCCTGAGCCTGGGTGAGAGAGGATGAGGAGGAGGAGGAGGTCTTGGTCATCCACTCTACCAAGTCTTCGGCATGATGTGGCTCAACATGTCCAGCTGCCGAAAAGAAGGACAAGCGTGTCCCATGGCCATGTGCTGATGACAATGCACTGCGTCCACGACCAGCACTGTTGCCCCCAGACACAGAGCCTGCTTGCCCTCTTTTATTGCCTCCTGACTGTCTGCCTCTCCTTGTTTGCCTTCCAGACATTCTAATAGATGGCCTGCAGGGAGATGGGAAAAAAGCAATAAGGGCTACCTTCAGGTGTCCTTCTCTGTCCCTTTACTTAAGGATTTCTAAATATGGTTGAGGATGATTGCTTTTGCACAGAATAGCACAACGACAATTTCCCTGACTGTCCAAAAAACAAGGATTTCAAAGATGGTTGATGAGGAATGCTTTAGCACAGTATAGCACAAGGAGAATTTCCCTCACTGTCCTTCCCTGTCCCTAGAAACAAGGATTATCACAGTGAAAGAAACTGACACTCTTCCTACCTATAGTTTTCTGTCCCTAGAAAAAATGTTTTTTTAAAGATGGTTGATGATCAATGCTTTAGCACACTATAGCACAAGGAGAATTTCCCTCACTGTCCTTCCCTGTCCCTAGAAACAAGGATTATCACAGTGAAAGAAACTGACACTCTTCCTACCTATAGTTTTCTGTCCCTAGAAAAAATGTTTTTTTAAAGCTGATTGATGATCAATGCTTTAGCACACTATAGCACAAGGAGAATTTCCCTCACTGTCCTTCCCTGTCCCTAGAAACAAGGATTATCACAGTGAAAGAAACTGACACTCTTCCTACTGTGACAGCAGGAAGGTAAAGTCACCTGGTTGCATCCAGGGGGGTAGGTATATTTCTCCCAGATTCAGGCTTTATGCCGACTTATACAACTAGGGAGAGTGCTGGGCGTCGTGCAGGCAGGGAGTTGATGAGACCAGCTGAAGCTTGTCAGCTTGTTTAAGGCCTCTATAAAAACTCCCAGCTTCATTAGGTGTTTGCTCATGCCTGGACCCAGACCTGTGTGGACTGTCTAGGGAGAGTGAACCCCTGTGCGGTGAGACAAAGCCTGTGTGGCTATTTGTTTGGACATTTACTAAACCAGGGACTTAGGGACTAGGACAGCACCAGGCTGATCCCAGTTGTTAGTTAGGGAAACCTGCATGTTTAGTCAGAGGTCAAGCTGACCAGGATTTATTTTGTTTATGTTTCTTTTTGCTTTGCTGTGTTTTTGTCACTGTAAATAGAGAAATAAACCGCACCTTTTGATCTTGAAAACCACAACCTCCGTCTGCTGGGCCTGTTTTTGTGTGGGGAGCCCATCCAGGGGGTCACACACACCCGCTACCGAGCTAACCCCCACACAGTTGGTGGAGAACCAGTGGCAGTTTTTTTTTAAGCCAGCATGGAGGAGATACTGAAACAGCTGGCTCTAGCAAATGCCAATCAACAGCAGACAAATGCAGGTTTGCAAAAGAGCCTTGCAGCTCAACAACAGAGCTTCGCAGCCCAGCAACAAGCCCAGCAGCAATCTGAGGCCCGCTTCATAGACCTGTTGCAGAAGCAAGAGCAGAGACTACAACAACAGATGGAAGCAGTAATGCAGCAACGTCCGCAGACCAGTGAGGAAAGCCGTCCCACTAATACCGCGTCCTTTGGGGTGAGTCGTTTATTGACAAAAATGACTGGAGAGGATGATCCAGAGGTATTTTTGACCACATTTGAAAGGACTGCTGAAAGAGAAAAGTGGCCTGAGGAGCAGTGGGCTGGACTGGTGGCTCCTCTGTTAACTGGTGAATCGCAGAAAGCTTACTATGACCTAGAGCCTGACCAAGCAAAAGACTATGTGATGCTAAAAGCTGAAATATTGGCAAGGCTGGGTGTCACCCTGGCTGTCCGGGCTCAGCGTGTGCATAACTGGACTTTCCAGCTTGGAAAACCCCCCAGGTCTCAAATGTATGATCTCATTCACCTGAGCAGGAAGTGGCTACAGCCAGAGACTTTGTCCGCACCGGAGATTGTGGAACGTGTTGTGATGGATCGTTTCTTGAGAGCTCTTCCTACCGCCATTCAAAAGTGGGTAAGCCATGGAGACCCAGAAACGGCCGGTAAACTTGTGGATCGTGTAGAGAGATACTTGGCTGCAGAGAACCTGACGGCCTCTTCCAGAGACTCTCGGACTTTCCACCCTAAGACCAGACCATCCCCAGGGGCGGATAAGATGATTCCAAGGGGTGAGGGTGGAGAGAGTGAGAGGGTGGGAGCTCTGCCCAGGGTTTGGCGAGAACAGCCTGGGAAGTCGGGGGCTCAAGAGGCAGCCAAAAGGATTGTTTGCTACCGCTGCCGGCAAGCGGGACATATTGCAGCAAATTGCCCGGTTGTGGAGGAACCCATGCAATGTGACTTTCTGACGGACAGACGTCAGTCGCTGTGTGCGACAGTCGCATGCACTGCCATTCGGGGAACTGAGAAACATTTATGCAAAATGTGTATTAATGGTAGAAATGTTGTGGTATTACTGGATTCAGGTAGCCTTGTGACCCTGATAAAGGCTGAATTAGTTAAAACAGAGGTCTCTGGGAATAGCAAGGTAGCTGTTATTTGTGTGCATGGGGACACCCGAGAGTATCCAGTGACTACGGTGTGTTTCAAGACCCCCAAAGGTACCCTCTCTCATCCAGTGGGGTTAGTATCTCAACTACCGCATGATGCCATTGTGGGAAGGGATTTTCCGAAGTTCTGGGAACTGTGGGATGATCCTGAGCCCCCCACTGGTGCCCCTATGTACCAGGAAGGTGATAGCCAGAACTCCTCTGAGAGTGGTGAGGACTCTCCAGAATTTCCCTTGTCAGTATTGGCAGGCGAGACTCAAGAAACTGGAGAGGAGCCCACCTCCTCAGACGAAAACCTACCGTCTGTGGAGTTTTCTGATCTTGAGGTTCACAGGGAAAATTTTGCCACAGAACAGTTAAAAGACCCCGCCCTAATAAAGGCACGGGAAAACGTAGTGGAAATAGATGGCGAGTTAGTGAACCCAGATAATACCTGCACTTACCCATACTTCAGCGTAGAGAAGGACCTACTGTATCGGGTGGCCAAAAGGGCAGAAGAAACCGTTGAGCAGCTTGTGGTGCCCAAACCTTACAGGAAGTTGGTGTTGGAGTTGGCCCATGGGCACATTCTTGGAGGTCATCTGGGGACAGAGAAAACCCGAGAGAGGGTATTACAGAGATTCTATTGGCCTGGGGTGATGAAGGACATAGAAAATTATTGTTCCTCCTGCCCTGTGTGTCAGAGGTCGGCCCCGATGCCACATTTCCGTAGCCCGCTGGTCCCTCTACCCATCATTGAGGTCCCGTTTGAGAGGATCGCAATGGATTTGGTAGGTCCTATAATCAAGTCCGCTAGGGGGCACCAGTACATATTAGTTATAATGGACTATGCCACCCGTTATCCAGAAGCGATCCCTCTCCGAAATACCTCGGCCAAAACCATAGCCAAAGAGCTATCTCTTGTTTTTAGCCGGGTGGGTATTTGTAAAGAACTGCTTACGGACCAAGGTACACCCTTTATGTCCCGGGTTATGAAAGAGCTGTGTAAATTGTTCAAAGTGACGCAATTGCGTACGTCTGTGTATCACCCCCAAACCGATGGGCTGGTTGAAAGATTCAACAAAACCCTAAAACAAATGTTGAAGAAAGTGGTGGATAGAGATGGAAAGGATTGGGACTGTCTACTTCCTTATTTGATGTTTGCTATTAGGGAGGTGCCCCAATCCTCTACGGGATTCTCCCCCTTTGAGTTACTGTATGGGAGACACCCAAGAGGGCTGTTGGATATTGCCAAGGAAACTTGGGAAAGTGAGAGTTCTCCCCACAGGAGTGTGATTGAGCATGTCGCCCTGATGCAAGATCGAATTGCACAGGTAATGCCCATCGTGAAGGAACATTTGGCCCAAGCGCAGTTGGCACAGCAGAGAGTGTACAACCGTGGAGCCAAGACCCGTACCTTTTCCCCCGGGGGATAGGATATTGGTACTTGTCCCTACGGTTGAAAGTAAATTCCTTGCCAAATGGCAAGGCCCCTACGAGATAATGGAAAAAGTGAGCGAAGTGAATTACAAGGTCAGACAACCAGGAAGGCGAAAGCCCGAACAGATCTATCACGTTAATCTGTTGAAAGCCTGGAGGGATAGAGAGTCCCTAGTCGCAGAAACTTGGTCACCAGCTCAAACTGGTTGCGTGGTTCCAGAGGTTGGAATAGCAGCCACCTTGTCACAACCCCAACAACAGGAGGTTAAGGAGTTTGTGCTTCGCAACAAGGAGGTGTTCTCTGAGCTGCCGGGACAAACATCTGGGGTAGAGCATGATATTATTACCCCGCCCGGTGAAAGGGTGAAGTTAAAACCCTATCGGATCCCAGAGGCCCGACGGGAGGCAATACGGGAGGAAGTACAGAAAATGCTGAACTTAGGGGTGATAGAGGAGTCCCAAAGTGATTGGTCTAGTCCCATTGTGTTGGTGCCTAAACCGGATGGGAGCTGGCGATTTTGTAACGATTTTCGTCAGTTGAACAAAGTTACAAAATTTGACACCTACCCCATGCCACGTATAGATGAGTTGATCGACCGGCTGGGAACAGCCCGATACATGACGACTCTTGACCTCACAAAAGGGTATTGGCAAATTCCCCTGGCCAAGTCGGCCAAAGAGAAAACCGCATTTGTAACCCCAGACGGGGCGTTCCAATATAAGAGAATGCCGTTCGGGTTACAGAATGCGCCGGCCACATTCCAGCGGAAAATGGACCAGATACTGAGGCCCCATCGGAAGTATGCTGCGGCTTACCTGGATGACGTAATTGTCCATAGCACAGATTGGGCCTCACATCTGCCAAAAGTGCAAGCAGTCCTAGACTCTATCCGGGAAGCGGGGTTTACGGCTAACCCCAAGAAGTGTACCATTGGGCAGGAGGAGGCCAAATATCTTGGGTACACCATTGGCAGGGGAGTAATAAAACCCCAACTCAACAAAGTCGAGGCCATCCAGAGTTGGCCACGTCCCAACAGCAAGAAGCAGGTACGAGCCTTTCTGGGAATCGCGGGTTATTATCAGCGCTTCATTCCCCACTTTGCTTCTAAGGCTGTGCCCCTAACCAACCTGACGAAAGGGAAAGGGTCGGTCATGATTAAATGGACCCCCGAGGCTGAGGCAGCATTCCAATTCTTGAAACAAGCCTTATGTAGCCAGCCAGTGTTGTACTCACCCGACTTCTCTAAAGACTTTGTCGTACAAAGTGATGCGTCAGATGTGGGGTTAGGAGCAGTATTGTCCCAGGTCTGGAACGGGGAAGAGCACCCAGTCATTTACCTCAGCAGGAAGTTGAAGTCCCATGAGGTAAATTACGCCACGGTTGAAAAGGAGTGTTTAGCGGTGAAGTGGGCTCTAGATTCCCTTCGGTACTATCTGCTAGGTAGGCACTTTGACATGGTTACGGATCACGCTCCGTTAAAGTGGATGGCTCAAAACAAGGAGACAAATAGAAGAGTAAATAGGTGGTTCCTGGCCCTACAGGAATTCAACTTCACAGTAAAGCATCGCCCTGGCGTTCAAATGGGGAATGTGGATGCTTTGTCTCGAGTACATGAATGCCTGATTGCTGGTGTTCCAACCCCAAGGTTAAAACAAGAGGGGGGGGTATGTGACAGCAGGAAGGTAAAGTCACCTGGTTGCATCCAGGGGGGTAGGTATATTTCTCCCAGATTCAGGCTTTATGCCGACTTATACAACTAGGGAGAGAGTTGATGAAGCCCAGCTGAGGCTAGTGGGCTCATGGATGATTCATACCTCTAGGGAGAGGGCTGGGCGTCGTGCAGGCAGGGAGTTGATGAGACCAGCTGAAGCTTGTCAGCTCATTTAGGCCTCTATAAAAACTCCCAGATTCATTAGGTGTTTGCTCATGCCTGGACCCAGACCTGTGTGGACTGTCTAGGGAGAGTGAACCCCTGTGCGGTGAGACAAAGCCTGTGTGGCTATTTGTTTGGACATTTACTAAACCAGGGACTTAGGGACTAGGACAGCACCAGGCTGATCCCAGTTGTTAGTTAGGGAAACCTGCATGTTTAGTCAGAGGTCAAGCTGACCAGGATTTATTTTGTTTATGTTTCTTTTTGCTTTGCTGTGTTTTTGTCACTGTAAATAGAGAAATAAACCGCACCTTTTGATCTTGAAAACCACAACCTCACAATATATATATATATATATATATATATATATATACATCCCACCTTTGTGCAGCTACATCTCACTGCAGGCCATTAGTATGTCTGGAAGGCAAACAAAGAGAGGCAGACAGTCACGAGGCAATAAAGGAGGGCAAGCAAGCTCTGTGTCTAGAGGCAACAGTGCTGCTGGTCGTGGACACGGTGCATTCTCATCAGCACGTGGCCGTGGGACAAGCTTGTCCTTCTTTTCGGCAGCTGGCCATGTTGAGCCGCAACATGTCCATGATTTGGTAGAGTGGATGACCAAGCCGTCCTCATCCTCCTCATCCTCTCTCACCCAGGCTCAGGGTACTTTGTCTGGCAAAGCAGCTGCCAAAGCGGCCTCTTCCCTCGGCTCAATGGCATCAGTCACTCCTTTCCTAGCCCCACCATGTCCTCCTGAGGAGTCCCCCGAACTGTTTGACCACAGTGTTGGGTACATGCTCCAGGAGGATGCCCAGCGTTTTGAAGGCTCCGATGATGGAACCCAGCTGGAGGAAGGCAGTAACGTGAGCCCAGAGAGAGGGGGTAGTAACGTGAGCCCAGAGAGAGGGGGTGCCCAACAAGGACAGCTATCTGGCAGTCACGTTCCTACAGCTGCAGCATACTGCTGAATTTGCTCCAGTGATGAGGAGGGAGGGGATGATGAGGTCACTGACTCCACATGGGTGCCTGATAGGAGAGAGGAGGAGGAGGCACATCTTCAACAAGGCAGGATGCCCTCTAGGGGTCACTTTAAGGGCAGCACACCGACTGCATCACACCGCAGAGCTCCGCATGTGCAGGGCGCTGCTGTCTCTGTGCGTTATTCCAAAAGTTCTTTGGTGTGGGCCTTTTTTCAGACGTGTGCAGCAGATCGCACCATTGCCATTTGCAACATATGTCTGAAGCGTATCTCACGTGGCCAAAACATCAGCCACTTGGGCACCACGTGCTTGGCCAGACATATGTTGGCCTGTCATGCAGTCCGTTGGCAGGCATACCTAAAAGAACCACACCAAAGAACAAAGCAGACCTCTCCTTGCTCCTCATCAGCTGAGATCTCCAACCCCACGATACCTTCAGTCCTCTCTGAAACATGCACTGAGAGGAATGAAGGTGTAGAATTAGGTGTGTCAAAGTCACAGCCAAGTACTTGCGGGTAATCTCCTTTCGGTACACCGACGTCCGATTCTAGCAGGCAAATTTCCCTGCCCCAGCTGCTGCACCGCCGAAAGAAGTTCACTCCCAGCCATCCACATGCCCAGCGGTTGAATGCTAGCTTGGCTAAATTGCTAGCGCTTCAACTGCTGCCTTTTCAGTTGGTAGACTCGGCCCTCTTCCGTGAGTTTGTTGAATGTGCGGTTCCTCAGTGGCAGGTTCCCAAACGCTACTTTTTCTCACGGAAGGCGATTCCGGCTCTCTACCGGCATGTGGAAGGCAATGTCTTGGCTTTGCTGGACAGGGCGGTCAGTGGTAAGGTGCATATTACCGCTGACTCATGGTCCAGCAGGCATGGACAGAGATGTTACCTATCTTTCACGGCCCATTGGGTGACTCTGCTGGCAGCTGGAAAGGATGCAGGACAAGGTGCAGTAGTGTTGGAGGTTGTTCCGCCACCACACCTCCAAAATGCTACTACTGGTGATTCTGACACACCTCTCTCCTCCACCTCCTCTTCTTCTTCCTCCATGGCCTCTTCCTGTGCTTTGTCCTCTGAACCAGCGGTGCTCTGTAGGCGTTCAAGGGGCTACGCAAGTGTGCAGGCAAAAAGATGCCATGCCGTGCTTGAGCTGGTGTGCTTGGGGGACAGGAGCCACACTGGGGCAGAGATTCTGTCAGCTCCACAGGGGCAGGCTCAAAGGTGGTTGACGCCACGCCAGCTTAAGCCAGGAAAGGTGGTTTCCGACAATGGCACCAACGTCCTCTCCGCCCTCCGACAGGGACAACTGACCCATGTGCCCTGTTTGGCTCACGTCCTTAACTTGGTGGTGCAGCGGTTCTTGAGCAGGTACCCAGGCTTACAGGAGGTCCTGAAGCAGGCCAGGAAACTCTGTGGGCATTTCCGCCGGTCATATAATGCCAGTGGTCGGCTGGCTGACCTGCAAAAGGATTACAACCTTCCCAAGAACCGCCTAATCTGTGACATGCCCACCAGGTGGAACTTAACGTTGGCCATTCTGCAGCGGCTGCACACGCAGCAGAGGGCTATCAATGAGTATCTGTTGCAATATGGCACCAGGACAGTGTCAGGGGAGCTTGGATTTTTTTCCCCACCCCAGTGCACCATGATCAGGGAAGCATGAACTGTCCTGGCACCATTTGAGGAGGCCACGAGGATGGTGAGCAGTGACAGTGCATGCATCAGTGACACTGTGCCTCTTGTCCACCTGTTGGAGCACATGCTGCGTGGAATAATGGACAGGGCACTTGAGGCAGAACAGAGGCAGGAAGAGGAGGACTTCCTTACCTCTCAAGGCCCCCTTTATCCAGACAGTGTTCCTGCTGGCCCAGCTATCACGCAGGAAGAGGACGAGGACAAGGAGGAGGAGGAGGATTATTGTGTCAGCATGTAGTTGGAGCCTAGCACTCAGCATCAGCAGCAGTCTTCAAGGGATCAATTACAGTCCCAAGACACCCATGGACTTGTACGTGGCTGGGAGGAGGTGGCTGCGGATCATGTCGGATCATGTCGTCCTCAGTGACCCAGAGGACTCTGCACCGAATGCCTCAGCAAACCTACGCTGCATGGCCTCCCTGATCCTGCAAAGCCTGCGCAAGGATCCTCGTATTTGTGGTATCAAGGAGAGGGATCATTACTGGCTGGCAACTCTCCTTGATCCACGTTACAAGGGTAAGGTTGCGGACCTTATCTTGCCGTCGCAGAGGGAGCAGAGGATGAAGCATCTTTGGGAGGCATTGCAGAAAGGTCTGTGCAACGCGTTCCCAGAGACTGGGGACCGAGCACCTGAATAGGGGGCTGGGGCAGTGGCGACCATAGATAGGTTCATGCAATGCATGAACCTATCTATGGTGATAGACAGGTGGCAGGAGAGAGGGGGCGGCGCCAGTGCGCCCTTTATGGACGCACCGCTACTAAGCAAGACCTTACATGTGTATTTCATTACTCTTACAAACCTACGGGTTGGAGCAAGACAAGTGTGCTGTGCTGAAGAACTGGTGGAGGGTATTTGGTGTTCTGATCTGTTAACCTCAAAATTCTCTGAAGTCTGGTCCCGGGACAGGTAGAAACAGACCAATGGCACTGGCTAAGGTGGAGAAGCGGTCCTTCTGGTGTAGGGCCTAATGGGATGAAGAAACCAATAGTCATCTGCGAGTGGTAACTCACACACCTATTAACTTTAATGCGCAGCAGTGGCGGAAGACTGTGTCTGTATCCCGACTCCCGAGTGAATGGAAGCAAGCAAACATTCATTGATGGGCACTAGTGAGGCTGCATTTGATGGGCGCTGGTGAGGCTGCATTGATGGGCGCTGGTGAGGCTACATTGATGGGCGCTGGTAGGCTGCATTGATGGACGCTGGTAGGCTGCATTGATGGGCGCTGGTGAGGCTACATTGATGGGCGCTGGTGAGGCTGCATTTGATGGGCGCTGGTGAGGCTGCATTGATGGGCGCTGGTGAGGCTACATTGATGGGCGCTGGTGAGGCTACATTGATGGGCGCTGGTGAGGCTACATTGATGGGCACTGGTGAGGCTGCATTTGATGGGCGCTGGTGAGGCTACATTGATGGGCGCTGGTGAGGCTACATTGATGGGCGCTGGTGAGGCTACATTGATGGGCACTGGTAGGCTGCATTGATGGGCGCTGGTAGGCTGCATTGATGGGCGCTGGTAGGCTTCATTGATGGGCAATAGTGAGGCTGCATTTGATGGGCGCTTCATTAAAAAGGTTAGGTATACATGGGCAGGGGGAAGGGGGTGGAGTCAGGGGTGGAGCAAATGGGGGATGACAAAATGAGGTTTCGCCTAGGGTGTCAAAAATCCTTGCACCAGCCCTGTGTGTAATCACTTCATAGTCACTCCATAGTCTGCTCCAGTGAGGGCACAGAAGTAAAACAGAAGAACCCTCCAGTGATTCTGATAGGACACATGAAATGTTCTTCTCTTTTGATAACACGGTTGAACTTTGTACCAAACCTTCATAGGAACATGTTATAGTTATAGGGCTAGTCTTCAATATTGTTGACTTGGAGAAGATGATGAGACCACTGCAATATAAATTCTGCTTCATCTGTATGAAGAGTAACTAGGTTGGCTATAATGAGGAACGAGGAAGATTGTGACATCCACATGAGAATTTATTAGGAGCTCAAAGCTCAGCCTGTGTTTCTGCCTTTACATCAGGGGTCTCAAACTGGCGGCTCTCTGGCTGTTGTGGAACTACAAGTCCCATCATGCCTCAGCCTGTGGGAGTCGTGCTTGTAACTGTCAGCCTTGCAATGCCTCATGGGACTTGTAGGGATATATGAGAAAATAGGTTTGGGACTTTATGTGACGCATGCAGCCAGGGAGGCAACACAACATAATAATACTAATGACGATGTCTGGTGGGTAAACCATATTTGTGACAATATATCTTGCATAATACCAGAATACATACAATATTATATAGTAATACAAGGAAACTTTAATTCGATAACATAGTACATAGTAGCAAAGTAACATAATGGCATAGCAGCATAATATAATCACAATGGTAAAATAGAGAAAACACCAGACTCATTGTTGCATGTCTCCACAGTAACAACATAATAAAAAGTCCAAAAGAGCATATTATAGATAATGTATAAAAATAGTACAAGAGGCATCTAATAGCTTAACGCGTTTCGTGGCTATGTTGCCACTCTTCAGGAGAAGATGCGATGTAGATGTCTATAAAGATATTAAGCTAGATATTAGATTGAGTATTATAATAGAGAGAATAGTACAGGAACAAATCCCCCACTCATACTTACAGACCAACCATGAGTCTGGGCACAGGCGAATGGGGGCAAAGGGCCGTCCGGGCGGGTGGATCATCATCCTGGGAGCTGAGGCGGTGATTCCCAAGACACAGATGGACTAATCAGCAGAAGAAGTAGTCCCCGGGAACAAATACACCGTGGATAGTGGAGCGTAGTGTGAGCCACATGTAGAAAGCCCATCTATAAAAAATATAATTATGTATATAATGTAATAAAACATATAGGTGTTTATATCATGGAGACTAATAGTTTGATAGAGGGTACTAATATGTGACCGAGTAGTGGTGGGCAAGCACAGTGACAGGGCCTGGACAAAAAGCAAGTCAATAAATAGTGAAAAAAGTGGTAAATCCCAACCAGGGGAGACCACCGGTATGTGAATAGAAACTATGGTTTACCCACCAGACATCATCATTAGTATTATTATGTTGTGTTGCCTCCATAAAGTCCCAAACCTTTTTTCTCATATATCCCAATATTGGGGATGGAGATACATTCTAATGTCCTCATATAAAGTCCAAAACTGTTTCTTCTCTTCTTTTCATTGTCATGGCCCGCCAGTTTGAGACCCCCTGCTTTACAACCTTATACCTTTACTTATCTAATCTGCCTTGGTACTTCATACATAAGGTCTTCAGTGGGTGGGCTGTAGATACCAACCCCCAGGAGTGCAATCTTAACTTAAAATAAGATATATTGGACCTCCGAGAAAGCTCCAGGTTTGGGAAGTAAAATGGGACATCTACAGAAATGTGATGATATATTTATTTTATTTATTTTTTTGCAGGAATGTAAAACCGAGAAGAGACAGAAACTCCAAGGTAACTGAACAATATTGACTTTTATTTTCAATTCTTTATTTCAAGAAGGTACACGGGTTATACAGGAACATCAAGAATGTTGAACATATAAGTGGGTTATCTGCACCCTTTAAGCCACATGCCCGGTTAACACAGCGTCGTCAGTAGGTAAACAAAGGAAGTGAGTGACAGACAATGAACCTCAAGGACTAGGAAGTCTCTGCATCCCGCATACATTTTTGACGGCCATCACCATTTTATTTATTGGTGAAAAGACTAATGCCGCGTACAGACGACCGGTTTTCCTGTCGTCATGCAAAAAAAACCAACGTTTTTCTCGACGTGATTTGTCGTGATTTCTCTCAAGCCTGCCTTGCATACACATGTTCAGGAGAAAAACCTCTCGGGCAAAGCGCGGTGACGTACAACACGTACAACGGCACTATAAAGGGGAGGTTCCTTTCGAATGGCGCCACCCTTTGGGCTGCTTTTGCTGATCTCCTGTTAGTAAAGTTTGGTGAGAGACGTTTCGCGTTTTTTAGCCTCGTGCTCTTCAGTCCGTTACAGCGTGACGAATGTGCTATCTCCATTATAAAACGCTACTTTTACCAGAACGAGCGCTCCCGTCTCATCACTTGATTTTGAGCATGCGCGTTTCTTTTCCCCTCGGAAAAGCATACACACGAGCGGTTTTCACGACGAGAAAAAGAACGACGGGGGAAAAACGACGAGAAAGAATAGAGCGGGTTTCTCTTAGAGAAAACTGCTATGGAGCCTACACACGACCGTTTTTCACGATCGATCTAAAAAATGGCAGTTTTCTCGTCATGAAAAACGTGTACGCGGTATAAAAAGTAAGAGAGAGAAACAAAAAAGAATAAGGATTGAGGGAACAGGTAAGACCCAGAGGGAGCATTAGCGAAGATGTTGAAAGAGAAAAAGGGGGGGGTCAACCACCGGCCAGCACCTCCAACAACGTCTGAGGAACCTTTCCAGTAGGCACAGCTCCCAGGGGGGCTTATTCACCAGCTCCGCGTGTTCCTCCGAGTAGACGAATTTGCGCCAGTAAAACCACTTCTTGAGGTATTTCTCCCGGAGGCCCCTATCAGTGGCCACCAGGTCCTCCATCCGCGCCCATCAGTGCCCCCCTAACAGTGCCCATCCGTGCCACCTATCAGTGCCACCCATAAGTACTCATCAATGCCACCCATAAGTACCCATCAGTGCCACCTACGAGTGCCCATCAGTGCCACCTATGAGTGCCCATCAGTGCCGCATACCAGTGCCACCTATCAGTGCCCATTAGTGCCGCCTATCAGTGCCCATCAGTGCCACCTATCAGTGCCCATTAGTGCCGCCTATCAGTGCCCATCAGTGCCACCTATCAGTGCCCATCATCAGTGCCACCTCATCGGTTTCTCCTTATCAGTGCCTGTCAGAGCAGCCATATCAGTGCCTGTCAGAGCAGCCATATCAGTGCCTGTCAGAGCAGCCATATCAGTGCCCGTCATTGAAGAAGAAAAGATACTTATTTACAAAAAAAAATAACAGAAACAAAGAAAAACTTTTATTTTTTCCAAATTTTCAGTCTTTTTTTACTTGTTGTGCAAAAAATAAAAAATCGCAGAGATGATCAAATACCACCAAAAGAAAGCTCTATTTGTGGGGAAAAAAATGATAAAAAATTTGTTTGGGTACAGTGTAGCATTAACCGCGCAATTGTCATTCAAATTGCCACAGCGATGAAAGCTGAAAATTGGTATTGAGGTGGTCAAACTGAAACTATCCAAGGATAATACATTCTCCAATACTTGACGTGACTTTTCTATATTTACCAGGCCTTGTACGCTGCTGCACATTGACCCGTGTTATATGGGGAAAACACAGCGGATATTTATTTCTATTATCCAAGCGAGTGGAACAAAAAAAAAAAACGAAAACCGGTCTGTTCAGTTGAGCATGAGTCAACATTCCTGTATGTTAAGTCATTGACAGCGCCCTCTATTGTTCCACCGAAAGTGAAAGACATTTCGGAGGAAACCTTAACCGCTTAATGGAAGGAAAGATTACCCCGGGGGGCTTTGAATTGCAGCAAAAAATAGGTGGTGTTAGATAAATACAACAATATTTTATTGAGGATGTTTCACAGAGAACATGTCTGTTGAAATGAAACAGATATATCAGGTAATAACAATGGTACATATACATAATAATGGATGACCATAGTACATAAGCCGCGGGGGCAGTATACAATACATAAAATAAGATAAAATGTAATCAACATGGTAAAAACCAGACGCGTTTCGACCTTATCAATAGCGGTCATCTTCAGGGGGTAAAATGGAGATGCCCTTAGCGGCTAGGGAAGGGGGAATTTCTCATGCGCTGGGTCTGTAGGCCAACCGAGGATCCTGTGGCTGCGGCCAATGCACCCCATGGCCCATAGGGAGGCGGGAAGGGCAAGATGGAAAGAAAAACCGAGCTGAGTGGGTAGGCCAACTCCGGGCCCACAAGAGGCCACACTGAAGCCCCACGCATGAGGGCGGCGTGGGATCTATCTAGATCCCACACAGCCACTATCATGGACAGACCTTAAATGGTATCCTGTTGAAACTTGGGGTGCCTGGTTTTCGGTTCCATTCTCCTGACTATCGCCTTGGCTCCTCGGGCTCCTCCCTCTGGACCCCCCTCATGCGTGGCGCTTCAGTGTGGCCTCTTGTGGGCCCGGAGTTGGAAATTCCCCCTTCCCTAGCCGCTAAGGGCATCTCCATTTATATATAATATACTATGGTCATCCATTATTATGTATATGTACCATTGTTATTACCTAATATTTCATTTCAACAGACATGTTCTCTGTGAAACATCCTCAATAAAATATTTTTGTATTTATCTAACACCACCTATTTTTTGCTGCAATTCAAAGCCCCCCGGGTTAATCTTTCCTTCCTACAACCATTTGGGGTGTGCAGCGCATTCACCCACTGTCCAGTATCGCTTTCCCTATGCTAACCTTAACCGCTTAATGACCAGGTCATTTTTTTGGCGATACGGCACTGTGACGCTTTTTACATGACAATTGCGCGGTCGTGCGACGTTGTAAACAAACAACATTGGCGTCCTTTTATCTCCACAAATAGAGATTTCTTTTGGTGGTATTTGATCACCTCTGCGCTTTTTGTTTTTTGCGCTATAAACAAACAAAAGAGCGACAATTATAAGAAAAAAACAAAACAATATTTTTTACTTTTTGCTACAATAAAAACCCAACCTAACCCAAATTTTTTTTAAATTCTTCATCAGTTTAGGCCAACATGTATTCTTCCACATATTTTTGGTAAAAAATTGCAATAGGCGTATATTGATTGGTTTGCGCAAAAGTTATAGGGGAGATATATATATATATATATATATATATATACAGTATATACTCGAGTATAAGTCGAGTTTTTCAGCACATTTTTTGTGCTGAAAATGCCCCCCTCGGCTTATACTCGAGTCACCTTTTTGTGCCTGATCTCCCGGATTTTGCGGACTCAGTACCGGCCGGCCATAGGTCCCCTGGACCCCAAACTTATCACACATGTAGCCTCTTCCTCTACAAGTGTGCAACGTTTTTTGTCTGGGGAACCTACAGCCGGGGAGCACCGATTTTTCAAACCCGGGCACCCCTTCCATAGACTCCCATGTTAAACGGCAATTTCTCTGGTGAATTTGGGGACCCGGTACCAGCGGGTCGTAGGTCCCCTGGACCCGGAACTTGGCACACATGTAGCCCCATTTCTCCTCTACAAGTGTGCAAAGCTTGTTGTCTGTGGGACCTACGGCCGGGGAGCAACGATTTTTCAAAACCGGGCACCCCTTCCATAGACTCCCATGTTAAACGTCAGTCTAGACATGGGCACAGTGAGGCATGGGCACAGTGAGGCAAAGTGAGGCATGCAGATGGACACCCTAGGCTTATACTCGAGTCAATACGGTTTCCCAGTTTTTTGTGGTAAAATTAGGTGCCTCGGCTTATATTCCGGTCGGCTTATACTCGAGTATATACGGTATGTGTGTGTATATATATATATATATATATATGAGATTTATTATATAATTTTTTTGATTTTACTAGTAAATCAGCGATTTTTAGCGGAACTGCGACATTGCGGCGGACACTTGACACTTTTTTGGGACCATTCACATTTATACAGCGATCAGAGATAGAAATAGCCACTGATTACTGTATAAATGTCACTGGCAGGGGAAGGGTTAACACTAGAGCAGAAAGAAAGAGGTTGGGACTTTGAGTGAAGCGAGCAAATTAGGAAGCAAAAATGATCTGTGTCGGTTTGATACTGTTTGATTTTAATGAATATTTCACAATTATATACATAACGGCACATTGGTTCATAATTCATAATCAATCTCAATTAATTAAATTGTTTTTACATATTGCACATAGGGAAATGATTCAAATGTAATAATTAGGGCTGTGGAAATTAACTATTAATTCCTCGATTAATCGATTAATTGTTTTGATCGATCAAAATTCTTTGGGCTTGCCGTGTCCATCTGAATGGCTCCTTAGCTGTGCCTTCATATCTGCATGCCGGCGGGACCTTACTATCTGCCACACGCAGGGGCCGTTACACTTCCCTCTATCAACCTGGGATTCTACAGCCATCCACTGGGAGTTGTGATAGTTCCCTTCACGGGACATCTACATGCCGACGGACTGATGTTAGCCCCTCCTCATCTGGATTCAGCAGTGGTATCGTTGTACACATTTTTATACCAGTATCATACTTAGATACATGTTTTTATGACTGGGAATCCACCTTGCAAGGAGATCAGCTAAAAGTAGTTGGATATCTATGTGCGTTATAATTAATCGAAATTAGTCGATTAATCGATTAAAAAAAAAAACGATTAATCGAACACGAAAATTTTAATCAGTAACAGCCCTAGTAATAATAAAACAATAAGCACAGAGTATGTAAAACTGCATTGGTGGAACATGATTGTGGCATCTGAAGCTCGACGCGTTTCGTGGCTACATTGCCACTCATCAGGAGCTGATGTATATTAGATGCCTATAAAAAGAGAGATATTAAACCAAAAAATGAGTCAGGCTTGCGTAAGAAGGGGTTAACACTAGGGGGTGATCAAAGGGGTTAAGTGTGTTCCCTAGGGAGGTGTTTCTAACTGTATGGGGGCTTGGCTGACTGGAGGAGGAGAGAGATCGCTGTTCCTAATCACTAGGAACAGACGATCTCTCTCTCCTCCCCTGACAGAACGGGGATCTGTTTGCTTACACTGACAGATCCCCGTTCTGCCTGTTTCTGGAGCGACTCGCTGGTTGGCTCCCCCGCTCGCGAATTGGCACACGGCATGCCTCTGGCGGCGCGTCCACAAATCGCTGTGTACGCGCCCTACGTACAATGACGCCAATTCGCGCAGGGGAGCCAACCTGCCACTGTGCAACTGCTGTGGGCGGTTTGTAACTGTAACAGACTAGTCAAAACTTTTTTTTTTTTTAGTTTTGGATGGAGTGGAGAGTAATTAGCAGGGCCGGTGCTACCACTAGGCAAACTAGGCAGCCGCCTAGGGCACACTGCTCCCTAGGGGCGCCCGGCCGCTGGTTTCCCTCCCATGTCTGCATGCTCATTAAACTGCAGCATGTAACTAACTCAGTCTCAGGCAGCTGCTCTGTCTCACCGGTAGTGTAATTAGAGGCGCAGCGCAGCACTGGAGCCAGCTCTAGAGGAAGCAGAGCCGAAGCTTGCTGTATAGCGCCGCATCCTGTCACATGGGCAGGGAAAAGGGGGTGGAGTCAGGGGTGGAGCCAATGGGGGCGGCAAAATGAGGTTTCGCCTAGGGTTATAACTCTATCCAAAATAAAATAAAAAGTTTTGCCCATAGTTCTACTTTAAACACAAACATCAACATTGTCAAGTCACCTCTCTATCAAGGTCTTAGCGTTAAAGGAGAAATGGATTTAACCACTTGCCTTTCCCTTTCCCTTTCACTTTCACCCCCTTCCTGCCCAGGTCAATTTCCAGCTTTCAGCGCTGTCACACTTTGAATGACAATTGCGCGGTCATGTGACACTGTACACATAGGATGTTTTTATAAAATAAAAAAATCACACAAATAGAGCTTTCTTTTCATTTTTTTTAATCACTGCGTTTTATTTTTTTATAAAAAAAAAGAAAAAAGACCGAAAATGTTGTAAAGAAAATAAATGTTTTTTTTTTTTTGCTTCTGTCAGTAAATTTTGTAAATAAGTAATTTTTCTTCTTCACTGATGTGCACTAATGAGGCAGCACTGAAGGGCACTGATGAGGAGGCACTAATATGCCGCATTGATGGGCATTGATAGGCGGCACAGGTGGGCACTGATAGGTGGCATGGATAGGCAGTACTGATGGGCGGCACTGATGGGCATTGACGGACGGCACTAATGGGCATTGATGGGCAGCACTGATGGGCACTAAAAGGCATCACTGACTGACATCACTAATGGGCACTGATTGGTGTCACTGATGGGCACTGATTGGTGTCACTGATGGGCACTGATTGGTGTCACTGGTCGGCATTGATTGGTGTCACTGATGGGCACTGATTGGTGTCACTGGTCGGCACTGATTGGTGTCACTGATGGGCACTGATTGGTGTCACTGATGGGCACTGATTGGTGTCACTGGTCGGCATTGATTGGTGTCACTGATGGGCACTGATTGGTGTCACTGATGGGCACTGATTGGTGTCACTGGTCGGCACTGATTGGTGTCACTGATGGGCACTGATTGGTGTCACTGATGGGCACTGATTGGTGTCACTGATCCGCACTGATTGGTGTCACTGATCCGCACTGATTGGTGTCACTGATGGGCACTGATTGGTGTCACTGATCCGCACTGATTGGTGTCACTGATGGGCACTGATTGGTGTCACTGATGGGCACTGAATGGTGTCACTGAACCGCACTGATTGGTGTCACTGAACCTCACTGATTGGTGTCACTGATGGGCACTGATTGTGTCACTGATGGGCACTGATTGGTGTCACTGAACAGCACTGATTGGTGTCACTGATCCTCACTGATTGGTGTCACTGATGGGCACTGATTGTGTCACTGATGGGCACTGATTGGTGTCATGATTGGTGTCACTGATGTGTACTGATTGGTGTCACTGTTGGGCACTGATTGGTGTCACTGATGGGCACTGATTGGTGTCACTGATGGGCACTGATTGGTGTCACTGATCTGCACTGATTGGTGTCACTGATCCGCACTGATTGGTGTCACTGATCCGCACTGATTGGTGTCACTGATCCGCACTGATTGGTGTCACTGATGGGCACTGATTGGTGTCATGATTAGTGTCACTGTTGGGCACTGATTGGTGTCACTGTTGGGCACTGATTGGTGTCACTGATGGGCACTGATTGGTGTCACTGATGGGCACTGATTGGTGTCACTGATGGGCACTGTTTGGTGTCACTGTTGGGCACTGATTGGTGTCACTGATGGGCACTGATTGGTGTCACTGATGGGCACTGTTTGGTGTCACTGATGGGCACTGATTGGTGTCACTGTTGGGCACTGATTGGTGTCACTGTTGGGCACTGATTGGTGTCACTGATGGGCACTGTTTGGTGTCACTGTTGGGCACTGTTTGGTGTCACTGATGGGCACTGATTGGTGTCACTGATGGGCACTGCTGGGGCTTTCCTGTAATGTGGGCAGGCGGCAAGTGGATATTCACTGCATCTGAGCACCACAAACCAAAAACTCTATTCATTTATAATATTCAAGGCAAACTCCCCCATCCATCCATGTCTCCATTCATCTATCCATGTCTCCATTCATCTATCCATGTCTCCATTCATCTATCCATGTCTCCATTCATCCATCCATGTCTCCATTCATTCATCCATCCATGTCTCCATTCATCCATCTATCCATGTCTCCATTCATCCATCTATCCATGTCTCCATTCATCCATCCACCCATGTCTCCATTCATCCATCCATCTATGTCTCCATTCATCCATCCATGTCTCCATTCATCCATCCATGTCTCCATTCAGCTATCCATGTCTCCATTCAGCAATCCATGTCTCCATTCATCCATCCATCCATGTCTCCATTCATCCATCCACGTCTTCATTCATCTATCCATGTCTCCATCCATCCATCCATGTCTCCATTCATCCATCCATGTCTCCATTCATCCATCCATGTCTCCATTCATCCATCCATGTCTCCATTCATCCATCCATGTCTCCATTCAGCTATCCATGTCTCCATTCATCCATCCATGTCTCCATTCATTCATCCATCCATGTCTCCATTCATCCATCCATGTCTCCATCCATGTCTCCATTCATCCATCCATCCATGTCTCCATTCATCCATCCATGTCTCCATTCATCTATCCATGTCTCCATTCATCCATCCATGTCTCCATTCATCTATCCATGTCTCTATTCAGCTATCCATGTCTCCATTCATCCATCCATCTATGTCTCCATTCATCCATCCATGTCTCCATTCATCTATCCATGTCTCCATTCAGCTATCCATCCATGTCTCCATTCATCCATCCATGTCTCCATTCATCTATCAATGTCTCCATGCTCTATTTTCTTGAAATCACCCCTAACATTTCTTAGCTGTGGCCATCTTGAGTAAGGGCAGATGATTCATGTAGCAGTTACTTCCAGGAAGTCATCTGCCCTTAACCATACCTCCCTATGCCTTAGCTCAGGCATGCAGGTGTTCCGTCAGATATGGCGACCCGTCAGAATTGGTAACAGAAGTGATGTCCCGTTGCCGTCATCTTGCTACACCCCCCACTCCTCCACAGTAACGATACACGGAGAAGGGGACAAGCGGACATCTTGGTACACCCACCGGAAAGTTGCATTTCACAGGTATTTTTAACATAAAACTGAGCTTATATGGTGAAATACAGGATTTATAAATCGGACGGACTGTTTAGATGTTGAATTGGCAAACCTGCTGATCTCACAGTGACAGAACAGCTCTGCTTTTATAATTCAACATCAAAACAATCAGTCAGATTTATAAATCCTGAATTTCACCATCTATGCTCAGTTTCCTGTTAAAAGTAACTGTGAAATGCAAAACTCCGGTGGGTGTACCAAGATGTCCGCTTGTCCCCTTCTCAGTGTATCGTTACTGTTGGAGGAGTGCGGGGTGTAGCAAGATGGCGGCGACGGAACGTCACTTCCGTTACCAATTCTGACGGGTCGCCATATCTGACGGAACACAGGCAGGAGAGTGTGCTTAGCTGAGAAAACCCCTCCTCCCCTCTTGAAGACTACTTGGGTTTATGACATCATTTTCCTAGGCAAGAAACCAGGAAGTAACTGAAGAAATAAAAATGATATGATACACTTTCCTATCTGTTTACTAATACTAGCAGCATAAGGATTAAAAATAATCAATGTGGATTGGGAGAGTGAAGTTCCACTTTAACTTTGCAATATTTTCTCAGACAAAACTTGATCATTTTGGGACTGGAAAAGGTGAAAGTATCATCACGACACTTGTTAATTTAGATACATATCTATACAAGATATCATGTTACCTAGAAATGATTCAGTATATAATATTTATGTTTTTGTTTGATTGTAATCATTATCATAAGACGTGTGTGTTTTATCATTTGGAGAGGCTCAGTAGTGAAATGGGAATAGTTTTGTGTACAAAAAACATTTTAGAAATTATAAATAATATTTTTACGTGGATCACTGTATAAAAAATAAATATAATCCTGCAGCCAAGATTTTATGTTTAGATGTTATATACCAAAAGACTCAAAATCACAAATGATGCCACCAACCCCTCGGAGGGATATATGTACAGTATATACCCTCTAAATAGATTAACAATCTAAGTATAAAATTGGTTTATCCTATAAAGATCGAATCCAATAAATCAATTTTCTCCCACTAAACTGGCTATTGGGATTCCTAGTCTTAGTGCCATCTAGTGGTCCAGTTAAGTTGTTGCTTATGCAAAGAAATAGTTAATCAATAATATGGCCCTCCAATCAGTATTACCGACTACACCCTCTGGGAGGATACCTAGATTATCCGAATGATGGCTACAGCACGGGCTTCCTATTGGTGGGAGGGTGTCTTCTGACGTCCTCCCATGATCGCGCTTCCCGTGCGCGTCCAAAGGACTCAGCTGATCACAGATCGGGGTAAAGGGCCAATCACAGCGGCCCTTTACCACATGATCAGCTGTGTCCAATGACAGCTGATCACGGATGTCAACACAAGCCAGTTATCGGCTTAGAAAGCTGATAAACGGTTTGTGTTAAAGGGACATTGACACTGATAATCAGGGCACCGATTATCAGTGTCCTGATTATCATTGCAGTCCCACCAGTGCCCACCAGTGCTGCCATTCAGTGCCTTCTCATCAGTGCCACCTATAAGTGCCCATCAGTGCCGCCTATCAGTGCAGCCTCATCAGTGCCTTCACATCAGTGTCCCCCCACTGCCGTCTCATCAGTGCCCATCAGTGCCATCTATCAGTGGCCATCAGTGCTGCCTCATTAATGCACATCAGTGCCAATCAGTGCGGCCTCATCAGTGAACATCAGTGCCGCCTCATTAGTGAACATCAGTGAAGGAGAAAAAATACCTGTTTGCAAAATTTTATAACTAACTATGAAAAAAAAAATATTTTCTTTCAAAATTTTCGGTCTTTTTTTCGTCAGTCAGTAGGGCAAGATTGGTGTCAGTAGTAGTGAATGGTGACAGTAGTTTTTTTATTTGTATTCGTTTTTACAATTTTATTTATTATTTTTACAATACTATTTTTTTATACATTTTTTTAACGAGCCCCGTTGGGGGGTTTGCTGAGATATCAGGGTACTAAACGGACTAGGGCATGAGCATCAGAGAGAATCTGCACCACACAAGGTGATAAGGGTGTGCCCAGGCGCATCTGGCACACCCTGTGCGCACACCTATGGTTGGGGGTAAAAACGACAGGTAGAAAATGTACCTACAGAAAGATAAAATCAACTGCCAACTGTTTTAATGGGAAACAGACAAATCTGAGTATGTTCTGGAGGAGGAGGGAGGACATTACTAAGACTCATTACTGGGCTCTATAGGTACATAATTGGAAAGATAAGTATGGAAGGTTGGAGATATTTGGGACAGAACCATAATATATCCATGTTTAATGCAGTTTTATAATTCTTTCCACTTTTTACTCACAGAGAAGCCAACTCCAGAGAAGGAAGAGGTGTCACCCAACCCTTCGTCCTCTCCGGTTCTGATTGAGAACATCCCGGACAGCTGCACTCCGGAGATATTAAACCTCCTGGTGGAGAACATCAGTGACAGATCCATGGACACGGACTTTTACATAGAGAGGATTCCGGAGATCCAATCTGCCGTCATCACCTTCACATGTGATATAGGTCAGACAACCGACAAAGACAATGATTTATGAACAACTCCATAACAAACCAATCAAATTCCATGTTATATTTATTCAGTGCGGGTTAGAGAGTAAAGGGTGATATGTGATTGGTTGGTATGGGCTGTAGGAATTTTTATCTTTTTCCTCCGTTTCACATTGATTAGACCAATTTGGTGTGAGGGGAGTCAACGTTTGGAGAAGAACTTTCCTGTAAACTGGTCACCAATTCTTTAAGACACTGGTAGTCAGTCTTGTAAAGGCTGATGTAGGGATAATATTGCGCTAGTCTAAACAAATCATAAAAACGAAGTGAGAAACATATATAAATAATGGAGCAGCTGCATAAAATGTGACTAGTATATAATAGAAATGTGAATAGAGATGCAGCGCTAAAATGAAAAACCCAATGTGTGAAATTGAGAATAACCCAAAAATAATAATAAGGCAAATAAATAAGTCCACATAAACGTCTTTAGCAATAATATCCTAAGGTGAAGAATAAAATCGTGAAGATCATCCGCTAAAGGCTAGGGTCTTGAGACCAGACGTGTAACTATGCAGGTCATCAGGATATAAATTCTGGAACAATGGTAGGATGAAATACTCTTACCAGAGCTGGTGGATCTCCTGATTAGGCAGATCATAAAGGCATATAGAATCCTAACGGTCAATGGTGACTCCTTCTCAGAACTCCCCAACTGGACCAAACGGATCTTCGGAAGCCACTACAAACGTCACAACCTCGGGGGAGACTTTGGGTTTACCGAGTATTCCCAAATGGTACAGGACCCCTCCCCAGTTGAAAAGATCACAATCCGAACTGGAAAATGGTAGACAGGTGGAGGAAACTCCAAGGGACAACTCAATCAACCCCACATGAAAAAAAGAAGATGAAAGAGGTGCTCCAAGTGCAGGTCAAATGAGGGTTTTATTAAAACCAACATATAAAAGTGACCACAGTTCATACAAAAATAGTTAAAAAAGGGCAATAAGTGGGCAGGTAAGCCAAGGCCCGACGCGTTTCGTACAATAGTACTTCAACAGGGGCATCTAGTCTTGTAAAGGCGCCCGGTCCAAACTGGCCTTACCCTGTGTGGCCAATGTTTGCAGTTTTCAGATAAAATAAATACAATAATTGTGTACATGATAGACATGTGCACTGCCGAAAAAATTGGTTTGTTTTCGTTTCATTAGGTTTTTGTTATTTTTTTTGTTTTTCGGGTCATTCCTTATGATCGCAATTCATAAATTCGTGAAATTGCAAATTCGGCAATTAGAAAATCCAAAAATAAGAAAGAAAATTAGAAAAGAACGAAATCCGAAAATTCTAAACATTAACTAACTAATGATAACTAACTATTAAATTATAGGTATTGGAATTTCCTTTCAAATTTGGCTGTTAGTAAACGTAACGAGTACAAAATTATCCGAAGTTACGAATTTTCCGAAATAATGAATACCGCATCTAAACAAATGGAATGGAACAAAATTAATAATTAATAATAATAAAAAGTTTTTATTATTATTATTATTATTATTATTATTTGTTATTTATTATTAATGCGTTATATTCCATTCCTTTAGATACAGCTTTCGTTATTTCGGATAATTCGTAACTTTGGTTTAAATTCGTATTCGTTACGTTCACTAACAGCCAAATTCGAAAGGAAATTTCAATACCTATTATTTAATAGTTAGTTATTATTTCAGATTTTCCACTTCACGAATTTACGAATTTTCGAATTTAAGAGTATTTATGAATTTTCAAATATTCAAACTTACGAATATTTACAAATTTGTTAAACGGGTTTTCATTCAATCGCATGTATCCGAATTAACAAATTTGTCGAAAATTGGTTAAAAAAATAATTTGTAACCAAAACAAATTGCACATGTCTAGTACATGATCTGCCCTCCACAGATTGCAAATCACTCTCTATATATATATATATATATATATATATGAAAAGATATTGAAGCAGCGCTAATAATCAAAGTGCAAAGTGCTAATAAATGGTTTAATATGGCATACAAGTACGATAACTAAAACACATATAAAGCCAAAGTGTCTAAAAATAATAAAGTGTCATCCAATCTAAAGTGCACCAAAGGAGAAAAAAATATATATATGTAGAAAAAATATGTATATATAAGTCCAAACGTTGTATTTCCCAAAAAATTATCTAGATGTAAAGTCATATAGTTCATATAAACAATCACGATCTCCCAGAAGAGATGAAATATTCCAGCAGACAAGAAGAAAGCAGAGGGAGAAGAACAGGTATGGGAGTCCCAGTGTTCACATCAAATGGAAAGCCAATAATGCAGGTATAATTCCACAATCCTTACCCGGTAGTGCCAGCCTCTCACCTTATTGATGGACCCAGAAGGGTCAGACAAAGCTCACTGATCTCCAGCATAAGCTCCACAGAGGATCACTGAAAGCTTTTTCACCACTGCCACCAGTATGTACCTGGGGTCTAGAGTCCTTTTGATCCACATCTCAAGAACAAAAAGAGAGGGACTCCATGGTGAAGTACGTTGAAAAGCAGGTATAGGCGTTTATTAAAAGATATAGCATAAAAACAATGGTCAAAAAAAGGCCAAACAAACAAAAACGCTATTAGAGTACAAGCACTTCCGGTCACAGCCGTAAACCGGAAGTCAAGGTCACTTAGCTCCTCCTCCCGACGCGTTGCGTCACTCCTCACATGACTTTATCAAGACTATATATTTATCAGATGGCAACTTTCAAGGCACCCAAATTCCAATGCTACATGGTCCTCTTACAGCCCCGGTGTTAAGCCCCGTACACACGATCGGATAACCTATGGATTTTCGTCCGATGGATTTGTCCATCGGATATCCGATGAAACTGTTTTCCATCAGACTTGCCCACACACCATCAGTCAAAAAACCGACCGTTCCAAACGCGGTGACGTAAAACACTCCGATGAGCCGAGAAAAATGAAATTTAATGCTTCTGAGCATGCGTCGACTTGATTCTGAGCATGCGTGGGTTTTTGATCCGATGGACTTGCCCATAGACGATCGGAGTTTTCGATCGGTTTTTTTATCCATCGGAAAATTTTAAAACAAGTTCTATTTTTTACAACCGATGGAAAAAAGAACGATGGGTACCATACACGATCGGTTGGTCTGATGAAAACCATCCATCGGACGGTTTTCATCAGTCAAACCGATCGTGTGTACGGGGCTTTAAAGTGAACTTTTTCAGCACCAACCACATGGGGACTGTGGCACACATGCGATTTGGTGAATGCAAACGCGCTGCATTTGAGAGATGCGTCTCGGGCGCCATTAACTATTCATTGGCACCCACACACTCTCACAGTGGCAGCGCGTTCACCTGCTGTGTGGGGAAATGTGCATGGAACACACCTCTCCGTGTTCTGGTGTGGAATTTGGATGGAGAAACGCAGCAAAATTCTAAAGTGTATGTCAGGGCAAAATCGTATTAACCACCTCTCTACCGGGGGACATTCTGACATTTCTCTCCTACATGTAAACATTTTCTTTTTTTTTCTGCTAGAAAATTTACCTTCAAAGAACCCCCAAACATTATACAATATATTTTTAAGCAACAGTTACATGATCTTTAGGTAAATTCCACCAGGGCCAGACTGCCAACCTGGGCTGGGAACGAGAATATACATGTATCCAGTGCCGGGACAAGGTCATCTAGAGCCCGGGGCGAACATGTGCCCCCCCCCCCCCCCCCCTAAGATGTATGAGCATTATATGTCAGCAAATCTCCTCACAAAAACAGTGAGCACTAATCTGCATGCTTACCCCCTAAGCATAAATCCCCCCCTCCTCCAAGTACAAATCCACCCCCAAGCTGAAATCGCCCCTTTCTGCACAAATTTAAAAAATGTCCCCTCCTAGTGTACATCTTTTCTCCCCGCTTCAAATTTCCCCCTTCCAGCACAAATCCCCCTAAATCATCACTCTTAGCACCCGCACCACCCCCCCCCCATCCCAAATGTCCCCTCCTAAAACAATACTTACCCCCTGCCACCCACCCCCCCCCAATTTCTCCTTCCAACACAAATGCCCTCCCCCCAAAACTCCTTGTGGTGCCCCCCCACCTCACATGATACCACAGTGCCCAGGGCAGCCGCCCCTCCTGCCCACCCCTTGTCCCGGCCCTGCATGTATCTGCGTATTCACTGGGATGTGATGTCTCTTTTCACAGATATTGCCGACTTCATTGGAAAATTCTCCGGCAGCCCAAGAGTCAAACAGCAGAAAATAAGAGCGAGGAGTCTGGAAGAAACCAATAGTGTCCGAGTGGAGGGGATCCACCCCAACACCCCGGGGGACATGGTCACATTTTACTTCGAGAGCCCAAGGAACGGAGGAGGGGACGTAGGTGTGGAGATGTTATCAGAGGAAAGAGCCGCGCTGGTCACATTTCACCAGGCAGGAGGTGAGAGGGATAGATGAGGAGGGCACTGGGGGTAGTGGATGGTAATGTCTGGGGCAGGAGGGGGCAGACGTCATACTGTATACAGTGGAATCTCGGATTGCGAGTAACACGGTTAACGAGCGTTTCGCAATACGAGCAATTATTTAAAAAAAATCCTGACTCGGTTTGCAAAAGTTGTCTAGCAAAATGTGCAGGATTCAAGCCACAGCGGTATGCAGCCTGAGGTGGGGGGGCGCCGGGGCCAAGTGGAGCCGAGCGGCGCCGATCGGCGCCGTTCGGAAATGCTTGGAAAGACTTGGAAATACTCAGTTCCCGAACCTTTCTGAGGTCAGCCGAGCTGTCCTTGGGCCTTTCCGGCTGTTTCCGAGGCTCTCCGGCGCCCCCCCACCCCTGGCGACATGCGGTATTGCATGCTGTTGAAGTCAATGCGGAACACATTTTTTTCATTTCCATTGACTTCAATGGGGAAACTTGCTTTGATATGCGAGTACTTTGGATTACGAGCATTCTCCTGGAACAAATTATGCTCGTAATCCGAGGTTCCACTGTAATGTCATCCTATACAATAAATCATGCACTGGCGGTGAGGGCTGCAGAGTCCTACCTACCGCAAAGAAATACAATAGCCCATTATAAGATAAAATAACAAAACCAGCTTTTGCTGCAATATTTACCTTCATTACAGAGATTTCCCCTGCTGTACCTTTTTTGTACCACTAGATGCACTTACTGTAAATGTAAGTGCTGAACACATTCTTTAATGAGAGGCCATAGCTGTACTTTATGTTTCTCTTTTCTTTTTACTTCCCAGAACATCAATGCAAAGGGCACCTAAATCTCTAGTATCCCAGCCTCCCAGAGCTGCCATGGTAAAAGTTATTTAGAAAACGGATGGGCTTTATTGTATTAGACTTTGTATTACTATTCCAAAATATTACTAAATGCCTAATCAATACAAAAAAAATAAAATAAGATGGCCTATATTTTCTACCTTCTTCATTTTCATAGAGCAGAGGACTCCAAAATTTCTAAACAAAGAGCACGTTTGCTGTCCTTCAGACATTTTGGGGGAGGGGGGCTCACTGTGGCCATTGGTAGTAAACAATGCCCCATCTTTGGTGTCAGTGAGAGGAATTATTCCCAATCGATAGTGTCAGTGAGAGGAATTATTCCCAATCGATAGTGTCACTGGGAGGAATTGTGCCCCATCATTGGTGACAGTGGGGGGGAATAGTGTCCCATTATTGGTGTCAGTGGGAGAAATAGTGTCCCATCATTGGTATCAGTGGGAGGAATAGTGCCCCATCATTGGTGTCAGTGGGAGGAATAGTGCCCCGCCCATCATTGGAGCACAGGTGTGTCAGGAGGAAGGTGCCTCTGAAGCTGCTCTGTGAGAAGGGAGTGGTGGTGAAATCTCTCCCAGCTCCCTGGCCCCCTTTCTGGGGAGGCCATGGAGGCCGGCAGGGCCTCTCCTGCTGGAGGCTCCCAGCCATCTCCTGGGCCATCAGGTGAACTGCCTGCCTCTGCACAAGCCGATCTCTCTGCCCCTGGTGAGGATGAAGGCTCGGAGGCCATTCGGGAGCGAGTGGTGGCCGGGATTAAGGTCCTGAACAGGGAGAGGGACAAGCTCTACAAGTTGAGAGCGGAGTTGAAGCGCCTGCGAAGGCAACGTGAGGGCTTACACAGCCAGAAACGGGGATCCATGGATCCGGAAATCCAGCTGGCCAAGGTCCGTGTGGATCATCAGGAGACCATCGTAGCCATGATGGAAGGCAGAGATGGGCCCTTTAAAGAAAAATTTTGTAACGACAAAAGGTTTGGAAGGGTGACAAAGATGGAGGTGGAGGAGGAGGAGACCCCCAGTTCTGACCCCCTGCCCCCCCAGGGAGAGGTAAGCAGCCCCAGGCCTTCCCAAGATTCAGGAGGTATGCTGAGGGCCATCCAGGTAATGGAGTCTCCTATGCGGAGGGATCAGATGGTGTTTAATGAGGAAGACATTACTGATGATGTACCTGATAAAGTGAAGCCTGCTAAGTCCCATGTTGTGGATAAGACTGTTTTTGTTCCTTTTAACACTGTGACTGACAATGTGCCTAATGACAATCAGGCTGCTAGTCCTGTGTGCAGCAATGTTGTGCCTGCTGAGGCTGCAATGCAGCAAGAGTTACATTTAAAAAATGTCATTTCTGTGGATGGACTGCAAGTGTCAGAACAGCCCATTAACCCTTCTTTGGCTGAGTCCAAAGCTGTTTGCCCCACTGCTGCTGAGGACTCTACAGTGCAGCATCAGGAGACAGCTGGTATTGCAGCAACTGTGACTATTCCTGATGGGAATTTGAATAGTTCTGTGACTGATAACAATCACCCCAGTACCAGTGTGATGAACAATCCTGCTACAGATCCTGCCATTTCAGTTCATACAGTTGATAATAATAATAATATACAGAGTGATGTGGCTTCAGTGTCAGCCCTTGGCCCTGATAAACCTACTTTTGCACAGGTGGCACACTCTGCTCCTGGTAGTCCCGCTCCCAAGCGGGGTTTTCCACTGCAAGCTGCCACCTTGAGCACCCCAAGATCTGGTCTTGGGTCTCTGGCTTCTGCTGGGGGTCCAAGACGTAATGTAGTTATCCTGAAATGGGAAGGTGGTGCCATCCCTCCAGCACGGCGTGCAGTGGTGGACTTGATATTGGAGATGGGTTTTGGTGCAAATGACCTGTATGCCTTTATACACGTAGCTGGGACAAGGGACTATACGGTTAGTTTCACCAGGCCAGAGGGTCTTGACCTGTTCTGGGAGCGATATGAGGCTCGGTGCAGGTCAAGACCTGAATGGGAAGGTCTGGTCCCAGTTGCGGTTTCTCAGAGGTCAACAGTAAAAAAAATAACCATTATCCTGACCAATGAGAGTGTTCCTGCTCGGGATCTAGAGGTCTGGTTAAGGAACTATGGGGAAGTTTTGACCAAACCTAATAAAATCCATGATGAGCGTAACATCTGGACTGGGGGATGGTCGGTAACGGTCAGGTTGGCCAGGGATGGGAATGTTGTCCGTCACTTGCCCTCCTCAGCTTTCATAGGGAGGGATAGGATGACTGTTTTCTACCCTGGTCAGCCGAAGCTGTGTCACCGCTGTGGAGAAAAGGGGCACTTGAGCTCCTCCTGTTCAGCCTTGATGTGTTCAGTGTGTCGGGGTCAGGGTCATATGGCTAAGGACTGCACTAAGATGATCAGGTGCAATCTGTGCCTGCGCCTTGGCCACCCCTACAGCAGATGTCCTGAAGCCTGGCACAATATGGAGAAGGAGGTAGTAGAGGACATGTCAAGGCTGGACAGGATGGAGGGTGAGACCCCTGGTGTACCATCCTCCTCTGCGGTGACCCCCTCCCCCGGTCCTGCTCAGGATCCCTCTCCAGTTCCTGTGGCCACCCCTCCTGTGTCTGTAAGTACTCCTTCTGTTTCTGTCTCTGTGTCCCCCCAGCCTACTGTACCCTCTCCTCTTGTGTCAGAACCTTCCAAGTCTGTGCCCCCCGAGTCTGTTACCCCCCAGGAGTCTACCCCTCCTGAGTCTGACTTAAAGGGATCCCCCCCCCCACCAGCGTGTACTAAAAAGGTTGCTTCTTCCTCTGTAAAGAAGTCTTCTAGAAAGACTTTAAAGAAAAAAGTAAGAGATGAGGGCATCTCTGAGGCTGACCTGCAGTACCTGGAAGAGAGAAGGAAGGTTGGGAGGCGGAAGAGGCAGGCGGTGAGGACGGAACGGGGACTGGAAGCTCCGGTTCCTGTCTCCAGCCGTCATAGGTCCTCCAAGTGGGATATTTCTTCATCCGGAGCTTCTTCTGAGAGAAGTTCCGATTCCGAAATGGACTTTGAGGCGGCCTCTAGAAAGAGAGAGGCTTCTGGTGATGAGCAGCAGAGGGGAGCTAAGAAGCAATCCATCCTATAACACAAATGGCGGTTCCCCCTCCGTTAAAAGTGGTGACAATTAATGTCGCCAGCATTAAGTCAGTAAGAGCTCGTTCTATGGCCTTCTTTTTGTTCAGCCAATTAGATGCTGAAATTTTATTTTTGCAAGAGACTAGGCTCACCTCCTTGGCAGATATTCATATGGCCAAGAGAGAGTGGAGGTATGGTCCATCTTACTGGTCTCTTGCGGCCGAGCCTTACGGCGGTGTGGCGGTGTTGTTTAAAACCGGCATGGTAACTGTCCGGCGGGTTATTGAGGTGGAGATTGGGAGATGTATGGTCTTAGACGTCCTTGTGGGAGGGCAGGACCTGCGCCTAATCAATGTTTATGGGCCGCACACAAATTGGGACAGGAAATGCCTTATTACAAGGATCAAGCCATTTCTTTTTACATCCCGGCAAGTGGTCTTTGGAGGTGACTTTAATACAATAACTAGGCCCAAGGACAGGAAGGACTTCAAGGACAGGCTGGGATATGATAGCGTTTTTTTAAATAGTATGGTTAGGGATGCTGGTCTTGTGGATGTGCACATTAAGCACCTCCCAGATGACACCGGGTTCACTTTTCATCGTGGTAATAGTCAGAGTAGGATAGATAGGTTTTTTTTGAAGGAGGCCTCTGCTTTCTCGCCCCCAGTGGTGCAGGCAGTAGAGTTCTCTGATCACTGTATGCTATCTGTGGTACTGAATGCTTCAGACGCCCCTCAGAGGGGCAAGGGCATCTGGAGATTAAATTCGACACTACTCAAGGAAGAACATGTTAGACAATCCTTTGAGGAATTCTTTCAGGCACAGGTAACCATCCTGGACTTTTGTAGCAGCAAGGCTGAGTGGTGGGAGCTGACCAAAAAGAGGATCGCTGGATTCTTCAGGGGCCTAGCCAATAGAAATCAGTTTAATAAATACATGACCTACCAACGTTTACGGAGGAAGCTGGATATTCTTGTTTCGAGAGGAGGAGATCCTGGGGCAATCTCCGAAGTGAAACTCCTTCTCAGGAAGTGTCAATATGACCGGCATGCCTCTTTGGTTCTGGAGAGGGACTATGGGAAGTACCACTCGCCTGACCCTTACCAGAACTGCAAACAAGGTGTAGCTGTTAAAACGGTCGTTGGCCTTAAGGACAGTACAGGTTCCTTGACAAAGTCCAGGTCAGGGATTCTGGAGGTCGTGAGGTCCTTTTATGCCGACCTTCTTGGGAGGAAAGAGCTTGATCGTGACAAGATGGAAAGCTTTTTGGACTCTACTCCAGGTCTAAATGGTGGAGATGTTCCATTGATGAATTTGACAGAGGAGATCACAGTCGAAGAGGTGATGAGGGCAATTGAACAGCTTGCCATCAAAAAGTCGCCTGGACCGGATGGCTTGACGGCTGAGTTTTACAAAGCCTTTAAGTCTATTCTGGCCCCGCATTTGGTAGAGGTTTTTAACAGTTGCCTTGCTGAGGGGGTGCTTTCCCCTTCCATGAGGCACTCGGCTGTGATTCTTCTTTCAAAGGGTAAAGATCCTTCGATGATTGAGAATTGGCGCCCCATCAGCCTTCTTAATGTCGATAGAAAGATACTGGCAAAGATATTTTTCTGGCGCCTATCGTCAGTGGCAGAGTCTTTGCTTTCTCGCCATCAGCACTGTTCGGTCCAGGGTAGGAGCACCTTCACAGCGGTTTTAGCTGTCCGGGAGGCCTTGGAGCGGTGCAGGGCTGCAGGCTGGGGAAAGTATTTGCTGACATTGGATCAGGCAAAGGCTTTTGATCGTGTTAACCATGAGTACCTGTGGTTGCTCCTTAGTAAGTACGGTCTGCCGGGTGGTTTTGTCGATTGGCTGAAAGTCTTGTATAAGGGGGCAGAAAGCTTCCCTCTTGTTAATGGTTGGGTTGGACAGTCCTTTGGGGTTGGCTCCGGGGTGCGCCAGGGATGTCCCCTGAGTCCCCTGCTCTATGTGTTTGCAATCGACCCCTTCATCAGGAGGCTAGAGAGCGGCATGTTGTGTGGGGTACCAGTGGGGCTCCCGGGTGAGCCGCCATTGAGGGTTGTTGCCTATGCGGATGATGTGTCGGTGATTGTCACTGGGACGGATGAAGCGGAGGAGGTGGTCTCTCTGACATCACGGTATTCTGAAGCATCAGGCTCCAAGATCAATCAGGAAAAGACTGAAGTTTTCTGGATGGGAAAGGATGGTGAGGGGTTTGATCTCCCGGACACCTTTCCAGTGCCCCAGGAAAGAATTAAGATACTAGGCATTGAATTTGGACCCGGCGATTATGGCCTCAAAAACTGGGAAGGCAGACTGGAAATTGCCAATACTAAAGTGGTCAGCTGGAAGAGATGGAAGTTATCTATGAGGGAAAGGGTTGATCTGATTAAGACTTACCTGATTCCGATCTTCTTGTATGTCAGCTTTGTCTGCATCTTGCCAGTGTCTCTCTATGCTAGGGTCAGTAGTGTGTTCTTCCAGATGCTGTGGGGGAACAGACTGAACCCCATCAAGAGGAATATCACCTACCTATCCAGGAGGGAGGGTGGCTTAGGTATGGTCAACCCAGTTCTTTTCTTTTCACTGCTGTTTCTAAAATTTAACATTGGTAATATGCTTGCAGTGGAACCTCCTGGATGGGTAGGCATATTTAGATCTTGGTTTAGGCCTTTTCTACGACTTTGGGAAGAAGGTGGCCAAGTGAAGAATCGCAGGGGTCATCGTGGTCAGCTACCAGCCTATGTCACTCCGTGCCTGAAGTTACTGCGGCAGTGGCGATTGTCGGCTGAAGATCTCAGATCGGTTCCAAGGAAAGTCCTTATGAGTCGAGTCTTGAGCGAAGTCTTTCATGACCCACTGGCCTTAAGGGATTGCCCGGGCCCAGTTTTGAGGGCGGGGTTAAGACTGATTAATTTGGATAGAGTACCCCCTAAATTTAGGGATCTGGCCTGGTTGTGCTTCCATGGGAAGCTCTATGTTCGGGGCAATTTGAAATTCCGCAGTGGGATGGATCGTAGCTGTCCTCGGGAGGAGTGTGCAGATGAGGAGGAGACTATGGACCATTTTCTGCTTCATTGCCCTTTTAACATAGAGGTGTACAAACAGGTGGGGCGGGCCCTCGGTGTCCCTTTCCTCTCCAGGCTGGGTTATGCTGAGTGGGTGTACGGAGCATTCAATACCGGTGGAGTTTTTTGTTTGGATACACTTTTTTTAGTTAGCCTAGTAGTCCGTTATTTCACCTGGAATGCACGGTGTCAGGTCAGCATTCGGCAAAAACTCCTTCCTGTTGAGGTGGTGGTGTATGACATTTTGCATGAGGTGGGGAAGATTCGGGAGCTTGAGAGAGACAAGCGGGGTCAGGGGGCTTGGTTGAAGGCGTGGAGGGGTTTCAAGCCTCCCTGACTGCCAGGAGTCTCTTTCCCGGGTGTGGCTGTCTGTCTCTTATCACCCTAGATTATCAGTATTTTTGATGAATTTTTGATAAATGGCTGCGTACATAGGTGATGGGTTGTGCCTCTTAGGCCCTCTCTGCTGCTTTATGTAGATAGTTTTCTAGGGATGTTTTGGTAGTGGATTATGTGTATATATTGTATATATTCTGAACATGGATGTGTATTCCTTTGTTTTCTGTTGAAGTTTTGTACTATGGTTTTGTTTTTTACTTTTGTATAAAAATTGGTTGCTTGATTCTTTTCAATAAAAGATCAATAGTGTCCCATCATTGGTGTCAGTGGGAGAAATAGTGTCCCATCATTGGTGTCAGTGGGAGAAATAGTGTCCCATCATTGGTATCAGTGGGAGGAATAGTGCCCCATCATTGGTGTCAGTGGGAGGAATAGTGCCCCATCATTGGTATCAGTGGGAGGAATAGTGTCCCATCATTGGTGTCAGTGGGAGGAATAGTGCCCCATCATTGTTGTCAGTGGGAGGAATAGTGTCCCATCATTGGTGTCAGTGGGAGGAATAGTGTCCCATTATTGGTATCAGTGGGAGGAATAGTGTCCCATCATTGGTGTCAGTGGGAGGAATAGTGCCCCATCATTGGTGTCAGTGGGAAGAATAGTGCCCAATCATTGGTGTCAGTGGGAGGAATAGTGTCCCATCATTGGTGTCAGTGGGAGAAATAGTGCCCCATCATTGGTATCAGTGGGAGAAATAGTGCCCCATCATTGGTGTCAGTGGGAGGAATAGTGCCCCATCATTGGTGTCAGTGGGAGGAATATTGCCCCATCATTGGTGTCAGAGGGAGGAATAGTGTCCCATCATTGGTGTCAGTGGGAGAAATAGTGCCCCATCATTGGTGTCAGTGGGGGGAATAGTGTCCCATCATTGGTATCAGTGGGAAGAATAGTGTCCCATCATTGGTGTCAGTGGGAGGAATAGTGCCCCATCATTGGTGACAGTGGGGGGGAATAGTGTCCCATCATTGGTGTTATTGGGAGAAATAGTGCCCCATCATTGGCATCAGTGGGAGGAATAGTGCCCCATCATTGGTGTCATTGGGAGGAATAGTGCCCCATCATTGGTGTCATTGGGAGGAATTGTACCCCTTTGTTGGTGTCAGTGAGGGGAACTATGCCCCATTGTTGGTGTTAGTGGATGAAATATTGCCCCAAGGGCTGGATAAAAGCAAGCAATTGGCCGCATTCGGCCCCCGGGCTGCAGTTTGGAGACCACTGGTATAGTGCAGTTCTTCGCAGCCCAGAGAAACCCTTGAACTAATTTTCAGGTCTTGAAGAACCACTGCTAAAACCAATTCATTGACTGTCAGTGGGAAAAAAGCCCCTCACATTGGCGGCCACCCTTTCAGACAGCAAAAAAAGATCATTGAATTTGGCTCTGTCAGGTGGCATTGGACCCGGAATTAGGCAAGCATCATCAAATGGGAGTTTTATCAGCCACAGTTCAAGGAGCCCTAGTTGAGAAATATTAGTACAGTGGAACCTTGGATTGCGAGTAATGCGGTTAACGAGCGTTTTGCAATACGAGCGCTGTATTTTAAAAAATCCTAACTTGGTTTTCGAGTGTTGTCTCGCAAAACGAGCAGAATTCAGGCCAAAGCAGTGTGCAGTACTGCGTTTGGCCTAAGGTGGGTGGGCACCGGAAACCGATCGGCGCCGTTCGTTAATGCTCGGAAAGACACGGAAATACTCCATTCCCGAGCCTTTCCTGAGGTTTGCCGAAGTCAGCTGACCGTTTCCGAGGCTCTCCGGTGCCCCCCCCGCCTCTGGCCGCATGCGGTATTGCATGCCATTGAAGTCAATGTGGAACAAATTATTTTCGTTTCTATTGACTTCAATGGGGAAACTCGCTTTGATAAGCAAGTACTTTGGATTACGAGCATTCTCCTGGAACGGATTATGCTTGTAATCCGAGGTTCCACTGTATATGTTGCCAAGAGGGCTGACACTATTTCTGACATATCCCTCTTTTACCTTCTAACTAACAAGCACTTTATTTCTCTTTATTGTAGTTCTAAAGACTGTGATGACAAAGCGGCATGTGCTCAATAATAACACAATATCGGTGTTCCCATATTACCCATCCATTGGACATTGCTTGTATGGAAAGGATGGGCCTCGTATAGAAATACCCGATTCGGTAGAAATCCCCATCAGTTCACATATACTGGCATTTATTTTGAAAGATGGACAGAAAAAACTAAAGATTGAAAAAGCAATGGCAGATCTTTCCTGTGATATCACATGGCCGAATGTAGACCACCCCACTCCTGTCATCAAACTGTCTTTGCCCAGTGCCCTCTCCAGTCATCTACGAACCTTGGCAAAGATCATTCCAACATGGAGCGATAAAGTCCACAAAGAGTTGAATGGTTTTATTTCAAAGTATAAGGCTGTACAGTGCGACCTGAAGCCACCAGTGTGGGAAGCCATCAAAGAAAAGATGTCTAGCCCCCCATATGATGGAGTCCTCATAAAAGCAGACTTAGCTGCAGAGAAGGCTTTCATTGTGGGTATTTCAGAAGATGTTGAGAAGATTGAGCCAATATTCAGAAAACTGGTAGAAGAAACTACCAGACAGCTGAGCAGAGTGGAAGACGAGGTTCCTCTTGAACCCGAAGCTTATAAATTAATGTTGGCGCATGGTCTGGAGAAGAGCATCAAGGAAGATTCTCCACATGTGAAGATTAGTTATGATGGAACTTCTAAGACAGTCAAACTTTATGGACCAAGAGATGAAGTTCTCACTGCCAAATGTGAAATTCTTAATACTAAGAAAGACCTGAAGTCCAACTCCGTTCCCCTCGATCCACACATCATCCAGTTTCTGAAGGCAGCGGACAATGGAGAATTGTCATGTAGTCTTCTTATGAAAAACAACATAAAAGCAGCTTTTCAGGTGAAAGATAATGAAGTCGTGTTAACTGGTTACACCGATAAAGACCTGAGAAATGGTGAAGAAGCCATGAAGAAGGAATTGGTCTGTAAGCGGATTTCTGTTGAGGATAAAAGTGTCACTCAGATTCCGGAGTGGAGAAATCTGAAGAGTTTCCTAAAGGAAATGTTTAACACTAATGGGATGACAGTTTCCATAGAGGAGTTCCCGGTAAGGGATGGAGCTGAGGTAGTGATCACTGGTCTATCCTCACCTGCAGAAGAAACCTACCAGCAGATCCATGACTTTGTGGGGAAGAACACTTTGGTGGAGAAGGACATCAAGCTCAAGTCAATGGCTGTGTTGCCATTTGTGGAGAAAAAAAGGAAACAGGAATGGAATGGAATAATACAGAATGTGAAGGTTGTGAAGAAACAGAACTTCATCTCCTTGTCTGGCCCAAAGTTTTATGTAGAAGAGGCAGAAACCAACATAGGAAAAATGATTTCCAAAATATATCCTGACACCTTATACATTGATAAACCTGGGGCCAAAAAAGCCTTTATGGAAAATGAAGAAATGTATGTTACTACAGTATGGAACACACACAACTGTGTGATACACTTACAGAAGGAGGTAGATGACAGAATTTCTAATCTAAATGAGCTCCATTGCCAAGTCAGCCTCCAGAATGGAGCCACGATGGTTATATATAAAGGGGACCTCTGCCAACACAATGCTGATGCCATAATAATTGCCTCAAATGAGAATTTAAAGCCCACTGGGGGGCCAGCACTGGCTTTGGTGAAAGCAGCAGGACCCGGTCTTCAGAAAGAATGTGATCGCATTGTTCAGAAGGAAGGGGGGCTGGAGCCAGGAGAGTGTGTCATAACAGATGTGAGCAATTTACCGTGTAAGAAGGTAATTCATGCAATTGGTCCCAAATTTGATAGAAAAGAAAATTCAAAATGTGAGCGTCTTCTAAGGAAAATGATAACCAAAGGCTTGGAGGTGGCTGCAGAGAATGGCCAAAGCTCGGTTGCACTTTCTGTTGGTGACTTTGTGACTTCTGGGTGTCCCTTGGACCCGTGTACCGAAAACATTGTAAAATCCATAAAATCTTACATGGAAAGCCAAAAAGGAGCCAACACCATCAAGGACATCCATCTCGTGGACAGTGATAAGGGCATTTTAAAGACTATCACTGAATTAGTGAATGAAGAGTTTGAAGGAAAACATGTCCAGGTTCCTTCGAAATATGGCACGAAAAAGAAAAAGAAGACGACTCCGAAGAAAGTAGAAAGGATGATCAAAGCTAACGATCAAATGGTGACCACCAAGGAAGGGTTGAATATCATTATAAAACAAGGAAATATTGAAAATGCAACGGTAAGTTCTATTCAGTTCAGGTTTCCTCATCATACCGTGTTTCCCCGAAAATAAGCCCGGGTCTTATATAAATGTTTGCAACCAAAAACACACTAGGGCTTATTTTTGGGGTAGAGCTTGCAATTTAATCCCCAGTGTGCACAGCGTAAAAGTGCTTGTAAACTGCCAGAATCCTTGCCACCACTGCAGAATATAATGCAAAGGGTAAGTGTCTCTGCACTCTAACCATGTCACATACCTTCCCACATACTTTTCCGTGACCCGCCAGATTGTTCTTTCATGGCACAAGCACTGCAGAGGGAGGGGGGCCCTAGATCCCCCGATGACAGCTGGCAGAAGAGGATCAGTTGAGCGTGGCTCGGCACTTCCGTGACCCGCTTGAGCTCTCTTGCCCGCTCCGAGCTTTGCAGAGGGAGGGGGCCCCGAGATCCCTAGATGACAGCGGGCAAAAGAGGAGAACCGTGGGGATCATCTGAGCGTGACTCTGCACTTCCGAGACCCTCCTAAGCTCTCTTACCCGCTCTGAGCCTTGCAGAGGGGGGGCTGAATTCCCCCACTGACAGCTTGGGGAAGGGTAGGACTCCAGCAGCAATAGAGAGGACTCCAGCAGCCCACAACCAGCCTAAACTAGGGCTTATTTTCAGGGTAGTGCTTATATTGCAGCCCTCCTTGAAAATATGGGTAGGTCTTATTTTCGGGGTAGGTCTTACTTTCGGGGAAACGCGGTATTAAACCTACAAAGTGAAGAAATATTGACCTTTGTATCAAACAGATGGCTGTATATAGGTTGAACTGTGACAAAATCTTTAAGTGGAGCACACTTGTCTGCTGAGGGCCACAGCTAATTCAATCCAGTAAAAGATTATGGCACTTTGAAATGTAAGGCTGAATTCCAGGTATGGCAATTTGTTCCAGCTTGGACCAATGTATGTATGTATGTATGTGCCATACCTACGGGATCCCTGTGAAAGCTGGAAATCACTGTAGTAGACATCACCACTACAGTTAGTGGCAGAACTATAGGGGTCGCTGCAATTGCACTTGCGACTGGGCCCTGTTGTTCTGCCACTGTGAGGGGGCCCCAAGACCCGGCATCTCCCCCTGCACCCCTGGCTGTCCGTTTAACATGCAGGGGGGAGGTGGGAGGCGACGATCTGCAGCTCTATGATGCCCGCAAGCCGCGGGATCTCCCCGAGGCTTGTAGTTCTCTCTCTGAATGTATACAGTGGAGAGGGGAGGGGCCTCTGACCCGGGCATGTATCGGCTTCACTCTTCAGTGAGTCGCTCTGCTTCTACACTCTTGGTGATACATGCCTGGGTTAGAGGCCCCTCCCCTCTCCAGTGGATACAGTCGGAGAGAGAACTACAAGCCCAAGGGAGATCCTGCCGCCCATGGACACCATAGAGCTGCCGATCGCTGCCTCCCACCTCCCCCCAGGTGGGGGTACAGAGATGTGCTGGGGGTCCAACGTGCACAGCGGAGACCAGCCAGGTACAGGGAAACCTCTGGAAGAGGGGGGGTGACTGTCTGGGGACCCTGATATAAGGGGGGCTCTCTGGGGACCCTAATGTAAGGGGGGCTCTCTGGGGACACTCATGTAAGGGGTCGTGCTTCTGGAAACCCTGATGTAAGCAAGGGGCTCTCTGGGGACCCTAATGTAAGGAGGGCTCTCTGGGGTTCTTGATGTAAGGAGGGACCCTCTGGGGACCCTGATATAGGGAGGGGCTCTCTGGGGACCCTGATGTAAGGGGGGCTCTCTGGGGACCCTGATGTAAGGGGAGGCTCTCTGGGGACCCTGATGTAAAGGGGGCTTTCTGGGGACCCTGATGTAAAGGGGGGCCCTCAGGGGACCCTGGTGTAAGGGGGCTCTCTGGGAACCCTGATGTAAGGGGAGGCTCTCTGGGGACCCTGATGTAAGGGGAGGCTCTCTGGGGACCCTGATGTAAGGGGAGGCTCTCTGGGGACCCTGATGTAAGGGGGCTCTCTGGGGACCCTGGTGTAAGGGGGCTCTCTGGGGACCCTGGTGTAAGGGGGCTCTCTGGGGACCCTGAAGTAAGGGGGGCTCTCTGGGGACCCTGATGAAAGGACGGGGCTCTCTGGGGACCCTGATGTAAGGGGAGGCTCTTTGGGGACCCTGATGTAAGGGGGGCCCTCTGGGGACCCTGATGTAAGGAGGGGCTCTCTGGGGACCCTGATGTAAGGAAGGGGCTCTCTGCGGACCCTGATGTGAGGGGAGGCTCTCTGGGGACCCTGATGTAAGGGGAGGCTTTCTGGGGACCCTGATGTAAGGGGAGGCTCTCTGGGGACCCTGATGTAAGGGGAGGCTCTCTGGGGACCCTGATGTAAGGGGAGGCTCTCTGGGGACCCAGATGTAAGGGGAGGCTCTCTGGGGACCCAGATGTAAGGGGAGGCTCTCTGGGGACCCTGATGTAAGGGGAGGCTCTTTGGGGACCCTGATGTAAGGGGAGGCTCTCTGGGGACCCTGAAGGCCTTTAAAAATATATACACGATATACTGTATAAAAAAAAAAAAAAATAACTACACACATACATATGTTCATTAAAAATATTTCATTGACCTGGATAGCTTACAGTTACAGCCATGTGAAAAAATAAGTACACCTCCCATGAAAATTGTTGATTTTTGTTAACATATTTGAACAGGTAGGCATTAGATCTTCATTCAAACAGTGCCTACAGATAAAAATGATTTACTCAAATAAGATCACAAGGAAATTTTGCCTTTTCGATTATCTATTACGTATATACAAAGTAAAGCCTCATACACACGGTCGGACTTCCATCGGACTTTTCCGTGGATTTTTGGTTGAACGGAGTTGGCCGGGCACACCCATAGCATACACACCACAGGACTTTTCTGCAAACTTTCCCAAAACTTTTTCCAACATCACGTGGTTTTTCTGCTCTTTTCTGCTCTTTACCGCCACCCTTTGGTCAACTTCTGCTATTGTTGGTTGATTTTAACATTATTTGTTTTGTCCATCGGACAAAAGTCCGATGGTTTTCTGTACACACGGTCGGACTTTGCTCCATCGGACTTTTGTTGGCCAAAAGTTTGTCCGTTTGCAGACCGAACTTTTGTCCGATGAAAACCACAAAAGTTTGTCTGATGGAGCGTACACACGGTCGGATTTTTTGTCAAACTTGCTCAAAATGAAGTTTGTTGGCAAAAAGTCCGACCGTGTGTACGAGGCTTATGACCCAGGTAAGGCTCACAGGGTCAGATAGCGGCTACTTTGGTAACAGAGGGTCTTAATCAGGGTTAGTTCTAAAAGGTACAAAATTTATTGATTTCACAATTTTCGCAAGATATAGTAATTCATAATGCGACCATAAATACCAGGACAACTTCATTCACAATACTATGATGCCGCGTACACACGATCATTATTCACGGCGGTTTAAAAACCGCCGTGAATAATGACATTTTAAACGAGGGAACAGCTTGTTCCCCACACACGGTCATTTTTCTCGTCATTTTTTAAAATGACGAGAAAAACGATCGTCTATGGGCTCCGCGGCAGTGTTTCCCTATGGGAAACACCGCCGCGGAAGAAATGTCAGGAAAAACGACGAGAAAAATTAGAACATGTTCTAATTTTTCTCATCGTGATTAATGCCGTTTTTCCCGTCAGGAAAAACGGCAAAAAGCCCACAGACGATCGTTTTTCTCGTCCAAAGGAAAAAATGTCATTTTTCCCGATGGGAAAAATGATCGTGTGTACGCGGCATAAGAGTTTTCCTAAAAAAAAAAAACACTAAAAAGTAGTGCTATGAGAACAGACAAAGGACAGAAAACACACATAACAATACAAACACAAAATCAAAATTGTTTCCAGAAGGTCTGGCCTTTGATTGATCAATCTTCAGCACATCATTCTAAGGCCCCTTTCACACTGACACGTTTTTCAGGCGGTTTAGCGCTAATAATAGCGCTGCTATACCGCCTGAAAAAATCGTGCCCTGCAGTCTTCAGTGTGAAAGCCCAAAGGCTTTCACACTGAAGCGGTGCGCACTGCGGGCGGTATTAACCCTTTTTCGGCCGCTATCGGGGGTTAAAATCACCCCGCTAGCGGCCGAATATCGCGGTAAACAAAAACAGTGTAGCGGCGCAAAAAAAAAAACGCTGCTATACCTCCCCGGTTTTTGGTTGATCAGTCTTTAGCACATTGTTCTTAGAAGGCCTGGTTTTTGATCATTCAGTCGTAGAGCCGCACGATTCTGGCTAAAATGAGAATCACAATGTTTTTGCTTAGAAGATGGATCACGATTCTCTCACGATTCTCGCGGCGTAACATCATCTTTCACATTAAAACAAAAAAAATTGGGCTAACTTTACTGTTTCGTTTTTTTTTTTTATTATTCATTGAAGTGTATTTTTTTGCCAAAAAATTGCATTTGAAAGACCGCTGGACGAATACAGTGTGACATAAAATATTGCAGCAATTGCTATTCTATTTCCTAGGGTCTCTGCTAAATTATATATAATGTTTGGTGGTTCCAAGTAATTTTCTAGCAAAAAATTTTGATTTTAAGTTAAACAAGTGTCAGAAAAAGATTTGGACTTTTAAGTGGTTAAACTTCCTGCATTTATACACAGAAGTTTGCTCTAAGAAGGAAGCATTAGTTACAATGTTTCATGTTGTTACAAACTTGGCAGACTGCCCGGATTATTTCTTTAGACCTCTTTCACACGGGGCGGATCCGTGAAGATCCGCCCTGTGAAGCTCCGCTTGCTCAGCGGGGATCGCTCCGTTGATCCCCGCTGAGCCGGCGGATGACTGGGCGGTCCTCGCACACTGTGCAGGGACCGCCCTGTCAGAGCGCCGCTCTCCCCTATGGGGGAATCGGATGACGACGGACCGTAGAGTCCATTGTCATCCGATCCGATGACGGATGGAAAAATAGGGTTTTCCTCCGTCACACTTTGGCGGAGCGGATGTCAGCGGACATGTCACCGCTGACATCCGTGCCTCCATAGGGGTACATGGAGGATCCGTTTCAGGTCCTCCTAAAAAACTGACAGGCGGACCTGAACGGACCTCCGTGTGAAAGGGGCCTTACACACACACAGAAGTTTATCCCTTTGATCTAAGAAGGAAGCGTTAGTTACAATGTTTCCTGTTAAAAACTCGGCAGACTGCCCGGATATTTTCTTTTGACAGCTGATAAGTCTCTCCACTTGTTATATGAAAGAATCGGCAAACTCTGCATTGGAGATCGTCAGGGGGGTGAATCGAGATCACGATTTTTTAACGATTAATTGTGCAGCTCTATTCAGTCATCAGCACTTTGTTCTAGTAGGCCTGGTTGTGCCAGAAAGCCTTAGTCTTTGATTGATCAGACTTCAGCACATTTTCTTAGGTCCTTTTGGGCAATAAAGGCTGCTTCCTGCCACACCCTCTATTTAGATTAACCACTTAAGGACCCCTCACTGTATATGTACGTCGGCAGAATGGCTCGTACAGGCACAATCACGTACCTGTACGTGGCCCTTTAACTTCCGACGTCGGGGTCGCGCGCGTGCCGCCTGCCTTTCCCGTGAGTCGGACCGCGGGTCCCGCGGACTCGATCGCCGCGGGGATCCCCGCAATCGTCTCACGGAGGCATGGAGCGGGGAGATGTCAGTGTAAACACAACATCTCACTGCTCCCCTACTGACACTGTCACCGATCTCTGCTCTGTGTAAACAGAGCGGAGATCGGTGATGTGTCAGTCGTAGCCACACCCCCACACAGTAGTAATCACTCCCCTAGGCACACTTAACCCCTCCAGCGCCCCTAGTGGTTAACCCCTTCACTGGCAGTGTCATTTTCACAGTAATCAGTGCATTTTTATAGCACTGTTTGCTGTGAAAATGACAATGGTCCCAAAAATGTGTCAAAAGTGTCCGATATGTCCGCCATAATGTCGCAGTCACAAAAAAAAAATCGCTGATCGCCGCCATTACTAGTAAAAAAAAAAAAAAATTATAAAAATGCCATAAAACTGCCCCCTAATTTGTAAACACTATAACTTTTGCGCAAACCAATCAATAAATGCCGATTGCGATTTTTTTTACCAAAAATATGTAGAAGAATACGTATCGGCCTAAACTGAGGAAAAAAAATGTTTTTTTTAATATATTTTTGGGGGATATTTATTATAGCAAAAAGTAAAAAATATTGAATTTTTTTCCAAATTGTCGCTCTATTTTTGTTTATAGCGCAAAAAATAAAAACCGCAGAGGCGATCAAATACCACCAAAAGAAATCTCTATTTGTGGGAAAAAAAGGACGTCAGTTTTGTTTGGGAGCCACGTCGCATAACCACGCAATTGTCAGTTAAAGCGACGCGGTGCCGAATCGCAAAAAGGGGCCTGGTCTTTATGCTGCGTATTGGTCCGGAGCTTAAGTGGTTAAAGCATTTGTTAACCTAAAAAAAAAACAGATCCTGTTCCCTTAAAGCATGTTATATTTGTCATTTGGCTCATTCTATCACCTAAAAAACCTACGGATCCTTCCTGGCTAGGGATGAGCTTCGTGTTCGAGTCGAACATACGTTCGACTCGAACATCGGCTGTTCGATCGTTCGACGAAGATCGAACGATTTGGGCCGTTCGCGCCAAATTCGAGTGACGCGAACGGCCCACAATGCACTACGCCATCGCAGTGTCATCCAGGCGCTGTGATTGGCCAAGCATGCACTGTGACCCCGCATGCTTGGCCAATCACAGCGCCGGCAGCGAGGAGAGCAATGATTGGCCACAGGCAGGATGCCTGTGGCCAATTATTGCTGAGGGTGTTTAGTACACGCCCCACACTATAAAAGGCCGCCAGCACGGCGGCCTAGTGTAGTGTGTTCCGGAGCAGGGATAGAGCAGCATAGGCAGGGACAGTGACTTTTATTTCTTTCTTGCTTAACCTGGATTCCTTTAGTTTAGGGAAAGAGAAGGATAGGTAGGGAGAGTGTCAGTGTGTTTTGTGCTTGTGCTATATTGTGCTTAAAAAAAACATTTTTTCTAGGGACAGAAAACTGTAGGTAGGGAGAGTGTCAGTTTCTTTCACTGTCAAAGTCCTTGTTTCCAGGGACCTGGAAGGACAGTGAGTGAATTCTCCTTGTGCTAAATTGTGCTTAAAAAAAACATTTTTTCTAGGGACAGAAAACTGTAGGTAGGGAGAGTGTGTCAGTTTCTTTCACTGTGCAAGTCCTTGTTTCCAGGGACCTGGAAGGACAGTGAGTGAATTCTCCTTGTGCTAAATTGTGCTTAAAAAAAACATTTTTTCTAGGGACAGAAAACTGTAGGTAGGGAGAGTGTCAGTTTCTTTCACTGTCAAAGTCCTTGTTTCCAGGGACCTGGAAGGACAGTGAGTGAATTCTCCTTGTGCTAAATTGTGCTTAAAAAAAACATTTTTTCTAGGGACAGAAAACTGTAGGTAGGGAGAGTGTGTCAGTTTCTTTCACTGTGCAAGTCCTTGTTTCCAGGGACCTGGAAGGACAGTGAGTGAATTCTCCTTGTGCTAAATTGTGCTTAAAAAAAACATTTTTTCTAGGGACAGAAAACTGTAGGTAGGGAGAGTGTGTCAGTTTCTTTCACTGTCAAAGTCCTTGTTTCCAGGGACCTGGAAGGACAGTGAGTGAATTCTCCTTGTGCTAAATTGTGCTTAAAAAAAACATTTTTTCTAGGGACAGAAAACTGTAGGTAGGGAGAGTGTGTCAGTTTCTTTCACTGTCAAAGTCCTTGTTTCCAGGGACCTGGAAGGACAGTGAGTGAATTCTCCTTGTGCTAAATTGTGCTTAAAAAAAACATTTTTTCTAGGGACAGAAAACTGTAGGTAGGGAGAGTGTGTCAGTTTCTTTCACTGTCAAAGTCCTTGTTTCCAGGGACCTGGAAGGACAGTGAGTGAATTCTCCTTGTGCTAAATTGTGCTTAAAAAAAACATTTTTTCTAGGGACAGAAAACTGTAGGTAGGGAGAGTGTGTCAGTTTCTTTCACTGTCAAAGTCCTTGTTTCCAGGGACCTGGAAGGACAGTGAGTGAATTCTCCTTGTGCTAAATTGTGCTTAAAAAAAACATTTTTTCTAGGGACAGAAAACTGTAGGTAGGGAGAGTGTGTCAGTTTCTTTCACTGTCAAAGTCCTTGTTTCCAGGGACCTGGAAGGACAGTGAGTGAATTCTCCTTGTGCTAAATTGTGCTTAAAAAAAACATTTTTTCTAGGGACAGAAAACTGTAGGTAGGGAGAGTGTGTCAGTTTCTTTCACTGTCAAAGTCCTTGTTTCCAGGGACCTGGAAGGACAGTGAGTGAATTCTCCTTGTGCTAAATTGTGCTTAAAAAAAACATTTTTTCTAGGGACAGAAAACTGTAGGTAGGGAGAGTGTGTCAGTTTCTTTCACTGTCAAAGTCCTTGTTTCCAGGGACCTGGAAGGACAGTGAGTGAATTCTCCTTGTGCTAAATTGTGCTTAAAAAAAACATTTTTTCTAGGGACAGAAAACTGTAGGTAGGGAGAGTGTGTCAGTTTCTTTCACTGTGCAAGTCCTTGTTTCTAGGGACCTGGAAGGACAGTGAGTGAATTCTCCTTGTGCTAAATTGTGCTTAAAAAAAACATTTTTTCTAGGGACAGAAAACTGTAGGTAGGGAGAGTGTGTCAGTTTCTTTCACTGTCAAAGTCCTTGTTTCAAGGGACAGAGAAGGACACCTGAAGGTAGCCCTTATTGCTTTTTTCCCATCTCCCTGCAGGCCATCTATTAGAATGTCTGGAAGGCAAACAAGGAGAGGCAGACAGTCAGGAGGCAATAAAAGAGGGCAAGCAGGCTCTGTGTCTGGGGGCAACAGTGCTGGTCGTGGACGCGGTGCATTGTCATCAGCACATGGCCATGGGACACGCTTGTCCTTCTTTTCGGCAGCTGGACATGTTGAGCCACATCATGCCGAAGACTTGGTAGAGTGGATGACCAAGCCCTCCTCCTCCTCCTCATCCTCTCTCACCCAGGCTCAGGGTACTGGAAAAGCAGCTGCCAAAGCGTCCTCTTCCCTGGTATCAATGTCAGACTCATCATCAGTCACTCCTTCCCTAGACCCACCATGTCCTCCTCCTGAGGAGTCCCCCGAACTGTTTCAGCACAGTGTTGGGTACATGCTCCAGGAGGATGCCCAGCGTTTCGAAGGGTCTGATGATGAAACCCAGCTAGAGGAAGGCAGTAGCGTGAGAGCAGACAGAGGGGATGCTCAAGAAGGACACCAATCTGGCAGTCATGTTCCAGCAGCTGCAGCATACTGCCAGATTGGCTCCAGTGATGAGGAGGGAGGTGATGATGAGGTCACTGACTCCACGTGGGTGCCTAATAGGAGAGAGGAGGAGGAGGAGGATGAGGAGGAGGCACATCTCCAACGAGGCAGGATGCCCTTTGGTGGCCAGCGTAAGGGCAGTACACCGACGGAATCACACCGCAGAGCTCCGCCTGTGCAGGGCGCTGCCTCTGCCCGTCATTCAAAAAGTTCCTTGGTGTGGGCCTTTTTTGAGGCTAGTGCATCAGATCGCACAGCTGCTGTTTGCAACATATGTCTCAAGCGTATATCGCGTGGCCAAAACATCAGCCGCTTGGGTACCACATGCCTGACCAGACATATGTTGACCTGCCATGCAGCTCGTTGGCAAGCCTACCTGAAAGACCCACACCAAAGAACAAAGCGGACCTCTTCTTGCACCGCATCAGCTGGGATCTCCAACCCCACTATACCTTCAGTCCTCTCTGAAACATGCACTGAGAGGAATGAAGGTGTAGAATTAGGTGTGTCACAGCCAAGTACTTGCGGCCACTCTGCTAGCAGTACACCGACGTCCGATTCTAGCAGGCAAATTTCCCTGCCCCAGCTGCTGGACCGTCGAAAGAAGTTCACTCCCAGCCATCCACATGCCCAGCGGTTGAATGCTAGCTTGGCTAAATTGCTAGCGCTTCAACTGCTGCCTTTTCAGTTGGTAGACTCGGCCCCCTTCCGTGAGTTTGTGCAATGTGCGATTCCTCAGTGGCAGGTTCCCAAACGCCACTTTTTCTCACGGAAGGCTATTCCGGCTCTCTACCGGCATGTGGAAGGCAATGTCTTGGCCTCGCTGGACAGGGCGGTCAGCGGTAAGGTGCATATTACCGCTGACTCATGGTCCAGCAGGCATGGACAGGGACGTTACCTTTCTTTCACGGCCCATTGGGTCACTCTTTTGGCAGCTGGGAAGGATGCAGGACAAGGTGCAGTAGTGTTGGAGGTTGTCCCACCGCCACGCCTCCAAAATGCTACTACTGGTTGTGACACACCTCTCTCCTCCACCCCCTCCTCTTCTTCTTCCTCCATGGCCTCTTCCTGTGGTTTGTCCTATGAACCAGCGGTGCTCCGTAGCCGTTCACGGGGCTACGCAAGTACGCAGGCAAAAAGATGCCATGCCGTGCTTGCGCTGGTGTGTTTGGGGGACAGAAGCCACACTGGGGCAGAGGTCCTGTCTGCTCTGCAGGGCCAGGCCGAGAGGTGGTTGACGCCACGCCAGCTTAAGCCAGGAATGGTGGTTTGCGACAATGGCACCAACCTCCTCTCCGCCCTCCGACAGGGACAACTGACCCATGTGCCCTGTGTGGCTCACGTCCTTAACCTGGTGGTGCAGCGGTTCTTGGGCAGGTACCCGGGCTTACAGGATGTCCTGAGGCAGGCCAGGAAAGTCTGTGTGCATTTCCACAGATCTTATAATGCCAGTGCTCGCCTGGCTGAGCTGCAAAAGGGGTTGAACCTGCCCAAGAACCGCCTTATATGTGACATGCCCACCAGGTGGAACTCAACGTTGGCCATGCTGCAGCGGCTGCACACGCAGCAGAGGGCCATCAATGAGTACCTGTGCGACTACGGCACCAGGACAGGGTCAGGGGAGCTTGTTTTTTTTTCTCCACGCCAGTGGGGCATGATCAGGGATGCATGCACTGTCCTGGCACCATTTGAGGAGGCCACGAGGATGGTGAGCAGTGACAGTGCATGCATCAGTGACACTGTACCTCTTGTCCACCTGTTGGAGCACACGCTGCGTGGAATAATGGACAGGGCACTTGAGGCAGAACAGAGGCAGGAAGAGGAGGACTTCCTTGCCTCTCAAGGCCCCCTTTACCCAGACAGTGTTCCTTCTGTCCCACCCATCGCACAGGAAGAGGAGGAGGAGGAGGAGGAGGAGGAGGATTGTGTCAGCATGGAGGTGGAGGCTGGCACTCAGCATCATCAGCAGCAGTCTTTTAGGGATGATTTACAGTCCCAAGAAACCAGTGGCTGGGAGGAGGTGGCTGCGGATCATGTCGTCCTTAGTGACCCAGAGGACTCCGGAGCGAATGCCTCAGCAAACCTACGCTGCATGGCCTCCCTGATCCTGCAAAGTCTGCGGAAGGATCCTCGTATTCTTCGGATCAAGGAGAGGGACCATTACTGGCTGGCCACTCTCCTTGATCCACGGTACAAGGGTAAGGTTGCGGACCTTATGTTACCGTCGCAAGGGAGCAGAGGATGAGACAACTCCGGGAGGCCTTGCAGAAAGGTCTGTGCAACGCGTTCCCAGAGACTGGGAGGTTACAAACTCCTGGTCCTGGACAACGAGTTGCTGAGGCTTCGGCCAGTCAAAGAAGGAGCGGTGGGGAAGGTGGCCGTCTGACCGATGCGTTCAGACAATTCTTTAGTCCGCAGCCCCAAAGTATGATCGGTTCCAGCAACCATCGCCAGCGTCTGATAAACATGGTGCAGGAATATCTAGGGGCAAGGTCAGACTTGGACACCTTCCCCACCGAAAATCCTCTGGCTTACTGGGTCTTGAGGATGGATCACTGGCCAGAGCTTGCACAGTATGCAATTGAGCTACTGGCCTGTCCTGCATCCAGCGTTCTTTCGGAACGCACATTCAGTGCTGCTGGAGGATTTGTCACGGATCACAGGGTGCGCCTGTCCACCGACTCGGTTGATCGACTGACTTTCATCAAGATGAACCAGTCTTGGATCACCACCAGCTACCACACACCTGATGCTGATATAACAGACTAATTGATTTTAACATGTCACATCCCTTCAAGACTGATGCTGATGCTGAGTGCCTGTGCTGTTATGTTGACTGGCTATCCTCCTCCTCCGAGTCCTCAATGATACGATTGATGATGATAGCTTGGAAGATCATTTTTGTTTATGGGTGCTGCCACCAGTGGCTAAGGCCCAATTTTTCAGCCCCTGTTTTACAGGGGCGTGTCATTACAATTTTTGAAGCAATACTTTGCAACAGGGCTCATTGCTGTGCTCCAAGTACAGTATCTGTGAGGGGTTGTAGTGTTGTGCCACCAGTGCCTAAGGCCCAATTTTTCAGCCCCTGTTCAACAGGGGCATGCAATTACAATTCTTGATCTAATAATTCACAGCAGGGTCCATTGCTGCACCCACCAAGAGTAACTCTGAGGGCTTACAGTCTTGTGGCAACGCCACCACCACCACCACCACGAAAGGCCCAATTTTTCAGCCCCTGTTCAAAAGGGGCATGTAATTACAATTCTTGATCTAATAATTCACAGCAGGGCCCATTGCTGCACCCACCAAGAGTAACTGTCAGGGCTTACAGTGTTGTGGCACCAGCACCACCATCAAAGCCCCAATTTTTACTACCACTGTTCAACAATTATATGTAATTAAAATTCCTGATATAATAGTTGACAGCAGGGCGTTCCAGCACCAACCAAGAGTAACTGAGTGCTTACAGTGTTGTGCCAACACCAACAACTAAGGGGCCTATTTCTGCAGAGTATATACGGCAGGTCCCTACTTTCAAACATCCAACTTACAAACGACTCCTACTTGCAAACGCAAGAAGACAACAGGAAGTGAGAGGAAATCTACCCCTAGAAAGGAAAATTCTCTCCTGTAAGAATAAATATGGGAGAAAGGGGTCTCATCTGTACTGATGCTTTATCAGCAATCCTTGTTTCAAGAAAAACACCACATTTCAAAAACAGTTGTCATTGGGACGGAAAGTGAGGTGAAATGTTCTGAACAGGGGCACAGACAGCAAAACAAATGTTACAGGGGTGATAACCCTTACCTATGTTTCCCAAAAAGTTTAAAAATAGATTTTTGGGCTGGAGCTACACTTCAACAATGTACCTGTTCAAAATTACAAACAGATTCTACATAAGAACAAACCTACAGTCCCTGTCTTGTATGCACCGCCTGTATACGGCTGTTCAGAGTATATAGGGCCTTTTTTATTTTATGTGCGGGGTTCCCCTTAATATCCATACAAGACCCAAAGGGGCTGGTAATGGGCTGGGGTAGGGGGGGGGGGGTCATGGGGTAGCTATGCCATTTTTCTTAAAGAATTTCATCCATATTACCGGGACCAGACATTACATTAAAGCCGCAAGCAGTTTTAAATGGCTTTTTTTCTTTTAGAAGTGTCATTTTGTGCAGGGACAGTTCTAAACACGGGAAACACGTGGCACTTCACAGGCATACTTTAGACACCCCCCAGGTACGATATTTAAAGGAATATTTGACTTTTTTTTTTTCACTTTATGCATCATTAAAATGACTGCTCCCGAAAAACGACCGTTTTTAAAACTTCTTTTTGCATTGATACATGTCCCCTGGTGCAGAACCCGGGTTCCCAAACCCTACTTATGACAATAACATGCATAATAGTTGTTATAATTAGCACTTTAGAATTCGAACGTTCGCATCCATTGTATTTAATAGGGTTCTAATGTTCGTTCGAACTTTCGGTCCGTTCGCGGGTTCTGGTGCGAACCGAACCCGGGGGTGTTCGGCTCATCACTATTCCTGGCTATACCCTCCACTCTGTACACTGACCACGGTGTATCACAGCTGCTGAGCCCTGACACTGTGGTCAGTTTACGTGCCTCCGTCATCCTCAGCCCTGCTCTGTCCTTATTTGTCCTCTCCATCCGTCTTCTCCCCCCCTCCCCTCCCTGCCTGTCTGCTTGTGTCAGTGCCTGGCTCCCTCCCCTCCCTGCCTGTCTGCTTGTGTCAGTGCCTGGCTCCCTCCCCTCCTGCTGCTCTTATATCTTCTATAAAATGCTCTCATCCCCTATATAACATAATACATTTTTTTGCCTAATTAGGAAGAACTGATTCTAATTTAATGGGTTGGAAGCAGGGCTGGTGAAACGATTTTGACCCCCTAGGTGAAACCTTATTTTGCCGCCCCTCCCTAGCTCCACCCCAGACTCCACCCCCTTTGCCCTGCCCATGTACACCCCACCTTTTTAATGAAGTGCCCATAAAATTCAGCTCACCAGCTCCCATCAAATGCAGCCTCACCAGAGCCCATCAAATTCAGCCTCACCAGTGCCCATCAAATTCAGCCTCACCAGCGCCCATCAAATTCAGCCTCACCAGCGCCCATCGAATTCAGCCTCACCAGCGCCCATCAAATTCAGCCTCACCAGCGCCCATCAAATTCAGCCCCACCAGTGCCCATCAAATTCAGCCTCACCAGCGCCCATCAAATTCAGCCTCACCAGCGCCCATCAAATGCAGCCTCACCAGCGCCCATCAAATGCAGCCTCACCAGCGCCCATCAAATTCAGCCTCACCAGCGCCCATCAAATGCAGCCTCACCAGCGCCCATCAAATGCAGCCTCACCAGCACCCATCAAATGCAGCCTCACCAGCACCCATCAAATGCAGCTTCACCAGCGGCCATCAATGCAGCCTCACCAGTGCCCATCAATGAATGTTTGCTTGCTTGCATTCATTCGGGAGTCGGGACACAGACACAGTCCTCCGCCGCCTCTGACACTATGTGTGAACAGAGCGGCGGTTGCCTGCTGATGCTGAGACTTAGTTGCTTGCTGCAGAGAGAAGAAAGTAGGAACACCAGTGGCTGGGCGCCCTAGGCAGCAGTGCGCCCTAGGCGGCTGCCTAGTTTGCCTAGTGGTAGCACCGGCCCTGGTTTGAAGTGGTGATAAATGTAGGGTTGTACCTACTTTTTGTATGTGAAAAATATACACTTTTGTTTATTTAGATTAAAGAAATAAATATACCATGTTAGTTGTATGTGTCATTTGTTCAAATATATCAAATTTATCTGTACTCAATGTTTGAATGAAGATCTAACGTCTCACTGTTCAAATATGTTGAAAAAGTCAACAATTTCCGTGGAGTTCACCCATCATTTTACATTTGACTGTAATTGGCGAGCTTTTAGTCCGTAACTTCTCTAATTGCTGCTTTCTATTGGATTTGTCAGTAATGATCTGTCTTCCTTCCGTAGACCGATGTGGTGGTGAACAGTGTGGGGACAAAGCTAAATCTTCATTCTGGAGCCGTGTCCAAGGCTTTGTCCGGGAAGGCCGGAAACAAACTCCAGGATCTTCTGAATACAGAGAGACAAGGGAAGCAGGTGGTAGACGGCTCCATATTTGTTACCGATGGCTGTAGCCTGTCCTGTGACCTTGTTATCCATGCCGTGGTTCCAGAGTGGGATGGAGCAACTGGTTCTTCTGAGAAGGTACGGAAATGGAAGAGAGATTGTTCCTCTCAGCTATAAGAACATATAACAATCTTTTACAGACGTATATAGAAATCGGGTCTTTGGTCCCCAAACCAAAGAGCCAAAGGAAAGGGGGGGGGGGGGGCAATTGGACTATTGCGGTACCAGTGAGTGGGTGAAATCAAATGTAAGAATGCAGATATGAAGCAAATAATTGACATTTTATTAATACAACATATAAGACACATAATAGTGTACAATTTAAAATAGTGACAGGCCATACACAGCACCAGTATAATGACCCCCAAAGGGGGAAAATCACAGTGGGATTGAGGGTCACGACAATCATCATAACTAGTTTCGTGGCCAGATGCCGCTTCGTCAGGAGAATATATGTAATTGGATTGGCAATCAATCAATAATTATACAATTAACAAGAGCACTGATAAGTGGATTGGGGAGCAAGGGCTAAGCTGCTTACCTAAAATGCCCCGCCGGTCGAGGACAACAAGGGTCACCAAACACTTTTACAGACGTGAAATACTTCTAGTGTTTGGCAAACATTTGTTTTCAGTTACTCCAAAGAAATCCATGATATATGCAATTTAACCACTTCTGGACCGCCGCACCACTATATACGTCCTGACTTTGAAGAGGGATATCTCGGTTATGGCAGCAGCTGCTGCCGTAACTGAGGTATCCATCTCTTCAGGCGGCGGTCTGGTTTACCATAATGGTGGTCTCTGCGATGGATTCGCCGCACGATCACCGTTATTGGCGGCGGGAGAGGGGCCCCCCCCCGCCGCTCTCCCGTGCCATCCACCGCTTACCGGAGCCGCCGGCAGCGGCGGAGACGATCGGGTCCTCTCTCATGCTGGGTATGGAGATGAGTGAGGGGAAGATGGCCCCCACCCGTCTCCATACCATTGCAGGGAGGAAGCGACGTCAAAACGTCACTTCCGCCCATAGCTCCTAAAGGGCCCTTTTTTTTTTGTTATTTTTTCAAATGACAATTTTTTCTTTTTATTGCATTTTAGTCTAAATATGAGATGTGAGGTCTTTTTGACCCCAAATCTCAAGGGATATTTACATTCCTTGTAATAGGAATAAAAGTGACCCAATTTTTTATTTATTTTTTTAAACGGTGTATAAAGAAATAAATCTAAGTAAAATAAATAATAATAAAAAAATATTTTTAAAGCGCTCCGTCCCGACAAGCTCGCGCGCAGAAGCGAACGCATACGTGAGCAGCGCCCGCATATGAAAACGGTTCAAACCACACATGTGAGGTATCGCCACGATCGTTAGAGCGAGAGCAATAATTCTAGCCCTAGACCTCCCCTGTAACTCAAAACATGTAGAATTTTTTTAAACATCGCCTATGAAGATTTTTAAGGGTAAAAGTTTGACGCCATTCCACGAGCGGGTGCAATTTTGAAGCGTGACATGTTGGGTATCAATTTACTCGGCGTAACATTATCTTTCACAATAAAAAAAAAATTGGGCTAACTTTACTGTTGTCGTATTTTTTATCCAAAAAATGTGCGCTTGTAAGACTGCTGCACAAATACGGTGTGACAAAAAGTATTGCAATGACCTCCATTTTATTCTCTAGGGTGTTAGAAAAAAATGTATAATGTTTGGGGGTTCTGAGTAATTTTCTAGCAAAAAAGCGAACTTGTAAACACTGAGTCTAAAAAACAGGCTCGGTCCTTAAGTGGTTAAGCATCTCGATATAGTAGCAGTGAATAATGACAATCATACAAACAACTAAAAAGAAGCAAAAATAGAATTTTTACTTGATAGCTGATAATGGGTTACAGAAATATCAGTCTCATGTCCAGTTCTTTCCTGCAGGCATCTCGTCTCTGCAGGCTTATGAGTTGCATTGGTCATAATGGCATTTCTTCTGTCCCAGAATAAAGTTGAGATTGGGGACTGTACTTTCCAAATTTGGTAAACACTCCAGAAGCTTAACCACTTGACCTCCATAAAGGTTTTACCCCCCTTCATGACCAGAGCATTTTTTGCAATTCAGCACTAAGCTATTTTCATATTTAATCTCCGGCATGGCGCGGGGAGCCGCCAGGGTACGGTCGCGGCCCCGGTAGTTCAGCAGCCGCAGCAGGAACGGACATGCTGGGGCCCCGGGCCGTGGAGGGAGCGGTGAGACCTTGTGGGCTCTCTCCATCACGAATGTGGGAGGGAGTCAGCAGCATTAAACAGGGTGGCCAGGAGCTTTTCCGTGAACTTCGCAGGTCTGGGGCCCTCAGCCCTCTCAGGTAGGCCCAGGATGCGGATGTTGTTACGCCTTAGGCGATTCTCGGTGTCGATTGCCCTCTCCTGGAGTGCCTTCACCTGGATCTGCAGAGCCTTGAGTTCCCTGGAGTCCATCAGGACCGTGTCTTCTACCGTGTAGACCCTCTCCTCCACCTCTGAGATCAGGCTGTGATCGCTGCCAGGATCTTGGCTCCGGTGGGGGAATCAGCCGCCCCCATCTCAGTAGAGGTCTGAGTGCAGCGGGGGTGGGCGGGGAGACTTCGGGCCCGATTTAGACTTGCGGGATCCTGGGGGGCAGATCGGAGCAATGATCTAGTTTCCGGGATGGTTAGGGGAAGGAAGGTGTCAGATGAAAACCGGTGTCCAGTGAGCAGAAGGAGTGAAATGGCTGAGAATGGATATCAAGATCGGAGCTCCAGCGAGGCACATCCTTCTCCCTTCACATGCTGGCCACGCCCAGCACTGAGCTACTTTACCTGGCTGCTGGCAATTGCGGAGTCATGTAACACTGTAGATATCTTTAGTCTCCCCTAGTCACACTTTTAGCCGGCCCTTGGCCCTCCTTTACTCTTAGTATATTACCCATTATCACTATATATAACCTTTTAACTTTCTCATTCATTAGGTTGTCAGGTGTTAGCCTCATTACCCTGACGCTACCTTGGGATCAAATGTGGTCCCTCTCCCTCACATACTCTTACCACCATCGATATTCCCCGCTTTGTTAACATGTGCCTCCAGCACGTGCTCCAGTTGGGCTCCTGTTCCCGGGGCCCCCCTCACGCATTATTCATCTCCCTGTATCCAAGGTACACACCACCTATCCTCCCTCCCCCTTCCTTTTCCTCTCCCCTTCATCTCCTATCCCTTTCTTTTCCCCCCCTTCCCTGTCCCCTCTCCCTCCTCACCCCCTTTCCCTCTTCCTCCTCCTCTCCCCCCCCCCCTTCCCCTTTTGTTTCTTTCCCTCCTTTCCCCGTTCTTTTTCCCCCTATGCAAACTCTCACACAAATTTTTTCACCCACTTTTATCACTTGCAGTGACCACGTGCATGGGCGTCCGCTGAATTATTTTTTTAGGCGGGGGGGGGGGGCGCTTTGGCAGTGGCAATACACAGTCGCATTTTACCCTTTCTTCGACCGCTAGCGGGGGTTAAAAGCGACCCCCCCACGTTAAAATGTAAAAACACCCCACTGTGCCCCCTGCATCTTTAAATATCTTTTTGTCACTACTGTGTACCCCCTCTTCACAACTGCACCTCTGGACCCCTTTACATTACACAGCACCCTGCATCACTGGCCCCCTTTACATTACACAGCACCCTGCATCACTGGACCCCTTTACATTACACAGCACCCTGCATCACTGGACCCCTTTACATTACACAGCACCCTGCATCACTGGACCCCTTTACATTACACAACACCCTGCATCACTGGACCCCTTTACATTACACAGCACCCTGCATCACTGGACCCCTTTACATTACACAGCACCCTGCATCACTGGACCCCTTTACATTACACAGCATCCTGCACCCCTTTACATTACACAGCACCCTGCACCCCTTTACATTACACAGCAGCACCCTGCGCCTTTGGACACACACTACACTCTGACCACTACACTGACCACACTGACCATATGTATGACATGTCCTATGATGTCATGTCTCTGCAGTCACACACACACACACGTGTTGTAGGACATCTCCTCCCCCCTCCATACCGCACACATAGCCCGGCTCTCCTTCCTTCTCACCTTCAGCAGGTCCAACGGGTGTGTGCAGCAGGCCACCCCGCAGGAGGCCAGACCCCCAAGGTACTACTACCACCGACTCGAGACACCCTCCGCTCCGCCATCTCCCCCGGCTCTTTTTCTTCTTCTTCTCTCCCCGGGCGCGCTGCACAGTCCAAGAGCCAGGGGCGAAGCCGGCCCATGCCCGGGAGAACGAGAAGAGCGGGGGGCCAATCGGGTTGCAGTGCGAGGCCCCACCCAGCCAGCGCTGCCAAACCACAAGACGCGGCCGCCTTAAAGCGGCGGCGGGAAGGTGTAGTGGGCCCAGGGGGAGGAGGAGGGAGTACATGTGTTGCGGTGCAGCTCTGTGCGGGGCTGGAAGTGGGTGTAAGGGCGGCGGAGGATGTAGAACACTGTCAATTTGGCCAACACCTTCTCGATTCCAGGGGGAGCAAACGACCCCCATTGCCCTATGGAGTGGACGCCCATGACCACGTGTGTTTTTGCACCCCCCATCAGCCTAAGGTTCGGGCTTTAGATACTAATTATTAATTTTTACCTCATATATCTGGCAAGTAGGTCCATTCACATGTATGTGCCCCTTGGTCGCTGCATGGGACCTTGTTTGGTGACCCCCCCTGCCCTCGCCTGGCGGGGCCTTTTAGGTAAGCAGCTGAGCCCTGGCTCCCCAATCCACACATTGTAGCTCTTGTTACATGTATAACCATTGACTGATTGTCAATTTAATTTTAGATATGCTTCTGATGAAGCGGCATTGGCCGCGAAACTAGTCAAGATGATTGTCGTGACCCTCAACCCACTGTGTTTTTCCCCCCTTGGGGATTATTATATTGGTGTTGTGCATGGTCGTCACTATTTTAAACCTGTACTTTTTCATTGTGTCCTATTGATGTTGTATTCAATAAAATTTCTCTTTGTTTTATATTTGCATTTTTATACTTGATGTTATCTATTTCACCAGGACCGCAATAGTCCAATCCAGAGGAGTAGCTTAATGCTTGTGGGCCCCGATGCAAAAGTTGACCTGGGCCCCCCCATTACCACCCACCACTTCCACCGTGCGTGCAGATACATCCACCGCACGCCAAGATGCTCAGAGTTCCTCTTTACATCAGAGGACAGGGATCACCGCTGGAGAATCAGAGGACAGGGATCACCGCTGGAGAATCAGAGGACAGGGATCACCGCTGGAGAATCAGAGGACAGGGATTACCGCTGGAGAATCAGAGGACAGGGATCACCGCTGGAGAATCAGAGGACAGGGATCACCGCTGGAGAATCAGAGGACAGGGATCACCGCTGGAGAATCAGAGGACAGGGATCACCGCTGGAGAATCAGAGGACAGGGACCACCGCTGGAGAATCAGAGGACAGGGATTACCGCTGGAGAATCAGAGGACAGGGATCACCGCTGGAGAATCAGAGGACAGGGATCACCGCTGGAGAATCAGAGGACAGGGATTACCGCTGGAGAATCAGAGGACAGGGATCACCGCTGGAGAATCAGAGGACAGGGATCACCGCTGGAGAATAAGAGGACAGGGATTACCGCTGGAGAATCAGAGGACAGGGATTACCGCTGGAGAATCAGAGGACAGGGATTACCGCTGGAGAATCAGAGGACAGGGATTACCGCTGGAGAATCAGAGGACAAGGATTACCGCTGGAGAATCAGAGGACAGGGATCCCCGCTGGAGAATCAGAGGACAGGGATCCCCGCTGGAGAATCAGAGGACAGGGATCCCCGCTGGAGAATCAGAGGACAGGGATCCCCGCTGGAGAATCAGAGGACAGGGATTACCGCTGGAGAATCAGAGGACAGGGATCACCGCTGGAGAATCAGAGGACAGGGATCACCGCTGGAGAATCAGAGGACAGGGATTACCGCTGGAGAATCAGAGGACAGGGATTACCGCTGGAGAATCAGAGGACAGGGATTACCGCTGGAGAATCAGAGGACAGGGATTACCGCTGGAGAATCAGAGGACAGGGATCCCCGCTGGAGAATCAGAGGACAGGGATCCCCGCTGGAGAATCAGAGGACAGGGATCCCCGCTGGAGAATCAGAGGACAGGGATCCCCGCTGGAGAATCAGAGGACAGGGATCCCCGCTGGAGAATCAGAGGACAGGGATCCCCGCTGGAGAATCAGAGGACAGGGATTACCGCTGGAGAATCAGAGGACAGGGATCACCGCTGGAGAATCAGAGGACAGGGATCACCGCTGGAGAATCAGAGGACAGGGATCACCGCTGGAGAATCAGAGGACAGGGATCACCGCTGGAGAATCAGAGGACAGGGATCACCGCTGGAGAATCAGAGGACAGGGATCACCGCTGGAGAATCAGAGGACAGGGATCACCGCTGGAGAATCAGAGGACAGGGATCACCGCTGGAGAATCAGAGGACAGGGATCACCGCTGGAGAATCAGAGGACAGGGATCACCGCTGGAGAATCAGAGGACAGGGATCACCGCTGGAGAATCAGAGGACAGGGATTACCGCTGGAGAATCAGAGGACAGGGATCACCGCTGGAGAATCAGAGGACAGGGATCACCGCTGGAGAATCAGAGGACAGGGATCACCGCTGGAGAATCAGAGGACAGGGATCACCGCTGGAGAATCAGAGGACAGGGATCACCGCTGGAGAATCAGAGGACAGGGATCACCGCTGGAGAATCAGAGGACAGGGATCACCGCTGGAGAATCAGAGGACAGGGATCACCGCTGGAGAATCAGAGGATAGGGATTACCGCTGGAGAATCAGAGGACAGGGATCACTGGCAGGTCACTTGGCAGAGCTCCTTTCCCATCCCAGCACTGTATACAGCCCCCCCCCCCCCCCCCACACTACACAGGGCTGAAATCACATTCCTTTACACACAGTCTGTCAGTCTTCACAGGGTGTATCTGGCTTTTATGTTGCCCTTCTGACCTGTGAAATTCTCTGGTCAGAACGGCAGTGAAGTTGCAATAGGCAGATACATCCTGTGCAGATAAAGGCTGACTGGCTGTGTTGTAAAGGAATGTGATTTCAGCCCTGCAGAGGAGGAACAGTATTGAGTTCTGTAATGGGAAAGGAGCTCAGCAGCCGGGCATACTATCCAGGGCTGAGGGAGTGGTCAAGGGGCTTTGGGGGGGGGTGCAACTTAGATCTTGGGGGTCAAAAGCCATGTGACACAAAATCTGGAGCCTGCAGCCCTTCAGGGGCCCCCTAAGGAGGTGTTAAGGGAATTGTTTTAGCAATTTCTGAAGGTTTCTCTGTCAGTGTTGGCAGGTGTTAAGGGAAGGTCACATCCCGGAGGTGTGTGCCTTTTCCCCAGTTGTCAGGGAAGGGGTGTAAGCGGACATCCCCGGGTGGTGGGGGGGGGGAACAGAGAATCCCAGCTGGTGACTAGGAGACACTGAGCAGCGTCTTACCTCACCAGTGACATCGGTCCCATCATGGCTATAGGACGGCACTCTCCTCCTCTTGCCTCGCTAAGCACGGTTACCATTCCATGTTGCCAGCACACAGCACAGACACTTCCCCATCCTGGGCTGTTCTCACCTTGTGCTCCTCTCCATTCAGGAAATGCCTCACAGCATCTCCCCAGCCAATGAGATTGGAGGGGCGTGGACTGTAAAAGGCAAAGTAGAAGCCCAGTAATGGAGCCTAGGCTGTGGGGCCCTAGGGCAGATCAGAGCTGGACTTTGTGGAGGATATGATAATATGACAGGGAGGCTGCTGGGGCCCCCTGGAGCTAGGGGCAGGGTTGCGATTGTGACCCCTACAACCCCTTATGCTACGCCCATGGTCCAATCGCCCCCCTCCTTTTGGCTCTTTGGTTTGGGGACCTTAGACCCAATTTCTCTATACTAACATTGTACCCAAATGACATTTATATAATTTTATTCACGCAATTAAAGCTTTCTTTTGGTGGTATTTAATCACCACTGGGGGTTTTTATTATATAAATGAAAAAATCTATTTTGAAAACAAATATTCTTTTTATTTTTTTTTCGAAATTCAGGCCAAAATTTATTCTGCTACATGTCTTTGGTAAAAAATAACCCAAATCCGTGTAAATTATTTAGTCTGTAGGAAAGTTATACAGTCCACAAACTATGGTATATTACGTGGGGAAAATAATTATTTGATCCAAAAATGCTTTTTTACAACGCCCCAAAGATCCTGCTTGCATGACTTTTTCTACTGCCCCGCAAGCGCAGCGCCGCAGTGTCAAAGGAATGGGAGGCAGTTTAAAGGCCTTCTTTTAGGCGCTATTTTTTGCGCTAAAATGCCTGAAAACTGCCTCAGTGTGAAAAGGGTCTAAAGCCTCGTACACACGATCAGATTATCCAACGGGAATTGTGTGATGACAGGCTGTTTCTACGCTCCATCTGACAATTGTTGTCGGATTTTCCGCGGACAAACGTGGGATAGCATGCTTTAAAATTGTCAACCAACAATTGTGTGGTGTTGGGTTATCCGATCATGTGTACACAAGTCCGTCGGACAAAACTCCAAAGTACAAACAAACACGCATTCTCAGGAGCAATGCTCACCATAACACAACATTAGCAGAAGTTGTCCAAAGGGTGGCGATAAAGAGCTGAAAAAACACGTTGTTTCATGTTTGTTGGCCGACAATCCTTTGCCTTTTGTATGCAAGTCAAGTTCACGGCCAATGCCCTTCGGACAAAAGTCCTAGGCTTTGTCCGCAGAAAATCCGATCTTGTGTACGAGGCTTTACACTAGCCATACATTCATCTGTCCACCATCTATCCACCACCCATACACCCATCTGTCCACCATCTATCCACCACCACCACCATCTATCTATCCATTCTTACACAAGCCATACATTCATCTGTCCATTATCCATCTATCTGTCCATCTGTCCATCCACCATTCATTGCTATCAGGTCAGCCATCAGAAATTTTGGGGTCCCTTACACAGCTTTAGGCCTCCCCCCCCCCGAGCCTGGCCACTAACATTCCCTAGAGCCTACCCACTGGCCGTACCACCGAATCTACTCAATGACATCCCATACCAAGTCCTACTCCTCCTCCCACCCATGTCCTCTTCCTCCTCCTTCAGTCCCATCTCGCCATATCATGTCCTCCTCTTACAATCCCATCTCCCTCATTCCATGTCCTCCTCCTCCTTCTCCACCCCATGTCGACGCCCCCTCCTCCATCCTGGGGGGGGGGAATTTTCCGCCCACTTCCCCCTATCCCACCAATCCCAGCAGAAGTGCATCCCCAAATGTCTAATTGGCGGCGCCTGTGAGGAGTGAGCTTGGCGTTGCCCCGGCAACCAGGAAGCGTAGTTGAGTGGTAAAAGTGGCTGTCAATCATCCAGCCTTCAGGCAGCGGGTGGAAATACCTTGGGGGCCCGAGTCCCTCGGGACACCGGGCCCCTTGGAATTCCGGGGCCCCTTACATGAGTGTGGGCTGTACCCCCCTGATGGTGGCCCTGATTACTATACAACTCTTCTGCACCATCACCCACCTGTATTAGCATCTTATCTTATCTGTTGACAGATTCTGAGAAAAATTGTAAGTGATTGTCTGAGCACCGTAGAGACCAAACAACACAGATCCATCACAATCCCAGCAATCGGAACTGGAGTTCTAGGATTCCCCAGGGATACTGTGGCTGCCTCAATGTATGAGGAAATTCTGGAGTTCAGCAACAAAAAACAGCCCAAATATCTGAAACAAGTGGATGTCATTCTGCACCCGAGTGACACAGAAACTATAGAGGTAATGAAGAGTTTTCATGTGATTGTGGTTAGAAGAGTGAAGTAACAGAATGTTGTACGATTTTGTGGTTCTCCAATGTAATGAGCAATTTAATAGGAAATATTTATCCTGTATTGTTGATTTCAGGCTTTCTCCTCTGAGCTGGAGAAAAAGATCAGCGCTGGAGGACAGAAGAAAGAAGAAAAACCCCAATGTAAGTTATATCCGTGCTACATACAGGAACATTATAGACTCCATACACTGCAGACATTGTGCCTCATTATAATGATAGGATGTGCAGAGCCGCCATTGGTGAGGAATACCCCGGACTTCTTTTTATGAATGCAGGTCGCACCATTAAATTTCAGTACGTTTATTTAACTGACGAAATTGATTCCAAAGAAAAACTCTGATCATTTTTTTTGGGGGGTCACGCAGGCTAAATGTTTGGTCAGAGGCAGTAAAATATCATATTTAATATTTAATAATATAGTAGAACAAATGCAGACTTCATAGTGAATAGGAATGATCTAGAATACAATGACGGGGCTTTGATGACCTCTTGCCATTGCGATCTGTTTTGTAGCTTTCTTCGGGAATGTGAAAAGCCCGGCACAGGATGTTTATGAAATGAAGATTGGATCTCTCACCTACCAGGTGAAAACTGGAGATATTACAAAGGAAAAGTGTGACATCATCGTCAACTCAACCAATTACACGTTCAACCTTAAATCAGGTATTCACAAGAATGTTGTTGGGCCCATAAAATGTAAAAATGTCTTTAGGAACTGGGAGATGACCAGAACAACCTCATCAAAAGACCTCATACTGCAGAGCCTACAATGCAACCCCATTGAGCCATTGGGTATTTTCTACCCTATAGAAGATCATGTAGAAGCTTTGATATCCTGGTGGTGAGTGTAATCAGATAGGTAGAGAGAAGGTCAGGACTGGAGCAGAGTGATTTCTAACTTATAGAGGGTCATGTTGGAGATGTGATATCCCGGTGGTGAGTGTAATTAGAAAGATATACAGTAGCTCAGGAACAGGGTACACTCTATCTTATGGAGGGTCTTATGGAGGGTCATGTTGGAGATTTGATATCCAAATGGTGAGTATAATCAGACAGCAAGTAGAGAAAAGGTCAGGAGCAAAGTCATTTCTGCCATATGGAGGACCATGTTAGAGGTGTAATACATCGGTGGTCAGTGTAATCAGAAAGGTAGAGTAAAGGTCAGGAGCAGAGTATGTTCTATCTTATGGAGGGTCATGTTGGAGATTTAATATCCAGGTGGTGAGTATAATCAGACAGCAAGTAGAGAAAAGGTCAGGAGCAAAGTCATTTCTGCCATATGGAGGACCATGTTAGAGGTGTGATACATCGGTGGTCAGTGTAATCAGAAAGGTAGAGTAAAGGTCAGGAGCAGAGTATGTTATATCTTATGGAGGGTCATGTTGGAGATTTAATATCCAGGTGGTGAGTATAATCAGACAGCAAGTAGAGAAAAGGTCAGGAGCAAAGTCATTTCTGCCATATGGAGGACCATGTTAGAGGTGTGATACATCGGTGGTCAGTGTAATCAGAAAGGTAGAGTAAAGGTCAGGAGCGGAGTATGTTCTATCTTATGGAGGGTCATGTTGGAGATTTAATATCCAGGTGGTGAGTATAATCAGACAGCAAGTAGAGAAAAGGTCAGGAGCAAAGTCATTTCTGCCATATGGAGGACCATGTTAGAGGTTTGATACATCGGTGGTCAGTGTAATCAGAAAGGTAGAGTAAAGGTCAGGAGCAGAGTATGTTCTATCTTATGGAGGGTCATGTTGGAGATTTAATATCCAGATGGTGAGTATAATCAGACAGCAAGTAGAGAAAAGGTCAGGAGCAAAGTCATTTCTGCCATATGGAGGACCATGTTAGAGGTGTAATACATCGGTGGTCAGTGTAATCAGAAAGGTAGAGTAAAGATCAGGGGCAGAGTATGTTCTATCTTATGGAGGGTCATGTTGGAGATTTAATATCCAGGTGGTGAGTATAATCAGACAGCAAGTAGAGAAAAGGTCAGGAGCAAATTCATTTCTGCCATATGGAGGACCATGTTAGAGGTGTGATACATCGGTGGTCAGTGTAATCAGAAAGGCCTAGTAAAGGTCAGGGGCAGAGTATGTTCTATCTTATGGAGCGTCATGGTGAAGAGAGAAAATGTTTTTCAGTCTTTCATTGCTTTGGTTTTGTTTTTTGGCCTTGTGGAGGAATGGTTCTGGTTCTATTCACTAAACAAATACTGCATTTTGGGAATTTGAAGCTGATATGTTGTGTTGTTACAGGAGTTTCCAAAGCCATCCTGGAAGGAGCTGGGCCTAATATAGAAAATGAATGCGCCAGGCTCGGTAAGAAACTTTATGAAGGTCAAAGAACCAGAAAGACAGCATATGACATATAATATTTGTAATAAAACATGAATATTTTGGTAAATACAGTATATCATACAGAAATGTAGATCTTGCCTTTGCTCGGGGAACAATCCAGGAAAATTTGGAGATGGCCGCACACGTTCATGCTTTTGAATGGATCGTTAGATTTTTTACTATTAAGGATTTTTGTGCAATACACGGAGCACGTACACTTTATTTGTAGTGACTTGGACACTTTATCTCCGCACTTAGGATACTGCATATTGAGTAGGGATGAGCCGAACACACCCCGGTTCGGTTCGCACCAGAACCTGCGAATGGACCGAAAGTTCGCGCGAACGTTAGAACCCTATTAAATACAATGGATGCGAACGTTCGCAATCTAAAGTGCTAATTATAACGACTATTATGCATGTTATTGTCCTAAAAAGGGTTTGGGAACCCGGGTTGTGCACCAGGGGACATGTATCAATGCAAAAATAAGTTTTAAAAACGGCCGTTTTTCGGGAGCAGTCATTTTAATGATGCATAAAGTGAAAAAAAAAAAGTGAAATATTCCTTTAAATATCGTACCTGGGGGGTGTCTAAAGTATGCCTGTGAAGTGGCGTGTGTTTCCCGTGTTTAGAACTGTCCCTGCACAAAATGACATTTCTAAAGGAAAAAAAGCCATTTAAAACTGCTTGCGGCTTTAATGTCATGTCTTATCCTGGCAATATAGATGAAAATGTTTGAGAAAAATGGCATGGCTACCCCATCACCCCTACCCCAGCCCATTACCAGCCCCTTTGGGTCTTGTATGGATATTAAGGGGAACCCCGCACCCAAAATAGAAAAAGGCCCTATATACTCTGAACAGCCGTATACAGGCGGTGCATACAAGACAGGGACTGTAGGTTTGTTCATAAGTAGAATCTGTTTGTAATTTTGAACAGCTACATTGTTTAAGTGTAGCTCCAGCCAAAAAATATATTTTTAAGCTTTTTGGAAAACATAGGGAAGGGTTATCACCCCTGTAACATTTGTTTTGCTGTCTGTGCCCCTGTTCAGAACATTTCACCTCACTTTCTGTCCCAATGACAAATGTTTTTGAAAAGTGGGGTTTTTATTGAAACAAGGATTGGTGATAAAGCATCAGTAGAGAGGAGACACTTTTTTCCCATATTAACTCTTACAGGAGAGAATTTCCCTTCCTAGGGGTAGATTTCCTCTCACTTCCTGTTGTCTCCTTCCGTTTGCAAGTAGGAGTCGTTTGTAAGTTGGATGTTTGAAAGTAGGGGCCTGCCATGTATACTCTGCTGAAATTTGCCCCTTACATGTTGGTGTTGCCACAACACTGTAAGCCCTCACAGTTACTCTTGGTGGGCGCAGGAATGGGCCCTGCTGTGAACTACTATATCAGGAATTGTAATTCCATTCCATTGTTGAACAGTGGTAGGAAAAATTGGCCTTTGGTGGGGTTGCTGGTGCTTCAACACTGTCAGCCCTCACAGTTACTCTTGGTGGGCGCATGAATGGGCCCTACTGTAAATTATTAGATCAAGAATTGTAATTGCATGCCCCTGTTGAAGAGGGGCAGAAAAATTGGGCCTTTGGTGGTGGTGGTGGTGGTGGTGTTGCCACAACACTGTAAGCCCTCACAGTTACTCTTGGTGGGCGCAGGAATGGGCCTTGCTGTGAATTATTAGATCAAGAATTGTAATTACATGCCCCTGTTGAACAGGGGCAGAAAAATTGGGCCTTAGGCACTGGTGCCACAACACTGCAACCCCTCACAGATACTGTACTTGGAGCACAGCAATGAGCCCTGTTGCAAAGTATTGCATCAAAAATTTTAATTACACGCCCCTGTTAAACAGGGGCTGAAAAATTGGGCCTTAGGCACTGGTGCTGGTGCCATGACACTGCAACCTCTCCCAGATACTCTAGTTGGAGTGCAGGAATGAGCCCTGCTGCAAAGCATTGCATAAGAAATTGTAATTACATGCCCCTGTTAAACAGGGGCTGAAAAATTGGGCCTTAGGCACTGGTGCTGGTGCCATGACACTGCAACCTCTCTCAGATACTCTAGTTGGAGTGCAGGAATGAGCCCTGCTGCAAAGCATTGCATAAGAAATTGTAATTACATGCCCCTGTTAAACAGGGGCTGAAAAATTGGGCCTTAGCCACTGGTGGCGGCACCCAGAAACAAAAATGTTCTTCCAAACTATCATCATGAATCGGATCATTGAGGAGGATAGTCAGTCAACATAACAGGACAGACACTCAGCATCAGCATAGGCAGTCTTGAAGGGATGTGACATGTTAAAATCAATTAGTCTGTTACATCAGCTTCAGGTGCTTGGTAGCTGGTGGTGATCCAAGACTGGTTCATCTTTATGAAGGTCAGTCGATCAACCGAGTCGGTGGACAGGCGCACCCTGTGATCCGTGACAAAGCCTCCAGCAGCACTGAATGTGCGTTCCGAAAGAACGCTGGATGCAGGACAGGCCAATAGCTCAATTGCATACTGTGCAAGCTCTGGCCAGTGATCCATCCTCAAGACCAAGTAAGCCAGAGGATTTTCGGTGGGAAAGGTGTCCAAGTCTGACCTTGCCCCTAGGTATTCCTGCACCATGTATATCAGACGCTGGTGATGGTTGCTGGAACCGATCATACCTTGGAGCTGCGGACTAAAAAATTGTCTGAACGCATCGGTCAGACGGCCACCTTCTCCACCGCTCCTTCTGCTACTGACCGAAGCCTCAGCAACTCGTTGTCCAGGACCAGGAGTTTGTAACCTCCCAGTCTCTGGGAACGCGTTGCACAGACCTTTCTGAAAGGCCTCCAGGAGTGGTCTCATCCTCTGCTCCCTCTGCCACGGTAAGATAAGGTCTGCAAACTTACCCTTGTACCGTAGATCAAGGAGAGTGGCCAGCCAGTAATGGTCCCTCTCCTTGATCCGAAGAATACGAGGCTCCTTATGCAGACTTTGCAGGATCAGGGAGGCCATGGAGCATAGGTTAGCTGAGGCATTCGGTCCGGAGTCCTCTAGGTCACTAAGGATGACATGATCCGCAGCCACCTCCTCCCAGCCACGTACAAGGGTTTCTTGGGACTGTAAATCATCCCTAAAAGACTGTTGCTGTTGATGCTGAGTGCCAGGCTCCACCTCCATGCTGACACAATCCTCCTCCTCCTCCTCGTCCTCCTCGTCCTCTTCCTGTGCGATGGGTGGGACAGAAGGAACACTGTCTGGGTAAAGGGGGCCTTGAGAGGCAAGGAAGTCCTCCTCTTCCTGCCTCTGTTCTGCCTCAAGTGCCCTGTCCATTATTCCACGCAGCGTGTGCTCCAACAGGTGGACAAGAGGTACAGTGTCACAGATGCTTGCACTGTCACTGCTCACCATCCTTGTGGCCTCCTCAAATGGTGCCAGGACAGTGCATGCATCCCTGATCATGTCCCACTGGCATGGTGAAAAAAACCCGAGCTCCCCTGACCCTGTCCTGGTGCCGTCGTCGCACAGGTACTCATTGATGGCCCTCTGCTGCGTGTGCAGCCGCTGCAGCATGGCCAATGTTGAGTTCCCCTTGGTGGGCATGTCACATATAAGTCGGTTCTTGGGCAGGTTCAACTCCTTTTGCAGCTCAGCCAGCCGAGCACTGGCATTATATGATCTGCCGAAATGCACACAGACTTTCCTGGCCTGCCTCAGGACATCCTGTAAGCCCGGGTACCTGCCCAAGAACCGCTGCACCACCAGGTTAAGGACGTGAGCCACACAGGGCACATGGGTCAGTTGTCCCTGTCGGAGGGCGGAGAGGAGGTTGGTGCCATTGTCGCAAACCACCACTCCTGGCTTAAGCTGGCATGGCATTAACCACCTCTCGGCCTGCCCCTGCAGAGCTGACAGAACCTCTGCCCCAGTGTGGCTCCTGTCCCCCAAACACACCAGCGCAAGCACGGCATGGCATCTTTTTGCCTGCGTACTTGCGTAGCCCCTTGAACGCCTACGGAGCACCGCTGGTTCCGAGGACAAAGCACAGGAAGAGGCCATGGAGGAAGAAGAAGAGGAGGGGGTGGAGGAGAGAGGTGTGTCACAACCAGTAGTAGCATTTTGGAGGCGTGGCGGCAGAACAACCTCCAACACTACTGCACCTTGTCCTGCATCCTTCCCAGCTGCCAAAAGAGTGACCCAATGGGCCGTGAAAGAAAGGTAACGTCCCTGTCCATGCCTGCTGGACCATGAGTCAGCGGTAATATGCACCTTACCGCTGACCGCCCTGTCCAGCGAGGCCAAGACATTGCCTTCCACATGCCGGTAGAGAGCCGAAATCGTCTTCCGTGAGAAAAAGTGGCGTTTGGGAACCTGCTACTGAGGAACCGCACATTGCACAAACTCACGGAAGGGGGCCGAGTCTACCAACTGAAAAGGCAGCAGTTGAAGTGCTAGCAATTTAGCCAAGCTAGCATTCAACCGCTGGGCATGTGGATGGCTGGGAGTGAACTTCTTTCACCGGTCCAGCAGCTGGGGCAGGGAAATTTGCCTGCTACTATCAGACGTTGGTGTACTGCTAGCAGAGTGGCCGCAAGTAATTGGCTGTGACACACCTAATTCTACACCTTCATTCCTCTCAGTGCAGGTTTCAGAGAGGACTGAAGGTACAGTGGGGTTGGAGATCCCAGCTGATGAGGAGCAAGGAGAGGTCCGCTTTGTTCTTTGGTGTGGGTCTTTAAGGTACGCTTGCCAACGAGCTGCATGGCAGGTCAACATATGTCTGATCAAGCATGTGGTGTCCAAGCGGCTGATGTTTTGGCCACGCGAGATACGCTTGAGACATATGTTGCAAACAGCAGCGGTGCGATCTGATGCACTCGGCTCAAAAAAGGCCCACACCAAAGAACTTTTGGAATAACGGGCAGAGGCTGCGCCCTGCACAGGCGGAGCTCTGCGGTGTGATTCAGTCGGTGTGCTGCCCTTACGCTGACCCCCGGAGGGCATCCTGCCTCGTTGGAGATGTGCCTCCTCCTCATCCTCCTCCTCCTCTTCTCTCCTATCAGGCACCCACGTGGAGTCAGTGACCTCATCATCCCCTCCCTCCTCATCACTGGAGCCAATCTGGCAGTATGCTGCAGCTGCTGGAACATGACTGCCAGATTGCTGTCCCTCTTGAGCATTCCCTCTCTCTGCACTCACACTACTGCCTTCCTCTAGCTGGGTATCATCATCAGACCCTTCGAATAGCTGGGCATCCTCCTGGAGCATGTACCCAACACTGTGCTCAAACAGTTCGGGGGACTCCTCAGGAGGACATGGTGGTTCTATGGAAGGAGTGACTTATGATGACATTGATATGAGGGAAGAGGATGCATTGGCAGCTGCTTTGCCAGTACCCTGAGCCTGGGTGAGAGAGGATGAGGAGGATGAGGAGGGCTTGGTCATCCACTCTACCAAGTCTTCAGCATGATGCGGCTCAACACGTCCAGCTACCGAAAATAAGGCCACGTGCTGATGACAATGCACCGCGTCCACGACCAGCACTGTTGCCCCCAGACACAGAGCCTGCTTGCCCTCTTTTATTGGCTCGTGACTGTCTGCCTCTCTTTGTTGGCCTTCCAGACATTCTAATGGCCTGCAGGGAGATGGTAAAACCAGCAATACGGGGTAGCTTCAGGTGTATACTGTGCAGGAGGCAACTACACCCACTGTAACTAATTGCAGATGCCTGTCTGTGTTACACAACAGAACAACACCACGACGAGCAATACGGGGTAGCGTATACTGTGCAGGAGGCAACTACACCCACTGTAAGTGTTAGCAGATGCCTGTCTGTGTTACACAACAGAACAACTCCACGAGCAATAAGGGGTAGCGTATACTGTGCAGGAGGCACCTACACCAACTGTAAGTGTTAGCAGATGCCTGTCTGTGTTACACAACAGAACAACTCTACGAGCAATAAGGGGTAGCGTATACTGTGCAGGAGGCACCTACACCCACTGTAAGTGTTAGCAGATGCCTGTCTGTGTTACACAACAGAACAACTCCACGAGCAATAAGGGGTAGCGTATACTGTGCAGGAGGCACCTACACCCACTGTAAGTGTTAGCAGATGCCTGTCTGTGTTACACAACAGAACAACTCCACGAGCAATAAGGGGTAGCGTATACAGTGCAGGAGGCACCTACACCCACTGTAACTACTTGCAGATGCCTGTCTGTGTTACACAACAGAACAACACCACAACAAGCAATAAGGGGTAGCGTATACTGTGCAGGAGGCAACTACACCCACTGTAAGTGTTAGCAGATGCCTGTCTGTGTTACACAACAGAACAACACCACGACGAGCAATAAGGGGTAGCGTATACTGTGCATGTCACTGACACTGTCCCTTCCTATCCTTCTCTGTCCCTGCACGCCAACAGACTGTAAATGCACAAGGTTTCAAAGGATGTCACTGACACTGTCCCTGCCTATCCTTCTCTGTCCCTGCACGCCAACACACTGTAAATGCACAAGGTTTCAAAGGATGTCAAAAACACTGTCCCTGCCTATCCTTCTCTGTCCCTGAATGCCAACACACTACACAAGGCCGCCGCGCTGGCGGCCTTTTATAGTGTGGGGCGTGTACTAAACCCCCCTGAGCTATGAGTGGCCACAGGCATCCTGCCTGTGGCCAATTATGGCTCTCCTCGCTGCCGGCGCTGTAATTGGCCAAGCATGCGGGGGTCATAGTGCATGCTTGGCCAATCATCAGCCAGCAATGCACTGCGATGCCGCAGTGAATTATGGCCCGTGACGCGCCACTCGAATTTGGCGCGAACGGCCCATAACGTTCGATCTTCGTCGAACGATCGAACAGACGATGTTCGAGTCGAACGTATGTTCGACTCGAACACGAAGCTCATCCCTAATATTGAGTATCCACGTGTAACCCACGGAACACGAGCACTTTATATATATTCCATTATATATTTTTTATATTTATTTTATTAATTTTGGTTTTGCTATTTATTTGCAACATAGGATTTATATATGGTATACATGTATAATAGGAGTTGCACATTTGTTATATCAAGTTGTTTGTGAATTGAGCCTTTATGTTTTTTTTGGTCCAATTGATGTCATAACTGATATCAATGCACTTTTTTTTTTTTTAGGAAAGACAAACTTTTTAAATGTTAGAAATCAGCCCAATTTAAACTGGACCTAAACCATGAATGCAGCCATTTCCCCCTCCTTACTCTTCAATGAGACCAAAACTAACAGCCTTAATTCTCACCATTAACCGTTGTGGGGTCTCTCCAATCTCTTCTTTAGAGTAGTATCTGTGTGAGACAGAAGCACTGATTGGCTGCTCAGGTAAAGGTGGTTGGTAAATGGGGTATCTTATCCTCCTGACACATCCAGCAGTTGAGATAAAATCAGTTTTATGACCCTGTCTTTTTAGGTTCCTTTCTTTATGTGATTTTCACCAGTTGCACAAAGATGAGCTCCTCCATCATTGCTCACATATTTTCCTTCTTTTTTTTCCCCAGGAACCCAACCCAACAATGGGTACGTGGTCACACAAGGAGGAAACCTCCATTGTAAGAATATAATACATGTTGCCGGCCAAGCCAAACCCGATTTAGTAGGGCAATGCGTAACAAATGCCCTGCACATGTGTGAGAGACAACAAGCAACCTCAGTGGCCTTCCCAGCCATGGGGACAGGTGAGAGATTCTCAGGATCCTCTATATAGATCTTTCGTTATTGCTAGAGGAAGGAGGAAGGCGGTCCCGATTCCTCTATATAGATCTTTATATCACTAGAGGGGTCACCAGCAGGAGGAAGGAGGTCCTGATTCCTCTATATAGATCTTTATATCACTAGAGGGGTCACCAGCAGGAGGAAGGAGGTCCTGATTCCTCTATATAGATCTTTATATCACTAGAGGAGTCACCAGCAGGAGGAAGGAGGTCCTGATTCTTCTATATAGATCTTTATATCACTAGAGGGGTCACCAGCAGGAGGAAGGAGGTCCTGATCCCTCTATATAGATCTTTATATCACTAGAGGGGTCACCAGCAGGAGGAAGGAGGTCCTGATTCCTCTATATAGATCTTTATATCACTAGAGGGGTCACCAGCAGGAGGAAGGAGGTCCTGATTCCTCTATATAGATCTTTATATCACTAGTAGTGATGAGCCGAACACCCCCGGGTTCGGTTCGCACCAGAACCCGCGAACGGACCGAAAGTTCGAACGAACATTAGAACCCTATTAAATACAATGGATGCGAACGTTCGAATTCTAAAGTGCTAATTATAACAACTATTATGCATGTTATTGTCCTAAAAAGGGTTTGGGAACCCGGGTTCTGCACCAGGGGACATGTATCAATGCAAAAAGAAGTTTTAAAAACGGTCGTTTTTCGGGAGCAGTCATTTTAATGATGCATAAAGTGAAAAAAAAAAAGTCAAATATTCCTTTAAATATCGTACCTGGGGGGTGTCTAAAGTATGCCTGTGAAGTGCCACGTGTTTCCCGTGTTTAGAACTGTCCCTGCACAAAATGACACTTCTAAAGGAAAAAAAAGCCATTTAAAACTGCTTGCGGCTTTAATGTAATGTCTGGTCCCGGTAATATGGATGAAATTCTTTAAGAAAAATGGCATAGCTACCCCATGACCCCCCCCCTACCCCAGCCCATTACCAGCCCCTTAGGGTCTTGTATGGATATTAAGGGGAACCCCGCACATAAAATAAAAAAGGCCCTATATACTCTGAACAGCCCTATACAGGCGGTGCATACAAGACAGGGACTGTAGGTTTGTTCTTATGTAGAGTCTGTTTGTAATTTTGAACAGGTACATTGTTGAAGTGTAGCTCCAGCCCAAAAATCTATTTTTAAACTTTTTGGAAAACATAGGTAAGGGTTATCACCCCTGTAACATTTGTTTTGCTGTCTGTGCCCCTGTTCAGAACATTTCACCTCACTTTCCGTCCCAATGACAACTGTTTTTGAAATGTGGTGTTTTTCTTGAAACAAGGATTGCTGATAAAGCATCAGTACAGAGGAGACACCTTTCTCCCATATTTATTCTTACAGGAGAGAATTTTCCTTCCTAGTGGTAGATTTCCTCTCACTTCCTGTTGTCTTCTTGCGTTTGCAAGTAGGAGTCGTTTGTAAGTTGGATGTTTGAAAGTAGGGACCTGCCGTATATACTCTGCAGAAATAGGCCCCTTAGTTGTTGGTGTTGGCACAACACTGTAAGCACTCACAGTTACTCTTGGTTGGTGCTGGAACGCCCTGCTGTCAACTATTATATCAGGAATTTTAATTACATATAATTGTTGAACAGTGGTAGTAAAAATTGGGCCTTTGATGGTGGTGCTGGTGCCACAACACTGTAAGCCCTGACAGTTACTCTTGGTGGGTGCAGCAATGGGCCCTGCTGTGAATTATTAGATCAAGAATTGTAATTACATGCCCCTGTTGAACAGGGGCTGAAAAATTGGGCCTTAGGCACTGGTGGCACAACACTGCAACCCCTCACAGATACTGTACTTGGAGCACAGCAATGAGCCCTGTTGCAAAGTATTGCTTCAAAAATTGTAATGACACGCCCCTGTTAAACAGGGGCTGAAAAATTGGGCCTTAGGCACTGGTGGCACAACACTGCAACTCCTCACAGATACTGTACTTGGAGCACACCAATGAGCCCTGTTGCAAAGTATTGCTTCAAAAATTGTAATTACACGCCCCTGTTAAACAGGGGCTGAAAAATTGGGCGTTAGGCACTGGTGGCGGCACCCATAAACAAAAATGATCTTACAAGCTATCATCATCAATCGTATCATTGAGGACTCGGAGGAGGAGGATAGCCAGTCAACATAACAGCACAGGCACTCAGCATCAGCATCAGTCTTGAAGGGATGTGACATGTTAAAATCAATTAGTCTGTTATATCAGCATCAGGTGTGTGGTAGCTGGTGGTGATCCAAGACTGGTTCATCTTGATGAAAGTCAGTCGATCAACCGAGTCGGTGGACAGGCGCACCCTGTGATCCGTGACAAATCCTCCAGCAGCACTGAATGTGCGTTCCGAAAGAACGCTGGATGCAGGACAGGCCAGTAGCTCAATTGCATACTGTGCAAGCTCTGGCCAGTGATCCATCCTCAAGACCCAGTAAGCCAGAGGATTTTCGGTGGGGAAGGTGTCCAAGTCTGACCTTGCCCCTAGATATTCCTGCACCATGTTTATCAGACGCTGGCGATGGTTGCTGGAACCGATCATACTTTGGGGCTGCGGACTAAAGAATTGTCTGAACGCATCGGTCAGACGGCCACCTTCCCCACTGCTCCTTCTTTGACTGGCCGAAGCCTCAGCAACTCGTTGTCCAGGACCAGGAGTTTGCAACCTCCCAGTCTCTGGGAACGCGTTGCACAGACCTTTCTGCAAGGCCTCCCGGAGTTGTCTCATCCTCTGCTCCCTCAGCGACGGTAACATAAGGTCCGCAACCTTACCCTTGTACCGTGGATCAAGGAGAGTGGCCAGCCAGTAATGGTCCCTCTCCTTGATCCGAAGAATACGAGGATCCTTCCGCAGACTTTGCAGGATCAGGGAGGCCATGCAGCGTAGGTTTGCTGAGGCATTCGCTCCGGAGTCCTCTGGGTCACTAAGGACGACATGATCCGCAGCCACCTCCTCCCAGCCACGTACAAGTCCACTGGTTTCTTGGGACTGTAAATCATCCCTAAAAGACTGCTGCTGATGATGCTGAGTGCCAGCCTCCACCTCCATGCTGACACAATCCTCCTCCTCCTCCTCCTCCTCCTCCTCCTCCTCCTCCTCCTCTTCCTGTGCGATGGGTGGGACAGAAGGAACACTGTCTGGGTAAAGGGGGCCTTGAGAGGCAAGGAAGTCCTCCTCTTCCTGCCTCTGTTCTGCCTCAAGTGCCCTGTCCATTAGGGATGAGCTTCGTGTTCGAGTCGAACATACGTTCGACTCGAACATCGGCTGTTCGATCGTTCGACGAAGATCGAACGATTTGGGCCGTTCGCGCCAAATTCGAGTGACGCGAACGGCCCACAATGCACTACGCCATCGCAGTGTCATCCAGGCGCTGTGATTGGCCAAGCATGCACTGTGACCCCGCATGCTTGGCCAATCACAGCGCCGGCAGCGAGGAGAGCAATGATTGGCCACAGGCAGGATGCCTGTGGCCAATTATTGCTGAGGGTGTTTAGTACACGCCCCACACTATAAAAGGCCGCCAGCACGGCGGCCTAGTGTAGTGTGTTCCGGAGCAGGGATAGAGCAGCATAGGCAGGGACAGTGACTGTTATTTCTTTCTTGCTTAACCTGGATTCCTTTAGTTTAGGGAAAGAGAAGGATAGGTAGGGAGAGTGTCAGTGTGTTTTGTGCTTGTGCTATAGTGTGCTTAAAAAAAACATTTATTCTAGGGACAGAAAACTGTAGGTAGGGACAGTGTCAGTTTCTTTCACTCTGCAAGTCCTTGTTTCCAGGGACCTGGAAGGACAGTGAGTGAATTGTCCTTGTGCTATATTGTGCTTAAAAAAACATTTATTCTAGGGACAGAAAACTGTAGGTAGGGAGAGTGTCAGTTTCTTTCACTCTGCAAGTCCTTGTTTCCAGGGACCTGGAAGGACAGTGACTGAATTGTCCTTGTGCTATATTGTGATTAAAAAAAACATTTATTCTAGGGACAGAAAACTGTAGGTAGGGAGAGTGTCAGTTTATTTCACTCTGCAAGTCCTTGTTTCCAGGGACCTGGAAGGACAGTGACTGAATTGTCCTTGTGCTATATTGTGATTAAAAAAAACATTTATTCTAGGGACAGAAAACTGTAGGTAGGGAGAGTGTCAGTTTATTTCACTCTGCAAGTCCTTGTTTCCAGGGACCTGGAAGGACAGTGACTGAATTGTCCTTGTGCTATATTGTGATTAAAAAAAACATTTATTCTAGGGACAGGAAAACTGTAGGTAGGGAGAGTGTCAGTTTATTTCACTCTGCAAGTCCTTGTTTCCAGGGACCTGGAAGGACAGTGACTGAATTGTCCTTGTGCTATATTGTGCTTAAAAAAAACATTTATTCTAGGGACAGAAAACTGTAGGTAGGGAGAGTGTCAGTTTATTTCACTCTGCAAGTCCTTGTTTCCAGGGACCTGGAAGGACAGTGACTGAATTGTCCTTGTGCTATATTGTGATTAAAAAAAACATTTATTCTAGGGACAGAAAACTGTAGGTAGGGAGAGTGTCAGTTTATTTCACTCTGCAAGTCCTTGTTTCCAGGGACCTGGAAGGACAGTGACTGAATTGTCCTTGTGCTATATTGTGATTAAAAAAAACATTTATTCTAGGGACAGAAAACTGTAGGTAGGGAGAGTGTCAGTTTATTTCACTCTGCAAGTCCTTGTTTCCAGGGACCTGGAAGGACAGTGACTGAATTGTCCTTGTGCTATATTGTGATTAAAAAAAACATTTATTCTAGGGACAGAAAACTGTAGGTAGGGAGAGTGTCAGTTTATTTCACTCTGCAAGTCCTTGTTTCCAGGGACCTGGAAGGACAGTGACTGAATTGTCCTTGTGCTATATTGTGATTAAAAAAAACATTTATTCTAGGGACAGAAAACTGTAGGTAGGGAGAGTGTCAGTTTATTTCACTCTGCAAGTCCTTGTTTCCAGGGACCTGGAAGGACAGTGACTGAATTGTCCTTGTGCTATATTGTGCTTAAAAAAAAACATTTATTCTAGGGACAGAAAACTGTAGGTAGGGAGAGTGTCAGTTTATTTCACTCTGCAAGTCCTTGTTTCCAGGGACCTGGAAGGACAGTGACTGAATTGTCCTTGTGCTATATTGTGATTAAAAAAAACATTTATTCTAGGGACAGAAAACTGTAGGTAGGGAGAGTGTCAGTTTATTTCACTCTGCAAGTCCTTGTTTCCAGGGACCTGGAAGGACAGTGACTGAATTGTCCTTGTGCTATATTGTGATTAAAAAAAACATTTATTCTAGGGACAGAAAACTGTAGGTAGGGAGAGTGTCAGTTTATTTCACTCTGCAAGTCCTTGTTTCCAGGGACCTGGAAGGACAGTGACTGAATTGTCCTTGTGCTATATTGTGATTAAAAAAAACATTTATTCTAGGGACAGAAAACTGTAGGTAGGGAGAGTGTCAGTTTATTTCACTCTGCAAGTCCTTGTTTCCAGGGACCTGGAAGGACAGTGACTGAATTGTCCTTGTGCTATATTGTGATTAAAAAAAACATTTATTCTAGGGACAGAAAACTGTAGGTAGGGAGAGTGTCAGTTTATTTCACTCTGCAAGTCCTTGTTTCCAGGGACCTGGAAGGACAGTGACTGAATTGTCCTTGTGCTATATTGTGATTAAAAAAAACATTTATTCTAGGGACAGAAAACTGTAGGTAGGGAGAGTGTCAGTTTATTTCACTCTGCAAGTCCTTGTTTCCAGGGACCTGGAAGGACAGTGACTGAATTGTCCTTGTGCTATATTGTGATTAAAAAAAACATTTATTCTAGGGACAGAAAACTGTAGGTAGGGAGAGTGTCAGTTTATTTCACTCTGCAAGTCCTTGTTTCCAGGGACCTGGAAGGACAGTGACTGAATTGTCCTTGTGCTATATTGTGATTAAAAAAAACATTTATTCTAGGGACAGAAAACTGTAGGTAGGGAGAGTGTCAGTTTATTTCACTCTGCAAGTCCTTGTTTCCAGGGACCTGGAAGGACAGTGACTGAATTGTCCTTGTGCTATATTGTGATTAAAAAAAACATTTATTCTAGGGACAGAAAACTGTAGGTAGGGAGAGTGTCAGTTTATTTCACTCTGCAAGTCCTTGTTTCCAGGGATCTGTAAGGACAGTGACTGAATTGTCCTTGTGCTATATTGTGATTAAAAAAAACATTTATTCTAGGGACAGAAAACTGTAGGTAGGGAGAGTGTCAGTTTATTTCACTCTGCAAGTCCTTGTTTCCAGGGACCTGGAAGGACAGTGACTGAATTGTCCTTGTGCTATATTGTGCTTAAAAAAAACATTTATTCTAGGGACAGAAAACTGTAGGTAGGGAGAGTGTCAGTTTATTTCACTCTGCAAGTCCTTGTTTCCAGGGACCTGGAAGGACAGTGACTGAATTGTCCTTGTGCTATATTGTGATTAAAAAAAACATTTATTCTAGGGACAGAAAACTGTAGGTAGGGAGAGTGTCAGTTTATTTCACTCTGCAAGTCCTTGTTTCAAGGGACAGAGAAGGACACCTGAAGGTAGCCCTTATTGCTTTTTTTCCCATCTCCCTGCAGGCCATCTATTAGAATGTCTGGAAGGCAAACAAGGAGAGGCAGACAGTCAGGAGGCAATAAAAGAGGGCAAGCAGGCTCTGTGTCTGGGGGCAACAGTGCTGGTCGTGGACGCGGTGCATTGTCATCAGCACATGGCCATGGGACACGCTTGTCCTTCTTTTCGGCAGCTGGACATGTTGAGCCACATCATGCCGAAGACTTGGTAGAGTGGATGACCAAGCCCTCCTCCTCCTCCTCATCCTCTCTCACCCAGGCTCAGGGTACTGGAAAAGCAGCTGCCAAAGCGTCGTCTTCCCTGGTATCAATGTCAGACAAATCATCAGTCACTCCTTCCCTAGACCCACCATGTCCTCCTCCTGAGGAGTCCCCCGAACTGTTTCAGCACAGTGTTGGGTACATGCTCCAGGAGGATGCCCAGCGTTTCGAAGGGTCTGATGATGAAACCCAGCTAGAGGAAGGCAGTAGCGTGAGAGCAGACAGAGGGGATGCTCAAGAAGGACACCAATCTGGCAGTCATGTTCCAGCAGCTGCAGCATACTGCCAGATTGGCTCCAGTGATGAGGAGGGAGGGGATGATGAGGTCACTGACTCCACGTGGGTGCCTAATAGGAGAGAGGAGGAGGAGGAGGATGAGGAGGAGGCACATCTCCAACGAGGCAGGATGCCCTTTGGTGGCCAGCGTAAGGGCAGTACACCGACGGAATCACACCGCAGAGCTCCGCCTGTGCAGGGCGCTGCCTCTGCCCGTCATTCAAAAAGTTCTTTGGTGTGGGCCTTTTTTGAGGCTAGTGCATCAGATCGCACAGCTGCTGTTTGCAACATATGTCTCAAGCGTATATCGCGTGGCCAAAACATCAGCCGCTTGGGTACCACATGCCTGACCAGACATATGTTGACCTGCCATGCAGCTCGTTGGCAAGCCTACCTCAAAGACCCACACCAAAGAACAAAGCGGACCTCTCCTTGCACCGCATCAGCTGGGATCTCCAACCCCACTATAACTTCAGTCCTCTCTGAAACATGCACTGAGAGGAATGAAGGTGTAGAATTAGGTGTGTCACAGCCAAGTACTTGCGCCCACTCTGCTAGCAGTACACCGACGTCCGATTCTAGCAGGCAAATTTCCCTGCCCCAGCTGCTGGACCGTCGAAAGAAGTTCACTCCCAGCCATCCACATGCCCAGCGGTTGAATGCTAGCTTGGCTAAATTGCTAGCGCTTCAACTGCTGCCTTTTCAGTTGGTAGACTCGGCCCCCTTCCGTGAGTTTGTGCAATGTGCAGTTCCTCAGTGGCAGGTTCCCAAACGCCACTTTTTCTCACGGAAGGCTATTCCGGCTCTCTACCGGCATGTGGAAGGCAATGTCTTGGCCTCGCTGGACAGGGCGGTCAGCGGTAAGGTGCATATTACCGCTGACTCATGGTCCAGCAGGCATGGACAGGGACGTTACCTTTCTTTCACGGCCCATTGGGTCACTCTTTTGGCAGCTGGGAAGGATTCAGGACAAGGTGCAGTAGTGTTGGAGGTTGTCCCACCGCCACGCCTCCAAAATGCTACTACTGGTTGTGACACACCTCTCTCCTCCACCCCCTCCTCTTCTTCTTCCTCCATGGCCTCTTCCTGTGGTTTGTCCTATGAACCAGCGGTGCTCCGTAGCCGTTCACGGGGCTACGCAAGTACGCAGGCAAAAAGATGCCATGCCGTGCTTGCGCTGGTGTGTTTGGGGGACAGAAGCCACACTGGGGCAGAGGTCCTGTCTGCTCTGCAGGGCCAGGCCGAGAGGTGGTTGACGCCACGCCAGCTTAAGCCAGGAATGGTGGTTTGCGACAATGGCACCAACCTCCTCTCCGCCCTCCGACAGGGACAACTGACCCATGTGCCCTGTGTGGCTCACGTCCTTAACCTGGTGGTGCAGCGCTTCTTGGGCAGGTACCCGGGCTTACAGGATGTCCTGAGGCAGGCCAGGAAAGTCTGTGTGCATTTCCGCAGATCTTATAATGCCAGTGCCCGCCTGGCTGAGCTGCAAAAGGAGTTGAACCTGCCCAAGAACCGCCTTATATGTGACATGCCCACCAGGTGGAACTCAACGTTGGCCATGCTGCAGCGGCTGCACACGCAGCAGAGGGCCATCAATGAGTACCTGTGCGACTACGGCACCAGGACAGGGTCAGGGGAGCTTGGTTTTTTTTCTCCACGCCAGTGGGGCATGATCAGGGATGCATGCACTGTCCTGGCACCATTTGAGGAGGCCACGAGGATGGTGAGCAGTGACAGTGCATGCATCAGTGACACTGTACCTCTTGTCCACCTGTTGGAGCACACGCTGCGTGGAATAATGGACAGGGCACTTGAGGCAGAACAGAGGCAGGAAGAGGAGGACTTCCTTGCCTCTCAAGGCCCCCTTTACCCAGACAGTGTTCCTTCTGTCCCACCCATCGCACAGGAAGAGGAGGAGGAGGAGGAGGAGGAGGAGGAGGAGGAGGATTGTGTCAGCATGGAGGTGGAGGCTGGCACTCAGCATCATCAGCAGCAGTCTTTTAGGGATGATTTACAGTCCCAAGAAACCAGTGGACTTGTACGTGGCTGGGAGGAGGTGGCTGCGGATCATGTCGTCCTTAGTGACCCAGAGGACTCCGGAGCGAATGCCTCAGCAAACCTACGCTGCATGGCCTCCCTGATCCTGCAAAGTCTGCGGAAGGATCCTCGTATTCTTCGGATCAAGGAGAGGGACCATTACTGGCTGGCCACTCTCCTTGATCCACGGTACAAGGGTAAGGTTGCGGACCTTATGTTACCGTCGCAGAGGGAGCAGAGGATGAGACAACTCCGGGAGGCCTTGCAGAAAGGTCTGTGCAACGCGTTCCCAGAGACTGGGAGGTTGCAAACTCCTGGTCCTGGACAACGAGTTGCTGAGGCTTCGGCCAGTCAAAGAAGGAGCGGTGGGGAAGGTGGCCGTCTGACCGATGCGTTCAGACAATTCTTTAGTCCGCAGCCCCAAAGTATGATCGGTTCCAGCAACCATCGCCAGCGTCTGATAAACATGGTGCAGGAATATCTAGGGGCAAGGTCAGACTTGGACACCTTCCCCACCGAAAATCCTCTGGCTTACTGGGTCTTGAGGATGGATCACTGGCCAGAGCTTGCACAGTATGCAATTGAGCTACTGGCCTGTCCTGCATCCAGCGTTCTTTCGGAACGCACATTCAGTGCTGCTGGAGGATTTGTCACGGATCACAGGGTGCGCCTGTCCACCGACTCGGTTGATCGACTGACTTTCATCAAGATGAACCAGTCTTGGATCACCACCAGCTACCACACACCTGATGCTGATATAACAGACTAATTGATTTTAACATGTCACATCCCTTCAAGACTGATGCTGATGCTGAGTGCCTGTGCTGTTATGTTGACTGGCTATCCTCCTCCTCCGAGTCCTCAATGATACGATTGATGATGATAGCTTGTAAGATCATTTTTGTTTATGGGTGCCGCCACCAGTGCCTAACGCCCAATTTTTCAGCCCCTGTTTAACAGGGGCGTGTAATTACAATTTTTGAAGCAATACTTTGCAACAGGGCTCATTGCTGTGCTCCAAGTACAGTATCTGTGAGGAGTTGCAGTGTTGTGCCACCAGTGCCTAACGCCCAATTTTTCAGCCCCTGTTTAACAGGGGCGTGTAATTACAATTTTTGAAGCAATACTTTGCAACAGGGCTCATTGCTGTGCTCCAAGTACAGTATCTGTGAGGAGTTGCAGTGTTGTGCCACCAGTGCCTAAGGCCCAATTTTTCAGCCCCTGTTTAACAGGGGCGTGTCATTACAATTTTTGAAGCAATACTTTGCAACAGGGCTCATTGGTGTGCTCCAAGTACAGTATCTGTGAGGAGTTGCAGTGTTGTGCCACCAGTGCCTAAGGCCCAATTTTTCAGCCCCTGTTTAACAGGGGCGTGTCATTACAATTTTTGAAGCAATACTTTGCAACAGGGCTCATTGCTGTGCTCCAAGTACAGTTGCTGTGAGGGGTTGCAGTGTTGTGCCACCAGTGCCTAAGGCCCAATTTTTCAGCCCCTGTTCAACAGGGGCATGTAATTACAATTCTTGATCTAATAATTCACAGCAGGGCCCATTGCTGCACCCACCAAGAGTAACTGTCAGGGCTTACAGTGTTGTGGCACCAGCACCACCATCAAAGGCCCAATTTTTACTACCACTGTTCAACAATTATATGTAATTAAAATTCCTGATATAATAGTTGACAGCAGGGCGTTCCAGCACCAACCAAGAGTAACTGTGAGTGCTTACAGTGTTGTGCCAACACCAACAACTAAGGGGCCTATTTCTGCAGAGTATATACGGCAGGTCCCTACTTTCAAACATCCAACTTACAAACGACTCCTACTTGCAAACGCAAGAAGACAACAGGAAGTGAGAGGAAATCTACCACTAGGAAGGAAAATTCTCTCCTGTAAGAATAAATATGGGAGAAAGGTGTCTCCTCTGTACTGATGCTTTATCAGCAATCCTTGTTTCAAGAAAAACACCACATTTCAAAAACAGTTGTCATTGGGACGGAAAGTGAGGTGAAATGTTCTGAACAGGGGCACAGACAGCAAAACAAATGTTACAGGGGTGATAACCCTTACCTATGTTTTCCAAAAAGTTTAAAAATAGATTTTTGGTCTGGAGCTACACTTCAACAATGTACCTGTTCAAAATTACAAACAGACTCTACATAAGAACAAACCTACAGTCCCTGTCTTGTATGCACCGCCTGTATAGGGCTGTTCAGAGTATATAGGGCCTTTTTTATTTTATGTGCGGGGTTCCCCTTAATATCCATACAAGACCCAAAGGGGCTGGTAATGGGCTGGGGTAGGGGGGGGGGTCATGGGGTAGCTATGCCATTTTTCTTAAAGAATTTCATCCATATTACCGGGACCAGACATTACATTAAAGCCGCAAGCAGTTTTAAATGGCTTTTTTTTCCTTTAGAAGTGTCATTTTGTGCAGGGACAGTTCTAAACACGGGAAACACGTGGCACTTCACAGGCATACTTTAGACACCCCCCAGGTACGATATTTAAAGGAATATTTGACTTTTTTTTTTCACTTTATGCATCATTAAAATGACTGCTCCCGAAAAACGACCGTTTTTAAAACTTCTTTTTGCATTGATACATGTCCCCTGGTGCAGAACCCGGGTTCCCAAACCCTTTTTAGGACAATAACATGCATAATAGTTGTTATAATTAGCACTTTAGAATTCGAACGTTCGCATCCATTGTATTTAATAGGGTTCTAATGTTCGTTCGAACTTTCGGTCCGTTCGCGGGTTCTGGTGCGAACCGAACCCGGGGGTGTTCGGCTCATCACTACTGTCCATTATTCCACGCAGCGTGTGCTCCAACAGGTGGACAAGAGGTACAGTGTCACTGATGCATGCACTGTCACTGCTCACCATCCTCGTGGCCTCCTCAAATGGTGCCAGGACAGTGCATGCATCCCTGATCATGCCCCACTGGCGTGGAGAAAAAAAACCAAGCTCCCCTGACCCTGTCCTGGTGCCGTAGTCGCACAGGTACTCATTGATGGCCCTCTGCTGCGTGTGCAGCCGCTGCAGCATGGCCAACGTTGAGTTCCACCTGGTGGGCATGTCACATATAAGGCGGTTCTTGGGCAGGTTCAACTCCTTTTGCAGCTCAGCCAGGCGAGCACTGGCATTATAAGATCTGCGGAAATGCACACAGACTTTCCTGGCCTGCCTCAGGACATCCTGTAAGCCCGGGTACCTGCCCAAGAAGCGCTGCACCACCAGGTTAAGGACGTGAGCCACACAGGGCACATGGGTCAGTTGTCCCTGTCGGAGGGCGGAGAGGAGGTTGGTGCCATTGTCGCAAACCACCATTCCTGGCTTAAGCTGGCGTGGCGTCAACCACCTCTCGGCCTGGCCCTGCAGAGCAGACAGGACCTCTGCCCCAGTGTGGCTTCTGTCCCCCAAACACACCAGCGCAAGCACGGCATGGCATCTTTTTGCCTGCGTACTTGCGTAGCCCCGTGAACGGCTACGGAGCACCGCTGGTTCATAGGACAAACCACAGGAAGAGGCCATGGAGGAAGAAGAAGAGGAGGGGGTGGAGGAGAGAGGTGTGTCACAACCAGTAGTAGCATTTTGGAGGCGTGGCGGTGGGACAACCTCCAACACTACTGCACCTTGTCCTGAATCCTTCCCAGCTGCCAAAAGAGTGACCCAATGGGCCGTGAAAGAAAGGTAACGTCCCTGTCCATGCCTGCTGGACCATGAGTCAGCGGTAATATGCACCTTACCGCTGACCGCCCTGTCCAGCGAGGCCAAGACATTGCCTTCCACATGCCGGTAGAGAGCCGGAATAGCCTTCCGTGAGAAAAAGTGGCGTTTGGGAACCTGCCACTGAGGAACTGCACATTGCACAAACTCACGGAAGGGGGCCGAGTCTACCAACTGAAAAGGCAGCAGTTGAAGCGCTAGCAATTTAGCCAAGCTAGCATTCAACCGCTGGGCATGTGGATGGCTGGGAGTGAACTTCTTTCGACGGTCCAGCAGCTGGGGCAGGGAAATTTGCCTGCTAGAATCGGACGTCGGTGTACTGCTAGCAGAGTGGGCGCAAGTACTTGGCTGTGACACACCTAATTCTACACCTTCATTCCTCTCAGTGCATGTTTCAGAGAGGACTGAAGTTATAGTGGGGTTGGAGATCCCAGCTGATGCGGTGCAAGGAGAGGTCCGCTTTGTTCTTTGGTGTGGGTCTTTGAGGTAGGCTTGCCAACGAGCTGCATGGCAGGTCAACATATGTCTGGTCAGGCATGTGGTACCCAAGCGGCTGATGTTTTGGCCACGCGATATACGCTTGAGACATATGTTGCAAACAGCAGCTGTGCGATCTGATGCACTAGCCTCAAAAAAGGCCCACACCAAAGAACTTTTTGAATGACGGGCAGAGGCAGCGCCCTGCACAGGCGGAGCTCTGCGGTGTGATTCCGTCGGTGTACTGCCCTTACGCTGGCCACCAAAGGGCATCCTGCCTCGTTGGAGATGTGCCTCCTCCTCATCCTCCTCCTCCTCCTCTCTCCTATTAGGCACCCACGTGGAGTCAGTGACCTCATCATCCCCTCCCTCCTCATCACTGGAGCCAATCTGGCAGTATGCTGCAGCTGCTGGAACATGACTGCCAGATTGGTGTCCTTCTTGAGCATCCCCTCTGTCTGCTCTCACGCTACTGCCTTCCTCTAGCTGGGTTTCATCATCAGACCCTTCGAAACGCTGGGCATCCTCCTGGAGCATGTACCCAACACTGTGCTGAAACAGTTCGGGGGACTCCTCAGGAGGAGGACATGGTGGGTCTAGGGAAGGAGTGACTGATGATTTGTCTGACATTGATACCAGGGAAGACGACGCTTTGGCAGCTGCTTTTCCAGTACCCTGAGCCTGGGTGAGAGAGGATGAGGAGGAGGAGGAGGGCTTGGTCATCCACTCTACCAAGTCTTCGGCATGATGTGGCTCAACATGTCCAGCTGCCGAAAAGAAGGACAAGCGTGTCCCATGGCCATGTGCTGATGACAATGCACCGCGTCCACGACCAGCACTGTTGCCCCCAGACACAGAGCCTGCTTGCCCTCTTTTATTGCCTCCTGACTGTCTGCCTCTCCTTGTTTGCCTTCCAGACATTCTAATAGATGGCCTGCAGGGAGATGGGAAAAAAGCAATAAGGGCTACCTTCAGGTGTCCTTCTCTGTCCCTTGAAACAAGGACTTGCAGAGTGAAATAAACTGACACTCTCCCTACCTACAGTTTTCTGTCCCTAGAAAAAATGTTTTTTTTTAATCACAATATAGCACAAGGACAATTCACTCACTGTCCTTACAGGTCCCTGGAAACAAGGACTTGCAGAGTGAAAGAAAAAAAACACTCTCCCTACCTACAGTTTTCTGTCCCTAGAAAAAATGTTTTTTTTAATCACAATATAACACAAGGACAATTCACTCACTGTCCTTCCAGGTCCCTGGAAACAAGGACTTGCAGAGTGAAATAAACTGACACTCTCCCTACCTACAGTTTTCTGTCCCTAGAAAAAATGTTTTTTTTAATCACAATATAGCACAAGGACAATTCACTCACTGTCCTTACAGGTCCCTGGAAACAAGGACTTGCAGAGTGAAATAAACTGACACTCTCCCTACCTACAGTTTTCTGTCCCTAGAATAAATGTTTTTTTTAATCACAATATAGCACAAGGACAATTCAGTCACTGTCCTTCCAGGTCCCTGGAAACAAGGACTTGCAGAGTGAAATAAACTGACACTCTCCCTACCTACAGTTTTCTGTCCCTAGAATAAATGTTTTTTTTAATCACAATATAGCACAAGGACAATTCAGTCACTGTCCTTCCAGGTCCCTGGAAACAAGGACTTGCAGAGTGAAATAAACTGACACTCTCCCTACCTACAGTTTTCTGTCCCTAGAATAAATGTTTTTTTTAATCACAATATAGCACAAGGACAATTCAGTCACTGTCCTTCCAGGTCCCTGGAAACAAGGACTTGCAGAGTGAAATAAACTGACACTCTCCCTACCTACAGTTTTCTGTCCCTAGAATAAATGTTTTTTTTAATCACAATATAGCACAAGGACAATTCAGTCACTGTCCTTCCAGGTCCCTGGAAACAAGGACTTGCAGAGTGAAATAAACTGACACTCTCCCTACCTACAGTTTTCTGTCCCTAGAATAAATGTTTTTTTTAATCACAATATAGCACAAGGACAATTCAGTCACTGTCCTTCCAGGTCCCTGGAAACAAGGACTTGCAGAGTGAAATAAACTGACACTCTCCCTACCTACAGTTTTCTGTCCCTAGAATAAATGTTTTTTTTTAATCACAATATAGCACAAGGACAATTCAGTCACTGTCCTTCCAGGTCCCTGGAAACAAGGACTTGCAGAGTGAAAGAAACTGACACTCTCCCTACCTACAGTTTTCTGTCCCTAGAATAAATGTTTTTTTAAGCACAATATAGCACAAGGACAATTCACTCACTGTCCTTCCAGGTCCCTGGAAACAAGGACTTGCAGAGTGAAAGAAACTGACACTGTCCCTACCTACAGTTTTCTGTCCCTAGAATAAATGTTTTTTTTAAGCACACTATAGCACAAGGACAATTCAGTCACTGTCCTTCCAGGTCCCTGGAAACAAGGACTTGCAGAGTGAAATAAACTGACACTCTCCCTACCTACAGTTTTCTGTCCCTAGAATAAATGTTTTTTTTAATCACAATATAGCACAAGGACAATTCAGTCACTGTCCTTCCAGGTCCCTGGAAACAAGGACTTGCAGAGTGAAATAAACTGACACTCTCCCTACCTACAGTTTTCTGTCCTAGAATAAATGTTTTTTTTAATCACAATATAGCACAAGGACAATTCAGTCACTGTCCTTCCAGGTCCCTGGAAAACAAGGACTTGCAGAGTGAAATAAACTGACACTCTCCCTACCTACAGTTTTCTGTCCCTAGAATAAATGTTTTTTTAATCACAATATAGCACAAGGACAATTCAGTCACTGTCCTTCCAGGTCCCTGGAAACAAGGACTTGCAGAGTGAAATAAACTGACACTCCTCCCTACCTACAGTTTTCTGTCCCTAGAATAAATGTTTTTTTTAATCACAATATAGCACAAGGACAATTCAGTCACTGTCCTTCCAGGTCCCTGGAAACAAGGACTTGCAGAGTGAAATAAACTGACACTCTCCCTACCTACAGTTTTCTGTCCTAGAATAAATGTTTTTTTAAGCACAATATAGCACAAGGACAATTCACTCACTGTCCTTCCAGGTCCCTGGAAACAAGGACTTGCAGAGTGAAAGAAACTGACACTGTCCCTACCTACAGTTTTCTGTCCCTAGAATAAATGTTTTTTTTAAGCACACTATAGCACAAGGACAATTCAGTCACTGTCCTTCCAGGTCCCTGGAAACAAGGACTTGCAGAGTGAAATAAACTGACACTCTCCCTACCTACAGTTTTCTGTCCCTAGAATAAATGTTTTTTAAGCACAATATAGCACAAGGACAATTCACTCACTGTCCTTCCAGGTCCCTGGAAACAAGGACTTGCAGAGTGAAAGAAACTGACACTGTCCCTACCTACAGTTTTCTGTCCCTAGAATAAATGTTTTTTTTAAGCACACTATAGCACAAGGGACATTTCAGTCACTGTCCTTCCAGGGTCCCTGGAAACAAGGACTTGCAGAGTGAAATAAACTGACACTCTCCCTACCTACAGTTTTCTGTCCCTAGAATAAATGTTTTTTTTAATCACAATATAGCACAAGGACAATTCAGTCACTGTCCTTCCAGGTCCCTGGAAACAAGGACTTGCAGAGTGAAATAAACTGACACTCTCCCTACCTACAGTTTTCTGTCCCTAGAATAAATGTTTTTTTTAATCACAATATAGCACAAGGACAATTCAGTCACTGTCCTTCCAGGTCCCTGGAAACAAGGACTTGCAGAGTGAAATAAACTGACACTCTCCCTACCTACAGTTTTCTGTCCCTAGAATAAATGTTTTTTTTAATCACAATATAGCACAAGGACAATTCAGTCACTGTCCTTCCAGGTCCCTGGAAACAAGGACTTGCAGAGTGAAAGAAACTGACACTCTCCCTACCTACAGTTTTCTGTCCCTAGAATAAATGTTTTTTTAAAGCACAATATAGCACAAGGGACAATTCACTCACTGTCCTTCCAGGTCCCTGGAAACAAGGACTTGCAGAGTGAAAGAAACTGACACTGTCCCTACCTACAGTTTTCTGTCCCTAGAATAAATGTTTTTTTTAAGCACACTATAGCACAAGGACAATTCAGTCACTGTCCTTCCAGGTCCCTGGAAACAAGGACTTGCAGAGTGAAATAAACTGACACTCTCCCTACCTACAGTTTTCTGTCCCTAGAATAAATGTTTTTTTAAGCACAATATAGCACAAGGACAATTCACTCACTGTCCTTCCAGGTCCCTGGAAACAAGGACTTGCAGAGTGAAAGAAACTGACACTGTCCCTACCTACAGTTTTCTGTCCCTAGAATAAATGTTTTTTTTTAAGCACACTATAGCACAAGGACAATTCAGTCACTGTCCTTCCAGGTCCCTGGAAACAAGGACTTGCAGAGTGAAATAAACTGACACTCTCCCTACCTACAGTTTTCTGTCCCTAGAAAAAATGTTTTTTTAATCACAATATAGCACAAGGACAATTCAGTCACTGTCCTTCCAGGTCCCTGGAAACAAGGACTTGCAGAGTGAAATAAACTGACACTCTCCCTACCTACAGTTTTCTGTCCCTAGAAAAAATGTTTTTTTTAATCACAATATAGCACAAGGACAATTCACTCACTGTCCTTACAGGTCCCTGGAAACAAGGACTTGCAGAGTGAAATAAACTGACACTCTCCCTACCTACAGTTTTCTGGTCCCTAGAATAAATGTTTTTTTTAATCACAATATAGCACAAGGACAATTCAGTCACTGTCCTTCCAGGTCCCTGGAAACAAGGACTTGCAGAGTGAAATAAACTGACACTCTCCCTACCTACAGTTTTCTGTCCCTAGAATAAATGTTTTTTTTAATCACAATATAGCACAAGGACAATTCAGTCACTGTCCTTCCAGGTCCCTGGAAACAAGGACTTGCAGAGTGAAATAAACTGACACTCTCCCTACCTACAGTTTTCTGTCCCTAGAATAAATGTTTTTTTTAATCACAATATAGCACAAGGACAATTCAGTCACTGTCCTTCCAGGTCCCTGGAAACAAGGACTTGCAGAGTGAAATAAACTGACACTCTCCCTACCTACAGTTTTCTGTCCCTAGAATAAATGTTTTTTTTAATCACAATATAGCACAAGGACAATTCAGTCACTGTCCTTCCAGGTCCCTGGAAACAAGGACTTGCAGAGTGAAATAAACTGACACTCTCCCTACCTACAGTTTTCTGTCCCTAGAATAAATGTTTTTTTTAATCACAATATAGCACAAGGACAATTCAGTCACTGTCCTTCCAGGTCCCTGGAAACAAGGACTTGCAGAGTGAAAGAAACTGACACTCTCCCTACCTACAGTTTTCTGTCCCTAGAATAAATGTTTTTTTAAGCACAATATAGCACAAGGACAATTCACTCACTGTCCTTCCAGGTCCCTGGAAACAAGGACTTGCAGAGTGGAAAGAAACTGACACTGTCCCTACCTACAGTTTTCTGTCCCTAGAATAAATGTTTTTTTTAAGCACACTATAAGGACAATTCAGTCACTGTCCTTCCAGGTCCCTGGAAACAAGGACTTGCAGAGTGAAATAAACTGACACTCTCCCTACCTACAGTTTTCTGTCCCTAGAAAAAATGTTTTTTTTAATCACAATATAGCACAAGGACAATTCAGTCACTGTCCTTCCAGGTCCCTGGAAACAAGGACTTGCAGAGTGAAATAAACTGACACTCTCCCTACCTACAGTTTTCTGTCCCTAGAATAAATGTTTTTTTTAATCACAATATAGCACAAGGACAATTCAGTCACTGTCCTTCCAGGTCCCTGGAAACAAGGACTTGCAGAGTGAAATAAACTGACACTCTCCCTACCTACAGTTTTCTGTCCCTAGAATAAATGTTTTTTTTAATCACAATATAGCACAAGGACAATTCAGTCACTGTCCTTCCAGGTCCCTGGAAACAAGGACTTGCAGAGTGAAAGAAACTGACACTCTCCCTACCTACAGTTTTCTGTCCCTAGAATAAATGTTTTTTTAAGCACAATATAGCACAAGGACAATTCACTCACTGTCCTTCCAGGTCCCTGGAAACAAGGACTTGCAGAGTGAAAGAAACTGACACTGTCCCTACCTACAGTTTTCTGTCCCTAGAATAAATGTTTTTTTTAAGCACACTATAGCACAAGGACAATTCAGTCACTGTCCTTCCAGGTCCCTGGAAACAAGGACTTGCAGAGTGAAATAAACTGACACTCTCCCTACCTACAGTTTTCTGTCCCTAGAAAAAATGTTTTTTTTAATCACAATATAGCACAAGGACAATTCAGTCACTGTCCTTCCAGGTCCCTGGAAACAAGGACTTGCAGAGTGAAATAAACTGACACTCTCCCTACCTACAGTTTTCTGTCCCTAGAATAAATGTTTTTTTTAATCACAATATAGCACAAGGACAATTCAGTCACTGTCCTTCCAGGTCCCTGGAAACAAGGACTTGCAGAGTGAAATAAACTGACACTCTCCCTACCTACAGTTTTCTGTCCCTAGAATAAATGTTTTTTTTAATCACAATATAGCACAAGGACAATTCAGTCACTGTCCTTCCAGGTCCCTGGAAACAAGGACTTGCAGAGTGAAAGAAACTGACACTCTCCCTACCTACAGTTTTCTGTCCCTAGAATAAATGTTTTTTTAAGCACAATATAGCACAAGGACAATTCACTCACTGTCCTTCCAGGTCCCTGGAAACAAGGACTTGCAGAGTGAAAGAAACTGACACTGTCCCTACCTACAGTTTTCTGTCCCTAGAATAAATGTTTTTTTTAAGCACACTATAGCACAAGCACAAAACACACTGACACTCTCCCTACCTATCCTTCTCTTTCCCTAAACTAAAGGAATCCAGGTTAAGCAAGAAAGAAATAACAGTCACTGTCCCTGCCTATGCTGCTCTATCCCTGCTCCGGAACACACTACACTAGGCCGCCGTGCTGGCGGCCTTTTATAGTGTGGGGCGTGTACTAAACACCCTCAGCAATAATTGGCCACAGGCATCCTGCCTGTGGCCAATCATTGCTCTCCTCGCTGCCGGCGCTGTGATTGGCCAAGCATGCGGGGTCACAGTGCATGCTTGGCCAATCACAGCGCCTGGATGACACTGCGATGGCGTAGTGCATTGTGGGCCGTTCGCGTCACTCGAATTTGGCGCGAACGGCCCAAATCGTTCGATCTTCGTCGAACGATCGAACAGCCGATGTTCGAGTCGAACGTATGTTCGACTCGAACACGAAGCTCATCCCTAATCACTAGAGGAGTCACCAGCAGGAGGAAGGAGGTCCTGATTCTTCTATATAGATCTTTATATCACTAGAGGGGTCACCAGCAGGAGGAAGGAGGTCCTGATTCCTCTATATAGATCTTTATATCACTAGAGGGGTCACCAGCAGGAGGAAGGAGGTCCTGATTCCTCTATATAGATCTTTATATCACTAGAGGAGTCACCAGCAGGAGGAAGGAGGTCCTGATTCTTCTATATAGATCTTTATATCACTAGAGGGGTCACCAGCAGGAGGAAGGAGGTCCTGATTCCTCTATATAGATCTTTATATCACTAGAGGGGTCACCAGCAGGAGGAAGGAGGTCCTGATTCCTCTATATAGATCTTTATATCACTAGAGGGGTCACCAGCAGGAGGAAGGAGGTCCTGATTCCTCTATATAGATCTTTATATCACTAGAGGGGTCACCAGCAGGAGGAAGGAGGTCCTGATTCCTCTATATAGATCTTTATATCACTAGAGGGGTCACCAGCAGGAGGAAGGAGGTCCCGATTCCTCTATATAGATCTTTATATCACTAGAGGGGACACCAGCAGGAGGAAGGAGGTCCTGATTCCTCTATATAGATCTTTATATCACTAGAGGGGTCACCAGCAGGAGGAAGGAGGTCCCGATTCCTCTATATAGATCTTTATATCACTAGAGGGATCACCAGCAGGAGGAAGGAGGTCCTGATTCCTCTATATAGATCTTTATATCACTAGAGGGGTCACCAGCAGGAAGAAGGAGGTCCTGATTCCTCTATATAGATCTTTATATCACTAGAGGGGTCACCAGCAGGAGGAAGGAGGTCCTGATTCCTCTATATAGATCTTTATATCACTAGAGGGGTCACCAGCAGGAGGAAGGAGGTCCTGATTCCTCTATATAGATCTTTATATCACTAGAGGGGTCACCAGCAGGAGGAAGGAGGTCCTGATTCCTCTATATAGATCTTTATATCACTAGAGGGGTCACCAGCAGGAGGAATGAGGTCCTGATTCCTCCATATAGATCTTTATATCACTAGAGGGGACACCAGCAGGAGGAAGGAGGTCCTGATTCCTCTATATAGATCTTTATATCACTAGAGGGGTCACCAGCAGGAGGAATGAGGTCCTGATCCCTCTATATGGATCTTTATATCACTAGAGGGGTCACCAGCAGGAGGAAGGAGGTCCTGATCCCTCTATATGGATCTTTATATCACTAGAGGGGTCACCAGCCGGAGGAAGGAGGTCCTGATTCCTCTATATAGATCTTTATATCACTAGAGGAGTCACCAGCAGGAGGAAGGAGGTCCTGATTCCTCTATATAGATCTTTATATCACTGGAGGGAAGACAGAAGGAATCCAGAGATGCAGTGGCGTCACTAGGGTTGGTGTCACCTGGTGCGGCAAAACATGGTGTCACCCCCCTCCTGTCTATCCTGCCCAGCGCCCTGCAGGCAGCGCACAGTCACGAGGCGCACCCCCAAATGACCCCTGTAAATTAAAGTATAGGGTGGTATTGGGCCGGCTGGGGCGATATAGGGCAGGTTGGGGTAATATAGGGCAGGTTGCGGTGGTATAGTGCAGTCTGGGGTGGCATAGGGCAGGTTGGGGTTGTATAGGGAAGGCTGGGGAGGTATAGAGCAGGTTGGGGTGGTATAGGGCAGGTTGGGGTGGTATATGGCAGGCTGGGTGGCATTGGGCAGGTTGGGGTTATATAGGGCAGGGTGTGATGGCATAGAGCAGGTTGCGGTGGCATAGGGAAGGTTGGGGTGGTATAGGGAAGGCTGGGGTGGCAAAGGGCAGGGTGCGGTGGCATAGGGCAGGGTGCGGTGGCATAAGGCAAGTTGCGGTGGCATAGGGCAGGTTGGGGTGGTATATGGCAGGCTGGGTGGCATTGGGCAGGTTGGGGTTATATAGGGCAGCGTGTGATGGCATAGAGCAGGTTGCGGTGGCATGGGGCAGGTTGGGGTGGTATAGGGAAGGCTGGGGTGTCATAAGGCAGGGTGCAGTGGCATAGGGGAAGTTGCGGTGTCATAGGGGAGGTTGCGGTGTCATAGGGCAGGGTGTGGTGGCATAAGGCAGGTTGCGGTGGCATAGGCAGGCTGGGGTGTTATGGTGCTAGGTTAGGACTCCATCATGGGGTGCAAGGTGGTCTGCTGCTGCTAGACACAGCTATAGATTATATATATATATATATATATATATATATATATAGATATTATGTAATATAGCTGGTCCATCCTCCCCTCCCCCCACCAGACCAGCTAACTCAACTACTGTTCCTATTATATGTAATATAATATATCTGTGTCCAGCATCACCCCCCCCCCCCCCATCATTAGACCAGCTCAGGGTGGGGGTGTCTCAGTCAGCTAATATAAATTATATAGTCAGTGTTGTCTGTCTGATAATGGGGGGGGGGGGGGGGGTGATGCTGGACACAGATATATTACATTACATATAATAGGCACAGTAGCACAGGAGTTAGCTGGTCTGGTGGAGGGAGGGGCGGCTGGACAAGCTATATTACTTAGTGTATATATATATAAAATCTATAGCTGTGTCTAGCAGCAGACCACCTTGCACCCCCCCCCCCTTCCTTATCATATCATATACAGGCCAGGCCATCAGGGGCAGGGCACCAGACACTGAGACTGAGTCCTCCCACACTAGCTCTCTTACAATGGCAACCGCTCCCCCCCCCCCCCCCACACACACACACACACACACACCTCATCTTGTGCTCGGGCCGGCGGTGGAGAGTGGAGAGTGGAGACACCCCCCCCCATCATATCATACAGCCACCAAGGTCAGGGGCAGGGCGCCACACACACACTCACAAACCTCATCTTGTGCTCGGGCCGGCGGTGGAGACCCCCCCCCCGCACCTGTTCTTATTCTGGTCGCCGCCAGCTGGAGCCTCAGTCTGTACTGGAGAGGAGAAGGGCTGGGCAGCGACGAGCGACCGTCACACACAGCGGCGTGCAGCCGCACCGCCCGGGCGGAGAAAGTTGTGTGTATGCTGTATTGATGTGTCGTCACATCATCACAGTGCAGTGTGATGATGTGACAGGCTGAGTCGCTCGCCGGCTCTGTATGGTAGGGAGGAGGAACTTAGGAAGAATAAGGAGCCGGAGGACACACACCAGGCGCGGCCGCGGCGCTGGAGGTGTTGTTCCAGGCAACTTCCAGCCTAGCGGGGTGAAGTTAATGAATGTGTCCAGAGGCGGCTCTAGGCTTTGTGAGTCCTTAGGCAAATCTTAGACATGAGGCCCCACTCACGTCCATAATGGGAAAAATAATTAAAGCGATAAAAAATAACAGTGTGCCCCCCCTACAGCGCTGCCGACTACCCATCTCTGCCCTCCCGCTGACTGCTGTGCCTGCTGTGGGGGATCTGCAGGATGGAGGCCGTAAAACGGCCCCTACCTTTTCTAAAAGAACACAGTGAGTGATTGGAACTGATTTGTGTTTATTAAGCTTTAGTTTATGAATTAACAGGAGCTTCTGTCTCCTGTTCATTCATCTGCAGTGCAGCTGAGGCTACAGAGAAAGGAACTGGGGAATGCGTTTCCTCATTTTCTTTCTCTGTCTCAAAAGTGAGACTTCAGGGGTCTGTTTAGACCCCTGATATCTCACCAAAGAAACCAAAAAACGTAAAAAAAAAAAAAAAAAGATTGTAAAAAAAAAAAGACTACAATTTTTAATCAAACTAAAAAGCCATGCCCAATACGTAGCATAATTTAGCCACACATACAAATATTTCTGTATAGCACGGGTCACCCTCTCCCTAGTATGGGGGGCCCCTACTGTACAATGGCGGTAAACTTAAGTAGGAGAGGAAAGTGGAGGGTATGACGGCGGGTAGTATGTACATGAGAGGGGTGCAGAGTGTATGGTGGGGGGTAGTATGTACATGAGAGCGGTGTTGAGTGTATGGTGGGGGGTAGTATGTACATGAGAGGGGTGCAGAGTGTATGGTGGGGTGTAGTATGTACATGAGAGGGGTGCGGAGTGTATGGTGGGGGGTAGTATGTACATGAGAGGGGTGTGGAGTGTATGGTGGGGGGTAGTATGTACATGAGAGGGGTGCGGAGTGTATATAGGTGGGTAATATGTACATGAGAGGGGTGCAGAGTGTATATAGGTGGGAAGTATGTACATGAGAGGGTTGTGGAGTGTATGGTGGGGGGTAGTATGAACATGATAGGGGTGCAGAGTGTATATAGGTGGGGGGTAGTATGTACATGAGAGGGGTGCAGAGTGTATGGTGGGGGGTGGTATGTACATGAGAGGGGTGTGGAGTGTATGGTGGGGGGTGGTATGTACATGAGAGGGGTGCGGAGTGTATGGTGGGGGGTAGTATGTACATGAGAGGGGTGCAGAGTGTATATAGGTGGGGGGTAGTATGTACATGAGAGGGGTGCAGAGTGTATGGTGGGGGGTGGTATGTACATGAGAGGGGTGCGGAGTGTATGGTGGGGGGTAGTATGTACATGAGAGGGGTGCGGAGTGTATGGTGGGGGGTAGTATGTACATGAGAGGGGTGCGGAGTGTATGGTGGGGGGTAGTATGTACATGAGAGGGGTGCGGAGTGTATGGTGGGGGGTAGTATGTACATGAGAGGGGTGCGGAGTGTATGGTGGGGGGTGGTATGTACATGAGAGGGGTGCAGAGTGTATGGTGGGGGGTGGTATGTACATGAGAGGGGTGTGGAGTCAGTGTATGGTGGGGGGTGGTATGTACATGAGAGGGGTGCGGAGTGTATGGTGGGGGGTAGTATGTACATGAGAGGGGTGTGGAGTGTATGGTGGGGGGTAGTATGTACATGAGAGGGGTGTGGAGTGTATGGTGGGGGGTAGTATGTACATGAGAGGGGTGCAGAGTGTATGGTGGGGGGTAGTATGTACATGAGAGGGGTGTGGAGTGTATGGTGGGGGGTAGTATGTACATGAGAGGGGTGTGGAGTGTATGGTGGGGGGTAGTATGTACATGAGAGGGGTGTGGAGTGTATGGTGGGGGGTAGTATGTACATGAGAGGGGTGCGGAGTGTATGGTGGGGGGTAGTATGTACATGAGAGGGGTGTGGAGTGTATGGTAGGGGGTAGTATGTACATGAGAGGGGTGTGGAGTGTATGGTGGGGGGTAGTATGTACATGAGAGGGGTGCGGAGTGTATGGTGGGGGGTAGTATGTACATGAGAGGGGTGCGGAGTGTATGGTGGGGGGTAGTATGTACATGAGAGGGGTGCGGAGTGTATGGTGGGGGGTAGTATGTACATGAGAGGGGTGCGGAGTGTATGGTGGGGGGTAGTATGTACATGAGAGGGGTGCGGAGTGTATGGTGGGGGGTGGTATGTACATGAGAGGGGTGCAGAGTGTATGGTGGGGGGTGGTATGTACATGAGAGGGGTGTGGAGTGTATGGTGGGGGGTGGTATGTACATGAGAGGGGTGCGGAGTGTATGGTGGGGGGTAGTATGTACATGAGAGGGGTGTGGAGTGTATGGTGGGGGGTAGTATGTACATGAGAGGGGTGTGGAGTGTATGGTGGGGGGTAGTATGTACATGAGAGGGGTGCAGAGTGTATGGTGGGGGGTAGTATGTACATGAGAGGGGTGCGGAGTGTATGGTGGGGGGTAGTATGTACATGAGAGGGGTGTGGAGTGTATGGTGGGGGGTAGTATGTACATGAGAGGGTTGTGGAGTGTATGGTGGGGGGTAGTATGAACATGAGAGGGGTGCAGAGTGTATATAGGTGGGGGGTAGTATGAACATGAGAGGGGTGCAGAGTGTATATAGGTGGGGGGTAGTATGTACATGAGAGGGGTGTGGAGTGTATGGTAGGGGGTAGTATGTACATGAGAGGGGTGCGGAGTGTATGGTGGGGGGTAGTATGTACATGAGAGGGGTGCGGAGTGTATGATGGGGGGTGGTATGTACATGAGAGGGGTGCAGAGTGTATGGTGGGGGGTGGTATGTACATGAGAGGGGTGTGGAGTGTATGGTGGGGGGTGGTATGTACATGAGAGGGGTGCGGAGTGTATGGTGGGGGGTAGTATGTACATGAGAGGGGTGCAGAGTGTATATAGGTGGGGGGTAGTATGTACATGAGAGGGGTGCAGAGTGTATGGTGGGGGGTGGTATGTACATGAGAGGGGTGCGGAGTGTATGGTGGGGGGTAGTATGTACATGAGAGGGGTGCGGAGTGTATGGTGGGGGGTAGTATGTACATGAGAGGGGTGCGGAGTGTATGGTGGGGGGTAGTATGTACATGAGAGGGGTGCGGAGTGTATGGTGGGGGGTAGTATGTACATGAGAGGGGTGCGGAGTGTATGGTGGGGGGTAGTATGTACATGAGAGGGGTGCGGAGTGTATGGTGAGGGGTAGTATGTACATGAGAGGGGTGTGAAGTGTATATAGGTGGGTAGTATCAAATACACCACTGACCACTGATGCATTAGTGACCAGTGGCAGTAAATAACCCCTTTGTGCTGCATGAGTGGCACCGGTATCAGAGTTTGTGAACCCTTTGATGCTGCACCATATAGGGGTTAATTAACTCTGATACCGGTACCACAAATGCAGCACAAGGGGGTTAATTAACCGCCAGTGGTCACTAATGTATAGTAATGCAATAACCCCCTCCATGCTGCATAATACAAATACCAATGTAAATCCCCCCCCCCCCCCAAAGAGTTAAATACTTCAGGCAGGTTGACACAGCTAAGCCACTGTGACAACACTGCCTTTTCAGCTTCTGCAAACTTACTTGCACTTTTGCACGGGGCTTCACTGGCTCCTCGCAGGTCTTCACAGCAGCTCTCTGTCTGTTCACCTCTTTCTTCCCGCCTCCCGGTTTGAATGACATCACGCCGGGCGGGACTAGGAGATCACTCTGCCTGACAGGGAAGTGAATGCGTCGGTCAGGCGGTCGGTTCACTCACATTATACTCGCTCTGCTGCAGACAGTGTACCGGCGGCCGGCGGGTGTCACGGCTGACAACTGTCTTCAAAGCAAGCGGCATTTTTAGCCTTCCCTGCCCCCCCCCCGCTCAGTCCGCCCCGCCCCCTACCTCCTGACGGGTTCAGCAGCGGCCGGCCCTGCAGCTCCGCCTCCACCTCCTCTACACCACAGCGCAGTAAAAGGAAGATGTCTATCCTTTACCAGCCCGCTCACCCCGCCAACTTGGGGACACTGACCACGGAAAAAAAAAATGAAAAAAAATAAATAAAAATAAAAAATTCTCACCGTCGGGAGGGTGTCACCCCTGTAGCGGGTGTCACCCGGGGGCGGGCCGCACCCCCCGCACCCCCCTAGCAACGCCTCTGCAGAGATGGACAACACAAATGGTGAAAGGTCTGAGGGATAAAACATATCAGGAGAGACTGCAAGAAGTTAATATGTACAGATTGGAGAAATGAAGGGAAAGCGAAAACACGACTGAAACCTGTCAATACAAGAAGGTTCAGAAGGGCAGTATCTTCAATATGAAGAATAGGTAAAGAACATGACCTCAGACCAGCAGAAGGAAAGTTCAAAAGCTAATCAACAGATTATTGATGAGATAGCTGATGGGATTCTCCACACTGAACTTGTTGTGGAACAATGGTGAGGAGAATGAGGAAGTTCTCTATAATGTTCTCTGCTCTTTCTCGCTTTCCCCAGGTGCCGGCGCCGTGTCCTCTGTTGCAGTGGCTGATGCAATGCTGGACGCCGTGGTGGATTTTGTCAAAGCTAAATCAGCGGTGACTGTCCAACATGTAACGATGGTAATATTCCAGCAACCAATGTTAAAAGATTTCCATGACAGTATGAAGAAGAAGGAGCCACAATCTGCAGCCAAACAACAGTCCTGGTTCTCTAGTTTCAAATGTAAGTGTCTTGAGTTTTTTTACATTACTGTGCCAATCACTCTTTGGGGTTCTTTGGATAAGGCTGCAGGTTGTTCCCCAGTGTGACCTGCTCGTGTCACCTCTGTAAATGAAGAGCTTCTCTTAGGACACAAGTTCTGGAATCAGCGCTGTAACTTATGTGATCAGACTTCTAACTTTGTCAGAAACCACGAATCAGACCGAGACAGAAGTACAGTTAAATCACAAATGTTTAACCACTTCAGCCCTGGACCATTTGGCTGGCCAAAGGCCAGGCCACTTTTTGCGATTCGGCACTGCGTCGCTTTAACTGACAATTGCGCGGTCGTGCGACGTGGTTCCCAAGCAAAATTGACATCCTTTTTTCCCCACAAATAGAGCTTTCTTTTGGTGGTATTTGGTCACCTCTGCAATTTGTATTTTTTGCGTTATAAACAAAAATAGAGCAACAATTTTGAAAAAATGCAATATTTAAAAATTTTTGCTATAATAAATATCCCCCAAAAATATATGTAGCGACCTCACCCCATCTCCTTTGTCTAGGGGTATGTCACACGACAGGGTGAGATGTGCTACGGCCCATGTCCTCCCCATAGCTGTGGGTGAGGTGAAGGCCAGTATTAGTATCTTCCTCGGGCCAATGTGCTTTAGTTATGAAACTCAGTCCTGCTATGCTGACACCTTCCTTTGCTCCCATTAACTAGAGTCCACACACCGATCACAGTCTAAAGCCTCGTCCACACGACCGATTTTCTCGGCAAGAACCAGCAAGAAACTTGCTGGCAGAGAGGTCTTGCCGAGCAAATCGGTTGTGTGTACGCTGCTAGCGGGTTTCTCGTCGAGAAAACCGACAAGAAACCTCGACGAGAAAATAGAGAACCTGCTCTCTATTTTCTCGTCGAGATTCTCCTCGGCATGTTTCTCGACGAGAAAAGTGAGTGTGTGTACACTTACCTGTCCGCCCGGAAGCCCGCGCATGTTCGAAATGAATTTGACGCATGCGCGGTAGCTTCCTAGGCATACGTAGGGTATACCAAGATGGCGGCGACGGCATCGAATGTGACGAGCGCATGCTCGACGTAGTCGATGACGTCACCGCGTACACTCCTTTCAAAGAACCGCGGGTTCTTTGAAACGAGCGTGTGTACACTTGGCCGGGACAAGTTTCTTGTCCAAGAATCTCGTCGAAAAAAACGACATGTTTTTTTCAACGAGAATCTCGGCCGTGTGTACGAGGCCTAACTCTCGCTTTATTGTAAGCTCCACAATAAACAGTACTTCTGTAGCCAACTGGTTGGAACGTTTTAACAGCCTGATACGGTGGGATGAGCAGGTCGAGGCACTATCCTGATTTCAATCTAAACCACTGTGGTTTCACCAGCGGTTATCGTAGCCTTGATTAGCACAGAACATAGAACTTCTGAGTCTCTACCAGCAACTCAAGAGAACGTATTTAGGAGTACCTTCGCTGCGCTGTGGCCCCTATCAGGGGAAGATGTCCCTCTAAGGGAGTTACCGGAGGCCCATCCGTCACCGGGTTGATGCTGCTCCGGACTCTCCGGACGGGTGACCTCCCCGGCCTCCTCACCTCAGATGCGGGTCCCGTCCACCTCGGGGACCCTCGGATCACTTCGCCCTTGCGGGACCCAGTCGAAGTCACTGGGCCCCAGGCCTACGATTTAGTACCTCACCCCAGGCTGAAGGTGCCTGGGATGGACTCCAACTCCATTCCGGTCAGGCCTAGGGCGCCTGGGCCGGAATTCCGAACCGCCCGCACCCAGGCCTAAGGTGCCTGGGTGCGTGAAGAGAAGATCCTCGAAGACCTCGTGGCGAGGGCGTCTCCCCCTTTTATCTCCTCCCATCGACACCACGGCGGGTTCCCCGCCCTTGCCGTACCGTCTCCGGAAAGGGACAAAAAGGGTAGCACTGTGGCAGTGATTCTACCTTGAGCCTGCGGGTACCCCGCCACCCACAGGTCAAGGAGAATAATACACCACCCAGTCCTCCACGAATACAAAGGGGTCCAAAACCTCTCATAATTACACACCTGGGTCACACTACCCCCCAGGTGTACCCCAACTAAATTTAAAGACCCCACTACATATATAAAAAAACATTTTCCTCAGTTTAGGCCGATACGTATTCTTCTACATATTTTTGGTATAAAAAAAAAATCGCAATAAGCGTTTATTGATTGGTTTGCGCAAAAGTTATAGCGTCTACAAAATAGGGGATAGTTTTATGGCATTTTTATTAATGTTGCACTACCCCCCCCGTAGGAGCTGCTGGTTTAGATTTGGGTCTTGCACGTTACCTCGGTATTCCTTGTCTAGGGGAATAAAGTCTGTAAGAAACTCCAATGTCCACACAAGATGTAAAACCTTTTTTTTTTTTTTTTTTTTGCTGTTAGGTTTTATTTTTTTCTCAAAACTTGTGAAGAAAGTAGAAGGATGAAGGAGGAGGGGGAAGGTTTAGGTACGCAGTACAGATCACTGGGGACAAACTTCTCAGCCCCAAAGTCATTCACCACTCCCCCTCGAGTGGGTATTGCTCACCCGGATAGACCCCTCTCACCTGGCCTAGCAGCCGGAATGATGCACGGACAATGATCAGGAACAGTCTCTGCCACAGACTGGTTGCGAACAAAAATGGATAGTCCGGAATCCTCTGCCACAGAACTTAACGCCCGAACTCCCAGCCAAACAGTCAAAGAGCCTTTAAGCCGACCCGGCAGACTGTAAGGTAACTTGAGTGGTAGATTCCTCCTTAATAAGGTCACCAGGCCTATCCCGAGACATTAGCCTTTCGCTTGGTCTCCTCCAGGGCAGGTCCTACCCTGGTTTCCTCCATTAAGTAGCTTCCAATGCTTAAGCAGAGTAGCTTCCTCTGCTTAGATGGACAGCTTGGGATCCCCTTTGAATCATAGGCCCCAGTCAGCATAACTGGGCCTACTTGGTAGAGACGCGGCCTTGGACCAACATGGTCCCGGGGGCCGAAATCACACAGCACATTCCTCGCGCCAGGAGGGCCACGAGGCGAAGAACCCAAAAAATGGCGTCTGCCCCTTAAGTACCCCTTCCTGGCATGCCCAGTGGGGACACCACTCCCACTGGGCTGTTCCCGGGAAAGGACACTCAATCCACCATGACTTGCCCATATTCCAACACTGGCCTGTGGTGGTATCGCCACCTACAGGCAACTGTGGGAAATCCTGTAGGCACAGCCACAGAGGCTAATTTAGCACAATCATTTAAGTCTGAGCCCAACTATTGGCTCAGACACCCACTAAATTTAATATAGCGCCCAGTCATTTGGGAGCAGGGTGCTACATTAATAATCGTTTTTTTTTGTTTTTTTACTATTAATGGCGGCGATCAGCGATTTTTATTATGACTGCGACATTATGGCGGACACATCGGACACTTTTGACAACATTTTGGGACCATTCACATTTTTACAGCGATCAGTGCTAAAAAAATCCACTGATTACTGTAAAAATTACACTGGCAGTGAAGGGGTTAACCTGTAGGGGGCGTGAAGGGGTTTAGTGTGACCTAGGGAGTGATTCTAACTGTTAGGGGGCGTGGCTTGCCGTGACACGTCACTGATTGCTGTTCCCGATGACAGGGAGCAGACGATCAGTGCTGTGTCACTAGGCAGAACGGGGAGATGTTGTGTTTACACTGACATCTCCCCGTTCTTCAGCTCTGTGACCCGATCGCGGGACACGGGCGGACATCGAGTCCACGGGTCCCGCGAGCACGGTCACGGAGCTCGCCACAGAGTCACGAGTGCACCGCCGGCGGCGCGTGCGCCACCACACATATATACGCCCATTTGCGCAGCCGTGCCATTCTGTCAACGTAAATACTCGTTCGACGGTCGGCAAGCGGTTAATAATAATAATAATAATAATAATAATAATAATAATAAAAGATAAACAGAGTAAGCGTTGTCAAAATATAGCCAGAGTTCAGGAACCGGATCGGATAGTCAGCCAAGCCAAATGTCAGAGAACCAGAGATGAAGGTAGTAGAACAGCAATCAGGATCAGGAGCCAGAAGGGACGTCAGCCAAGCAAGTCTTTAACAGGAACGCAGGTGATAGTCTCTGTGGTTGACCAAGGCGAAGGCAGAAAGCAACTGAGCTGGAAGGCTTAAGTAGGCAGGACTGACGAGCAGGATCATCAACAGGTGAGTCACTGTGGAGAGATGGGAGCTGGCAATTAGCTGACAGCTGAGCGGCCAGCTCAGAGAAGGAAGGGCTGAGCCCAGCCCTGACATAACTAGACTACAGAAGTTTAAACGTCGAGATGTCCTTTACCACTGACAATGTTTTATCAGACAGGAAGTCTTCTTTTATGTATAACTGTCTTTCTACATGGTACACAAATGCTGTAAATATTTTCTACCTTCTCTTGAAACAGCTTTTTTTGGTATAAGCCAATCTGACAAAATTGATGCTAAAGAGGAAGAAGAAGAGGAAGAACCCAAAGTTTTTGAGCTGGGAGAAAACATTGAGCCGGCCATTATCCACTTGTGTGCAGAGAGCCATAAATCTGTGAAAGACGCCTCAGACTGGCTCCAAGTTCTCATAACAAAGGATCAGCATGACAATACTATCACAGATCCCTGTATACGGGACTTAGATGATAAGGACCATGACGTTCTGGCTCAGCTTCAGAGGGAACATGGAGTTTATATTAATTTTGACTCACCACAATCCACCATAAAGGTGACGGGCCGCACCAAGGATGTTCTGGAGGTCAGTAATAAGATCCAAGCCATGGTAAAAGGTGTACGAGATAAGAAGACGCGAGAACAAGAGGCGGAGCTGTGCGGTAACGTGGTGGAGTGGGGATATTACAGAGGCACCAACTTTATTCCCTTCGACAAAATGACAAACTTGGAGCTGGAAAAGGGTCATAACAACAAGATAAGTTCTGTGAATATTGATATCGGCGGTGTAAAATACACGGCAATTGTAGAGCTAAAAACCGCAAGAGATGCCAAAGGAAACACAATCAAACTTCAACGAAATCCAAAAAATGGTAATTTCCATTTTTTCTTGTTCGTATCTTTACCAGTATTCAAATATTGTTAAATATTATTGGACAGCTCCAGCTAATAGAAATATGAATGAATTGCCAGCCTTGGGAGTCCTTGGTGGCCATAGAAGTGAATTCTATTCTGTATTACTCTAGACCGGGGATCTCCAAACTATGGCCCTCCAGCTGTTGCGGAACTACACGTCCCATGAGGACATTGTAAAACTCTGACATTCACAGACATGACTAGGCATGACGGGAACTGTCGTTCCTGAACAACTGGGGGGCCGTAGTTTGGAGACCCCCTGCCCTAGAGCAGGGGTCTCCAAACTGCGGGCCGAGGGCCAGATGTGGCCCTTTGCTAGCCTTTTCCTGGTTCTTGGGGCACTATTCCTCCCATTGAAACCAACAATAGGTCAATTTTCTACAGATGCATAAATCATCATAGAAATAACACCATAAACCATGAGATGCTGTTGGATAAGAGAGAATCTGGATCATTGGAAATGTAGACCTGGAGGGCACAATCTATTTACTGCAGGAAAAGAAGAAGCAGGTCCAGTCTATGTAACATCAGTCTGCTAAACCAAGAATTCTCTCTTGTCTGACAGTATCCAGCCCTGACAAAGGTTAGAATCCCTGGAACACGTTGGCTTTTTAAAAAATACTTTACCTGTTAAAATTACTTCTGGGCTTCAATACTCTCCTTCCCATACTTCTAATACAAATTCATCCACGGTGGAGGAATAGGTCAGTAGGATGACGGAGGGAGGTGCTACCTGCAGTCCATTCTTCAGTGTGTGACAATGATGGTGTCCTATTGGTTGGCACTCTGAGATACATATCAATGTACACTGATGGGTGATAATTGTGTTCTACAATGATACCAAAATTTTAACTGTTCATATTACAGCCGAGTCTCTCGTAACCCCCCCGTATTGGGATTCCATGGACAACACTCAGCTGAAGGTGGTACCACTGACCAGCAGCAACTCGGACTACTCAGAGGTCGAAGGGCTCTTCACGCAGACGTGTCAAATGAGAATAATTAAGGTAACACTGAAGGTTAACCACTTCCCACCCGGCCACTGCACATCTACGGCCGGGTGGACGCTTCCTCCTTCTGAGTGGACGTTCAGGAACGTCCCTCAGAAGAAGGGGGATCGCGCGCGTGCGTGCCCACGCTTAGGCGCGATCCCGATGTGCACGTGTCACCCGGCGCATATCCGATTGGCAGGAGGGCTCTGTGATTTGGCCCTCCTGATCACATGACGACTGTGTCTAATCACAGCCGTCATGTGATGTAAACAGAGAGCCGGTTGCTAGGCGATCGGCTCTCCTCTCCTCACACAAAGGTTGTCAGTGAGGAGAGGAGAGCGGATCTCTGCAGCCGCCCGGTGATCAGTGAGTATGAGCTGTTTTTTTACAGATTTTTACACACTGATCACCAGCCTAGTGTCCCCACACAATGTAAACACACAAAGTCCCCAAAACACATGTCCCCACACATGTCCCCACACAGTAAAAAACACCTGTCCCCCACATATGTAACAGTAAAATCACATCTGCACACATATGTCCGTGATCATCTGCGCACATCTGTACATGATCATCTGCGTACATATGTCCGTGATCACACAAACCAATTATTATACACTTAACTTGATTTTTTTTTTGAATAAAAAAGAAAATCTCGCGCCTAATATAACAACAAAAATAAATTAAAGCTGCTCTCCAAATATTCCAAAAAATGGAACAAAATATTGGTTGGGATAAATATATAAATTTTATATACTAGTGGAGGCGCTGAGTGAAATTACTCGTGATAAATAGACAAAATACCAAGTGTAAAAACAATACAAATTATAATACCAAAACACCAGCCTGCCTAGCGTGCTAAATTAAACTGTGTATAACCAAAGTGAAATTTATACAAGATTTCCCAGATCTTGCATAGGTATGTGTAAAGTGAGCTCCTGTAAATCAATACAGAAAAGAATATTTTCATACCTAAATACAAATTTACATTTGTGAAAAAAATATATAAATGGTGAGTTCATATATCAAGTGTCAATCAAGTCCTTATAATCAATGAATGGAAGATAAATCAAGTGAAAAATCTGAAGAGCTGCAAACAGAAAATCCATAGATTGTGACAACTGTCAGAAATCCACCTTCACCGACTGAGAAAGACGAATCACCCAAATGTGCTCAAATAAGGATGGCAGCTTACCAAATGAAGTTGACCCTTTTACTTAAAAAAGAAGTCAAATGTGCTTGCAGCAAAAAACTTTGCTTAGGTTAAATGGAGATGATGTCGGACCAGAACCGCTGCCTCATGGAGGCTCAGATAAGGATATGAAATGAAAATAATGCAGTAATAGCGTAATTCCGTTTATTAGGCCAAATCAATGTAAAAGTTAAAAAGCCAAATGCCTGCTTACTTGTATAAGTGCCACAAACCCGGCACTGAGGCTGGATAGCATAACAGGGAGATGGAAAGGTTGTCCCGTCTGTGGATATCTGGCGTGCGTTCCACCTACGATAATGGAGGAGCCAGAGGGACCGGAAGTAGCGTCTGTACGTGACCTAGTACCGCCTCGACGTACGTTTCGTATCACACGCGCTTCCTGATGACGTGTGATACGAAACGTACGTCGAGGCGGTACTAGGTCACGTACAGACGCTACTTCCGGTCCCTCTGGCTCCTCCATTATCGTAGGTGGAACGCACGCCAGATATCCACAGACGGGACAACCTTTCCATCTCCCTGTTATGCTATCCAGCCTCAGTGCCGGGTTTGTGGCACTTATACAAGTAAGCAGGCATTTGGCTTTTTAACTTTTACATTGATTTGGCCTAATAAACGGAATTACGCTATCACTGCATTATTTTCATTTCATATCCTTATCTGAGCCTCCATGAGGCAGCGGTTCTGGTCCGACATCATCTCCATTTAACCTAAGCAAAGTTTTTTGCTGCAAGCACATTTGACTTCTTTTTTAAGTAAAAGGGTCAACTTCATTTGGTAAGCTGCCATCCTTATTTGAGCACATTTGGGTGATTCGTCTTTCTCAGTCGGTGAAGGTGGATTTCTGACAGTTGTCACAATCTATGGATTTTCTGTTTGCAGCTCTTCAGATTTTTCACTTGATTTATCTTCCATTCATTGATTATAAGGACTTGATTGACACTTGATATATGAACTCACCATTTATATATTTTTTTCACAAATGTAAATTTGTATTTAGGTATGAAAATATTATTTTCTGTATTGATTTACAGGAGCTCACTTTACACATACCTATGCAAGATCTGGGAAATCTTGTATAAATTTCACTTTGGTTATACACAGTTTAATTTAGCACGCTAGGCAGGCTGGTGTTTTGGTATTATAATTTGTATTGTTTTTACACTTGGTATTTTGTCTATTGATTTTTTTTTTTACCAAAGACATGTAGCAGAATACATTTTGGCTTAAATTTATGACAAAATTCGATTTTATTGGATTTCTTTTAAAATAGAAAGAAGAAAATATTGTTTTTTTTTTCCAAATTTCTGCTCTTTTTTCGCTTATATCGCAAAAAATAAAAAACGGAGTCCTGAATAAATAGCACCAAAAGAAAGCTCTATTTGTATGAACAAATTGATAAAAATTTCATTTGGGTACAGCGTTGCATGACTACGCAATTGTCATTGAAAGTGCGAGAGTGCTGAAAGCTGAAAATTGGGAAGTCCGGGAAGGAAGGGTGGCGAAAGTTCCCGGTATTGAAGTGGTTAAAGTGATTGTAAAGGTTGTTTTTTTCTTTTTAAATAACAAACATGTCATACTTTCAGTGAGTGAAAAAAGTATTCGATCGGCCCACCCCATCGTTTCTTTTCCCCCACTGACAAAGAAATGATCAGTCTATAAATTTATTGGTCGGTTTATTATAACAGTGATGCCGCGTACACACGACCATTTTTCTCGTCGGGGAAAAATGTAATTTTTTTCTCTTTGACGAGAAAAACGCCCGTGTGAGGGCTTTCCAGCATTTTTCCCGACGAGAAAAACGTCAAGAATCACGACGAAAAAAAAATAGAACATGCTCTAAATTTTTCTCGTCGTGATTCACGGCATTTTTTTCCGCGGCAGGTTTCCCATAAGGAAACACTGCCAGGGAGCCTACACACGGTCGTTTTTCTCGACCAAGAGAAAAAATGTCAGGAAAAACGGCCGTGTGTGAGGGGACCAAGCCGGTCCTCGTTTTTCATGTCGATTTTCTCGGCGGTGCTTTCACTGCCATGAAAATCGATCGTGTGTACGCGGCATGAGAGACAAAATAACCACAAAAATATCCAGGAAAATGCATCTCAAAAAAGTTACAAATGTATTTGGATTTTAATGAGTGAAATAAGTATTTGATCCCCTTAGTAGTTGGTGGGGAAACCCTTGTTCGGAAGCACAGAGGTCAGACGTTTCTTGGAGTTGGTGATCAGGTTTCCACACATCTCTGCAGGGATTTCATCCCACTACACTTTACAGATCCTCTTCAAGTCATTAAAGCGTTTGTTTTTGTTTTTGTTTTGTTTTTTGGTGGCCCATATGGGGACCGAAATTAAAGCATTTGTTAACCCCCCCCAAAAAAAAAAAAAACAGACCCTGTTCCCTTAAAGCATCTTGTGCTGTGTCATTTGGCCCTCTATATCACCTGTAATACCTGTCTGATCCTGCCAGGCTATGCCCTTCCCCTGTACTTTGACCACGATATATCAGGGCTGCTGAGCCCTGGCACCGTTGTCTATGTACATGTCGCCGTCATCCACAGCTCTGCTTTTTGTCTCCTCCATCCTTTCCCCCCTCCCCTTTCTGACTGTCTGCTCGTGTCAGCTTCTGCTCCGCCCAACCCCCCCCCCCCCCCTGCGCTCCTGCCGCTGTCATACTTAACATTAAAAGCTTCCATCCCCTCTGTATTATAACAATAGGTTCCCCTGTGTCTGTGTTTTATCATAAATATGCTTATCTGTACTGATAACACACAGCGGCTCCCTGCGATCATATGACTCCTCGGCTCCCTCTCTTCTCTCTCCTCCCCAGCTGACGTCAGCGGCAATGCTCGGCCCCGTCCGCTGGAACTGTCAGCCGGGCAGAGGAGAGGAAAGGGGAGGCAACTAATCGCAGGAAGATTGTGTGTTATCGGTACAGATAAGCATATTTATGATATAACACCGACACAGGGGAACTTATATTCTAATACAGAGGGGATGGGAGCATTTTGTACAAGTGGCTTAACAACCACTTCAAGGTTTCGAGGCTGATGTTTCCTCCACATATTTTCGATGGGATTAAGGTCTGGAGACTGGCTAGGCCAATGTTTCTCAACGCCAGTCCTCAAGGCGCCCCAACAGGTCATGTTTTCAGGATTTCCCTCAGATGAAACAGCTGTGGTAATTCTAAGGCAGTGAAACTGATCAAATCACCTGTGCAAAATAATGGAAAGCCTGAAAACATGACCTGTTGGGGCACCTCAAGGACTGGAGTTGAGAAACACTGGGCTAGGCCATTACAGGACCTTAATGTGCTTCTTCATGAGCCACTCCTTTGTTGCCTTGGCCGTGTGTTTTGGGTCATTGTCATGCTGGAAGACCCATCCATGACCCATTTTCAATGCCCTGGCTGAGGGAAGGAGGTTCTCACCCAAGATTTGATGGTCCGTGACCCCGTCCATCGTCCCTTTTATGCGGTGAAGTTGTCCTGTCCCCTTAGCGGAAAAACACGCCCAAAGCATAATTTTTCCACCTCCATGTATGACTGTGGGGGATGGTGTGTTTTGGGTCCTTCTTCTCCAAACACGGCGAGTTGAGTTGATACCAAAGAGATCGAATTTGGTCTCATCTGACCACAACACTTTCCCCCAGTTCTCCTCTGAATCATTCAGATGTTCATTATCAGGCTTCAGACGGGCTGTACATGTGATTTCCTGAGCAGGGGGACCTTGCGGGGGCTGCAGGATTTCAGCCAATCACGGTGTAGTGTGTTACCGATTGTTTTCTCGGTGACGATGGTCCCGGCTGAGATCAGTGACAAGATTCTCTGGTGTAGTTCTGGGCGGATTCCTCGCCGTTCTCATGATCATTGAACCTCCACGAGGGGAGATCTTGTATGGAGCCCCAGACTGAGGAGAGTGACAGTTATTTTGTGTTTCTTCCATTTGTGAATAATAATCCCCCCAACTGTTGTCTCCTCTCACCAAGCTGCTTGGCGATGGTCTTGTAGCCCATTCCAGCCTTGTGTAGATCTCCAATCTTCTCCCCGACATCCATGGACAGATCTTTGGTGTTGGCCGTGGTGGAGAGATTGGAATCTGATTGGTTGCTTCTGTGGTCAGGTGTCTTCTATACAGGTAACAAGCTGAGATAACGAGCACTCCCTTTAGGAGAGAGAGAGAGAGAGTGCTCCTAATCTCAGCTTGTTACCTGTATAGAAGACACCTGGGAACCAGAAATCTTGCTGATTGATCGGGGATCAAATACTTATTTCACTCATTAAAATGCAAATCAATTTTATAACTTTTGTGAAATGCGTTTTTCTGGATATTTTTGTTGTTATTCTGTCTCTCTCACTGTTATAATAAACTGACCAATAAAATTACAGACTGATCGTTTTTTTTATCAGTGGGGCAAACGCACAAAATCAGCAGCCAAGCAAATAGTTTTTTCCCTCAGTGTACCTGCTCTGTGCAAGGCCCTGATTTTCCTTTTCTGGTGTCCCTCGGCGGCGCTCCTGGCTCCTCCTCCTCATTGAATGCCCCCACGGAGAGCCAGTTTCCATGGGGGCACCATTGACACAGACATCAGGACTTGGACCCGCCCCCGGCTCCCGTGTCACTGGATTTGATTGACAGCAGTGGGAGCCAATGGTTCCTGCTGCTATCAGTCTATCCAATGAGGACCCAAGACACCGGCTGGAGCTGCGGGGCTCATTCGGTAACGATTGTCTTCTGGTAAGAAAAAAGGGGGCTCTGGGGGGGGGGGGGCTGCAGCACAGAAGGTTTTACACCTTAATGCCTTAATAAAGTCACAATCTCATCCACATATACAGATTTCGAGGATCTTGAAATGACAGTTATAGCTGTTGCAGATGAAAATGGAATGGTTACTTCTGATAAAATTTATTGGGCTTGTAAAAAAAATGTTTTTACAATTTTAAGAATTTATTTATTTGTTTAATTTTTAAACGTATGGTTTATCATTTCTTTTTTACAATGCTGTTGGGGGGATTTGGATGAAATATTAGGCATCTAAACCCCTAACACCTCACCTTTGAGACAGAGAAAGGAATTGAAGACACAGAGGCTCCCATCCATTCATAAACTGAGGCATAGGAAACACAGTTTACTATGCTCAGTTATGAATGGACACAGGAGCGACCTTTACCGATCACTCACTGTGTCCAATTCAGAAAAAGATGGGGCCGGTAAATGACATATTTAATGGCCCCTTCATCCACTCTCCATCTGCCTGTGTGCCCCCAGCAGCCGGCGGGAGGGAGGGGGGCCCGGGCACAGGGGGAATCAGATGTGGGCAGCACAGGGAGGGGGATCGGTGCAGCGGGACGGGAGGACAATTACAGAACGATGCCCTGTGTCTGTGTCTTTCCCTCCAGCAGCTAAAAGCCGGCAGGAGGTAAAGGGGGAGAAAGCGGGGTTTCAGCTGCTGGAGGGAGAGACACAGACACAGTGCATTGTTCTGTAATCGTCCCCCCGTACTATCCTTCTGCTGTCTAGGCCTGACGGTACCCCCCTATTGGCTGCCCTGGTATTACTCCTTTGGCGGGTAGCACCCGGGTGTGGTCTGTACCCCCATAGCAACACCACCGGTGTAGCACCCTCCTATTTACTAGGATATAGGAAAATTGTGTTACTTTGGACTCCTCTTTAATCAGTGGAGCAGTTGTTGATTGCCTCTGGCTGCTCTGAATCTCACAGACTGTAGGTTTGATTGCTCCCCCCTGTCTTCTGGTTGTTTCTGGAACATAGAGTGTTGATCCAGGCAAATCTCAGCCTGAATATTTATTGTTTTTTAGCTAATCCCTGGGGAGGTGTGCCCAGAGGGTGGTTGGAGAGGGATATAAATAGTCTGGGATTTGTGTGCAGCAGGGTTCTTCCTCTTCCCCTTGTTGAAGGGAATCCACCCAGCAAAAAAAAAATTGTAAACGACATCCCCTAGACCACAGGTGTCAAACACAAGGCCAGCGGGCCGAATCCCGCCCCCCAGGTCATTTCATGTAGCCCTCGCACCTCTTCTGTGGCTGCCGGAGAGCTCCAGCCCTCTAGTCCTACCTCAGACCCTTACTTTCTGCTTTCAAGCAATGCATCCAGCGTCTTCCCAGAAGCAGCATAAGGAAAGGGGGGTGCACTGTGATGTGAGGGAGAGTGGGGGACTCAACTTCAATCATAATGCTGATGCGCCCCATGATAAAATTGAGTTTGGCACCCCATGCGACTGATCACTGAGCCAGAATGAGTGAACTGTCGCTGTGTGCCTGGCTGTCCCTGCCCTAACTCTGGGGGTGAACTGGTTAACTTATAGCGACTCCCACAGAGGTAGCGCTACATAAGAATAGAAGATACTGGAGCTTTCAGGGTTCCTTAGTCCTAGCCGACACGTCTTGTAGAAAATTTCCTCGGGGCACCCATGGTTAGTTCATACCGCATGCTGTACTTCCCCCCCACCATAGCACCCCAGCACCATCATCCTCCCACCCAGCATAGATTCCTCTATGTAGACATGATTCCATACAGTGTGGTGTGATATTCTGGTGTATTGGCTCCAGTGGGGGCTGGTGCTCAAATTTTTTTTGGGGGGGGGGCGCAAACAAACTGAAAAAAAACCCCCATCAATTGCCGCCACTGTGCCCATTAAACGCAGCTACTGTGCCCAAACGCCACCAGTTTGCCCCCTCAAATGCAGCCAGTTTCCCCCCAAATGCAGCCAGTTTCCCCCCAAATGCAGCCAGTTTGTCCCAAATACAGCCAGTTTGTCCCCAAATGCAGCCAGTTTGTCCCCAAATGCAGCCAGTTTGTCCCCAAATGCAGCCAGTTTGCCCCCAAATGCAGCCAGTTTGTCCCCAAATGCAGCCAGTTTGTCCCCAAATACAGCCAGTTTGTCCCCAAATACAGCCAGTTTGTCCCCAAATACAGCCAGTTTCCCCCAAATACAGCCAGTTTGTCCCCAAATACAGCCAGTTTGTCCCCAAATACAGCCAGTTTCCCCCAAATGCAGCCAGTTTCCCCCAAATGCAGCCAGTTTCCCCCAAATGCAGCCAGTTTCCCCCCAAATGCAGCCAGTTTCCCCCCCCCAAATACAGCCAGTTTCCCCCCAATGCAATGCAGCCAGTTTCCCCCCAATGCAATGCAGCCAGTTTCCCCCCAATGCAATGCAGCCAGTTTCCCCCCAAATGCAGCCAGTTTCCCCCCCCCCCAAATACAGCCAGTTTCCCCCCAATGCAATGCAGCCAGTTTCCCCCCAATGCAATGCAGCCAGTTTCCCCCCAATGCAATGCAGCCAGTTTCCCCCCAAATGCAGCCAGTTTCCCCCCCCCAAATACAGCCAGTTTCCCCCCAATGCAATGCAGCCAGTTTCCCCCCAATGCAATGCAGCCAGTTTGCCCCCAAATACAGCCAGTTTGTCCCCAAATACAGCCAGTTTGTCCCCAATGCAATGCAGCCAGTTTGTCCCCAAATACTGCCAGTTTGTCCTCCAAATACTGCCAGTTTGTCCTCCAAATGCAGCCAGTTTGTCCCCCAAATGCAGCCAGTTTGTCCCCCAAATGCAGCCAGTTTCCCCCCAAATGCAGCCAGTTTCCCCCCAATGCAATGCAGCCAGTTTGTCCCCAAATGCAGCCAGTTTGTCCCCAGCCCTGCACTTACCTTCCTCGGGTCAGCGTTGTCCTTATTCCGTCCTCGATGTCTTCTCCCACCCTCGATGTCGCTTCAGCTAATCAGATTACCGGTAACCAGACCTGGTGAACATGATTGGCTGAAACGCCTGTCAGTGTTAACCAGGGAACGCACCCCCCGTGCGTCCCCTGGTTAACTATTTGGAAGCCGATTACAGCCCTTAGGCCACTGGCTCTGATAGGCACTTCCAAAAACCAACCAGCAGCTGTTATTCAGATGGCCGGCGCTCAACAGGGGGCCGGCCATCTGAATAGTGGGCGGCAGTGGCGGCGACGACAATACATAGGTTCATGGAAATGCATGAACCTATGTATTGTTGTGGTGAGTGACGGGCGCAGGAGCGAGAGGGGGCGGGGCTCCTGCGCCCACTATGGACGCACCGCCACTGATTGGCTCACACGTACTGCATTTTCCAGTGAGTCTCATACAACAGCTGTACCTTTCACAGCTCCCTGGTGCTCGTCCCTCACAGACTTTACCTGTCAGGCCTCGTTACACACGGACGGTTTTCTCGACAAAAAAAACTGCTGGGAGAACTTTTTACCGTAAAAACCATTTGTCGTCGTGATTCCCGGCAGAGTTTTCCTGCCGAGAAAAGCGGTCGTCTGTATGCTTGCCTGAAGGGTAACGAAACCGCGCATGCTCGATAACACTTTGACGCATGCGCGGTGGCATACAATGTTAGTGTGGGGTGTAGCAAGATGGCGGCGACGGATTTGAATGTGACGAGACGCCGGCTCGTCGTAGTCGATGACGTCACCGCGTTCTTGCCATTCAAAAGAACGGCGGTTCTTTTGAGTGGCCGTCTGTACACAAGGCTTTGCAAGGCAAGCTTGCCGGGAATCCCGTCAGGAAATCCAACGTTTTTTTTTTTTCCTGACGGGATTCCCGGCCGTGTGTACAGGGCTTCAGACATGCACACTTCTGGCTGCTCCCTTGCGGTCTCATGGACTCTTGGGGAGATGGGGGCGGGGGGGGGGGGTTGGTGCCCTAATCTATACCCAAGCCAATGATTATAGACCTTATTATGAATATAGGCCCTGTACACACGATCATTTTTTCCAACAGGAAAACTGTGGGGTTCTTTTTAGCAGGAAAACGGCTCAAACTTGTGTCGCGCACACAACGGTCACACAAACCTTGTCTGAAATTCCGAACGTCAAGAACGCGGGTGACGTACAAGACGTACGACGAGCCGAGATCAATGAAGTTCAGTAGGCAGTTTGGCTCTTCTGCTTGATTCTGAGCATGCGTGGTTTTTTTTTGAGCGTCGGAATTGCATACAGGCGATTCGCGATGGGAACTTTTCCTGTCACGAAAATTGAGATCCTGCTCTCAATCTTTTCTTGGCAGGAAAACTGACAGAAAAAGTGTGATGGAGCCATACACACGCTCGGAATTCCTGACAAAAAGCTCCCATCGCACTTTTCTTGTCAGGAAAACTGAACGCGTGTACGAGGCATTAGATTATAAGGGCCAGGGCTTCTTTTCAGCGGGAACGCGGGGGAACGCAGTTCCTGCACCTCCAGCACTGAATGTATGCACTATAATGGCAAGGTGTACTGGGTTGTGCTACAGTGTCCATTAATGCTGGGGGATCTATTGTTGCTGGAGGGGATCTATTTTTGCAGGGGGTGTTATTGTTGTGGGGAGGCCTATTGTTGCTGCTGGGAAGTCTCTGGATGGGATCTATTTTTGCTGGGGGTGGGTCTTATGTTACTGGGGGGTCAGTTGCTGGGAGGGATCTACTGTCGAGGAAGCAGCCTATTGTAGCTGGTTGTTGGAGGGTCTATTGATACTGTCTGTTGGCGAGAATCCATTTTTGCTGCCGGGGTCTATTGTTGCTGGGGGGGTATTTTGTTGTAGATGGTCCATTGTTGCTGTGGAGCTCGATGGTTGCTGGGGGGGGGGGGCATTCTATTGTTGGCTGCATTGGGTCAGTTTTACTGCTTTTCTTGTTATTATTAACAAATTCCATACAAATTACTTAGTACCACAAATGTTACTTAGTTCTGTATTCTCTAAAAGGGGCGGTACTGGGAGGTGGGTAGGTGATGGATCCAAGGGACAGTGCTCGGAGGTGGGTAGGGGGCGGAGACAAGGGGTAGGGGCGGAGACAAGGGGTAACTCCAAAAGGGGGAGTTCCTGCACCTATTCTCTAAGAAAAAAAGCCCTGATAAGGGCTGTGCAGACAAAGCCTGCCGGTCTCCAGTAAGACCTGGACTCAGGATTAACAGGCTTCTTCCCTCCCAAAGCTCTGTGAAGCCTCATGGACTCGTAGGGAGGGCGGAGCCCTGAACTATGCCCAAGCCAATGATTATGAACCTTATTATCATTATAGGCCTATAAGGATTTTATATGAAGCTTGCCGGTCTCCAGTAAGACCTGGATGCAGGATTACAAGCTTCGTCTCTTTGCTTTTCTTTGAAGCCTCTGGACTCCAGACCCCAATCTGGGAATTAAAAAACTCTGAGAAAGCAGGAAGATCAACTTTCTCCGCTCTGAACAGAACTAGTGGAGCTTCCCAATCTGTATTTGTGAGAACCCTGCGTCACTTTTCTCTAAGACATGTGCACTGCCGATAAATTCATTTACTCTTTCGTCCATGGACCGACACAGCTTCTCTATTGACAAAGTGGGTATTATCCGTTAATTAGGAGTGACTAGGCAGAAAAAATTGTAAAAAGTGTTGCATCACACCTTCTACAGTACCGCCCAGGGGGCGGACCCTCTGGGTATACCCTCTCAGTCTGCATCTTCGCAGATCAGTTTTTTTCTGTCTAGCAAGGAGTAGGACATGGCTCCCTTCGGGCCCATTGGTCCGGGGAAAAAAGATATATATATATATTTATTTATTTTTTGCTACATTTGTTGTTTCCTGCAATCTTCGATCAACTGCCGACTGGGTGACAGGCTGGATCCTCAATCCTTGTAGTCTCCCCAGTTTCGGCCATTGAGCGTGTGCCGACCCTAGCTACGCGCTGGGTTTTCCACGACATGCCCGTCGCTCCACGGGTGGCCGGTGAGCTTACGCTCCAGGGCCTGCATCGGACCGCTCAGCTTCGGCTGACCTTACGGCCGAGTTGCAGCAGCCTGGCCGGTGAGCTTACGCTCCAAGGCTTGCATCGGACCGCTCAGCTTCGGCTGACCTTACGGCCGAGTCGCAGCAGCCTGTCCGGTGAGCGTCATGCTCCAGGGCATACATATGATCGTCCCTTCTGGGTCCAATTACAGCATGCCTGGCCAACAGTCACCTTCCGTGCGCGGACGATGATCTGTTTGGAATGTCTTCCAGCAGAATACATGCAGGATAGGTAAGTAAAACTCCCCTGCCTCGGCCGGGTGATTTAGCTGGACATTCCTGGAGAGATCAAGTAAGTGGTTGTGGCCCCTTTCTTCCCTCTCTCCCTGCCTTTCCCTCCTCCCTGGGCTTCTAGCTAAAGGTTGCTGGGGGTCACCTAGGGGGTCCCACTGGAGCGGGGCTGGCTGTAACTAACATTTAAAAGAAATGTCATTTTTTCTTACCTGTGTTTGTGTCCTTCCTCCTCCATGCTGTCGGCGGCCATTTTGAGGTGGTCCATGCCAAGTTTGGCCTCTTGTGACTGCCCGGCGGCCATCTTCCTGTGGTTCGGCCACACCCACTGGCCCCTATCAGCTGATCGGCGGCCATGTTTGTCCACCCTGTATGCAGATATTGCCGTTCGGCGGCCATCTTTTTGTGGGCTATGGCTACTTGACCTCTATCTTCTGTCGGCGGCCATTTTCTTAGAGCCCACATTATCTTCCATACAGACGTTTTTGGCAACCATTTTTCGAGAGCCTCCGGCCTCTAGGGTGCATTACACTGGTGCGAAAATTCACACAGGAAGTGCTGATAAAAGAAGCAGACTGACACAGCAGCAGGGGGACAGCATCACAGGCGCAGCATAGCAGTACCTATCCAGGGTGGTGAGTCCTCTGGGTGACCCAGCCTCTCTGCAGCACAGGAGGGTGGCCTATTGATATCTTGCCTGGAGCCCTGTGGGTGTCAGCGTGTGGTCAGCATGGCATCTGAGCCAGATGTCTTCTCCCCTGAAACACCAGATTTAGCAGCTGGTGCCCCTGAGGTGTCTATGAACGCTATGACTGCAATCCTAGAGGCGTTTGCTGCCAGGGTGGAAGCAGCACACGGGAATACAGGGGGTAGTTAACCCCCCCCCCCCATCCCCTGCAAGCTTCTGGGGATAATTCTGGTGCAGAACCAGGTCCAGCTACGGCTCGGGGCCCAGATTCTGACGCATCAGAGACTGCAGACCGTGACCGGACAGTGAGAATGACTCAAAGTCCAGGTCAGTACGCGAGACGGCTTTGGTATCTGACCTTATTACTGCAGTGCGGGATATGCTAAAATTGGAAAATACTGCAGAAGCAGCAGAGACTCCAGTCCACTTGGGTTTCATAGACCTGCCCGCACTGCTAAGGTGTTCCCTTGTGTGTCTTTTGATAAACTCTTCTACAAGGAATGGGAGAACCCACTGAGGGTCTTTACAGCCCCAAAGAGGTTTGCGGTACGGTACCCCTTTTGAGGAGAGTTTTCTGAAGAAATGGACCTCTCCCCCCTATAGTGGACCCTCCGGTGTCCAGACTTGATAGAGCCACCACAATTCCTGTAGAAGGGGCTCCTGTTTTCAAGGACCCTGTGGATAAGAAGGCTGAAGCACTCGCTTGCTACCTATACTCAGTGGTAGGCTCGGCAGTACGCCCGGCATTGGCGGGGGCCCTAGTGTCTCACACACTTACTGAATGGGCAAGATTGCTACTCCAGGGGTTAAGGAGCGAGATGCTCCTCCTGATGAGATAACATTGGCCGACCTGTTGGTCCAGGGCCTTAGGTTTGTCTGCGAGTGAGACATGAATACTATTCCCCTGCTGTCTAAAACTTCGGTTTATGCAGTAGCAATACGCCGCCTGATCTGGCTAAAAGGCTGGTCTGCGGACCAGACTTCCAAGAAAGCCCTGTTGGATCTGCCTTTTAAGGGCGACAGACTTTTTGGGGCTTCTCTGGATGACATCATCAAGGATGCCACAGGAAGTAAAAGCACTTTGCTTCCCCAAATTAGCAAGGGTAAGGGGCCACGCCAAGGGCAAGGGCCCTCCTTTACTGCACGCAAGTGGTTTTTTCGTCCCCCTAGGGCGACAGGGAAAAGACCCCAGGCCGATAAAGCGCCTGCCCAAGGACAAAAGCGTCCCTGGTCCCGCATACCCAATAAGCCTGCGGACAAATTTGCGTCCGCATGAAGGTCCACCCCCACCCAGCTCTCGGGTGGGGAGACGTCTTCGCAAATTCGCGACTCAGTGGACAGCACTAATCTCCGACAGGTGGGTTTGCGAAGTAATCTCCTCAGGCTACAAGATAGAGTTTCTCTCTTGTCCACCGGACAGATTCAACACCTCCAATCTCCAGCTACTACCGACCCGCCGGGAGGCCCTGTATGGGGCGGTCCAGGGTCTACTGGAACGCGGGGTAGTTATTCCAGTTCCAGAACTGGAACGGGGTTTTTACTCAAATCTGTTCATTGTGCCGAAGAAGGAGGGGGTTCGTCCAAGCTTGGATCTCAGAGCCCTCAATTGCTTTGTGAAGGTACAAAGTTTTCGGATGGAGTCGGTTCGATCTGTAGTCACGGCTCTCCATCCAGGGGACTTTCTGGCCTCCTTGGACATCAAGGACGCATACCTGCATGTCCCCATATACTCCAGACACCAGAGGTTTCTGCGATTTGCTATCGGGAAGGACCACTACCAGTTTGTGGCCCTCCCGTTGGGCCTTGCCTCAGCACCCAGGACGTTCACCAAGGTGCTCGCTCCGATTCTGGCACTTCTAAGACAGCGGGGTATCGCTATCACAGGCTACTTAGACGACCTTCTGCTGAAGGCCCCTTCAAGCTCAGAATTAGAGGTAAGCGTGTCCATTACCTGTCAGACTCTTCGAGACTGTGGTTGGATACTAATCACGCAAAAGTCAGTATTGGTGCCCACTCAACGCCTAGGGTACCTGGGGTTGATTCTGGATTCTTCAGAGGCAAAGGTATTCCTCCCTGTGGAGAAGTTGCAGACACTCCGGGCTGCAGTACGGCAGCTGACTTCCAGGAATTGGTCGTCACTCCGTTTTTTGCATGCGAGTGTTGGGCCTCAGGGTAGCCTCCTTCGAGGCGGTTCCATATGCTCAATACCACACTCGAGTGTTACAGAAGGAAGTTCTGTCCAGATAGAACAGATGCCCTTCATCTCTGGATTATCAAATCCGAGTGAGCCACCTAGTCAGGAGATCCCTGGTATGGTGGCTGACAGCACCGGCTCTAATGGCCGGGAAGTCATTTCTTCCGGTTTACTGGATAGTGATCACGACGGACGCCAGCCTTACAGGTTGGGGGGGAGTCTGGGGTGTCCAGTCGGCGCAAGGTCGCTGGACCCCAGAGGAAGCCCTCCTGCCGATCAATGTCCTGGTAATCCGGGCGATCAGGCTGTGCCTCTTCAAATGGTCTCAGAGGCTGCAAGGGCGTCCAGTCAGGATCCAGTCAGACAACGCCACAGCAGTGGCATATGTCAATCATCAAGGAGGAACAAGAAGCTCAGCTGCAGCATTGGAGATCGCTCGCATCCTGAAGTGGGCAGAGAGGAGCGTACCGGCACTGTCGGCCGTGTACATTCCGGGTGTGGAAAACTGGCAGGCGGACTACCTGAGCCGCCAGATGCTGGACCAGGGAGAAGGGTCCTTACACCCGGAGGTGTTCCAACTCCTTGCCAAAGATGGGGCACACCAGACGTAGATCTTCTGGCTTCCCGACTCAATCGGAAGGTATTGAGATTTGTGGCCCGGTCAAGAGACCCATGGGCAGACGCAACGGACGCGTTGGTAGCATCGTGGGGTCAGTATCGGCTAATCTATGCCTTCCCTCCCTTAAGGCTTCTTCCTCTTCTGCTCCACAGAGTGGAGGCAGAGGGAATTCCAATGATCCTAATCGCTCCAGATTGGCCTCAGCGTCCTTGGTACGCCGATCTAGTACGTCTGGTAGCAGACGTCCCCTGGCGCCTACCACTACGGAAGGACCTGCTGTCGCAAGGTCCCATATTCCATCCTGCTTTACAGTCATTGGCTTTAACGGCATGGCTGTTGAGAACCAGGTACTGAGAGACCGGGGCCTGTCAGACTCAGTAATCTCTACTATGAGAAGTGCTCGAAAACCGTCCTCTAGGAAGGTCTATCACCGCACTTGGAGGGCCTACATCTCCATGTGTGAGGAAATGAAATGGCATGCGCATACCTATTTGGTTTCCAGAATCCTGCTGTTTTTACAGCATGGGGTGGACCAAGGGCTTGCCCTAAGTACGATTTAAGGGTCAGATATCTGCCCTGGCTGTCTTTTTTCAGCGACCCCTGGCGACTCACTCTCTCATGAGTACATTTGTGCAGGGGGTCCGACATGTGGCCCCTCCGGTCCGTCCCCCGTTACTTCCGTGGGACTTGAACCGGGTCCTCTCGGTGCTTCAGAAGGCACCGTTTGAGAATATTAGAGATATTCCCCTGTTGACACTTCTCAGAAAGTGGTCTTTTTGGTGGCTGTTACGTCAGTTAGACGAGTCTCTGAGCTGGCAGCCTTGTCCTGCAAGGCTCCCTATTTGGTTTTCCACAAGGAAAAGGTGGTGCTGCGGCCGCAGCCTTCCTTTCTTCCGAAAGTCGTTTCGGCTTTTCATCTCAACGAAGAGATTGTACTTCCATCCTTGTGTCCTCAGCCGTCGAATCCTAAGGAGTCGGCGTTGCATTCCTTGGACGTTGTCCGAGCTTTGAGAGTATACATATCTGCTACTTCCCTGTTCCGGAAGTCAGACTCACTGTTTGTTTCGGTGGCTGGTCCCAAGAAGGGCCAAGCAGTCTCATCGGCCACCATCTCTAGGTGGATCCGACAGTAATCCAGGCTTACGCCTTAAAGGGTCAGGCGCCCCCCTTTTCTGTCACGGCACATTCGACCAGGGCAATAGGTGCCTCTTGGGCTTTCCGAAATCAAGCGTCTGTTTCCCAACTATGTAAAGCGGCGACTTGGTCGTCCGCTCACACTTTCACAAAATTCTACAAAGTTGATGTAGGTGCATCTTCGGATGCCTCTTTCGGCCGCAAGGTTTTGCAGGCGGCTGTTTAGAGTTGCAGCTCCTCCGTTGGAGGAGTGCTGTTTTTTGTTTTGGGGTGAAGTTTGTTTTTATGCTGTTACCACCCCTCGTTTTTTCTCTGACACTGCTTTAGGACGTCCCACTTTGTCAATAGAGAAGCTGTGTCGGTCCATGGACGAAAGAGTAATTAGGATTTTTTACTCACCGTAAAATCCTTTTCTCTGAGTCCATGGACCGACACAGGACCCACCCCTCCTTTTAAGTTTGTACTGCTTTTTGACGAACTGATCTGCGAGATGCAGACTGAGGGGATATACCCAGAGGGTCCGCCCCCTGGGCGGTACTGTAGAAGGTGTGATGCAACACTTTTTACAAGTTTTCTGCCTAGTCACTCCTAATTAACGGATAATACCCACTTTGTCAATAGAGAAGCTGTGTCGGTCCATGGACTCAGAGAAAAGGATTTTACGGTGAGTAAAAAAATCCTATTTTTTTTCTTTCATTCGTTTTTTTTTTTGCTTTTTGTGGAAATTTGAAAAATTTGTTGTTTTCGTTTTATTCGTTTTTTTGCTTTTTTTGGAGAGTCGGAAATTCGAAAAATTCGTGGGTTTTTTTTCGTCTTCTTTTTTTTTTTTCGGTAATTCGGGAAATTCGAAAAATTTGTTGTTTTCGTTTTATTCATTTTTTTTGCTTTTTTCGGAAAGTCGGGAAATTCGAAAAAAAAAAAAATCGCTTTTTTTTTTTTGCTTTTTTCGTAAATTCGTAAATACAGAATTCCGAATTCTGAATTTTCGAATTTCCGAAAAAAGCAAAAAAAAAACAATAAAAAGAAAACAAAAAAAAATGTTTTTGAATTTCCGAAAAAAGCAAAAAAAAATAAAAGAATTTTCAAATTTCGGAATTTCGGAAATTCGGAAATTCTAAAAATTCGGAATTTGAAAATTCAACTTTCCAATTTTCGAACTTTCAAGATTCGGAAGTTCCGAATTTCCGAAATTTGAAATTTCGGAAATTCGAAATTTTCGGTAATCGGAAAATTCGGAAATTTTGGAAATAACGAATTTCTCAAAATTAATTAAAAATGAATTAGAAACTAAATGAATTGCACATGTCTACCACAGCCTGGCTCTGTCACAGGGGGAACATGGATCAGTGAACACCGAGGATAATTCTGTTTTATTTCCTTTCCCCCCCAGATTGAGAGAATACAGAACACACAGTTGTATCAGAATTACCAAATAAGGAAGAACAGCATCAATGTCAAGAACGGCACCAGGACCAATGAGAAGAGGCTCTTCCATGGCACAGACAGTGCAACAGCAGATAGTATAAATCACAACGGGTTCAACAGAGCCTACGCTGGGAGCAATGGTGAGAAGAGAACCCCCCCCCCCCCCTGCTATCCCCCTGTATTCTTCTCAAGTCTGATACAGGACCAGCTGAGAGCAACTCCATCTAAACATACAAATTCTGATGTGACTGTGGGGGAGGGGACATTAGAGTGTAAGCTCCTCTGGTACAGAGACTGATGTGATGTGGGGGGAGGGGACATTAGAGTGTAAGCTCCTCTGTACAGAGACTGATGTGATGTGGGGGAGGGGACATTAGAGTGTAAGCTCCTCTGTACAGAGACTGATGTGATGTGGGGGGAGGGGACATTAGAGTGTAAGCTCCTCTGTACAGAGACTGATGTGATGTGGGGGAGGGGACATTAGAGTGTAAGCTCCTCTGTACAGAGACTGATGTGATGTGGGGGGAGGGGACATTAGAGTGTAAGCTCCTCTGTACAGAGAATGATGTGATGTGGGGGAGGGGACATTAGAGTGTAAGCTCCTCTGTACAGAGACTGATGTGATGTGGGGGGAGGGGACATTAGAGTGTAAGCTCCTCTGTATAGAGACTGATGTGATGTGGGGGGAGGGGACATTAGAGTGTAAGCTCCTCTGTACAGAGACTGATGTGATGTGGGGGGAGGGGACATTAGAGTGTAAGCTCCTCTGTACAGAGACTGATGTGATGTGGGGGAGGGGACATTAGAGTGTAAGCTCCTCTGTACAGAGACTGATGTGATGTGGGGGAGGGGACATTAGAGTGTAAGCTCCTCTGTACAGAGACTGATGTGACTGTGGGGGAGGGGACATTAGAGTGTAAACTCCTCTGTACAGAGACTGATGTGATGTGGGGGGAGGGGACATTAGAGTGTAAGCTCCTCTGTACAGAGACTGATGTGATGTGGGGGAGGGGACATTAGAGTGTAAGCTCCTCTGTACAGAGACTGATGTGATGTGGGGGGAGGGGACATTAGAGTGTAAGCTCCTCTGTATAGAGACTGATGTGATGTGGGGGGAGGGGACATTAGAGTGTAAGCTCCTCTGGTACAGAGACTGATGTGATGTGGGGGGAGGGGACATTAGAGTGTAAGCTCCTCTGTACAGAGACTGATGTGATGTGGGGGAGGGGACATTAGAGTGTAAGCTCCTCTGTACAGAGACTGATGTGATGTGGGGGGAGGGGACATTAGAGTGTAAGCTCCTCTGTACAGAGACTGATGTGATGTGGGGGAGGGGACATTAGAGTGTAAGCTCCTCTGTACAGAGACTGATGTGATGTGGGGGGAGGGGACATTAGAGTGTAAGCTCCTCTGTACAGAGAATGATGTGATGTGGGGGAGGGGACATTAGAGTGTAAGCTCCTCTGTACAGAGACTGATGTGATGTGGGGGGAGGGGACATTAGAGTGTAAGCTCCTCTGTATAGAGACTGATGTGATGTGGGGGGAGGGGACATTAGAGTGTAAGCTCCTCTGTACAGAGACTGATGTGATGTGGGGGGAGGGGACATTAGAGTGTAAGCTCCTCTGTACAGAGACTGATGTGATGTGGGGGGAGGGGACATTAGAGTGTAAGCTCCTCTGTACAGAGACTGATGTGATGTGGGGGAGGGGACATTAGAGTGTAAGCTCCTCTGTACAGAGACTGATGTGACTGTGGGGGGAGGGGACATTAGAGTGTAAGCTCCTCTGTACAGAGACTGATGTGATGTGGGGGAGGGGACATTAGAGTGTAAGCTCCTCTGTACAGAGACTGATGTGATGTGGGGGGAGGGGACATTAGAGTGTAAGCTCCTCTGTACAGAGACTGATGTGATGTGGGGGAGGGGACATTAGAGTGTAAGCTCCTCTGTACAGAGACTGATGTGATGTGGGGGAGGGGACATTAGAGTGTAAGCTCCTCTGTACAGAGACTGATGTGACTGTGGGGGAGGGGACATTAGAGTGTAAACTCCTCTGTACAGAGACTGATGTGATGTGGGGGGAGGGGACATTAGAGTGTAAGCTCCTCTGTACAGAGACTGATGTGATGTGGGGGAGGGGACATTAGAGTGTAAGCTCCTCTGTACAGAGACTGATGTGATGTGGGGGGAGGGGACAGTAGAGTGTAAGCTCCTCTGTATAGAGACTGATGTGATGTGGGGGGGAGGGGACATTAGAGTGTAAGCTCCTCTGTACAGAGACTGATGTGATGTGGGGGGAGGGGACATTAGAGTGTAAGCTCCTCTGTACAGAGACTGATGTGATGTGGGGGGAGGGGACATTAGAGTGTAAGCTCCTCTGTACAGAGACTGATGTGATGTGGGGGAGGGGACATTAGAGTGTAAGCTCCTCTGTATAGAGACTGATGTGATGTGGGGGGAGGGGACATTAGAGTGTAAGCTCCTCTGTATAGAGACTGATGTGATGTGGGGGGAGGGGACATTAGAGTGTAAGCTCCTCTGTACAGAGACTGATGTGATGTGGGGGAGGGGACATTAGAGTGTAAGCTCCTCTGTACAGAGACTGATGTGATGTGGGGGGGGGAGGGGACATTAGAGTGTAAGCTCCTCTGTATAGAGACTGATGTGATGTGGGGGGGAGGGGACATTAGAGTGTAAGCTCCTCTGTATAGAGACTGATGTGACTGTGGGGGAAGGGACATTGGAGTGTAAGCTCCTCTGTATAGAGACTGATGTGACTGTGGGGGAGGGGACATTAGAGTGTAAGCTCCTCCGGTACAGAGACTGATGTGACTGTGGGGGAGTGGACATTAGAGTGTAAGCTCCTCTGTACAGAGACTGGTGTGACTGTGGGGGAGGAGACATTAGAGTGTAAGCTCCTCTGGTACATAGACTGATGTGACTGTGGGGGGGAGGGGACATTAGAGTGTAAGCTCCTCTGGTACAGAGACTGATGTGATGTGGGGGGAGGGGACATTAGAGTGTAAGCTCCTCCCGTACAGAGACTGATGTGACTGTGGGGGAGGGGACATTAGAGTGTAAGCTCCTCTGGTGCAGAGACTGATGTGATGTGGGGGGGGGGAGGGGACATTAGAGTGTAAGCTCCTCTGTACAGAGACTGATGTGATGTGGGGGAGGGGACATTAGAGTGTAAGCTCCTCTGTACAGAGACTGATGTGACTGTGGGGGAGGGGACATTAGAGTGTAAGCTCCTCTGTACAGAGACTGATGTGACTGTGGGGGAGGGGACATTAGAGTGTAAGCTCCTCTGTACAGAGACTGATGTGATGTGGGGGAGGGGACATTAGAGTGTAAGCTCCTCTGTATAGAGACTGATGTGATGTGGGGGGGAGGGGACATTAGAGTGTAAGCTCCTCTGTACAGAGACTGATGTGACTGTGGGGGGAGGGGACATTAGAGTGTAAGCTCCTCTGTACAGAGACTGATGTGACTGTGGGGGAGGGGACATTAGAGTGTAAGCTCCTCTGGTAAGAGACTGATGATGTGACTGTGGGGGGAGGGGACATTAGAGCAGTGGCGGCCCGTCCATAGGGGGCGCATGGGAGCCGCCCCCCCCAAAGCCAGTCACACAAAAAAAAATATAAAAAAAAAAAAAAAAAAAAAAAAAGAAAATGTCCCTTAAAAAAAAAAAAAAGTACCTTTTAAGTGTACTGGGCCGGGCGCCGGTCACAGTGCACTATGAAAGCGTGATGCCAATGCAATCCCGTGATTGCAGGCAAGACACTTCATTTGCAGTGTTTTTTGATGCCCTGTGGCGTTCTTGAGTGCGCCTCTAAGAGCTCATTGGGTCATACTCATTCTTCATCTCTGGGCAGTGCTGTCCCCGGTTTCGGCTCTGTGTGGAGGAGCCAGGCAACTGAGGCAAGGTAAGGTACTGCTAACAGCGGCAGCCTGTATTTTATATTTTCTTTCCAATCCACCCCCATATACAGCAGCTGTATGCAGGGCCGGGACAAGGGGTGGGCAGGAGGGGCGGCTGCCCCTGGCGCAATGGTTTATTGCAGGGATGGAGGGGGCACCCAGACCCTAACCCTAAAGGAAAGGGGGGCGCAGTTTGGCATCTTTGCCCTGGGCGCTTGATGACCTTGTCCCGGCACTGGCTGTATGTATTCTTCTCAGTCTGTGATCAGACTGAGGATGGATGGAGCCGTGCTTCACCCCTCTGCCCTGCCTGGAATGAACCTCCGCCCAGCCCTTCACCCCTTCGACCCTTCACCCGACATTCTGCTGGGGAGCCTTCATTACACACCTCTGTATGTGACATGAGGGCTCCCAGCACTGCGTCCTCCGAGTCATTCTGTACAGGTCTGTGTATTCTCTCATCTCTGTCTCTCTCTCTCTCTCTCTCTCTCAACTCTGTCTGTTTGTCTCTCTCTCTCTCATCTATGTCTCTCTCTCTCATCTCTGTCTCTCTCTCTCTCTCTCAACTCTGTTTGTCTCTCTCTCTCTCTCATCTCTGTCTCTCTCTCATCTCTGTCTCTCTCTCTCTCTCTCTCAACTCTGTCTGTTTGTCTCTCTCTCTCTCAACTCTGTCTCTCTCTCTCATCTCTGTCTCTCTCTCTCTCTCAACTCTGTCTGTTTGTCTCTCTCTCTCTCATCTCTGTCTCTCTCTCTCATCTCTGTCTCTCTCTCTCACCTCTGTCTCTCTCTCTCTCTCAACTCTGTCTCTCTGTCTCTCTCTCATCTCTGTCTCTCTCTCATCTCTGTCTCTCTCTCATCTCTCTCTCTCTCATATCTCTCTCTCTCTCTCATCTCTGTCTCTCATCTCTCTCTCTCTCATCTCTCTCTCTCTCTCATATCTCTCTCTCTCTCATATCTCTCTCTCTTTCTCTCTCTCTCATATCTCTCTCTCTCTCTCATCCTCTCATCTCTGTCTCTCTCTCATCTCTCTCTCTCTCTCATCTCTCTCTCTCTCTCATCTCTGTCTCTCTCTCTCATCTCTGCCTCTCTCTCTCTCAACTCTGTCTGTTTGTCTCTCTCTCTCTCATCTCTGTCTCTCTCTCTCATCTCTGTCTCTCTCTCTCTCAACTCTGTCTCTCTCTCTCTCATCTCTGTCTCTCTCTCATCTCTGTCTCTCTCTCATCTCTCTCTCTCTCTCATCTCTGTCTCTCTCATCTCTGTCTCTCGTCTCTCTCTCTCTCTCTCATCTCTCTCTCTCTCTCATATCTCTCTCTCATCTCTCTCTCTCATATCTCTCTCTCTCTCTCATATCTCTCTCTCTCATCTCTCTCTCTCTCTCATCTCTCTCTCTCTCTGTCTCTCTCTCATCTCTCTCTCTCTGTCTCTCTCTCATCTCTCTCTTATATCTCTCTCTCACTCTCATCTCTGTCTCTCTCTCATCTCTCTCTCTCTCTCTCTCTCTATTTCTCTCTCTCTCTTTCTCTCTCTCTCTCTCTTATCTGTATCTATCTATTTATCTATTTCTCTATCTGTCTTTCCTATCCAATCTATCCATTCTATCTGTCTGTAGGCCCCATCACAGGCGAGTGACGGGGGGGGGGGGGTTTGTGGTTTTGTTTGCACCCCCCTAAAAAAATGGAGCACCAGTCGCCACTGCATTAGAGTGTAAGCTCCTCTGTATAGAGACTGATGTGATGTGGGGGAGGGGACATTAGACATAGTTGCCAACATTGCAAAAAAAACATCTGGGACACTTTTTTTGTATTGAGGCGGAGCCTTGCTATAATCAGGGGGCGGGGCATTCGTTTGTAGGCGTGTCATGCCAGAGTGAAAAATGCGGCGCGCTAAGCGCGTCGCGGCGAAAAATGGGCGTGGTTTACGCACGATAGTGGGTGTGGTTTAAATGGGCGTGGTTCAAAGGGGTGTGGCTAGAGTCCGAGGTGAGAGAAAGAGAAAGAAAGAAATAGAAAGAAAGAAGCCAGATCCTACACCACAATAGAAATGTGTAACAAAATTGGCAGATAAGGATACTCCAAAACACCTGTTGGCGCTTCAATCATCCCGGCACCATGGTTGTTACAGTGTCAGGATGATTGAAGTGCATTATTTCTATTATTACATTGTAATATAAAATGAAATCATTCAACTCACCATAATGCCGAATCAGTGGAAGCCCCGAGCGTGTTACCTGCCACCAGATGGCCTCCCCAGCAGTCCGTCCTTGCATCAGGTGCCTCCCCAGCAGGGATGAGCCGAACACCCCCCTGTTCGGTTCGCACCAGAACCTGCGAACAGACAAAATGTTCGTGTAAACTTTAGAACCCTATTAAATACAATGGACTCGAACGTTCGAAATCTAAAGTGTTAATTATAAAGGCTAATATGCAAGTTATTGTCCTAAAAAGTGTTTGGGGACCCGGGTCCTGCCCCAGGGGACATGTATCAATGCAAAAAGAAGTTTTAAAAACGGCCGTTTTTTCGGGAGCAGTGATTTTAATAATGCTTAAAATGAAAAAATAAAAGTGAAATATTCCTTTAAATTTCGTACCTGGGGGGTGTGTATGATATGCATGTAAAGTGGCGCATGTTTCCCGTGCTTAGAACTGTCCCTGCAAAAAATGTCATTTTTGAAAGAAAAAAAGTCTTTTAAAACTGACTCGCGGCTATTAATGAATTGTCGGCTCCCGGCAATACATACAAAAGTCATTGATAAAAATAAAAAAAAAGCGTGGGGGTTCCCCAGAATTCAATTACCAGGCCCTTCAGGTCTGGAATGGATATTAAGGGGAACCCCGCCGCAAATTTAAAAAAAAATTGACGTGGGGTTCCCCCAAATATCCATTCCAGGCCCTTCAGATCTGGCATGGATTTTAAGGGGAACTCCACCCCAAATTTAAAAAAAAATGGCGTGGAGTCCCCCTAAAAATCCATACCAGACCCCTTATCCGAGCACGCAACCTGGCCGGCCGCAGGGGAAAAGGGGGGGACGAGAGAGCGGCCCCCCCTCCCTCCTGAACCGTACCAAGCCACATGCCCTCAACATGGGGAGGATGTCCCCATGTTGATGGGGACAAGGGCCTCATCCCCACAACCCTTGCCCGGTGGTTGTGGGGGTCTGCGGGCAGGCGGCTTATCGGAATCTGGAAGACCCCTTTAACAAAGGGGACCCCCAGATCCCGCCCCCCCCCTATGTGAATTGGTAAGGGGTACATTGTACCCCTACCATTTCACGAAGAAAGCGTAAAAAAATGTTTAAAAAAACACACAAACACCTTGAAAAAGTCCTTTATTTAAAAAAAAAAAACAAAAAAAAAAACAGCGGTGAAATCCAGTGTCCCGCGGCGATCCCGATGTCCAGCGCTGTCCTTCATTGGTTGTGCCTGAGCGGACCTGATGGGGAACTCCCTCTCAGTATTTTAAATGTATAGACCCGCCCCTTCTTAAGTTCCCCATCAGGTCCGCTCAGCGGACCAGATGCGGAACATGACAAGGGGCGGGTCTATACATGTATTACACAGTGAGAGCAGTTCCCCATCAGGTCCGCCCCCTCGGTATGTCAGACCCGCCTACGTCATTGGCTTGAGCGGGGAACTTCCTTCACTATGTAATTTAAATTTACATAATGAAGGAAGTTCCCCGCTCAAGCCAATGACCTAGGCGGGTCCGACATACTGAGGGGGCGGACCTGATGGGGAACTGCTCTCACTTTGGTAATACATGTATAGACCCGCCCCTTCTCATGTTCCGCATCTGGTCCGCTGGCGGACCTGATGGGGAACTTTAGAAGGGGCGGGTCTATACATTTAAAATACTGAGAGGGAGTTCCCCATCAGGTCCGCTCAGGCACAACCAATGAAGGACAGCGCTGGACATCGGGATCGCCGCGGGACACTGGATTTCACCGCTGTTTTTTTTTTTTATTTTTTTTTTTAAATAAAGGACTTTTTCAAGGTGTTTGTGTGTTTTTTTAAACATTTTTTTACGCTTTCTTCGTGAAATGGTAGGGGTACAATGTACCCCTTACCAATTCACATAGGGGGGGGCGGGATCTGGGGGTCCCCTTTGTTAAAGGGGTCTTCCAGATTCCGATAAGCCCCCCGCCCGCAGACCCCCACAACCACCGGGCAAGGGTTGTGGGGATGAGGCCCTTGTCCCCATCAACATGGGGACATCCTCCCCATGTTGAGGGCATGTGGCCTGGTACGGTTCAGGAGGGAGGGGGGCCGCTCTCTCGTCCCCCCCTTTTCCCCTGCGGCCGGCCAGGTTGCGTGCTCGGATAAGGGGTCTGGTATGGATTTTTAGGGGGACTCCACGCCATTTTTTTTTAAATTTGGGGTGGAGTTCCCCTTAAAATCCATGCCAGATCTGAAGGGCCTGGAATGGATATTTGGGGGAACCCCACGTCAATTTTTTTTTTAAATTTGCGGCGGGGTTCCCCTTAATATCCATTCCAGACCTGAAGGGCCTGGTAATTGAATTCTGGGGAACCCCCACGCTTTTTTTTTATTTGTATCAATGACTTTTGTATGTATTGCCGGGAGCCGACAATTCATTAATAGCCGCGAGTCAGTTTTAAAAGACTTTTTTTCTTTCAAAAATGACATTTTTTGCAGGGACAGTTCTAAGCACGGGAAACATGCGCCACTTCACATGCATATCATACACACCCCCCAGGTACGAAATTTAAAGGAATATTTCACTTTTATTGTTTCACTTTAAGCATTATTAAAATCACTGCTCCCGAAAAAATGTCCGTTTTTAAAACTTCTTTTTGCATTGATACATGTCCCCTGGGGCAGGACCCCGGTCCCCAAACACTTTTTAGGACAATAACTTGCATATAAGCCTTTATAATTAGCACTTTAGATTTCTCCCATAGATTTTTCGAATTTGCCGCGAACACCCCAATTTGTTCGCTGTTCGGCGAACGGGCGAACAAGCAATGTTCGAGTCGAACATGAGTTCGACTCGAACTCGAAGCTCATCCCTACTCCCCAGCAGTCCGTCCTTGCATCAGGTGCCTCCCCAGCAGTCCGTCCTTGCATCAGGTGCCTCCCCAGCAGTCCGTCCTTGCATCAGGTGCCTCCCCAGCAGAGCCCCGTCCACACTTGTGGACAAGGGTCCAAAAATCATGATTGTCCCGGGAAATTCGGGACTGTTTGGCAACTATGCACTACACTGATTACCCCGCCACCCACTACACTGATTACCCCGCCACCCACTACACTGATTACCCCGCCACCCACTACACTGATTACCCCGCCACCCACTACACTGATTACCCCGCCACCCACTACACTGATTACCCCGCCACCCACTACACTGATTACCCCACCACCCACTACACTGATTACCCCGCCACCCACTACACTGATTACCCCGCCACCCACTACACTGATTACCCCGCCACCCACTACACTGATTACCCCGCCACCCACTACACTGATTACCCCGCCACCCACTACACTGATTACCCCGCCACCCACTACACTGATTACCCCGCCACCCACTACACTGATTACCCCGCCACCCACTACACTGATTACCCCGCCACTCACTACACTGATTACCCCGCCACTCACTACACTGATTACCCCGCCACCCACTACACTGATTACCCCGCCACCCACTACACTGATTACCCCGCCACCCACTACACTGATTACCCCGCCACCCACTACACTGATTACCCGCCACCCACTACACTGATTACCGCGCCACTCACTACACTGATTACCCCGCCACCCACTACACTGATTACCCCGCCACCCACTACACTGATTACCCCGCCACCCACTACACTGATTACCCCGCCACTCACTACACTGATTACCCCGCCACCCACTACACTGATTACCCCGCCACCCACTACACTGATTACCCCGCCACCCACTACACTGATTACCCCGCCACCCACTACACTGATTACCCCACCCGCCACCCACTACACTGATTACCCCGCCACTCACTACACTGATTACCCCGCCACCCACTACACTGATTACCCCGCCACTCACTACACTGATTACCCCGCCACCCACTACACTGATTACCCCGCCACCCACTACACTGATTACCCCGCCACTCACTACACTGATTACCCCGCCACCCACTACACTGATTACCCCGCCACCCACTACACTGATTACCCCGCCACCCACTACACTGATTACCCCGCCACCCACTACACTGATTACCCCGCCACCCACTACACTGATTACCCCGCCACCCACTACACTGATTACCCCGCCACCCACTACACTGATTACCCCGCCACCCACTACACTGATTACCCCGCCACCCACTACACTGATTACCCCGCCACCCACTACACTACACTGATTACCCCGCCACCCACTACACTGATTACCCCGCCACCCACTACACTGATTACCCCGCCACCCACTACACTGATTACCCCGCCACCCACTACACTACACTGATTACCCCGCCACCCACTACACTGATTACCCCGCCACCCACTACACTGATTACCCCGCCACCCACTACACTGATTACCCCGCCACCCACTACACTGATTACCCCGCCACTACACTACACTGATTACCCCGCCACCCACTACACTGATTACCCCACCACCCACTACACTACACTGATTACCCCGCCACTCACTACACTAATTACCCCGCCACCCACTACACTACACTGATTACCCCGCCACCCACTACACTGATTACCCCGCCACCCACTACACTGATTACCCCGCCATCCACTACACTGATTACCCCGCCACCCACTACACTGATTACCCCGCCACCCACTACACTGATTACCCCGCCACTCACTACACTGATTACCCCGCCACCTACTACACTGATTACCCCACCACCCACTACACTACACTGATTACCCCGCCACCCACTACACTGATTACCCCGCCACCCACTACACTGATTACCCCACCACCCACTACACTGATTACCCCGCCACCCACTACACTGATTACCCCGCCACCCACTACACTGATTACCCCGCCACTCACTACACTGATTACCCCGCCACCCACTACACTGATTATCCCGCCACCCACTACACTGATTACCCCGCCACCCACTACACTGATTACCCCGCCACCCACTACACTGATTACCCCGCCACCCACTACACTGATTACCCCGCCACCCACTACACTGATTACCCCGCCACCCACTACACTGATTACCCCACCACCCACTACACTGATTACCCCGCCACCCACTACACAGATTACCCCGCCACCCACTACACTGATTACCCCACCACCCACTACACTGATTACCCCGCCACCCACTACACTGATTACCCCGCCACCCACTACACTGATTACCCCGCCACCCACTACACTGATTACCCCGCCACCCACTACACTGATTACCCCGCCACCCACTACACTGATTACCCCGCCACCCACTACACTGATTACCCCACCACCCACTACACTGATTACCCTGCCACCCACTACACTGATTACCCCGCCACCCACTACACTACACTGATTACCCCACCACTCACTACACTGATTACCCCGCCACCCACTACACTGATTACCCCGCCACCCACTACACTGATTACCCCGCCACCCACTACACTGATTACCCCGCCACCCACTACAATGATTACCCCGCCACCCACTACAATGATTACCCCGCCACCCACTACACTGATTACCCCGCCACCCACTACACTACACTGTGATTACCCCACCACCCACTACACTACACTGTGATTACCCCACCACCCACTACACTACACTGTGATTACCCCACCACCCACTACACTACACTGTGATTACCCCACCACCCACTACACTAATTACCCTGCCACCCACTACACTACAATTACCCCGCCACCCACTACACTACACTAATTACCCCACCACCCACTACACTACAGTGCAATAGTACGGTACCTGCGGTGCGTGAGGATGTGCTGGTGGTCCGAGGGGTCTGCCAAATGGAGTGAGCCAGGACCATCACAGTGTCCCCAGCCAGCGGTGCCCCGGTCCTTCCATCAGTGTCCCCACTCGTCGGACACACGGGGGCGGGGCGGAGGGTTGTTGGCAGCGGCGGCGCCGGGTGCTGATAGGCGTCAGTGTCCCCAGCCAGTGGAGCCCCGGTCCTTACATCCGTGTCCCCGCTCCTTGTCGGACACACGGGGGCTGGGCAGAGGGTCGTTAGCGGCGGCGGCGGCGGGTGAAGCATGCTGCTTCCTTGTGCCTCTCCTTGCGTTCAGTGGAGAGCCGGGAGGAGTCGCCAATCCGAAGCCGATTGGCTGCCCCAGGCTCTGCACTGAACACAAGGGGAAAACGTAAACAAATATGGTGGCGGCAGCGGCCATTTTTGTGTAGCCGCTGCCGTTTTTAGCTAAAGCATTCCCGAATTTACCGGGACAAAACGGGACAAAAAGAACTGGGCTTGTCCCGAATCGGGACAAGCCCAATTCGGGACAAGGGTCCAAAAATCGTGCTTGTCCCGGGAAATTCGGGACTGTTGGTAACTATGCAGGCGTCCCCAGTGGAGTCCCCCCTTACATCAGGCGTCCCCAGTGGAGTCCCCCCTTACATCAAGTGTCCCCAGAGGAGTCCCTCCTTACATCAGGCGTCCCCAGCGGAGTCCCTCCTTACATCAGGCGTCCCCAGAGGAGTCCCTCCTTACCTCAGGCGTACCCAGCGGAGTCCCTCCTTACCTCAGGCGTACCCAGCGGAGTCCTTCCTTACATCAGGTGTCCCCAGCAGAGTCCCCCCTTACATCAGGCGTCCCCAGCGGAGTCCCCCCTTACATCAGGCGTCCCCAGCGGAGTCCCCCCTTACATCAGGCGTCCCCAGCGGAGTCCCCCCTTACATCAGGCGTCCCCAGCGGAGTCCCCCCTTACATCAGGCGTCCCCAGCGGAGTCCCCCCTTACATCAGGCGTCCCCAGCGGAGTCCCCCCTTACATCAGGCGTCCCCAGCGGAGTCCCCCCTTACATCAGGCGTCCCCAGCGGAGTCCCCCCTTACATCAGGCGTCCCCAGCGGAGTCCCCCCTTACATCAGGCGTCCCCAGTGGAGTCCCCCTTACATCAAGTGTCCCCAGCGGAGTCCCCCCTTACCTCAGGCGTCCCCAGCGGAGTCCCCCCTTACCTCAGGCGTCCCCAGCGGAGTCCCCCCTTACCTCAGGCGTCCCCAGCGGAGTCCCCCCTTACCTCAGGCGTCCCCAGCGGAGTCCCCCCTTACATCAGGCGTCCCCATCGGAGTCCCCCCTTACATCAGGCGTCCCCATCGGAGTCCCCCCTTACATCAGGCGTCCCCATCGGAGTCCCCCCTTACATCAGGCGTCCCCAGCGGAGTCCCCCCTTACCTCAGCCGTCCCCAGCGGAGTCCTCCCTTACCACAGGCATCCCCAGCGGAGTCCCCCCTTAACCACAGGCGTCTCCTGTCTCGGCCGCCATTATTGTTTCCCCTTCCCCGAAGGGGAACAAAATAGAGGCGGAGCCGACAGTGTGGCTGAAAAAAAAAAAAATTAAGCTGTGGCGCTGCCGACCCCCGCCTCTTTCCATTACAGACAGACCTGCAGCGGGGCGGGGCGGGGGGGTGGCCTGCCGGCCAGCCAAAACACAGATGTAGTACAATAGAAGATAAAGCTGCTGCGGCGCCGCCCACCCCCGGGGAGGTGCGGGGTGTGGGCGGCGCCGCAGCGGCTTTATTTTCTATTGTACTACATCCGTGTTTTGGTCTTCTTGAACATGGCGGCCGGCCGAGACATTGTCTCCGCCAGCCGTGGACCTCTAGCGGCGGCGGCCTGCGGCGTCCAAATTCGGGGAAAACTGGAAAAATCGAGTTGGCCGGGACATTGGCCGGGACAAAATAAATCCGGGAAAAGGGTTTGAATCCCGGGAATGTCCCGGCCAATCCGTGACTGTTGGCAACTATGCATTAGAGTGTAAGCTCCTCTGTACAGAGACTGATGTGATGTGGGGGGAGGGGACATTAGAGTGTAAGCTCCTCTGGTACAGAGACTGATGTGATGTGGGGGGAGGGGACATTAGAGTGTAAGCTCCTCTGTATAGAGACTGATGTGATGTGGGGGGAGGGGACATTAGAGTGTAAGCTCCTCTGGTACAGAGACTGATGTGATGTGGGGGGAGGGGACATTAGAGTGTAAGCTCCTCTGTATAGAGACTGATGTGATGTGGGGGGAGGGGACATTAGAGTGTAAGCTCCTCTGTACAGAGACTGATGTGATGTGGGGGGGAGGGGACATTAGAGTGTAAGCTCCTCTGTATAGAGACTGATGTGATGTGGGGGAGGGGACATTAGAGTGTAAGCTCCTCTGTACAGAGACTGATGTGATGGGGGGGGGGGAGGGGACATTAGAGTGTAAGCTCCTCTGTACAGAGACTGATGTGATGTGGGGGGAGGGGACATTAGAGTGTAAGCTCCTCTGTACAGAGACTGATGTGATGTGGGGGGGGGGGGGACATTAGAGTGTAAGCTCCTCTGTACAGAGACTGATGTGACTGTGGGGGAGGGGACATTAGAGTGTAAGCTCCTCTGTACAGACACTGATGTGATGTGGGGGAGGGGACATTAGAGTGTAAGCTCCTCTGTACAGAGACTGATGTGATGTGGGGGAGGGGACATTAGAGTGTAAGCTCCTCTGTACAGAGACTGATGTGATGTGGGGGAGGGGACATTAGAGTGTAAGCTCCTCTGTACAGAGACTGATGTGATGTGGGGGGAGGGGACATTAGAGTGTAAGCTCCTCGGTACAGAGACTGATGTGATGTGGGGGGAGGGGACATTAGAGTGTAAGCTCCTCTGTACAGAGACTGATGTGATGTGGGGGGAGGGGACATTAGAGTGTAAGCTCCTCTGTACAGAGACTGATGTGATGTGGGGGAGGGGACATTAGAGTGTAAGCTCCTCTGTACAGAGACTGATGTGACTGTGGGGGAGGGGACATTAGAGTGTAAGCTCCTCTGTACAGACACTGATGTGATGTGGGGGAGGGGACATTAGAGTGTAAGCTCCTCTGTACAGAGACTGATGTGATGTGGGGGAGGGGACATTAGAGTGTAAGCTCCTCTGTACAGAGACTGATGTGATGTGGGGGAGGGGACATTAGAGTGTAAGCTCCTCTGTACAGAGACTGATGTGATGTGGGGGGAGGGGACATTAGAGTGTAAGCTCCTCGGTACAGAGACTGATGTGATGTGGGGGGAGGGGACATTAGAGTGTAAGCTCCTCTGTACAGAGACTGATGTGATGTGGGGGGAGGGGACATTAGAGTGTAAGCTCCTCTGTACAGAGACTGATGTGATGTGGGGGAGGGGACATTAGAGTGTAAGCTCCTCTGTACAGAGACTGATGTGATGTGGGGGAGGGGACATTAGAGTGTAAGCTCCTCTGTACAGACACTGATGTGATGTGGGGGAGGGGACATTAGAGTGTAAGCTCCTCTGTATAGAGACTGATGTGATGTAGGGGGGAGGGGACATTAGAGTGTAAGCTCCTCTGTACAGAGAATGATGTGATGTGGGGGGGAGGGGACATTAGAGTGTAAGCTCCTCTGTATAGAGACTGATGTGATGTGGGGGGGAGGGGACATTAGAGTGTAAGCTCCTCTGTACAGAGACTGATGTGATGTGGGGGGGAGGGGACATTAGAGTGTAAGCTCCTCTGGTACAGAGACTGATGTGATGTGGGGGGAGGGGACATTAGAGTGTAAGCTCCTCTGTACAGAGACTGATGTGATGTGGGGGGGAGGGGACATTAGAGTGTAAGCTCCTCTGTACAGAGACTGATGTGATCTGGGGGAGGGGACATTAGAGTGTAAGCTCCTCTGTATAGAGACTGATGTGATGTGGGGGAGGGGACATTAGAGTGTAAGCTCCTCTGTATAGAGACTGATGTGATGTGGGGGAGGGGACATTAGAGTGTAAGCTCCTCTGTACAGAGACTGATGTGATGTGGGGGGGAGGGGACATTAGAGTGTAAGCTCCTCTGTACAGAGACTGATGTGATCTGGGGGAGGGGACATTAGAGTGTAAGCTCCTCTGTATAGAGACTGATGTGATGTGGGGGAGGGGACATTAGAGTGTAAGCTCCTCTGTACAGAGACTGATGTGATGTGGGGGGAGGGGACATTAGCGTGTAAGCTCCTCTGTACAGAGACTGATGTGATGTGGGGGGAGGGGACATTAGAGTGTAAGCTCCTCTGTACAGAGACTGATGTGATGTGGGGGGAGGGGACATTAGAGTGTAAGCTCCTCTGTATAGAGACTGATGTGATGTGGGGGGAGGGGACATTAGAGTGTAAGCTCCTCTGTACAGACACTGATGTGATGTGGGGGAGGGGACATTAGAGTGTAAGCTCATCTGTACAGAGACTGATGTGATGTGGGGGGGAGGGGACATTAGAGTGTAAGCTCCTCTGTATAGAGACTGATGTGATGTGGGGGGAGGGGACATTAGAGTGTAAGCTCCTCTGTACAGAGACTGATGTGATGTGGGGGGAGGGGACATTAGAGTGTAAGCTCCTCTGTATAGAGACTGATGTGATGTGGGGGGAGGGGACATTAGAGTGTAAGCTCCTCTGTACAGAGACTGATGTGATGTGGGGGGGAGAGGACATTAGAGTGTAAGCTCATCTGTACAGAGACTGATGTGATGTGGGGGAGGGGACATTAGAGTGTAAGCTCCTCTGTATAGAGACTGATGTGATGTGGGGGAGGGGACATTAGAGTGTAAGCTCCTCTGTATAGAGACTGATGTGATGTGGGTGAGGGGACATTAGAGTGTAAGCTCCTCTGTACAGACACTGATGTGATGTGGGGGAGGGGACATTAGAGTGTAAGCTCCTCTGTACAGACACTGATGTGATGTGGGGGAGGGGACATTAGAGTGTAAGCTCCTCTGTATAGAGACTGATGTAATGTGGGGGAGGGGACATTAGAGTGTAAGCTCCTCTGTACAGACACTGATGTGATGTGGGGGAGGGGACATTAGAGTGTAAGCTCCTCTGTACAGACACTGATGTGATGTGGGGGAGGGGACATTAGAGTGTAAGCTCCTCTGTATAGAGACTGATGTAATGTGGGGGAGGGGACATTAGAGTGTAAGCTCCTCTGTACAGAGACTGATGTGATGTGGGGGGAGGGGACATTAGAGTGTAAGCTCCTCTGTACAGAGACTGATGTGATGTGGGGGGAGGGGACATTAGAGTGTAAGCTCCTCTGTATAGAGACTGATGTGATGTGGGGGGGAGGGGACATTAGAGTGTAAGCTCCTCTGTATAGAGACTGATGTGATGTGGGGGGAGGGGACATTAGAGTGTAAGCTCCTCTGTACAGAGACTGATGTGATGTGGGGGAGGGGACATTAGAGTGTAAGCTCCTTTGTACAGAGACTGATGTGACTGTGGGGGAGGGGACATTAGAGTGTAAGCTCCTCTGTACAGACACTGATGTGATGTGGGGGAGGGGACATTAGAGTGTAAGCTCCTCTGTACAGAGACTGATGTGATGTGGGGGAGGGGACATTAGAGTGTAAGCTCCTCTGTACAGAGACTGATGTGATGTGGGGGGGAGGGGACATTAGAGTGTAAGCTCCTCTGTATAGAGACTGATGTGATGTGGGGGGAGGGGACATTAGAGTGTAAGCTCCTCGGTACAGAGACTGATGTGATGTGGGGGGAGGGGACATTAGAGTGTAAGCTCCTCGGTACAGAGACTGATGTGATGTGGGGGGAGGGGACATTAGAGTGTAAGCTCCTCTGTATAGAGACTGATGTGATGTGGGGGGGAGGGGACATTAGAGTGTAAGCTCCTCTGTACAGAGACTGATGTGATGTGGGGGGGGGGACATTAGAGTGTAAGCTCCTCTGGTGCAGAGACTGATGTGATGTGGGGGGAGGGGACATTAGAGTGTAAGCTCCTCTGTACAGAGACTGATGTGATGTGGGGGGGAGGGGACATTAGAGTGTAAGCTCCTCTGTACAGAGACTGATGTGATGTGGGGGGGAGGGGACATTAGAGTGTAAGCTCCTCTGTACAGAGACTGATGTGATGTGGGGGGAGGGGACATTAGAGTGTAAGCTCCTCTGTACAGAGACTGATGTGATGTGGGGGGGAGGGGACATTAGAGTGTAAGCTCCTCTGTACAGAGACTGATGTGATGTGGGGGAGGGGACATTAGAGTGTAAGCTCCTCTGTACAGAGACTGATGTGATGTGGGGGAGGGGACATTAGAGTGTAAGCTCCTCTGTACAGAGACTGATGTGATGTGGGGGGAGGGGACATTAGAGTGTAAGCTCCTCTGTATAGAGACTGATGTGATGTGGGGGGGAGGGGACATTAGAGTGTAAGCTCCTCTGTATAGAGACTGATGTGATGTGGGGGGAGGGGACATTAGAGTGTAAGCTCCTCTGTACAGAGACTGATGTGATGTGGGGGAGGGGACATTAGAGTGTAAGCTCCTTTGTACAGAGACTGATGTGACTGTGGGGGAGGGGACATTAGAGTGTAAGCTCCTCTGTACAGACACTGATGTGATGTGGGGGAGGGGACATTAGAGTGTAAGCTCCTCTGTACAGAGACTGATGTGATGTGGGGGAGGGGACATTAGAGTGTAAGCTCCTCTGTACAGAGACTGATGTGATGTGGGGGGGAGGGGACATTAGAGTGTAAGCTCCTCTGTATAGAGACTGATGTGATGTGGGGGGAGGGGACATTAGAGTGTAAGCTCCTCGGTACAGAGACTGATGTGATGTGGGGGGAGGGGACATTAGAGTGTAAGCTCCTCGGTACAGAGACTGATGTGATGTGGGGGGAGGGGACATTAGAGTGTAAGCTCCTCTGTATAGAGACTGATGTGATGTGGGGGAGGGGACATTAGAGTGTAAGCTCCTCTGGTGCAGAGACTGATGTGATGTGGGGAGGGGAGGGGACATTAGAGTGTAAGCTCCTCTGTACAGAGACTGATGTGATGTGGGGGGAGGGGACATTAGAGTGTAAGCTCCTCTGTACAGAGACTGATGTGATGTGGGGGGGAGGGGACATTAGAGTGTAAGCTCCTCTGTATAGAGACTGATGTGATGTGGGGGGAGGGGACATTAGAGTGTAAGCTCCTCTGTACAGAGACTGATGTGATGTGGGGGGGGGACATTAGAGTGTAAGCTCCTCTGTACAGACACTGATGTGATGTGGGGGAGGGGACATTAGAGTGTAAGCTCCTCTGTACAGAGACTGATGTGATGTGGGGGGGAGGGGACATTAGAGTGTAAGCTCCTCTGTACAGAGACTGATGTGATGTGGGGGGAGGGGACATTAGAGTGTAAGCTCCTCTGTACAGAGACTGATGTGATGTGGGGGGGGACATTAGAGTGTAAGCTCCTCTGTACAGACACTGATGTGATGTGGGGGAGGGGACATTAGAGTGTAAGCTCCTCTGTACAGAGACTGATGTGATGTGGGGGGGAGGGGACATTAGAGTGTAAGCTCCTCTGTACAGAGACTGATGTGATGTGGGGGGGAGGGGACATTAGAGTGTAAGCTCCTCTGTACAGAGACTGATGTGATGTGGGGGGAGGGGACATTAGAGTGTAAGCTCCTCTGTACAGAGACTGATGTGATGTGGGGGGAGGGGACATTAGAGTGTAAGCTCCTCTGTACAGAGACTGATGTGATGTGGGGGGAGGGGACATTAGAGTGTAAGCTCCTCTGTACAGAGACTGATGTGACTGTAGATTGCGTGCCTTGTGCATTATATACAATAGCATTGCTTCCAACTGTCCCTGATTTGGAGCTCTGTCCCTCTGTCCCTCATTCCTCCTCATTTGTCCCTCATGTTGGTCTGATCCGTAGAGTTGTATAAAAAATGCACTATTTTTCTTTCAAAATGTGTTTCCCGGCACTAAACCTTTCATCTGATTTCTAAATTGCTGCATTTGTACATTTTAAAAGCCAATATAAAGGAATAGTAGTGGTAAAAAAAACACTTGTGGATTGAATTAACCTTTTTTTTTTTTTTTTGGTTAATGTTCCTTTAAGGGGTGTGGCAGGGGGCGTGTCCTATGCCTACACACGTTTGTTAGTAGGTATCCCTCATTCCCATCTCAAAATGTTAGGAGGTATGTAATAGGAATATAATATCTCAGACATGACATACAGAAGGTTTCCTCATTTGTACCGTGCCTTGAAAAAGTATTCATACCCCTTGAAATTTCCCACATTTTCTCATGTTACAAACAAAAACGTGAATGTATTTTATTGGGATTTTATGTGATGGACCAACACAAAGTGTCACATAATTGTGAAGTGGAAGGAAAATGATAAATGATACAAATAAATCTGTGAAAAGTGTGGGGGGGGGGGGCATTTGTATGGCGCCCCCCGGAGTCAATACTTTGTAGAACCCCCTTTCTCTACAAGTCTTTTTGGGGGTGTCTCTACCAGCTTTGCACATCTAGAGAGGGACATTTCTGCCCATTCTTCTTTGTAAAATATCTCAAGTTCTGTCAGATTGGATGGAGAGCGTCTGTGATCAGCAATTTTCAAGTCTTGCCACAGATTCTCAATGGGATTTAGGTCTGGACTGTGACTGGGCCATTCTAACACATGAATATGCTTTGATCTAAACCATTCCATTGTAGCTCTGGCTGTACTTTAGGGTCGTTGTCCTGCTGGAAGGTGAACCTCCCCCACCAGTCTCAAGTCTTTTGCAGACTAACAGGTTTTCTTCTAAGATTGTCCTGTATTTGTCTTCATCCATCTTCCCATCATCTCTGACCAGCTTCCCTGTCCCTGCTGAAGAAAAGCATCCCCACCACATGATGTTGCTACCACCATGTTTCACGGTGGGGCTGGTGTGTTCAGGGTGATGTGCAGTGTTAGTTTTCCCCACACATAGCGTTTTGCTTTTAGGCCAAAAAGTAAAAATTTCGGTCTCATGTGACCAGAGCACCTTCTTCCCCATGTTTGCTGTGTCCCCCACATGATTGCTGTGTCCCCCACATGATTGCTGTGTCCCCCACATGTTTGCTGTGTCCCCCACATGATTGCTGTGTCCCCCACATGTTTGCTGCGTCCCCCACATGATTGCTGCATCCCCCACATGATTTCTGTGTCCCCCACATGTTTGCTGCGTCCCCCACATGTTTGCTGTGTCCCCCACATGATTGCTGTGTCCCCCACATGTTTGCTGTGTCCCCCACATGTTTGCTGTGTCCCCCACATGATTGCTGTGTCCCCCACATGATTGCTGTGTCCCCCACATGTTTGCTGCGTCCCCCACATGATTGCTGCGTCCCCCACATGATTGCTGTGTCCCCCACATGCTTGCTGTGTCCCCCACATGTTTGCTGCGTCCCCCACATGTTTGCTGTGTCCCCCACATGATTGCTGTGTCCCCCACATGTTTGCTGCGTCCCCCACATGATTGCTGCGTCCCCCACATGATTGCTGTGTCCCCCACATGCTTGCTGTGTCCCCCACATGTTTGCTGTGTCCCCCACATGATTGCTGTGTCCCCCACATGTTTGCTGTGTCCCCCCCACATGGCTTCTCATAAACTACAAACAGGACTTCTTATGACTTTCTTTCACCAATGTCTTTCTTCTTGTCACTCTTCCATAAAGGGCAGATTTGTGGAGAAGCACGACTAATAGTTGTCCTGAGGACAGATTCTCCCCCCTGAGCTGTGGATCTCTGCAGCTCCTCCAGAGTTACCATGGGCCTCTTGGCTGCTTCTCTGATGAATGCTCTCCTTGCCCGGCCCGGTCAGTTTAGGTGGACGGCCATGTCTTGGTAGGTTTGCAGTTGTGCCATACTCTTTCCATTTTCCGATGATGGATTGAACACAGAGCTCCGTGAGATGGTCAAAGCTTGGGAGATTTTTTTTTATAACCTAACCCTGCTTTATACTTCTCCACAACTTTATCCCTGACCTGTCTGGTGTGTTCCTTGGCCTTCATGATGCTGTTTGTTCACTAAGGTTCTCTAACAAACCTCTGAGGGCTTCACAGAACAGCTGTATTTATACTGAAATGAAATGACACACAGGTGGACGCTATTTACTAATTAAGTGACTTCTGAAGACAATTGGTTCCTCTAGATTTTAGTTAGGGGGTATCAGAGTAAAGGGGGCTGAATACAAATGCCCCCCCCCCCACACTTTTCATATATTTATTTGTATCATTTTCCTTCCACTTCACAACTATGTGACACTTTGTGTTGGTTCATCACATAAAATCCGAATAAAATACATTTACGTTTTTGGTTGTAACATGACAAAGTGTGGAAAATTTCAAGGGGTATGAATACTTTTTCAAGGCCCTGTATATTCTGTGTTGTATTTCTGATCTATGATGAATTTCTCTTTCTCTCTCTCTATGAATACAGCTGCGTTGTTGGGAAGAGGGACGTATTTCGCTGCGGAAGCCATTTACTCTGCGGATGACACATACTCCAAACCGGATACAAATGGATACAAATACATGTACCTGGCCCGCGTCCTCACCGGTGTTTACTGTGTCGGGAATAAAGACATGATTGTCCCTCCAGCCAAGAGCCCATCAAACCCCACCGACCTGTATGACAGCGCCACAGATAACATATCAGGACCCTCAGTGTTCGTGATATTTAATGACGTCCAGGCCTATCCGGAATATCTCATCACCTTCACCAAGTGACCTCAGAGATCACAACGAGGACTATGGGGAAGTGTCAAGACTCTCAGCAGCTTCCCTGTACAGCTCGCAGCATCACCTGACAGGATCACCCCTCCTGGTGCACACTCCTTTTTTCTTTTCTTTTTTTTTGACTGCTGTGTTCATCTTCCTCCGCCTTATGGCCTGAAGTCAATTCCCTTAAAGTGCCCATTGGCTTCCTTTAAAGGGTTTCTATGATAAAGCAGAATCCCCCTCTGATCAGCATCAGATGGAACTCACCAACTGTAAAGTGTACCTGTAGCCAGGCAATACGAGAGCAAATACAGCGCAGAGAAGGGGAAGGCAAGAATCCGATCAGCTTTGATTTCCTGTCTTTTACCCTTGTTTGGAGATTTTCTATCACTTCCTGTCTGGTGAAGGGAAATATTCTTTAATGGGGGCCCTGGAGAGCATTTAAAACCTGACAGAGGTCCTAATCCATCCTCACTCTAACCAAAACATACACTTTCAGGGGTCTAAATAAAAATTTGCCATGCAAATGCTGTTTATTTCCTATGATCGTCAGCTCCATCTAGTGATCATAATGTGGTATTTTCCTGAAATACCTCCGAAATAAGAAAATGCTTCATGATGGCCACTAGATGGAGCTGATGATCATGGGAAATAAACATATTAGGCAAATTGGAAAATTGTTTGGAAAGCGAAAGATGGACTTTATAGGCACACATGTAGCATTTATGTAGAGAAAAATAGAATTTTTTTTTAAACATGATTAAAAAAAAAAAAAACAACATTGATGACATACATGTTAAAAAACAAAACATGGTGTTAATGTATATATATATATACCACCTGACTAAAACTGTGGTAATATCTGGCTATGTCAGGTGGTGGGAGTGCTATATATATGTATATGTATATATATATATATATATATATACACATACATATAGATTAACACCATTTTTTGTTTTATAATCATGTTTAAATAAAAAGTAAATTTTTTCTACATAAATGCTACATGTGTGCCTATAAAGTCCATCTTTCGCTTTCCAAACAATTTTCCAATCTATTTAAGACGTTGGCACACAAAATACTTTGTATCCACAACGCCATCTTGTGGTGATACAAAAACTTCATTTTTTCATATTAGGCAAATGACTTGGGTGTATGCTTGTGTGTTGGTTCAGCAACTTTTTAAAATTTATATATCTCTAAATGAGTGAGTGAATAACTTGTGAAGCGCTACAAATGCGAACTAAATCGCCTCAAGGCGCTTTGCATCCAGTGACGTCCTGATCCTTCAGAAGAGGTGGGTCTTAAGTTTTTTCCTGAAGGCCCGATGGTTTTCTTCCATACGGATGTCGGTGGGTAGAGCGTTCCATAGCCGTGCGTACCTTGGAGGAGTTTTTGGAAGCCGATTACAGCGTGAGAGCCGCTGGCTCTGATAGACACTTCCAAGTCACACCCACCGCCGGCCACCGCTCTAATTCATATGGCCGGCGCTCACCAGGAGGCCGGCCATATGAATAGTGGGCAGCGCGGCAGCGGTGACAATACACAGATTCATGCGATGCATGAATCTGTGTATTGTCTTTCAGTGGCGGTGCGGGAGCGAGAGGGGGCGGCGCTCCGGCGCCCTCTATGGACGCACCGCCACTGCTCCTCACGCATATCGCCCTCCCCAAATCCCCATTACATTTGCCAATGCCAACACAGCCAGGAAGAGGTGTGCTGTGTTTTGTTCTCCCCTCCTGTCAGAAGAGTGCTGGTCTTTATAGTACATGAGACCGGATCGCTCTTACTGTAGATTGCATTGCACTGTACACACATACACAGTGCCCCCATCTCCTCCAAAGGCTGTTCAGTGCTCACCTCCCGTTAGCAACAAATGTGGATAGGGGGCGGTGTGTGTACAGTGCCATGCGATCTACAGTAAGAGCGATCCGGTCTCATGTACTGTAAAGACCAGCGCTCTTCTGACAGGAGGGGAGAACAAAACACAGCACACCTCCCGCTGGCACTTCTTCTCTCACCGCTCCAGGCTCCAAGCTGCCGTCTCCTCATCCCAGCTGTGAGTGCGGGCGGGGAGGGGGCAGGGGAAGGAGCTCAGCTGCGGCCGGCCAGGGGGGCATAACAACCCACCCCGGCATCCCCTAAATCCAGCCCTGTGTCTCTCACCTAGCAGCTGAAAGCCGGCGGGAGCGAGATGTAGAGAAACCGGCTTTGAGTTGCTGGGTGAGAGACGCTGTCATTCTTTATTCTCTGCTCCACCGATCCTCCTGCTGTCTGGGCCCCCCTGTGTGCACGGGCCCCCTACAGGAGGGCTGGTGGTCCCCCCCTATCAGCGGCCCTGATCGGAGAATACGATTGGGGGTGTAGTGTTTTATCTTCTCGCATAAATATTGAGGAGCGTTTCCTTGTGTGCACTTGTGGGTGAGGCAGAGGGTCTTGAAGGTGACCCGATCCTTTACGGTTAGCCAATGAAGGGTCCTCAGTGAAGGGGTGATGGATTCCCAGGGTTTTTTCCCCGTTACCAGTCTGGCTGCCGTGTTCTGGACGACATGTAGGTGCGAAATCTGATATTTAGGTAGTCCTGAGTAGAGGGAGTTTGCGTAGTCGAGTCGGGAGTTGATGATTGTTCCAACTACTACTGCTATGTCCTCTTCCGGGATGAAGGGGATGAGTCTACGCAGCAGGCGGAGGAGATGATGAGCTCCGCTGACTACTGATCCTATTTGTGCGTCCATCGACCTCTCAGAATCAAAGATGACTCCAAGACTTTTGGCTTTGGTGCTGGGGGTGATGGTCTGTCCAAGGATGGAGGGTGGTGTCCAAGGAGTCTTTGTTTTTGTCTTTCGGTTTGCGTGGAGGAGAAGTTCTGTTTTGGATCCGTTGAGTTTGAGGGAATTCTCAGTCATCCAATCATCGATCAGTGTGAGGCACTTTTCCAGTCCGTGATATTGGTCTTTTTTTCAGGTGATACGAAAGTAGAGTATTTAGGTAGTCCTATGTAGAGGGAGTTTGCGTAGTCGAGTCGGGAGTTGATGATTGTTCCAACTACTACTGCTGTGTCCTCTTCCGGGATGAAGGGGATGAGTCTACGCAGCAGGCGGAGGAGGTGGTGCGATCCGCTGACTACTGATCCTATTTGTGCGTCCATCGACATCTCCGAATCAAAGATGACTCCAAGACTTTTGACTTTGGTGCTTGGGGTGATGGTCTGTCCAAGGATGGAGGGTGGTGTCCAAGGAGTCTTTGTTTTTGTCTTTCGGTTTGCGTGGAGGAGTAGAAGTTCTGTTTTGGATCCATTGAGTTTGAGGGAACTCTCAGTCATCCAATCATCGATCAATGTGAGGCAATTTTCCAGTCCGTGATATTGGTCTTTTTTTCCGGTGATACGAAAGTAGAGTTGGGTGTCGTCAGCGTATGAGTGGTAGCACAGGTCCTGTTTACTGATGATTTTGAGGAGTGGGCGGAGGTAAATGTTAAAGAGCAAGGGCGACAGGGGTGATCCTTGAGGGACTCCGCAAGAAATTGCGCGAGTTTCAGAGGTGAAGGCGTAATAGATCGGTTCTGGTCCAATACCAGAAACTATTCGCTATTCTGCCGCTGATTCAAATCTGTGCTGGTGTGAATATGCTTGCATGCTAGCTAGAAGAAACCACGCTGGAATACAGTGATCAGCGTGGCCTTTTCACCACAACAGAACGTTTATTCAGGGTCTCAGCCCTTTTAAAGACAAAGTGACATAAGCAATCATCATCACAAATGTGTACATATGATTGGCTGATCCTCTCAAGTCTATTTCTTCCACGTGTCTTCACATTCCAGGACCCTGCGCCATATTGCTTAGTGTCGATGGGAGGGGGCATTGAAGAGTGAGTTGAAGAGTGAATCAAGCAGTGGGGAGATGGAAGAAACATCTGTTTCTCATTTTCACTCTGGGATCAATATCTCTGTCACAGCTTTTCAATCAAGGAAAATAATACTTCTGTCCGGTTATAAGATTTACCCAAACACACACATGATAATACTTCTAACTTATATGGTTAGTTAGCATACATTAACTTTCTGGTTCCCAGTATAAACATCAATAAGTTTCTTATTGTACAAACATATCTTGGTGTGTCTTGTTCTTTACAAACACATTCTCAGAAGGATGCTAATTACTCTAAATTCCTGAGGGTTGGGCAGTAGACCATGTCAGCACACTAAATATAAGAGTCATTTAACCTACATACCTAAATAAAATATCAATGTTTGAATGGATTATACAAAGAAAGATCATTCATATAAAATAATCATTTTATAAACTCCATCACAAAGGCTCCTAGTTTTACTGTCTGGGAGCGATTTTCTATAAATGTGATATAAACACAGTAGATGGATAAAGAGCACAGCAATCTATAATGACACCTAACAGGAGGGACAGATAGGGAGCAAAGAAAGGTTCAAACTGGAAAGGGTTCCGATGGAAGCTGCACAGACCTGAAATAGCTGGGAGCCAGACGGCGGCAGCCTCCATCAGACACTAATCACACAGGTATTTTGCTTGATCGGAGATCCCCTTTAACCTAGCCATGCATTTTAAGATGTGCTCTTTACTATTCCGATTTTTAATGTTTACAGTTGAATATTTTTAATGTGTCTCCATATGGCAATAATATTTTTTATTTTTTTTACAATTGGTATGCAGTGTTAATTTCGTTGACTAAAACATTTTAGTCGACTAACTTAATACCATTTTAGTCAACTAAAATACAACTAAAACTAAAACAATTCAGATGACTAAAATGCGACTAAAACTAAAATTCCATTTTAGTCAAAAGACTAATGCCGCGTACACACGATTGGAAATTCCGCCAAGAAATGTCCGATGGTAGCTTTTGGTTGGAAATCCAGACCGTGTAGGCTCCATCGGAGATTTGCTATCGGAATTTCCACCAACAAAAGATTGAGAGCAGGTTCTCGATTTTTCGACGGAAAAAGTTCCTATCGGAGATTCCGCTCGTCTGTATGCAATTCCGACGCGCCCAAAAAAAACACGCATGCTCAGAATCAAGCAGAAGAGCCGAACTGCCTATTGAACTTCATTGATCCCGGCTCGTCGTACGTCTTGTACATCACCGCGTTCTTGACCTTCGGAATTTCCGACAAGATTTGTGTGACCGTGTCTATGCAACACAAGTTTGAGCCAACATTCCGTCGGAAAAAAATCCACGGTTTTGTTGTCGGAATTTCCGATCGCGTGTACGCGGCTTTAGACTAAAACTAAATTGAAATTTGACGTCAAAATGAACACTGGTCTGTAGTGAATGTTCAGACCTCAATACCATAAATAATAACATGTGAGATTTTTCACTCCAGCCGTATATAACGAGTTTGGAAAGAGAAATGCTTAAATAATGAATTACAATTTAACTCCACCCATTCGATTTTAGATGACTAAAAATAGTTTTAGTTGACTAAAATTATTTTAGTAGACTAAAATGTCCTGTAGATTCAGTCGACTAAATACGACTAAAATAATTGCAAAAGACTGAAATGGGACTAAAACTAAAATGCCATTTTAGTCCTAAAACTAATGCCCCGTACACACAACCGGTTTTCCTGCCGAGAAAACTGCCATTTTTTAGATTGGTCGGGAAAACCGGTCGTGTGTGGGCTCCATAGCAGTTTTCCCGATGAGAAAACTGCCCGCAAAAAATTTGAGAACCTGCTCTATTTTTTCCCGTCGTGTTTCCCGTCAGTCTTTTTCCCGTCGCGAAAACCGGTCGTGTGTACACTTTTCCGAGGGGAAAAACAAAAACGTGCATGCTCAGAATCAAGTATGAGACGGGAGCGATGCAAAGACTGAAGAAAAAGCTTGGACAGCAGCACTCCAAAAATTGGTTCTTTTATTTAAAAAAAGGAAGTCACATCAACGCAAATCACAGCAAAGCACAGCAAACGGAGCCGACGCGTTTCGCACTGCAAATTCATATGAGACGGGAGACGCTCGTTATGGTAAAACTAGCGTTCGTAATGGAGATAGCACATTCGTCACGCTGTAACGGACTGAAAAGCACGAGGCTGAAAAGCGCGAATCGCCTCTCGCCAAACTTTTACTAACACGAGGATCAGCAAAAGCAGCCCAAAGGGTGGCGCCATCCGAATGGAACGTCCCCTTTATAGTGCCGACGTACGTGTTGGACGCCACCGCGCTTTGCTCGAGCGTTTTTTTTAATGAACGTGTGTATGCAAGACAGGCTTGAGAGGAAACAAGTCAGGAAAAACATCGGATTTTGGCATGTCAGGAAAACCGGTTGTGTGTACGGGGGCATAAGACTAAAATGAAATCGAAATTTGCTGCCAAAATGAACACTGTTGGTCTGATGAGATTATAAGATTATCTTGCAGGTGTAATGATTCTGATTGTACAATCCTAGTTTTTGCTATAGAGAATAATTGGTGTTCATGTACACTCCCCCCCCCCCCCCCCCATACACAGTCCAATCACTGTCCTATACAGCCTATTCTGTTTCTATTATTGGATTGAATCAGATCTTATATGACTCCCGACCTTCCATATATATCTGCTGTCAGTCCTTAGGGTACCCTATGGGGTCAGATACTACTCCCATCCTCACATTGGGCTCTCACATATTTATGATCCTCCCTGGGGTGACTCTCTGTATGTAGCAATGGCCTCTCTGTGTGGATCCTAAGCTGTCACCCCCCCCCCCCCCCCCAACCTGAAATACAAAATATAAACAGCAATTAAATATAATAAAACCCCCGACCCCCCCCCCTGACTGAGGAAACATTTTCACTGAGACCCTCAAACTTTGACTTGAACTTTTATTAACTACGTGACCTCCAGAAGGTTTTACATTTCCGTCATGACCAGGGCTTTTTTTTTATTTTATTTTTTTGCTATCCAGCACGTTAACTGACAATTGCGCGGTCGTGTGACGCTGTGCCTAAATGACGTTTATATCATTTTTATTACAGAAATGGAGCTTTCTTTTAGTGGTATTTGATCACTGCTGTGTTTTTTATTTTGTGCTATATAAATGAAAATAATGCTGAAGTTTCAAAAAATATTCTGTGTGTGTATATATATTTTACTTTCTGTTATAAAACATATCCAATAAAATAAAATTTCTTTATAAATTCAGACCAAGATGTATTCTGCGACATGTCTTTGTTAAAACAAAAAATCCCAATAAATGTATATTGATTGGTGCGTGTGAAAGCTATAGGCAGGGCCGCCATCAGGGGGGTACAAGTACACCTGTAAGGGGCCTGGAGGTCCCCAGGGGCATGGATGGCAACCCCCCTTTTTTTTTGTAAGGGGCCCAGAGGTCCCCAGGGCCCCGGATGGCAACCCCCCTTTTTTTTTTTTTTTTTATAAAAAATATTTTATTTTTTATACTTTTTTGTTTTTTTTTGTAAGGGGCCCATAATTATTTTATTTTTTATTTTTTTTATTTTTTATTTTTTTTCGTAAGGGGCCCAGAGGTTTTTATAAAAACAATTTTTACTTTTTATAAATTCTTTTTTTTATTTTTGTAAGGGGCCCAGAGGTCCGGATGTCCCCAGGGCCCTGGATGACAACCCCCCCCCCCTTTTTTTTTTGTTCTTTTTTTGATCGTCAGCACCCAAAGCCCCCCCGACCTTAACAATTTGCGGTGGCAGCACCCCCCCCGCTTCTCAATTCAACCCCCCACTTCTCAATTCACGGCTGCCCCCCCCGCTTCTCCTTTGCTCCAGGGGGCCCATGCCTGAAGCTGTGTAAGGGGCCCCAAAATTCCTGATTGCGGCCCTGGCTATAGGGCCTACAAACTATGGGATATATATACTGGAATTTACGCTGCTATAGACGTTATGTTCTAATAGCGGTGATCAGCGACTTAGAGTGTGACTGTGATAGTGTGGTGGGCAATCTGGTGCTAACTGACACTGGCTCGGAGGTACACTAATGGGCACTGACACTTATACAGTGATCAGGGCTAATACTATACACTGTCACTGTGCTAATGACACTGGCAGGGAAGGGGTTAACATCTAGGGGCCCTCAAAGGGTTAACTGTGTGCCTGACAATGTGTAATGTGTTCTGCTTTTACTTAACTCTCAGTTTTTTTTTCTCCCAGCCAGATCACTGTTCACAGTAGAGTTCTGTGTTTTTGGAAACACAGAACTCAGTGTGGGTAATTGGAAAGCTCCGTCTCCTCAGCTCCCGAGCTGGATGCACCACACGGCCGCCATCTTGATAGCCAGCGTTTGGCAACTCATTTCAGCCCATCAGTGAGTATGAGGTCCCTCTTCAGACCTCTCTTGCCAATCATTCCGCCTGCCCCACTTATTAACAACATACATCTATTGACTTTATCACTTACATTGCAGATACAACATTCATGCATCCGCCCCTGAAGAAGCGAGCAGGGTCTCCCGAAACTCGTAGGGCTTCATTGATGCTTTTTTTTTATGCCTGTACATGCTGGGTATTATCGATGTCTGCATTACGTCTTTTATTTCCTTATTGTATATGTGTATCCACTGACCCAGCAACTTTCAAGTTTTACTGTTGCTCATTGATGTCTAACATTTGTAATAAATCTTTATACATTTACTTTCCTCTGTGCTGTGTACATCAGCTATTATGCCGGGTAACTCACAATCATTGTTGCTGCCGCTTCGCTACATAACACTTTGAAACAAATACAGTGGGGATCGAAAGTTTGGGCACCCCAGGTAAAAATGTGTATTAATGTGCATAACGAAGCCAAGGAAAGATGGAAAAATCTCCAAATGGCATCAAATTACAGATTAGACATTCTTATAATATGTCAAAAAAAGTTCGATTTTATTTCCATCATTTACACTTTCAAAATGACAGAAAACAAAAAAATGGTGTCTGCAAAAGTTTGGGCACCCTGCAGAGTTAATATCTTGTACTGCCCTCTTTGGCAAGTATCACAGCTTGTAAACACTTTTTGTAGCCAGCCAAGGGTCTTTCAATTCTTGTTTGAGGTATCTTTGCCCATTCTTCCTTACAAAAGTCTTCCAGTTCTTTGAGATTTCTGGGCTGTCTGTCACGCACTGCTCTTTTAAGGTCTATCCATAGGTTTTAAATAATGTTGAGGTCAGGAGATTGTGAAGGCCATGGCAAAACCTTCAGTTTACGCCTCTTGATGTAATCCCCTGTGGATTTTGAGGTGTGTTTAGGATCATTATCCATTTGTAGAAGCCATCCTCTCTTTAACTTCAGCTTTTTCACAGATGGCATCAAGTTACCATCCAAAATTTGCTGAAATTTTCTTGAATCCATTTTTCCTTCTACTCGTGAAATGTTCCCTGTGCCACTGGCTGCAATACAACCCCAATACATGATTGATCCACCCCCATGCTTCACAGTTGGACAGAGGTTCTTTTCAATAAATTCTGTGCCCTTTCTTCTCCAAACATACCTTTGCTCATTCCGGCCAAAAAGTTCTATTTTAACCTCATCGGTCCACAGAACTTGTTTCCAAAATGCCTCAGGCTTGTCTACATGTTCATTTGCAAAGTTCAAACGCTGATTTTTGTGGTGAGGACGTAGAAGAGGTTTTCTTCTGATGACTCTTCCATGAAGACCATATTTGTACAAGAATCTCTTTATAGTGGAATAGTGTACCACAACTCCAGTGTCTGCCAGACCTTTCTGGAGGGATCGCGCAGTCAAACGTGGCTTTTCAATTGCTTTTCTCACAATCCTGCGAGCTGTTCTGTCTGATATTTTTCTTGGTCTTCCAGATCTTGCTTTAACTTCCACTGTTCCTGATGACTGCCATTTCTTAATTACATTCCGAACAGAGGATATTGACATCTGAAAATGCTTTGCTATCTTATTATAGCCTTCTCCAGCTTTGTGAGTGTCAACTATTTTCAGTTTCAGTTTTCTAGACAACTGCTTAGAACAGGGGTCTCAAACTGGCGGCCCTCCAGCTGTTGCGAAACTACAAGTCCCATCATGCCTCTCTGCCTGTGGGGAGTCATGCTTGTAACTGTCAGCCTTGCAATGCCTCGTGGGACAGATGGAGGGCCACCAGTTTGAGACCCCTGGCTTAGAAGAACCCATGGTGCTGATTGTTGGGGGAAGGTCAGATGAGTCTGGCCATTTAAAACCTTTGAGATTTGACATCACCTGGTCTTCCCAGACGATGATTGAGAACAATCCATGACACTGGCAGGTCTCAGCTTTGCAAAGGGGGCAGTGCATGCTATAAATTCTGCAGGGTGCCCAAACTTTTGCAGACACCATTTTTTTGTTTTCTGTCATTTTGAAAGTGTAAATGATGGAAATAAAATCTAACTTTTTTGACATATTATAAGAATGTCTAATCTGTAATTTGATGTCATTTGGAGATTTTTCCATCTTTCCTTGGCTTCGTTATGCACATTAATACACATTTTTACCTGGGGTGCCCAAACTTTCGATCCCCACTGTAAATTGATTTTGTCTCGTTGTTCGCTGTGAACATTGGCTAAGCCTCTCTCACCTCATTCAAAGTCACCAGGGCGACCTCTTTTGTCTTTTGGTGTGTGTGATTGGACACAGCTGATCAGGTGACTTCAGACTAAATCATTGGCTGAAATTAGGTAAAAGGGGTAGTTGGTATGGCGCTGTTCTTGCAGTGTATGTAAAACTGTGTGTTTCCTTTTTAAATCAATAAATAAAAAATAAAAAATAAATAAAAATAATAATAAAAACAAACGCTTGGTGTTTTATGCGATCACAAATATTAATACATTGATTATAATAATAAAAAAAAAAAAGGATGTTTGGGATCTGTTATTAAACATTTATAATATGTGCAGACAAATTCCACAAATAAATTCCCAACATATTCAATATAAAAAAAAGTGACAAGTGCTTGAAACTGGTTAACATCACACTCGCTGGTGATGAATATAATCACCCAATCTGTAAACAATCAAATCCTAGTATAAATGGTTAGTCCATGACCAAAAAAATCTTTTTTTTTTAAGCTCCAAAATAAAGTGACAGGTGCTCTTTATTCATGTTTTGTAACACATCCAGTGCAGGTGTTTCACTCTGTGCTCCTCTTATGCCATTTCACTCACCAAAAGGTGCTCCCCTCAAGGGGGTATCTCGCCTTTCACCGCTAATCTGCTGTATAACAGGACCCAGACCCACGGGTATATTCCTCTCCTTTCTCCTTTAGCCAGATTACCCCTTCTTTTTGTGGTGCTTGTTTCCAATTAGTGGACAAAATTGGTTTAGTCCTTCATCCCATGTTAGGGTCTCACAATGACCCCAATGATGGGGCACTATTCCTCCCACTGACACCAATGATGGGACACTATTCCTCCCACTGACACCAATGATGGGACACTATTCCTCCCACTGATACCAATTATGGGACACTATTCCTCCCACTGACACCAATGATGGGACACTATTTTTCCCACTGATACCAATTATGGGACACTATTCCTCCCACTGACACCAATGATGGGACACTATTCCTCCCACTGATACCAATTATGGGACACTATTCCTCCCACTGACACCAATGATGGGACACTATTCCTCCCACTGATACCAATGATGGGACACTATTCCTCCCACTGACACCAACAATAGGAGACTATTCCTTCCACTGACACCAGTGATGGGACACTATTCCTAAATGTCTTGCAGGACAATTTCATGGTTCAGAAGGTAGACGCACCAACAAGAAATAAAGCGTCACTAGACCTACTGATCACCAACAATACAGACCTGATCACGGATGTAGAAATACGGGGCAATTTAGGAAACAGCGATCACAGGTCAATTCGTTTTAGTATAAATCACACAAATCACACACATAAGGGGAATACAAAGACACTGAATTTCAAAAGAGCCAACTTCCCTAAACTACGAACCTTGCTAGAAGATATTAAATGGGATAAAATCTTAGGAACAAATAACACGGAGGAGAGATGGGTGTGCTTTAAGAGCATATTAAATAAGGGTATTAACCAATGCATCCCAATTGGAAATACATTCAAAAGAGCTAATAAAAGTCCTGGGTGGCTTAACTCCAATGTAAAAATTTATATAAAAGCAAAGGAGAAGATCTTCAAAAAATACAAGGCTGAGGGATCATCATCAGCATTCCAACTTTACAAAGAACGCAATGAGAAATGTAAGGGTGCAATCAGGGTGGCTAAGATAGAACACGAAAGGCACATAGCAGAGGAGAGTAAAAAAAATCCCAAGAAATTCTTTAAGTATATATATAGTAAAAGAGGGAGGTCAGATCATTTTAAACAAAACTGTTTTTTTCTCCTCGGAGGGAGGAGGGAGGGAATCGGGGGGCTTCAGTAACCAAAACTGCAGTGTTTATCCTCATGACACATCACAGGAAGCACCCTCGTGGCTAACAGAGGACAGAATTAGAAATAGATTTGAAAAACTTAACATTAATAAATCACCAGGACTAGATGGCTTGCACCCGAGGGTACTTAGGGAACTCAGTCAAGAAATTGCCAGATCGTTGTTCCTAATTTTTACTGAAAGTCTATTAACGGGAATGGTACCAGGTGATTGGAGAAAAGCCAATGTAGCACCAATATTTTAAAAAGAGCCAAGATATATCCCTGGGAACTACAGACCAGTTAGCCTAACATCAATTATTATTGATAGCAAAGGGAGAGAAAGGGATTTTCACGGTGCAAACTGTAGTAGTAAGAAATTCAATTACACTTGAGATAAAACATATTCAATATTTTAATTGGATTCACTTTAAAAGGTACATATAAAACCACATACAGGTGGTTGCGGGTGAAAAAACAAAAAACGAGCAGCTAGATGGTCAAAAAAAGGAGAGAGTAAAGCTGGTTGTGGAAGGTACAAAGTTACTCGTGACGCCCCGACATGTTTCGCAATTCTAGCTTCATCGTTGGACATACATACTCTACCATTAAGTCGGATTTCCCCATATTTTTTGATATAAATTATTATTATTATTATTATTATACAGGATTTATATAGCGCCAACAGTTTGCGCAGCGCTTAACAAAATAAAGGCAGACATTACAGTTACATTATAATTTGGTACAAGAGGAATCAGAGGGCCCTGCTCAATAGAGCTTACAATCTAAAAAGGGAGGGTCAATTGATACAAAAGGTAATAGCTGTGGAGGATGAGCTGATGGAGGAAGTAAAACAGTGTTAGTTAGAACAGGATAGGCTTCTTTAAAGAGTAAAGTTTTCAGGGATCGTCTAAAGAAGGATAGATTAGGGGACAGTCGGACAGATTGGGGTAGGGAGTTCCAAAGGATGGGAGAAGCTCTGGAGAAATCCTGGAGGCGAGCATGGGAGGAGGTGACAAGGGAGCTAGAGAGCAGGAGGTCTTGGGAGGACCGAAGAGAGCGTCTTGGTTGGTATTTTGGGACTAGGTTAGTGATGTAGCTAGGGGCCGAGTTGTGGGTGGCTTTGTAAATTATTGTTAGTACTTTGAATTTTATTAGTTGGGTGAGTGGGAGCCAATGGAGGGATTGGCAGGGAGGGGTGGAGGACATTGAATGGTTGGTAAGGTGGATGAGTCTTGCAGCAGCATTCATGTTGGACTGAAGGGGGGAGGAGCCTATGTAAAGGTAATCCAATGAGGAGGAAGTTGCAGTAGTCGAGGCGAGAGATGACCGGGGAGTGAATTAGAAGCTTGGTGGTGTCATTAGTTAAAAAGGGACGTATTCTGGAAATGTTGCGGAGGCCAAGGTGGCATGATTTGGACAGGGATTGGATGTGGGCCTGAATAGACAGTTCAGAGTCTAAGGTTACCCTTAGCACCCGGGCATGTGGGGACGGACTGATAGATGTGCCATTGATCTTAATAGAGAAGTCGGGGGAAGGGGAACATGGGGAAGGGAATATTAAGAGCTCAGTTTTGGATAGATTCAGTTTGAAGAAGTCGTTTGACATCCAGACTGATATATCTGTTAGTAAATCAGTGATGTGTGAGAAGATTGATGGGGTGAGCTGAGGGGTAGAGAGATAGATTTGGGTATCGTCAGCATATAAATGGTAGTGGAAGCCATCGGAGGCTATTAGCTGACCCAGGGAGGATGTGTAGATCGAGAATAGCAGAGATCCAAGGACAGAACCTTGGGGGACCCCAATGGTAAGAGGAGTTGGAGAGGAGGAAGTGGAGTTGCAAGTGACGCTGAAGGTGCAGTGAGATAGGTAAGATTCGAACCAACGAAGAGCGCAGCCATGGAGACCAAGCAAATTGAGTTTTTTGAGGAGGAGGGGGTGGTCAACTGTATCAAAGGCAGCAGAAAGGTCCAAGAGTAAGAGTACGGAATAGTGACCGTTGGTTTTCGCTGTTAGTAAGTCGTTTGTGAGTTTTAGGAGGGCAGTTTCTGTGGAGTGTTGTGGGCGAAATCCAGACTGAAAGGGATCAAGAAGGTTATTCTCAAGGAGGTGGCCGCTCAGTTGGTTGTAGACTAAACGTTCATGGAGTTTGGAGGCAAAAGGAAGTAAAGAGATGGGTCTTAGGTTAGGATTGGTGGGGTCTAGTGAGGCCTTTTTTGGTATGGGAGTGACTAGAGCATGTTTTAGGGTTGAAAATATATTTATTGGTATTTTAACAGAGTATACGTTAAAACAATATGCAAGGTTACAAACTGAAGAAATTTACGGGTGAATCGGCGTGATGAGTCAACAAAATGGATATCGCCCACAGCTGAGCTCACATTGCCACGTATAACAGTGATAACAACAATGACCGTAAATCAACAAAAGAGGTAGAGTTGGCTAAAATAGCCTCGTCAATTATGGTAAGATTATAACCACCAGATGCCGTATAAGGAGGGGATGGCAAAAACAAAAGGAAAGGGTAGGGTGAAACAATAAAAATAAAAATAAATTTGGAATTAGTGGATCAGGTGATGGGGGTGGGGTAGGGTAGGAAAGAACAGAGAGGCGAGGAAAAGACGGAAAAGACGGAAAAGGAGGAAGAGAAGAGACAGACAGTAGAGAAATGAGAGGGGAGAGAGTAAAGAAAAGTTTAAGAGCTGCTGAGGAGACCGTCCTGGAAGGATGATGGTGTTGTGGGGTGGGGGGGGGGATTTCAGTGGCACGTAACATGCAAGAATGATAACGTCGGAGCAGTCAACATATTCATGAGAGTATCGGAGGAGGAGAAGCGAAGCCAGATGAGCCACAATAATTTATATTTGTCAAAGGTGTCGTTGTCAAGGGCCAGCATTTCCTCCATTCTCATAGTGTCGTTCATAATCGAGACCCAATGTGACAAGGGAGGAATGGTGGTTGTTTTCCAATAGGATGGGATGAGCTGTCTGGCCGATGACATAAAGAAACGGAGTAGATTCTGTTTCTGTGAGGTGATCGATCCCGGGAGTATAGAGAGAAGGGCAATCTTAGGGGAGGGAGTCAAGGATTCATCGTACAGTGTGTTATAGCAATCAAATACCTGATTCCAGAAGGGGCGGATCCTCTCGCATTCCCACCAGACATGGAAGTAGGTCCCCGTAGCGGCAGAACAACACCAGCAAGACGCTTATGTAGTCTGGAGGGGTCTCTGTACCACCTTGACAGTGACTAGAGCATGTTTTAGAGGGTTGGGGAAGATCCCAGTAGCGAGTGAGAGGTTGAAGATATGAGTAGGATAGAGTCAGATGGTGATCATAGTATTTGAGAAGGAACAGGGTCCAGGGGGCAGGAGGTTAGGTGGGCGTTAGTGTTTTCCGCTGTAGTAGCTGGTTAAAAGAGGGAAGTATTGATAGTGCAGGAGGACAAGGAGTGAAGAGTGAGGGAGATATCTGTAGAGCGGAGATCTCGAGACAAATTGTCTCAATCTTATTTTTGAAGTGATTAGCAATCTCCTGGGCAGTGAGTAAGTTAGTGGGTGGAAGTAATGGAGGACGAAGTAGAGTGGTAAAGGTAGAAAAGAGTTGACAGGGACTGCGTGAGAGGGTGTTAATGAGAGTGATAAAGTAGGTCTGTTTGGCAGTGTGGAGGCAGGAATGGTATTTTTGGAGGGCAGATTTATATTGGCTGAAATCTTGCTGTGACTTATGCCGCGTACACACGACCGTTTTTCATGACGAGAAAAATACATTTTTTTAATTTGGTCATTAAAAACGATCGTGTGTGGGCTCCAGAGCATTTTTCACGACGTGGAAAATGGCCATTAAAAATTTGGAACATGCTCTAATTTTTCTCTTCGTTTTTCACGTCGTCGTTTTCTCGTTATTAAAAACGGCCACGTGTAGGCTTTAATGACGTTAAAAATACGCGCATGCTCAGAAGCAAGTGATGAGACGGGAGCGCTTGTTCTGCTAAAACTAGCGTTCATAATGAAGATAGCACATTCCTCACGCTGTAACGGACTGAAGAGCACGAGGCTGAAAAGCGCGAATCGGCTCTCACCAAACTTTACTAACACGTGGATCAGCAAAGGCAGCCCAAAGGGTGGCGCCATCCGAATGGAACTTCCCCTTTATAGTGCCGTCATATGTGTTGTACGTCACCGCGCTTTGCTCAAGCATTTTTTTTTAAGATAGTGTGTAGGCAAGGCAGGCTTGAAAAGAATCACGTTGATAAAAACGTTGTTTTTTACAATGACATTAAAAACGGTCGTGTGTACGCGGCATTAGTCTTACGCCACAGACGCTCAAGAGCGCGGCTACGTTTTTTGAGGCTTCTGGTATTGTCTGTCTGCCAGGGTTGTAGCGGTCGGGGCCTGATTCTGTGTGTAGTGTGGGGGGGAAGGTATCCAGGGTTGTAGCGGTCGGGGCCTGATTCTGTGTGTAGTGAGGGGGGGAAGGTATCCAGGGTTGTAGCGGTCGGGGCCTGATTCTGTGTGTAGTGAGGGGGGGAAGGTATCCAGGGTTGTAGCGGTCGGGGCCTGATTCTGTGTGTAGTGAGGGGGGAAGGTATCCAGGGTTGTAGCGGTCGGGGGCCTGATTCTGTGTGTAGTGAGGGGGGGAAGGTATCCAGGGTTGTAGCGGTCGGGGCCTGATTCTGTGTGTAGTGAGGGGGGGAAGGTATCCAGGGTTGTAGCGGTCGGGGCCTGAGTCTGTGTGTAGTGAGGGGGGGAAGGTATCCAGGGTTGTAGCGCTCGGGGCCTGATTCTGTGTAGTGAGGGGGTGAAGGTATCCAGGGTTGTAGCGGTCGGGGCCTGATTCTGTGTGTAGTGAGGGGGGGGAAGGTATCCGGGGTTGTAGCGGTCGGGGCCTGATTCTGTGTGTAGTGAGGGGGGAAGGTATCCAGGGTTGTAGCGGTCGGGGCCTGATTCTGTGTGTAGTGAGGGGGGGGAAGGTATCCAGGGTTGTAGCGGTCGGGGCCTGATTCTGTGTGTAGTGAGGGGGGGAAGGTATCCAGGGTTGTAGCGGTCGGGGCCTGATTCTGTGTGTAGTGAGGGGGGGAAGGTATCCGGGGTTGTAGCGGTCGGGGCCTGATTCTGTGTGTAGTGAGGGGGGGAAGGTATCCGGGGTTGTAGCGGTCGGGGCCTGATTCTGTGTGTAGTGAGGGGGGAAGGTATCCAGGGTTGTAGCGGTCGGGCCTGATTCTGTGTGTAGTGAGGGGGGGAAGGTATCCAGGGTTGTAGCGGTCGGGGCCTGAGTCTGTGTGTAGTGAGGGGGGGAAGGTATCCAGGGTTGTAGCGGTCGGGGCCTGATTCTGTGTGTAGTGAGGGGGGGAAGGTATCCAGGGTTGTAGCGGTCGGGGCCTGATTCTGTGTGTAGTGAGGGGGGAAGGTATCCAGGGTTGTAGCGGTCGGGGCCTGATTCTGTGTGTAGTGAGGGGGGGAAGGTATCCAGGGTTGTAGCGGTCGGGGCCTGATTCTGTGTGTAGTGAGGGGGGGAAGGTATCCAGGGTTGTAGCGGTCGGGGCCTGATTCTGTGTGTAGTGAGGGGGGGGGAGGTATCCAGGGTTGTAGCGGTCGGGGCCTGATTCTGTGTGTAGTGAGGGGGGGAAGGTATCCAGGGTTGTAGCGGTCGGGGCCTGATTCTGTGTGTAGTGAGGGGGGGAAGGTATCCAGGGTTGTAGCGGTCGGGGCCTGATTCTGTGTGTAGTGAGGGGGGAAGGTATCCAGGGTTGTAGCGGTCGGGGCCTGATTCTGTGTGTAGTGAGGGGGGGGAAGGTATCCAGGGTTGTAACGGTCGGGGCCTGATTCTGTGTGTAGTGAGAGGGGGAAGGTATCCAGGGTTGTAGCGGTCGGGGCCTGATTCTGTGTGTAGTGAGGGGGGGAAGGTATCCAGGGTTGTAGCGGTCGGGGCCTGATTCTGTGTGTAGTGAGAGGGGGAAGGTATCCAGGGTTGTAGCGGTCGGGGCCTGATTCTGTGTGTAGTGAGGGGGGGAAGGTATCCAGGGTTGTAGCGGTCGGGGCCTGATTCTGTGTGTAGTGAGGGGGGAAAGGTATCCAGGGTTGTAACGGTCGGGGCCTGATTCTGTGTGTAGTGAGGGGGGGGGGGGGAAGGTATCCAGGGTTGTAGCGGTCGGGGCCTGATTCTGTGTGTAGTGAGGGGGGGGGGGGGAGGTATCCAGGGTTGTAGCGGTCGGGGCCTGATTCTGTGTGTAGTGAGGGGGGGGGGGGGGAAGGTATCCAGGGTTGTAGCGGTCGGGGCCTGATTCTGTGTGTAGTGAGGGGGGGAAGGTATCCAGGGTTGTAGCGGTCGGGGCCTGATTCTGTGTGTAGTGAGGGGGGGATGTATCCAGGGTTGTAGCGGTCGGGGCCTGATTCTGTGTGTAGTGAGGGGGGAAGGTATCCAGGGTTGTAGCGGTCGGGGCCTGATTCTGTGTGTAGTGAGGGGGGGGAAGGTATCCAGGGTTGTAGCGGTCGGGGCCTGATTCTGTGTGTAGTGAGGGGGGGAAGGTATCCAGGGTTGTAGCGGTCGGGGCCTGAGTCTGTGTGTAGTGAGGGGGGGAAGGTATCCAGGGTTGTAGCGGTCGGGGCCTGATTCTGTGTGTAGTGAGGAGGGGAAGGTATCCAGGGTTGTAGCGGTCGGGGCCTGATTCTGTGTGTAGTGAGGGGGGGGGAAGGTATCCAGGGTTGTAGCGGTCGGGGCCTGATTCTGTGTGTAGTGAGGGGGGGAAGGTATCCAGGGTTGTAGCGGTCGGGGCCTGATTCTGTGTGTAGTGAGGGGGGAAGGTATCCAGGGTTGTAGCGGTCGGGGCCTGATTCTGTGTGTAGTGAGGGGGGGAAGGTATCCAGGGTTGTAGCGGTCGGGGCCTGATTCTGTGTGTAGTGAGGGGGGGAAGGTATCCAGGGTTGTAGCGGTCGGGGCCTGATTCTGTGTGTAGTGAGAGGGGGAAGGTATCCAGGGTTGTAGCGGTCGGGGCCTGATTCTGTGTGTAGTGAGGGAGGAAGGTATCCGGGGTTGTAGCGCTCGGGGCCTGATTCTGTGTGTAGTGAGGGGGGAAGGTATCCAGGGTTGTAGCGGTCGGGGCCTGATTCTGTGTGTAGTGAGGGGGGAAGGTATCCAGGGTTGTAGCGGTCGGGGCCTGATTCTGTGTGTAGTGAGGGGGGGCAGGTATCCAGGGTTGTAGCGGTCGGGGGCCTGATTCTGTGTGTAGTGAGGGGGGGAAGGTATCCAGGGTTGTAGCGGTCGGGGCCTGATTCTGTGTGTAGTGAGGGGGGAAGGTATCCAGGGTTGTAGCGGTCGGGGCCTGATTCTGTGTGTAGTGAGGGGGGGGGGAAGGTATCCAGGGTTGTAGCGGTCGGGGCCTGATTCTGTGTGTAGTGAGGGGGGGAAGGTATCCAGGGTTGTAGCGGTCGGGGCCTGATTCTGTGTGTAGTGAGGGGGGGGGTATCCGGGGTTGTAGCGGTCGGGGCCTGATTCTGTGTGTAGTGAGGGGGGGAAGGTATCCAGGGTTGTAGCGGTCGGGGCCTGATTCTGTGTGTAGTGAGGGGGGGAAGGTATCCAGGGTTGTAGCGGTCGGGGCCTGATTCTGTGTGTAGTGAGGGGGGGAAGGTATCCAGGGTTGTAGCGGTCGGGGCCTGATTCTGTGTGTAGTGAGGGGGGGAAGGTATCCAGGGTTGTAGCGGTCGGGGCCTGATTCTGTGTGTAGTGAGGGGGGGAAGGTATCCAGGGTTGTAGCGGTCGGGGCCTGATTCTGTGTGTAGTGAGGGGGGAAGGTATCCAGGGTTGTAGCGGTCGGGGCCTGATTCTGTGTGTAGTGAGGGGGGGGGGAAGGTATCCAGGGTTGTAGCGGTCGGGGCCTGATTCTGTGTGTAGTGAGGGGGGAAGGTATCCGGGGTTGTAGCGGTCGGGGCCTGATTCTGTGTGTAGTGAGGGGGGAAGGTATCCAGGGTTGTAGCGGTCGGGGCCTGATTCTGTGTGTAGTGAGGGGGGGGGGGGGGGAAGGTATCCAGGGTTGTAGCGGTCGGGGCCTGATTCTGTGTGTAGTGAGGGGGGAAGGTATCCGGGGTTGTAGCGGTGGGGGCCTGATTCTGTGTGTAGTGAGAGGGGGAAGGTATCCAGGGTTGTAGAGGTCGGGCCTGATTCTGTGTGTAGTGAGGGGGGAAGGTATCCGGGGTTGTAGCGGTCGGGGCCTGATTCTGTGTGTAGTGAGAGGGGGAAGGTATCCAGGGTTGTAGCGGTCGGGGCCTGATTCTGTGTGTAGTGAGGGGGGAAGGTATCTAGGGTTGTAGTGGTCGGGGCCTGATTCTCTGTGTAGTGAGGGGGGAAGGTATCTAGGGTTGTAGTGGTCGGGGCCTGATTCTGTGTGTAGTGAGGGGGGGGAAAGGTATCCAGGGTTGTAGCGGTCGGGGCCTGATTCTGTGTGTAGTGAGGGGGGAAGGTATCCAGGGTTGTAGCGGTCGGGGCCTGATTCTCTGTGTAGTGAGGGGGGAAGGTATCTAGGGTTGTAGTGGTCGGGGCCTGATTCTGTGTGTAGTGAGGGGGGGGAAGGTATCCAGGGTTGTAGCGGTCGGGGCCTGATTCTGTGTGTAGTGAGGGGGGAAGGTATCCAGGGTTGTAGCGGTCGGGGCCTGATTCTGTGTGTAGTGAGGGGGGGGAAGGTATCCAGGGTTGTAGTGGTCGGGACCTGATTCTGTGTGTAGTGAGGGGGGAAGGTATCCGGGGTTGTAGCGGTCGGGGCCTGATTCTGTGTGTAGTGAGAGGGGGAAGGTATCCAGGGTTGTAGCGGTCGGGGCCTGATTCTGTGTGTAGTGAGGGGGGGAAGGTATCCAGGGTTGTAGCGGTCGGGGCCTGATTCTGTGTGTAGTGAGGGGGGAAAGGTATCCAGGGTTGTAGTGGTCGGGGCCTGATTCTGTGTGTAGTGAGGGGGGGGAAGGTATCCAGGGTTGTAGCGGTCGGGGCCTGATTCTGTGTGTAGTGAGAGGGGGAAGGTATCCAGGGTTGTAGCGGTCGGGGCCTGATTCTGTATGTAGTGAGGGGGGGAAGGTATCCAGGGTTGTAGCGGTCGGGGCCTGATTCTGTGTGTAGTGAGGGGGGAAAGGTATCCAGGGTTGTAGCGGTCGGGGCCTGATTCTGTGTGTAGTGAGGGGGGGGGGGGGGAAAGGTATCCAGGGTTGTAGCGGTCGGGGCCTGATTCTGTGTGTAGTGAGGGGGGGAAGGTATCCAGGGTTGTAGCGGTCGGGGCCTGATTCTGTGTGTAGTGAGGGGGGGGGGGGAAGGTATCCAGGGTTGTAGCGGTCGGGGCCTGATTCTGTGTGTAGTGAGGGGGGAAGGTATCCGGGGTTGTAGCGCTCGGGGCCTGATTCTGTGTGTAGTGAGGGGGGGGGGGAAGGTATCCAGGGTTGTAGCGGTCGGGGTCTGATTCTGTGTGTAGTGAGGGGGGGAAGGTATCCAGGGTTGTAGCGGTCGGGGCCTGAGTCTGTGTGTAGTGAGGGGGGGAAGGTATCCAGGGTTGTAGCGCTCGGGGCCTGATTCTGTGTAGTGAGGGGGTGAAGGTATCCAGGGTTGTAGCGGTCGGGGCCTGATTCTGTGTGTAGTGAGGGGGGGGAAGGTATCCGGGGTTGTAGCGGTCGGGGCCTGATTCTGTGTGTAGTGAGGGGGGAATGTATCCAGGGTTGTAGCGGTCAGGGCCTGATTCTGTGTGTAGTGAGGGGGGAAGGTATCCAGGGTTGTAGCGGTCGGGGCCTGATTCTGTGTGTAGTGAGGGGGGGGAAGGTATCCAGGGTTGTAGCGGTCGGGGCCTGATTCTGTGTGTAGTGAGGGGGGGAAGGTATCCAGGGTTGTAGCGGTCGGGGCCTGATTCTGTGTGTAGTGAGGGGGGGAAGGTATCCAGGGTTGTAGCGGTCGGGGCCTGATTCTGTGTGTAGTGAGGGGGGGAAGGTATCCAGGGTTGTAGCGGTCGGGGCCTGAGTCTGTGTGTAGTGAGGGGGGGAAGGTATCCAGGGTTGTAGCGGTCTGGGCCTGATTCTGTGTGTAGTGAGGGGGGGAAGGTATCCAGGGTTGTAGCGGTCGGGGCCTGATTCTGTGTGTAGTGAGGGGGGAAGGTATCCAGGGTTGTAGCGGTCGGGGCCTGATTCTGTGTGTAGTGAGGGGGGGAAGGTATCCAGGGTTGTAGCGGTCGGGGCCTGATTCTGTGTGTAGTGAGGGGGGGAAGGTATCCAGGGTTGTAGCGGTCGGGGCCAGATTCTGTGTGTAGTGAGGGGGGGAAGGTATCCAGGGTTGTAGCGGTCGGGGCCTGATTCTGTGTGTAGTGAGGGGGGGAAGGTATCCAGGGTTGTAGCGGTCGGGGCCTGATTCTGTGTGTAGTGAGGGGGGGAAGGTATCCAGGGTTGTAGCGGTCGGGGGCCTGATTCTGTGTGTAGTGAGGGGGGGAAGGTATCCAGGGTTGTAGCGGTCGGGGCCTGATTCTGTGTGTAGTGAGGGGGGGAAGGTATCCAGGGTTGTAGCGGTCGGGGCCTGATTCTGTGTGTAGTGAGGGGGGGGGAAGGTATCCAGGGTTGTAGCGGTCGGGGCCTGATTCTGTGTGTAGTGAGAGGGGGAAGGTATCCAGGGTTGTAGCGGTCGGGGCCTGATTCTGTGTGTAGTGAGGGGGGGAAGGTATCCGGGGTTGTAGCGGTCGGGGCCTGATTCTGTGTGTAGTGAGGGGGGGGGAAGGTATCCAGGGTTGTAGCGGTCGGGGCCTGATTCTGTGTGTAGTGAGGGGGGGAAGGTATCCAGGGTTGTAGCGGTCGGGGCCTGATTCTGTGTGTAGTGAGGGGGGGAAGGTATCCAGGGTTGTAGCGGTCGGGGCCTGATTCTGTGTGTAGTGAGGGGGGGGAGGTATCCAGGGTTGTAGCGGTCGGGGCCTGATTCTGTGTGTAGTGAGGGGGGGAAGGTATCCAGGGTTGTAGCGGTCGGGGCCTGATTCTGTGTGTAGTGAGGGGGGGAAGGTATCCAGGGTTGTAGCGGTCGGGGCCTGATTCTGTGTGTAGTGAGGGGGGGGGGGAAGGTATCCAGGGTTGTAGCGGTCGGGGCCTGATTCTGTGTGTAGTGAGGGGGGGAAGGTATCCAGGGTTGTAGCGGTCGGGGCCTGATTCTGTGTGTAGTGAGGGGGGGAAGGTATCCAGGGTTGTAGCGGTCGGGGCCTGATTCTGTGTGTAGTGAGGGGGGAAGGTATCCAGGGTTGTAGCGGTCGGGGCCTGATTCTGTGTGTAGTGAGGGGGGGGAAGGTATCCAGGGTTGTAGCGGTCGGGGCCTGATTCTGTGTGTAGTGAGAGGGGGAAGGTATCCAGGGTTGTAGCGGTCGGGGCCTGATTCTGTGTGTAGTGAGGGGGGGGAAGGTATCCAGGGTTGTAGCGGTCGGGGCCTGATTCTGTGTGTAGTGAGAGGGGGAAGGTATCCAGGGTTGTAGCGGTCGGGGCCTGATTCTGTGTGTAGTGAGGGGGGGGGAAGGTATCCAGGGTTGTAGCGGTCGGGGCCTGATTCTGTGTGTAGTGAGGGGGGAAAGGTATCCAGGGTTGTAACGGTCGGGGCCTGATTCTGTGTGTAGTGAGGGGGGGGGGGGAAGGTATCCAGGGTTGTAGCGGTCGGGGCCTGATTCTGTGTGTAGTGAGGGGGGGGGGGGAAGGTATCCAGGGTTGTAGCGGTCGGGGCCTGATTCTGTGTGTAGTGAGGGGGGGGGAAGGTATCCAGGGTTGTAGCGGTCGGGGCCTGATTCTGTGTGTAGTGAGGGGGGGAAGGTATCCAGGGTTGTAGCGGTCGGGGCCTGATTCTGTGTGTAGTGAGGGGGGAAGGTATCCAGGGTTGTAGCGGTCGGGGCCTGATTCTGTGTGTAGTGAGGGGGGGAAGGTATCCAGGGTTGTAGCGGTCGGGGCCTGATTCTGTGTGTAGTGAGGGGGGGAAGGTATCCAGGGTTGTAGCGGTCGGGGCCTGATTCTGTGTGTAGTGAGAGGGGGAAGGTATCCAGGGTTGTAGCGGTCGGGGCCTGATTCTGTGTGTAGTGAGGGGGGAAGGTATCCGGGGTTGTAGCGGTCGGGGCCTGATTCTGTGTGTAGTGAGGGGGGAAGGTATCCAGGGTTCTAGCGGTCGGGGCCTGATTCTGTGTGTAGTGAGGGGGGAAGGTATCCAGGGTTGTAGCGGTCGGGGCCTGATTCTGTGTGTAGTGAGGGGGGGAAGGTATCCAGGGTTGTAGCGGTCGGGGGCCTGATTCTGTGTGTAGTGAGGGGGGGAAGGTATCCAGGGTTGTAGCGGTCGGGGCCTGATTCTGTGTGTAGTGAGGGGGGGAAGGTATCCAGGGTTGTAGCGGTCGGGGCCTGATTCTGTGTGTAGTGAGGGGGGGAAGGTATCCAGGGTTGTAGCGGTCGGGGCCAGATTCTGTGTGTAGTGAGGGGGGGAAGGTATCCAGGGTTGTAGCGGTCGGGGCCTGATTCTGTGTGTAGTGAGGGGGGGAAGGTATCCAGGGTTGTAGCGGTCGGGGCCTGATTCTGTGTGTAGTGAGGGGGGGAAGGTATCCAGGGTTGTAGCGGTCGGGGCCTGATTCTGTGTGTAGTGAGGGGGGGAAGGTATCCAGGGTTGTAGCGGTCGGGGCCTGATTCTGTGTGTAGTGAGGGGGGGAAGGTATCCAGGGTTGTAGCGGTCGGGGCCTGATTCTGTGTGTAGTGAGGGGGGGAAGGTATCCAGGGTTGTAGCGGTCGGGGCCTGATTCTGTGTGTAGTGAGGGGGGGGGAGGTATCCAGGGTTGTAGCGGTCGGGGCCTGATTCTGTGTGTAGTGAGGGGGGGAAGGGTATCCAGGGTTGTAGCGGTCGGGGCCTGATTCTGTGTGTAGTGAGGGGGGGAAGGTATCCAGGGTTGTAGCGGTCGGGGCCTGATTCTGTGTGTAGTGAGGGGGGGGGAAGGTATCCAGGGTTGTAGCGGTCGGGGCCTGATTCTGTGTGTAGTGAGGGGGGGAAGGTATCCAGGGTTGTAGCGGTCGGGGCCTGATTCTGTGTGTAGTGAGGGGGGGGAAGGTATCCAGGGTTGTAGCGGTCGGGGCCTGATTCTGTGTGTAGTGAGGGGGGAAGGTATCCAGGGTTGTAGCGGTCGGGGCCTGATTCTGTGTGTAGTGAGGGGGGGGGAAGGTATCCAGGGTTGTAGCGGTCGGGGCCTGATTCTGTGTGTAGTGAGAGGGGGAAGGTATCCAGGGTTGTAGCGGTCGGGGCCTGATTCTGTGTGTAGTGAGGGGGGGGAAGGTATCCAGGGTTGTAGCGGTCGGGGCCTGATTCTGTGTGTAGTGAGAGGGGGAAGGTATCCAGGGTTGTAGCGGTCGGGGCCTGATTCTGTGTGTAGTGAGGGGGGGGGAAGGTATCCAGGGTTGTAGCGGTCGGGGCCTGATTCTGTGTGTAGTGAGGGGGGGAAAGGTATCCAGGGTTGTAACGGTCGGGGCCTGATTCTGTGTGTAGTGAGGGGGGGGGGGGGAAGGTATCCAGGGTTGTAGCGGTCGGGGCCTGATTCTGTGTGTAGTGAGGGGGGGGGGGAAGGTATCCAGTGTTGTAGCGGTCGGGGCCTGATTCTGTGTGTAGTGAGGGGGGGGGAAGGTATCCAGGGTTGTAGCGGTCGGGGCCTGATTCTGTGTGTAGTGAGGGGGGGAAGGTATCCAGGGTTGTAGCGGTCGGGGCCTGATTCTGTGTGTAGTGAGGGGGGAAGGTATCCAGGGTTGTAGCGGTCGGGGCCTGATTCTGTGTGTAGTGAGGGGGGGAAGGTATCCAGGGTTGTAGCGGTCGGGGCCTGATTCTGTGTGTAGTGAGGGGGGGAAGGTATCCAGGGTTGTAGCGGTCGGGGCCTGATTCTGTGTGTAGTGAGAGGGGGAAGGTATCCAGGGTTGTAGCGGTCGGGGCCTGATTCTGTGTGTAGTGAGGGGGGAAGGTATCCGGGGTTGTAGCGGTCGGGGCCTGATTCTGTGTGTAGTGAGGGGGGAAGGTATCCAGGGTTCTAGCGGTCGGGGCCTGATTCTGTGTGTAGTGAGGGGGGAAGGTATCCAGGGTTGTAGCGGTCGGGGCCTGATTCTGTGTGTAGTGAGGGGGGGAAGGTATCCAGGGTTGTAGCGGTCGGGGGCCTGATTCTGTGTGTAGTGAGGGGGGGAAGGTATCCAGGGTTGTAGCGGTCGGGGCCTGATTCTGTGTGTAGTGAGGGGGGAAGGTATCCAGGGTTGTAGCGGTCGGGGCCTGATTCTGTGTGTAGTGAGGGGGGGGGGAAGGTATCCAGGGTTGTAGCGGTCGGGGCCTGATTCTGTGTGTAGTGAGGGGGGGAAGGTATCCAGGGTTGTAGCGGTCGGGGCCTGATTCTGTGTGTAGTGAGGGGGGGGGGTATCCGGGGTTGTAGCGGTCGGGGCCTGATTCTGTGTGTAGTGAGGGGGGGAAGGTATCCAGGGTTGTAGCGGTCGGGGCCTGATTCTGTGTGTAGTGAGGGGGGGAAGGTATCCAGGGTTGTAGCGGTCGGGGCCTGATTCTGTGTGTAGTGAGGGGGGGAAGGTATCCAGGGTTGTAGCGGTCGGGGCCTGATTCTGTGTGTAGTGAGGGGGGGAAGGTATCCAGGGTTGTAGCGGTCGGGGCCTGATTCTGTGTGTAGTGAGGGGGGGAAGGTATCCAGGGTTGTAGCGGTCGGGGCCTGATTCTGTGTGTAGTGAGGGGGGAAGGTATCCAGGGTTGTAGCGGTCGGGGCCTGATTCTGTGTGTAGTGAGGGGGGGGGGGAAGGTATCCAGGGTTGTAGCGGTCGGGGCCTGATTCTGTGTGTAGTGAGGGGGGAAGGTATCCGGGGTTGTAGCGGTCGGGGCCTGATTCTGTGTGTAGTGAGGGGGGAAGGTATCCAGGGTTGTAGCGGTCGGGGCCTGATTCTGTGTGTAGTGGGGGGGGGGGGGAAGGTATCCAGGGTTGTAGCGGTCGGGGCCTGATTCTGTGTGTAGTGAGGGGGGAAGGTATCCAGGGTTGTAGCGGTCGGGGCCTGATTCTGTGTGTAGTGAGGGGGGGAAGGTATCCAGGGTTGTAGCGGTCGGGGCCTGATTCTGTGTGTAGTGAGGGGGGGAAGGTATCCAGGGTTGTAGCGGTCGGGGCCTGATTCTGTGTGTAGTGAGGGGGGAAGGTATCCGGGGTTGTAGCGGTCGGGGCCTGATTCTGTGTGTAGTGAGAGGGGGAAGGTATCCAGGGTTGTAGCGGTCGGGGCCTGATTCTGTGTGTAGTGAGGGGGGAAGGTATCCAGGGTTGTAGCGGTCGGGGCCTGATTCTGTGTGTAGTGAGGGGGGGAAGGTATCCGGGGTTGTAGTGGTCGGGGCCTGATTCTGTGTGTAGTGAGGGGGGGAAGGTATCCGGGGTTGTAGCGGTCGGGGCCTGATTCTGTGTGTAGTGAGGGGGGGAAGGTATCCAGGGTTGTAGCGGTCGGGGCCTGATTCTGTGTGTAGTGAGGGGGGGAAGGTATCCAGGGTTGTAGCGGTCGGGGCCTGATTCTGTGTGTAGTGAGGGGGGGAAGGTATCCAGGGTTGTAGCGGTCGGGGCCTGATTCTGTGTGTAGTGAGGGGGGGGAAGGTATCCAGGGTTGTAGTGGTCGGGACCTGATTCTGTGTGTAGTGAGGGGGGAAGGTATCCGGGGTTGTAGCGGTCGGGCCTGATTCTGTGTGTAGTGAGAGGGGGAAGGTATCCAGGGTTGTAGCGGTCGGGGCCTGATTCTTTGTGTAGTGAGGGGGGGGGGTATCCGGGGTTGTAGCGGTCGGGGCCTGATTCTGTGTGTAGTGAGGGGGGGAAGGTATCCAGGGTTGTAGCGGTCGGGGCCTGATTCTGTGTGTAGTGAGGGGGGGAAGGTATCCAGGGTTGTAGCGGTCGGGGCCTGATTCTGTGTGTAGTGAGGGGGGGAAGGTATCCAGGGTTGTAGCGGTCGGGGGCCTGATTCTGTGTGTAGTGAGGGGGGGAAGGTATCCAGGGTTGTAGCGGTCGGGGCCTGATTCTGTGTGTAGTGAGGGGGGGAAGGTATCCAGGGTTGTAGCGGTCGGGGCCTGATTCTGTGTGTAGTGAGGGGGGGAAGGTATCCAGTGTTGTAGCGGTCGGGGCCTGATTCTGTGTGTAGTGAGGGGGGGAAGGTATCCAGGGTTGTAGCGGTCGGGGCCTGATTCTGTGTGTAGTGAGGGGGGGAAGGTATCCAGGGTTGTAGCGGTCGGGGCCTGATTCTGTGTGTAGTGAGGGGGGGAAGGTATCCAGGGTTGTAGCGGTCGGGGCCTGATTCTGTGTGTAGTGAGGGGGGGAAGGTATCCGGGGTTGTAGCGGTCGGGGCCTGATTCTGTGTGTAGTGAGTGGGGAAGGTAATCCAGGGTTGTAGCGGTCGGGGGCCTGATTCTGTGTGTAGTGAGTGGGGGAAGGTATCCAGGGTTGTAGCGGTCGGGGCCTGATTCTGTGTGTAGTGAGAGGGGGAAGGTATCCAGGGTTGTAGCGGTCGGGGCCTGATTCTGTGTGTAGTGAGGGGGGGGGGGTATCCGGGGTTGTAGCGGTCGGGGTCTGATTCTGTGTGTAGTGAGGGGGGGAAGGTATCCGGGGTTGTAGCGGTCGGGGCCTGATTCTGTGTGTAGTGAGGGGGGGAAGGTATCCAGGGTTGTAGCGGTCGGGGCCTGATTCTGTGTGTAGTGAGGGGGGAAAGGTATCCAGGGTTGTAGCGGTCGGGGCCTGATTCTGTGTGTAGTGAGGGGGGGGGGAAAGGTATCCAGGGTTGTAGCGGTCGGGGCCTGATTCTGTGTGTAGTGAGGGGGGGGGAAGGTATCCAGGGTTGTAGCGGTCGGGGCCTGATTCTGTGTGTAGTGAGGGGGGAAGGTATCCAGGGTTGTAGCGGTCGGGGCCTGATTCTGTGTGTAGTGAGGGGGGAAGGTATCCGGGGTTGTAGCGCTCGGGGCCTGATTCTGTGTGTAGTGAGGGGGGGAAGGTATCCAGGGTGGATGACAGTGAACTGTTGAAGACAGAAGTGGCCAAGTTGGGGCAGGACAAGGATGAGATTTTATCGTAGAGACAACCTGTAGCAGGAAAGAGAAGAGAAGGGTTAAGATGGCGAAGGTTTCTACGGGTAATAGTTTGCTAGTTGGAAGGCAAGGAGGAGGCAGACAGGGAGAGAGTGAAACTAATAAGGTGGTGATCAGAGAGAGGAAAAGGAATGTTGGAGAGGTTCTGCGGAGTCCATAGGTAGGAGAATATGAGGTCAAGGCAGTTGCTAACACAGTGAGTAGAATAGTGTCCATTGTTTTAGGTCAAAAGAGGAGGTTAGGCTCAGCAGTAGGGATGAGCTCGGTGTTCGAGTCGAACATACGTTCGACTCGAACATCGGCTGTTCGATCGTTCGACGAAGATCGAACGATTTGGGCCGTTCGCGCCAAATTCGAGTGACGCGAACGGCCCACAATGCACTACGCCATCGCAGTGTCATCCAGGCGCTGTGATTGGCCAAGCATGCACTGTGACCCCGCATGCTTGGCCAATCACAGCGCCGGCAGCGAGGAGAGCAATGATTGGCCACAGGCAGGATGCCTGTGGCCAATTATTGCTGAGGGTGTTTAGTACACGCCCCACACTATAAAAGGCCGCCAGCACGGCGGCCTAGTGTAGTGTGTTCCGGAGCAGGGAAAGAGAAGCATAGGCAGGGACAGTGACATTTATTTTTTTCTTGCTTAACCTGGATTCCTTTCGTTTAGGGAAAGAGAAGGATAGGTAGGGAGAGTGTCAGTGTGTTTTACTGTGCGAATCCTTGTTTCTTGGGACAGGGAAGGACAGTGAGGGAATTCTCCTTGTGCTATAGTGTGCTTTAAAAAAACATTTTTTCTAGGGACAGAAAACTCTAGGTAGGGAGAGTGTCAGTTTCTTTCACTGTGCCAGTCCTTGTTTCTAGGGACAGGGAAGGAAAGTGAGGGAAATTCTCCTTGTGCTATAGTGTGCTTTAAAAAAACATTTTTTCTAGGGACAGAAAACTATAGGTAGGAAGAGTGTCAGTTTCTTTCACTGTGATAATCCTTGTTTCTAGGGACAAAGAAGGAAAGTGAGGGAAATTCTCCTTGTGCTATAGTGTGCTTTAAAAAAACATTTTTTCTAGGGACAGAAAACTATAGGAAGGAAGAGTGTCAGTTTCTTTCACTGTGATAATCCTTGTTTCTAGGGACAAAGAAGGAAAGTGAGGGAAATTCTCCTTGTGCTATAGTGTGCTTTAAAAAAACATTTTTTCTAGGGACAGAAAACTATAGGTAGGAAGAGTGTCAGTTTCTTTCACTGTGATAATCCTTGTTTCTAGGGACAAAGAAGGAAAGTGAGGGAAATTCTCCTTGTGCTATAGTGTGCTTTAAAAAAACATTTTTTCTAGGGACAGAAAACTATAGGAAGGAAGAGTGTCAGTTTCTTTCACTGTGATAATCCTTGTTTCTAGGGACAAAGAAGGAAAGTGAGGGAAATTCTCCTTGTGCTATAGTGTGCTTTAAAAAAACATTTTTTCTAGGGACAGAAAACTATAGGAAGGAAGAGTGTCAGTTTCTTTCACTGTGATAATCCTTGTTTCTAGGGACAAAGAAGGAAAGTGAGGGAAATTCTCCTTGTGCTATAGTGTGCTTTAAAAAAACATTTTTTCTAGGGACAGAAAACTATAGGAAGGAAGAGTGTCAGTTTCTTTCACTGTGATAATCCTTGTTTCTAGGGACAAAGAAGGAAAGTGAGGGAAATTCTCCTTGTGCTATAGTGTGCTTTTAAAAAACATTTTTTCTAGGGACAGAAAACTATAGGTAGGAAGAGTGTCAGTTTCTTTCACTGTGATAATCCTTGTTTCTAGGGACAAAGAAGGAAAGTGAGGGAAATTCTCCTTGTGCTATAGTGTGCTTTAAAAAAACATTTTTTCTAGGGACAGAAAACTATAGGAAGGAAGAGTGTCAGTTTCTTTCACTGTGATAATCCTTGTTTCTAGGGACAAAGAAGGAAAGTGAGGGAAATTCTCCTTGTGCTATAGTGTGCTTTAAAAAAACATTTTTTCTAGGGACAGAAAACTATAGGTAGGAAGAGTGTCAGTTTCTTTCACTGTGATAATCCTTGTTTCTAGGGACAGGGAAGGACAGTGAGGGAAATTCTCCTTGTGCTATAGTGTGCTAAAGCATTCCTCATCAACCATCTTTGAAATCCTTGTTTTTTTGGACAGTCAGGGAAATTGTCGTTGTGCTATTCTGTGCAAAAGCAATCATCCTCAACCATATTTAGAAATCCTTAAGTAAAGGGACAGAGAAGGACACCTGAAGGTAGCCCTTATTGCTTTTTTCCCATCTCCCTGCAGGCCATCTATTAGAATGTCTGGAAGGCAAACAAGGAGAGGCAGACAGTCAGGAGGCAATAAAAGAGGGCAAGCAGGCTCTGTGTCTGGGGACAACAGTGCTGGTCGTGGACGCGGTGCATTGTCATCAGCACATGGCCATGGGACACGCTTGTCCTTCTTTTCGGCAGCTGGACATGTTGAGCCACATCATGCCGAAGACTTGGTAGAGTGGATGACCAAGCCCTCCTCCTCCTCCTCATCCTCTCTCACCCAGGCTCAGGGTACTGGCAAAGCAGCTGCCAAAGCGTCCTCTTCCCTGGTATCAATGTCAGACTCATCATCAGTCACTCCTTCCCTAGACCCACCATGTCCTCCTCCTGAGGAGTCCCCCGAACTGTTTGAGCACAGTGTTGGGTACATGCTCCAGGAGGATGCCCAGCGTTTCGAAGGGTCTGATGATGAAACCCAGCTACAGGAAGGCAGTAGCGTGAGAGCAGACAGAGGGGATGCTCAAGAAGGACACCAATCTGGCAGTCATGTTCCAGCAGCTGCAGCATACTGCCAGATTGGCTCCAGTGATGAGGAGGGAGGGGATGATGAGGTCACTGACTTCACGTGGGTGCCTAATAGGAGAGAGGAGGAGGAGGAGGATGAGGAGGAGGCACATCTCCAACGAGGCAGGATGCCCTTTGGTGGCCAGCGTAAGGGCAGTACACCGACGGAATCACACCGCAGAGCTCCGCCTGTGCAGGGCGCTGCCTCTGCCCGTCATTCAAAAAGTTCTTTGGTGTGGGCCTTTTTTGAGGCTAGTGCATCAGATCGCACAGCTGCTGTTTGCAACATATGTCTCAAGCGTATATCGCGTGGCCAAAACATCAGCCGCTTGGGTACCACATGCCTGACCAGACATATGTTGACCTGCCATGCAGCTCGTTGGCAAGCCTACCTCAAAGACCCACACCAAAGAACAAAGCGGACCTCTCCTTGCACCGCATCAGCTGGGATCTCCAACCCCACTATAACTTCAGTCCTGTCTGAAACATGCACTGAGAGGAATGAAGGTGTAGAATTAGGTGTGTCACAGCCAAGTACTTGCGGCCACTCTGCTAGCAGTACACCGACGTCTGATTCTAGCAGGCAAATTTCCCTGCCACAGCTGCTGGACCGTCGAAAGAAGTTCACTCCCAGCCATCCACATGCCCAGCGGTTGAATGCTAGCTTGGCTAAATTGCTAGCGCTTCAACTGCTGCCTTTTCAGTTGGTAGACTCGGCCCCCTTCCGTGAGTTTGTGCAATGTGCGGTTCCTCAGTGGCAGGTTCCCAAACGCCACTTTTTCTCACGGAAGGCTATTCCGGCTCTCTACCGGCATGTGGAAGGCAATGTCTTGGCCTCGCTGGACAGGGCGGTCAGCGGTAAGGTGCATATTACCGCTGACTCATGGTCCAGCAGGCATGGACAGGGACGTTACCTTTCTTTCACGGCACATTGGGTCACTCTTTTGGCAGCTGGGAAGGATGCAGGACAAGGTGCAGTAGTGTTGGAGGTTGTTCCACCGCCACACCTCCAAAATGCTACTACTGGTTGTGACACACCTCTCTCCTCCACCCCCTCCTCTTCTTCTTCCTCCATGGCCTCTTCCTGTGGTTTGTCCTCGGAACCAGCGGTGCTCCGTAGGCGTTCAAGGGGCTGCGCAAGTACGCAGGCAAAAAGATGCCATGCCGTGCTTGCGCTGGTGTGTTTGGGGGACAGAAGCCACACTGGGGCAGAGGTCCTGTCTGCTCTGCAGGGCCAGGCCGAGAGGTGGTTGACGCCACGCCAGCTTAAGCCAGGAATGGTGGTTTGCGACAATGGCACCAACCTCCTCTCCGCCCTCCGACAGGGACAACTGACCCATGTGCCCTGTGTGGCTCACGTCCTTAACCTGGTGGTGCAGCGGTTCTTGGGCAGGTACCCGGGCTTACAGGATGTCCTGAGGCAGGCCAGGAAAGTCTGTGTGCATTTCCGCAGATCTTATAATGCCAGTGCTCGCCTGGCTGAGCTGCAAAAGGAGTTGAACCTGCCCAAGAACCGCCTTATATGTGACATGCCCACCAGGTGGAACTCAACGTTGGCCATGCTGCAGCGGCTGCACACGCAGCAGAGGGCCATCAATGAGTACCTGTGCGACTACGGCACCAGGACAGGGTCAGGGGAGCTTGTTTTTTTTTCTCCACGCCAGTGGGGCATGATCAGGGATGCATGCACTGTCCTGGCACCATTTGAGGAGGCCACGAGGATGGTGAGCAGTGACAGTGCATGCATCAGTGACACTGTACCTCTTGTCCACCTGTTGGAGCACACGCTGCGTGGAATAATGGACAGGGCACTTGAGGCAGAACAGAGGCAGGAAGAGGAGGACTTCCTTGCCTCTCAAGGCCCCCTTTACCCAGACAGTGTTCCTTCTGTCCCACCCATCGCACAGGAAGAGGACGAGGAGGAGGAGGAGGAGGAGGAGGAGGATTGTGTCAGCATGGAGGTGGAGGCTGGCACTCAGCATCATCAGCAGCAGTCTTTTAGGGATGATTTACAGTCCCAAGAAACCAGTGGACTTGTACGTGGCTGGGAGGAGGTGGCTGCGGATCATGTCATCCTTAGTGACCCAGAGGACTCCGGAGCGAATGCCTCAGCAAACCTACGCTGCATGGCCTCCCTGATCCTGCAAAGTCTGCGGAAGGATCCTCGTATTCTTCGGATCAAGGAGAGGGACCATTACTGGCTGGCCACTCTCCTTGATCCACGGTACAAGGGTAAGGTTGCGGACCTTATGTTACCGTCGCAGAGGGAGCAGAGGATGAGACAACTCCGGGAGGCCTTGCAGAAAGGTCTGTGCAACGCGTTCCCAGAGACTGGGAGGTTACAAACTCCTGGTCCTGGACAACGAGTTGCTGAGGCTTCGGCCAGTCAAAGAAGGAGCGGTGGGGAAGGTGGCCGTCTGACCGATGCGTTCAGACAATTCTTTAGTCCGCAGCCCCAAAGTATGATCGGTTCCAGCAACCATCGCCAGCGTCTGATAAACATGGTGCAGGAATATCTAGGGGCAAGGTCAGACTTGGACACCTTCCCCACCGAAAATCCTCTGGCTTACTGGGTCTTGAGGATGGATCACTGGCCAGAGCTTGCACAGTATGCAATTGAGCTACTGGCCTGTCCTGCATCCAGCGTTCTTTCGGAACGCACATTCAGTGCTGCTGGAGGATTTGTCACGGATCACAGGGTGCGCCTGTCCACCGACTCGGTTGATCGACTGACTTTCATCAAGATGAACCAGTCTTGGATCACCACCAGCTACCACACACCTGATGCTGATATAACAGACTAATTGATTTTAACATGTCACATCCCTTCAAGACTGATGCTGATGCTGAGTGCCTGTGCTGTTATGTTGACTGGCTATCCTCCTCCGAGTCCTCAATGATACGATTGATGATGATAGCTTGGAAGATCATTTTTGTTTATGGGTGCCGCCACCAGTGGCTAAGGCCCAATTTTTCAGCCCCTGTTTTACAGGGGCGTGTAATTACAATTTTTTTAGCAATAATTTGCCATAGGGCTCATTGCTGTGCTCCAAGTACAGTATCTGTGAGGGGTTGGAGTGTTGTGGCACCAGTGCCTAAGGCCCAATTTTTCAGCCCCTGTTTAACAGGGGCGTGTCATTACAATTTTTGAAGCAATACTTTGCAACAGGGCTCATTGCTGTGCTCCAAGTACAGTATCTGTGAGGGGTTGTAGTGTTGTGCCACCAGTGCCTAAGGCCCAATTTTTCAGCCCCTGTTCAACAGGGGCATGCAATTACAATTCTTGATCTAATAATTCACAGCAGGGCCCATTGCTGCACCCACCAAGAGTAACTCTGAGGGCTTACAGTGTTGTGGCAACACCACCACCACCACCACCACCACGAAAGGCCCAATTTTTCAGCCCCTGTTCAAAAGGGGCATGTAATTACAATTCTTGATCTAATAATTCACAGCAGGGCCCATTCCTGCACCCACCAAGAGTAACTCTGAGGGCTTACAGTGTTGTGGCAACACCACCACCACCACCACCACCACGAAAGGCCCAATTTTTCAGCCCCTGTTCAAAAGGGGCATGTAATTACAATTCTTGATCTAATAATTCACAGCAGGGCCCATTGCTGCACCCACCAAGAGTAACTCTGAGGGCTTACAGTGTTGTGGCAATGCCACCGCCACCACCATCACCACGAAAGGCCCAATTTTTCAGCCCCTGTTCACAAGGGGCATGTAATTACAATTCTTGATCTAATAATTCACAGCAGGGCCCATTGCTGCACCCACCAAGAGTAACTCTGAGGGCTTACAGTGTTGTGGCAACACCACCACCACCACCACCACCACGAAAGGCCCAATTTTTCAGCCCCTGTTCAACAGGGGCATGCAATTACAATTCTTGATCTAATAATTCACAGCAGGGCCCATTGCTGCACCCACCAAGAGTAACTGTCAGGGCTTACAGTGTTGTGGCACCAGCACCACCATCAAAGGCCCATTTTTTACTACCACTGTTCAACAATTATATGTAATTACAATTCCTGATATAATAGTTGACAGCAGGGCGTTCCAGCACCCACCAAGAGTAACTGTGAGTGCTTACAGTGTTGTGCCAACACCAACAACTAAGGGGCCTATTTCTGCAGAGTATATACGGCAGGTCCCTACTTTCAAACATCCAACTTACAAACGACTCCTACTTGCAAACGCAAGAAGACAACAGTAAGTGAGAGGAAATCTACCCCTAGGAAGGAAAATTCTCTCCTGTAAGAATTAATATGGGAGAAAGGTGTCTCCTCTGTACTGATGCTTTATCACCAATCCTTGTTTCAAGAAAAACACCACATTTCAAAAACAGTTGTCATTGGGACGGAAAGTGAGGTGAAATGTTCTGAACAGGGGCACAGACAGCAAAACAAATGTTACAGGGGTGATAACCCTTACCTATGTTTTCCAAAAAGTTTAAAAATAGATTTTTGGGCTGGAGCTACACTTAAACAATGTACCTGTTCAAAATTACAAACAGATTCTACATAAGAACAAACCTACAGTCCCTGTCTTGTATGCACCGCCTGTATACGGCTGTTCAGAGTATATAGGGCCTTTTTTATTTTATGTGCGGGGTTCCCCTTAATATCCATACAAGACCCAAAGGGGCTGGTAATGGGCTGGGGTAGGGGGGGGGGGTCATGGGGTAGCTATGCCATTTTTCTTAAAGATTTTCATCCATATTACCGGGACCAGACATTACATTAAAGCCGCAAGCAGTTTTAAATGGCTTTTTTTTCCTTTAGAAGTGTCATTTTGTGCAGGGACAGTTCTAAACACGGGAAACACGTGGCACTTCACAGGCATACTTTAGACACCCCCCAGGTACGATATTTAAAGGAATATTTGACTTTTTTTTTTTCACTTTATGCATCATTAAAATGACTGCTCCCGAAAAACGACAGTTTTTAAAACTTCTTTTTGCATTGATACATGTCCCCTGGTGCACAACCCGGGTTCCCAAACCCTTTTTAGGACAATAACATGCATAATAGTTGTTATAATTAGCACTTTAGAATTCGAACGTTCGCATCCATTGTATTTAATAGGGTTCTAATGTTCGTGCGAACTTTCGGTCCGTTCGCGGGTTCTGGTGCGAACCGAACCCGGGGGAGTTCGGCTCATCACTACTCAGCAGCTTAGAAGTAGCGGGAGTGTTACGATTAACAGGGATGTTGAAGTCACCAAGAGTGATTGTTGGAATTTCAGAGGAAAGAAAAGTAGGGTAGCCAGGCAGAGAAGTCGTCAAGGAAGCTTGATACCGGTCCAGGAGGCCGATAGATTACAGCAATTCTCAATGAAACTAGAGAAAATAGACGAATACAGAGAGCTTCAAATGAGGAGAGGGACAGAGAGGGGGGTGGATGAAGAACCTGAAAAGTGCTTTGAGGGGATAGGAGGATTCCAAGACCACCTCCTTTCTGTCCACTAGGCCTGGGAGAGCGAGTCCACAGGAGGCCACCATAGGAGAGGGCAGCAGGAGAAGGAATGTCAGATTCTTGAATCCAGGTCTCAGTAATTGCAAGTAGGCTCAGGGAGTTTGTGATAAATAGGTCATGAACGGTGGTGAGTTTGTTACAAACAGAGCGGGCATTCCAAAGGGCACAGGAGAAGAGGAGGCTGGTTCTAGGCTGAAGAGGAATAGAGATGAGATTGTGTGGATTACGGCTGCTATCAGAGGATGGAGGGTGCTGGGTATGTTGGCCGAAGGTAATTGATGGCGGTTCAGGATTTGGGGAAATATCTCCACAAGTTAGGAGAAGCAGAAGGGTGAGAGAGGTGATATGGGAGTGTGACTTATGTGGGGGGACATGTTATAGTGTCCTGCAGGTTTTATTGGTATATGGCAGTGATGGCGAACATATGGCACGCAGAGCCATCTCTGTGGGCATGCGAGAGGGGCCAGGTTCACGGCGGGGAGAACACAGCAGCAAGCAGCGGCGAGGTGCAGGAAATTATCTGCATGAGTGAGTGGGCGGCTCCACAGCCTCCGCGTGGAAGGCTCTGTAGCCTGGCTCTGTGGCTCTGTAACCTGAGAGCACGGGAGGGAGAGAAACAAGCAGCGGCGAGGTCCAGGAAACTGCACGAGTGAGTGGGCGGCCTCCGCGTGGTATGCTACAGGCCTGACAGCACAGGAGGGGGGGAAGAGTTTCACCGCTTAATTTTATGGCCGAAGAGGGGCGCAGCATCCCTGGCGCCTTCCGGAGCCTGGACTCCTCAAACCTCCTTCAACAGTGAGGCTCGGAGAACAGACTGACTGTGGGCCCAGAAGACGAGGACAGGCGAGAGGCGCAGGCTGTGAAAGAGCCACTGGATGGAACAGAGCAGAGGGCTCTCCCGGATCAAGGATGGAGACAGGTACCGGGCACAATTATACACCAAATACCTGCAGGCTGCAGACAAAGACTGGGGCAGGGAGGCAGAACAGGGATTTCTCTCAGCTCCCCTCTTTTTCAGTCCCCTCTCTCTGTGTCCCCCTCTTTCTGCTCCCCCTCTCTCTCTGCCCCCCTCTCTCTCTCTCTGTCCCCCCTCTCTCTCTCTCTGTCCCCTCTCTCTCTGTGTCCCCTCTCTCTCTCTCTGTCCCCTCTCTCTCTCTGTCCTCTCTCTCTCTCTGTCCTTTCTCTCTCTCTCTCTCTGTCCTCTCTCTCTCTGTGTCCCCTCTCTCTCTCTCTGTCCCCCTTTCTCTCTGTGTTCCCCCTCCCTCTCTCTGTTCCCCCTTCCTCTCAGCATCTCTCACACCCCTCTCTCTCTGTCCCCCCTTTCTCTCTGTCCCCTCTCTCGCTATCTCTCTCTGTGTCCCCTCTCTCTCTCTGTGTCCTCTCTCTCTCTGTCCCCTCTCTCTCTGTCCTCTCTCTCTCTGTCCCCTCTCTCTCTGTCCCCCTTTCTCTCTGTGTTCCCCCTCCCTCTCTCTGTTCCCCCTTCCTCTCAGCATCTCTCACACCCCTCTCTCTCTGTCCTCTCTCTTTCTCTGTCCCCTCTCTCTCTCTGCCCTCTCTCTCTCTGTCCCCTCTCTCTCTCTCTGTCCCCTCTTCTCCCTCTCTCTGTCCCCCTCTCTCTCTGCCCCCCTCTCTCTCTCTCTGTCCCCCCCTCTCTCTCTGTACCCTCTCTCTCTGTCCCTCTCTCTCTGTCCTCTCTCTCTCTGTCCCCTCTCTCTCTCTCTGTGTGCCCCGCCTCTCTCTTTCTGTCCCCTCTCTCTGCCCCCTCTCTCTCTGTGTCCCCTCTCTCTCTCTGTGTCCCCTCTCTCCCTCTGTGTCTCCTCTCTCTCTGTCCCCTCTCTCTCTCTGTCCCCCCACCCTCTCTCTCTCTGTCCCCTCTCTATCTCTCTGTGCCCCCTCTCTCTCTCTCTCTCTCTCCGTGTCCCCCCTCTCTCTCTGTCCCCCCTCTCTCTCTCTCTGTCCCCTCTCTCTCTGTCCCCTCTCTCTCTCTGTGTCCCCTGTTTCTCTCTCTGTCCCCCCTCTCTCTCTGTCCCCCCTCTTTCTCTCTCTCTCTGTGTCCCCCTCTCTCTCTCTGTCCCCTCCCTCTCTCTCTGTCCCCCCTCCCTCTCTCTCTGTGTCCCCTCTCTCTTTCTATGTGTCCCCTCTCTCTCTTTCTCTGTGTCCCCCCTCTCTCTCTCTCTGTCCCCTATCTCTCTCTCTGTCCCCTATCTCTCTCTATCTTTCTGCCCCCCTCTCGCTCTCTCTCTCTCTGTCCCCTCCCTCTCTCTCTGTCCCCCCTCCCTCTCTCTCTGCCCCCTCCCTCTCTCTCTGTGTCCCCTCTCTCTCTCCCCCTCTTTCTCTCTCTCTCTGTCCCCTCTCTCTCTGTCCCCTCTCTCTCTGTCCCCTCTCTCTCTCTCTCTGTGTCCCCCCTCTCTCTCTGTCCCCTCTCTCTGTCCCCCTCCCTCTCTCTCTGTGTCCCCTCTCTCTCTCTGTCCCCTCTTTCTCTCTCTCTCTCTCGCTGTGTCCCCTCTCTCTCTCTCTGCCCCCTCACTCTCTCTGTCCCCTCTCTCTACCCCCCTCTCTCTCTCTGTCCCCTCTCTCTCTCTCTGTCCCCCCTCTCTCTCTCTGTGTCCCCCTCTCTCTATCTCTGTGTCCCCCCTCTCTCTCCCCCCTCTCTCTCTCTGTCCCCTCTCTCTCTCTGTCCACCCTCTCTCTCTCTGTGTCCCCTCTCTCTCAGCATCTCCCTCACACCCCTCTCTCTGTCCCCCTCTCTCTCTCCCTCTCTTAAAACTACCCTCTCTCTCACGCACACAACCTCTCTCTCTCTCTCAACCCCCACTCTCTCTCTCACAACCCCCACTCTCTCTCTCTTTCACAACCCCCCTCTCTCTCTCTCTCTCACACACACATCCCCTCTCTTTCGCTCAGCACCCCTCTCTCGCAAATTGCCGTGTTGGCACTTTGCAACACAAAACCAACTTATTTATTTCAGTTGGGGCACTCGGGCTCAAAAAGGTTTGCCATCACTGGTATATGGGTTCAGAGTTAGCAGGAGTTGATACCTGCAGTAATATGGTGAGGACAGGAGTGAGGGGGATATATACAAGCTGTAGGGGTGGAGAAAATAGGTGAAGGAGAGAGAATTTAAGGAGAGAGGATGCAACTGTGAGAAGGAAAAGTAGGGAGTGCATGATACAGAGTGGTGAGAATGAAAGGAAGCCCGGATGAGAGATAAAAGTTTGATGGAGAATCAGGTCACCTGTAGTCTGTTTAGTGTTCTGCAGAAGTCTGTTGTGGATAATCACTTTGTGCATTCGCTGAAGTGCTGAGCCGAAGTGCAATACTTAATCCAATATGAATACTTTATCCAAGATGATAGTTGCCAATGCAATCCCTGCCTGTGCAAACCCCATCAATAGTATGTAAGCTCTTGGAGGGGGTGATAAGGGACTATATACAAGATTGTAGTAATGAAAGCAGTATCATTAGCAGTAATCAGCATGGGTATCATGAAGAATCGTTCTTGCCAAACCAATCTATTAACCTTCTATGAGGAGGTGAGTTGCCATCTAGATAAAGGAAGGCCCGTAGACGTGGTGTATCTGGATAAAGGAAGGCCCGTAGACGTGGTGTATCTGGATAAAGGAAGGCCCATAGACGTGGTGTATCTAGATAAAGGAAGGCCCGTAGACGTGGTGTTTCTGGATAAAGGAAGGCCCGTAGACGTGATGTATCTGGATAAAGGAAGGCCCGTAGACGTGGTGTATCTGGTGTGACAGCAGGAAGGTAAAGTCACCTGGTTGCATCCAGGGGGGTAGGTATATTTCTCCCAGATTCAGGCTTTATGCCGACTTATACAACTAGGGAGAGAGTTGATGAAGCCCAGCTGAGGCTAGTGGGCTCATGGATGATTCATACCTCTAGGGAGAGTGCTGGGCGTCGTGCAGGCAGGGAGTTGATGAGACCAGCTGAAGCTTGTCAGCTCGTTTAAGGCCTCTATAAAAACTCCCAGCTTCATTAGGTGTTTGCTCATGCCTGGAACCAGACCTGTGTGGACTGTCTAGGGAGAGTGAACCCCTGTGCGGTGAGACAAAGCCTGTGTGGCTATTTGCTTGGACATTTAAAACCAGGGACTTAGGGACTAGGACAGCACTAGGCTGATCCCAGTTGTTAGTTAGGAAACCTGTATGTTTAGTCAGAGGTCAAGTTGACCAGGATTTATTTTGTTTATGTTTCTTTTGCTTTGCTGTGTTTTGTCACTGTAAATAGAAAATAAACCGCACCTTTTTGATTTTGAAAACCACAACCTCCGTTTGCTGGGCCTGTTTTTGTGTGGGGAGCCCATCTCGGGGGTCACACACACCCGCTGCCGAGCTAACCCCCTCACAGTTGGTGGAGAACCAGTGGCAGTTTTTTTTTAAGCCAGCATGGAGGAGATACTGAAGCAGCTGGCTCTAGCAAATGCCAATCAGAGAGAGTTGATGAAGCCCAGCTGAGGCTAGTGGGCTCATGGATGATTCATACCTCTAGGGAGAGTGCTGGGCGTCGTGCAGGCAGGGAGTTGATGAGACCAGCTGAAGCCTGTGTGGCTATTTGTTTGGACATTTACTAAACCAGGGACTTAGGGACTAGGACAGCACCAGGCTGATCCCAGTTGTTAGTTAGGGAAACCTGCATGTTTAGTCAGAGGTCAAGCTGACCAGGATTTATTTTGTTTATGTTTCTTTTTGCTTTGCTGTGTTTTTGTCACTGTAAATAGAGAAATAAACCGCACCTTTTGATCTTGAAAACCACAACCTCCGTCTGCTGGGCCTGTTTTTGTGTGGGGAGCCCATCCAGGGGGTCACACACACCCGCTACCGAGCTAACCCCCTCACAGTTGGTGGAGAATGCAGGCAGTTTTTTTTTAAGCCAGCATGGAGGAGATACTGAAACAGCTGGCTCTAGCAAATGCCAATCAACAGCAGACAAATGCAGGTTTGCAAAAGAGCCTTGCAGCTCAACAACAGAGCTTCGCAGCCCAGCAACAAGCCCAGCAGCAATCTGAGGCCCGCTTCATAGACCTGTTGCAGAAGCAAGAGCAGAGACTACAACAACAGATGGAAGCAGTAATGCAGCAACGTCCGCAGACCAGTGAGGAAAGCCGTCCCACTAATACCGCGTCCTTTGGGGTGAGTCGTTGTTGACAAAAATGACTGGAGAGGATGATCCAGAGGTATTTTTGACCACATTTGAAAGGACTGCTGAAAGAGAAAAGTGGCCTGAGGAGCAGTGGGCTGGGCTGGTGGCTCCTCTGTTAACTGGTGAATCGCAGAAAGCTTACTATGACCTAGAGCCTGACCAAGCAAAAGACTATGTGATGCTAAAAGCTGAAATATTGGCAAGGCTGGGTGTCACCCTGGCTGTCCGGGCTCAGGGTGTGCATAACTGGACTTTCCAGCTTGGAAAACCCCCCAGGTCTCAAATGTATGATCTCATTCACCTGAGCAGGAAGTGGCTACAGCCAGAGACTTTGTCCGCACCGGAGATTGTGGAACGTGTTGTGATGGATCGTTTCTTGAGAGCTCTTCCTACCGCCATTCAAAAGTGGGTAAGCCATGGAGACCCAGAAACGGCCGGTAAACTTGTGGATCGTGTAGAGAGATACTTGGCTGCAGAGAACCTGACGGCCTCTTCCAGAGACTCTCGGACTTTCCACCCTAAGACCAGACCATCCCCAGGGGCGGATAAGATGATTCCAAGGGGTGAGGGTGGAGAGAGTGAGAGGGTGGGAGCTCTGCCCAGGGTTTGGCGAGAACAGCCTGGGAAGTCGGGGGCTCAAGAGGCAGCCAAAAGGATTGTTTGCTACCGCTGCCGGCAAGCGGGACATATTGCAGCAAATTGCCCGGTTGTGGAGGAACCCATGCAATGTGACTTTCTGACGGACAGACGTCAGTCGCTGTGTGCGACAGTCGCATGCACTGCCATTCGGGGAACTGAGAAACATTTATGCAAAATGTGTATTAATGGTAGAAATGTTGTGGTATTACTGGATTCAGGTAGCCTTGTGACCCTGATAAAGGCTGAATTAGTTAAAACAGAGGTCTCTGGGAATAGCAAGGTAGCTGTTATTTGTGTGCATGGGGACACCCGAGAGTATCCAGTGACTACAGTGTGTTTCAAGACCCCCAAAGGTACCCTCTCTCATCCAGTGGGGTTAGTATCTCAACTACCGCATGATGCCATTGTGGGAAGGGATTTTCCGAAGTTCTGGGAACTGTGGGATGATCCTGAGCCCCCCACTGGTGCCCCTATGTACCAGGAAGGTGATAGCCAGAACTCCTCTGAGAGTGGTGAGGACTCTCCAGAATTTCCCTTGTCAGTATTGGCAGGCGAGACTCAAGAAACTGGAGAGGAGCCCACCTCCTCAGACGAAAACCTACCGTCTGTGGAGTTTTCTGATCTTGAGGTTCACAGGGAAAATTTTGCCACAGAACAGTTAAAAGACCCCGCCCTAATAAAGGCACGGGAAAACGTAGTGGAAATAGATGGCGAGTTAGTGAACCCAGATAATACCTGCACTTACCCATACTTCAGCGTAGAGAAGGACCTACTGTATCGGGTGGCAAAAAGGGCAGAAGAAACCGTTGAGCAGCTTGTGGTGCCCAAACCTTACAGGAAGTTGGTGTTGGAGTTGGCCCATGGGCACATTCTTGGAGGTCATCTGGGGACAGAGAAAACCCGAGAGAGGGTATTACAGAGATTCTATTGGCCTGGGGTGATGAAGGACATAGAAAATTATTGTTCCTCCTGCCCTGTGTGTCAGAGGTCGGCCCCGATGCCACATTTCCGTAGCCCGCTGGTCCCTCTACCCATCATTGAGGTCCCGTTTGAGAGGATCGCAATGGATTTGGTAGGTCCTATAATCAAGTGCGCTAGGGGGCACCAGTACATATTAGTTATAATGGACTATGCCACCCGTTATCCAGAAGCGATCCCTCTCCGAAATACCTCGGCCAAAACCATAGCCAAAGAGCTATCTCTTGTTTTTAGCCGGGTGGGTATTTGTAAAGAACTGCTTACGGACCAAGGTACACCCTTTATGTCCCGGGTTATGAAAGAGCTGTGTAAATTGTTCAAAGTGACGCAATTGCGTACGTCTGTGTATCACCCCCAAACCGATGGGCTGGTTGAAAGATTCAACAAAACCCTAAAACAAATGTTGAAGAAAGTGGTGGATAGAGATGGAAAGGATTGGGACTGTCTACTTCCTTATTTGATGTTTGCTATTAGGGAGGTGCCCCAATCCTCTACGGGATTCTCCCCCTTTGAGTTACTGTATGGGAGACACCCAAGAGGGCTGTTGGATATTGCCAAGGAAACTTGGGAAAGTGAGAGTTCTCCCCACAGGAGTGTGATTGAGCATGTCGCCCTGATGCAAGATCGAATTGCACAGGTAATGCCCATCGTGAAGGAACATTTGGCCCAAGCGCAGTTGGCACAGCAGAGAGTGTACAACCGTAGAGCCAAGACCCGTACCTTTTCCCCGGGGGATAGGATATTGGTACTTGTCCCTACGGTTGAAAGTAAATTCCTTGCCAAATGGCAAGGCCCCTACGAGATAATGGAAAAAGTGAGCGAAGTGAATTACAAGGTCAGACAACCAGGAAGGCGAAAGCCCGAACAGATCTATCACGTTAATCTGTTGAAAGCCTGGAGGGATAGAGAGTCCCTAGTCGCAGAAACTTGGTCACCAGCTCAAACTGGTTGCGTGATTCCGGAGGTTGGAATAGCAGCCACCTTGTCACAACCCCAACAACAGGAGGTTAAGGAGTTTGTGCTTCGCAACAAGGAGGTGTTCTCTGAGCTGCCGGGACAAACATCTGGGGTAGAGCATGATATTATTACCCCGCCCGGTGAAAGGGTGAAGTTAAAACCCTATCGGATCCCAGAGGCCCGACGGGAGGCAATACGGGAGGAAGTACAGAAAATGCTGAACTTAGGGGTGATAGAGGAGTCCCAAAGTGATTGGTCTAGTCCCATTGTGTTGGTGCCTAAACCGGATGGGAGCTGGCGATTTTGTAACGATTTTCGTCAGTTGAACAAAGTTACAAAATTTGACACCTACCCCATGCCACGTATAGATGAGTTGATCGACCGGCTGGGAACAGCCCGATACATGACGACTCTTGACCTCACAAAAGGGTATTGGCAAATTCCCCTGGCCAAGTCGGCCAAAGAGAAAACCGCATTTGTAACCCCAGACGGGGCGTTCCAATATAAGAGAATGCCGTTCGGGTTACAGAATGCGCCGGCCACATTCCAGCGGAAAATGGACCAGATACTGAGGCCCCATCGGAAGTATGCTGCGGCTTACCTGGATGACGTAATTGTCCATAGCACAGATTGGGCCTCACATCTGCCAAAAGTGCAAGCAGTCCTAGACTCTATCCGGGAAGCGGGGTTTACGGCTAACCCCAAGAAGTGTACCATTGGGCAGGAGGAGGCCAAATATCTTGGGTACACCATTGGCAGGGGAGTAATAAAACCCCAACTCAACAAAGTCGAGGCCATCCAGAGTTGGCCACGTCCCAACAGCAAGAAGCAGGTACGAGCCTTTCTGGGAATCGCGGGTTATTATCGGCGCTTCATTCCCCACTTTGCTTCTAAGGCTGTGCCCCTAACCAACCTGACGAAAGGGAAAGGGTCGGTCATGATTAAATGGACCCCCGAGGCTGAGGCAGCATTCCAATTCTTGAAACAAGCCTTATGTAGCCAGCCAGTGTTGTACTCACCCGACTTCTCTAAAGACTTTGTCGTACAAAGTGATGCGTCAGATGTGGGGTTAGGAGCAGTATTGTCCCAGGTCTGGAACGGGGAAGAGCACCCAGTCATTTACCTCAGCAGGAAGTTGAAGTCCCATGAGGTAAATTACGCCACGGTTGAAAAGGAGTGTTTAGCGGTGAAGTGGGCTCTAGATTCCCTTCGGTACTATCTGCTAGGTAGGCACTTTGACATGGTTACGGATCACGCTCCGTTAAAGTGGATGGCTCAAAACAAGGAGACAAATAGAAGACTAAATAGGTGGTTCCTGGCCCTACAGGAATTCAACTTCACAGTAAAGCATCGCCCTGGCGTTCAAATGGGGAATGTGGATGCTTTGTCTCGAGTACATGAATGCCTGATTGCTGGTGTTCCAACCCCAAGGTTAAAACAAGAGGGGGGGGTATGTGACAGCAGGAAGGTAAAGTCACCTGGTTGCATCCAGGGGGGTAGGTATATTTCTCCCAGATTCAGGCTTTATGCCGACTTATACAACTAGGGAGAGAGTTGATGAAGCCCAGCTGAGGCTAGTGGGCTCATGGATGATTCATACCTCTAGGGAGAGTGCTGGGCGTCGTGCAGGCAGGGAGTTGGTGAGACCAGCTGAAGCTTGTCAGCTCGTTTAAGGCCTCTATAAAAACTCCCAGCTTCATTAGGTGTTTGCTCATGCCTGGAACCAGACCTGTGTGGACTGTCTAGGGAGAGTGAACCTCTGTGCGGTGAGACAAAGCCTGTGTGGCTATTTGTTTGGACATTTACTAAACCAGGGACTTAGGGACTAGGACAGCACCAGGCTGATCCCAGTTGTTAGTTAGGGAAACCTGCATGTTTAGTCAGAGGTCAAGCTGACCAGGATTTATTTTGTTTATGTTTCTTTTTGCTTTGCTGTGTTTTTGTCACTGTAAATAGAGAAATAAACCGCACCTTTTGATCTTGAAAACCACAACCTCCGTCTGCTGGGCCTGTTTTTGTGTGGGGAGCCCATCCAGGGGGTCACACACACCCGCTACCGAGCTAACCCCCTCACACTGGATAAAGGAAGGCCCGTAGATGTGGTGTATCTAGATAAAGGAAGGCCCGTAGACGTGGTGTATCTAGATAAAGGAAAGCCTGTAGACGTTGTGTATCTAGATAAAGGAAGGCCCGTAGACGTGGTGTATCTAGATAAAGGAAGGCCTGTAGACGTGGTGTATCTGGATAAAGGAAGGCCTGTAGACGTGGTGTATCTGGATAAAGGAAGGCCTGTAGACGTGGTGTATCTGGATAAAGGAAGGCCCGTAGACGTGGTGTATCTAGATAAAGGAAGGTCTGTAGACGTGGTGTATCTGGATAAAGGAAGGCCCGTAGACGTGGTGTATCTAGATAAAGGAAGGCCCGTAGACGTAGTGTATCTAGATAAAGGAAGGCCCGTAGACGTGGTGTATCTAGATAAAGGAAGGCCTGTAGACGTGGTGTATCTGGATAAAGGAAGGCCTGTAGACGTGGTGTATCTGGATAAAGGAAGGCCCGTAGACGTGGTGTATCTAGAAAAAGGAAGGCCTGTAGACGTGGTGTATCTGGATAAAGGAAGGCCCGTAGACGTGGTGTATCTAGATAAAGGAAGGTCTGTAGATGTGGTGTATCTGGATAAAGGAAGGCCCGTAGACATGGTGTATCTAGATAAAGGAAGGCCCGTAGACGTAGTGTATCTAGATAAAGGAAGGCCCCGTAGACGTGGTGTATCTAGATAAAGGAAGGCCTGTAGATGTTGTGTATCTTGATATAGGAAGGCCTGTAGACGTGGTGTATCTGGATAAAGGAAGGCCCGTAGACGCGGTGTATCTAGATAAAGGAAGGCCCGTAGACGTGGTGTATCTAGATAAAGGAAGGCCCGTAGACGTGGTGTATCTAGATAAAGGAAGGCCCGTAGACGTGGTGTATCTAGATAAAGGAAGGCCCGTAGACGTGGTGTATCTAGATAAAGGAAGGCCCGTAGACGTGGTGTATCTAGATAAAGGAAGGCCTGTAGACGTGGTGTATCTAGATAAAGGAAGGCCCGTAGACGTGGTGTATCTAGATAAAGGAAGGTCCGTAGACGTGGTGTATCTAGATAAAGGAAGGCCCATAGACGTGGTGTATCTAGATAAAGGAAGGCCCATAGACGTGGTGTATCTAGATAAAGGAAGGTCCGTAGATGTGGTGTATCTAGATAAAGGAAGGCCCGTAGACGTGGTGTATCTAGATAAAGGAAGGCCTGTAGATGTGGTGTATCTAGATAAAGGAAGGCCTGTAGATGTGGTGTATCTAGATAAAGGAAGGCCTGTAGATGTGGTGTATCTAGATAAAGGAAGTCCTGTAGACGTGGTGTATCTGGATAAAGGAAGGCCCGTAGACGTGGTGTATCTAGATAAAGGAAGGCCTGTAGACGTGGTGTATCTGGATAAAGGAAGGCCCGTAGACGTGGTGTATCTAGATAAAGGAAGGCCCGTAGACGTGGTGTATCTGGATAAAGGAAGGCTCGTAGACGTGGTGTATCTAGATAAAGGAAGGCCCGTAGACGTGGTGTATCTGGATAAAGGAAGGCTCGTAGACGTGGTGTATCTAGATAAAGGAAGGTCCGTAGACGTGGTGTATCTAGATAAAGGAAGGCCCGTAGACGTGGTGTATCTAGATAAAGGAAGGCCTGTAGACGTGGTGTATCTAGATAAAGGAAGGCCCATAGACGTGGTGTATCTAGATAAAGGAAGGTCCGTAGACGTGGTGTATCTAGATAAAGGAAGGCCCGTAGACGTGGTGTATCTAGATAAAGGAAGGCCTGTAGACGTGGTGTATCTAGATAAAGGAAGGCCTGTAGATGTGGTGTATCTAGATAAAGGAAGTCCTGTAGACGTGGTGTATCTGGATAAAGGAAGGCCCGTAGACGTGGTGTATCTAGATAAAGGAAGGCCTGTAGACGTGGTGTATCTGGATAAAGGAAGGCCCGTAGACGTGGTGTATCTAGATAAAGGAAGGCCCGTAGATGTGGTGTATCTGGATAAAGGAAGGCTCGTAGACGTGGTGTATCTAGATAAAGGAAGGCCCGTAGACGTGGTGTATCTGGATAAAGGAAGGCTCGTAGACGTGGTGTATCTGGATAAAGGAAGGCCCGTAGACGTGGTGTATCTAGATAAAGGAAGGCCCATAGACGTGGTGTATCTAGATAAAGGAAGGCCCGTAGACGTGGTGTATCTAGATAAAGGAAGGCCCGTAGACGTGGTGTATCTAGATAAAGGAAGGACCGTAGACGTGGTGTATCTGGATAAAGGAAGGCCCGTAGACGTGGTGTATCTAGATAAAGGAAGGCCCGTAGACGTGGTGTATCTAGATAAAGGAAGGCCCGTAGACGTGGTGTATCTAGATAAAGGAAGGCCCATAGACGTGGTGTATCTAGATAAAGGAAGGTCCGTAGACGTGGCGTATCTAGATAAAGGAAGGCCCATAGACGTGGTGTATCTAGATAAAGGAAGGCCTGTAGATGTGGTGTATCTAGATAAAGGAAGGCCTGTAGATGTGGTGTATCTAGATAAAGGAAGTCCTGTAGACGTGGTGTATCTGGATAAAGGAAGGCCCGTAGACGTGGTGTATCTAGATAAAGGAAGGCCTGTAGACGTGGTGTATCTGGATAAAGGAAGGCCCGTAGACGTGGTGTATCTAGATAAAGGAAGGCCCGTAGATGTGGTGTATCTGGATAAAGGAAGGCTCGTAGACGTGGTGTATCTAGATAAAGGAAGGCCCGTAGACGTGGTGTATCTGGATAAAGGAAGGCTCGTAGACGTGGTGTATCTGGATAAAGGAAGGCCCGTAGACGTGGTGTATCTAGATAAAGGAAGGCCCGTAGACGTGGTGTATCTAGATAAAGGAAGGCCCGTAGACGTGGTGTATCTAGATAAAGGAAGGCCCGTAGACGTGGTGTATCTAGATAAAGGAAGGACCGTAGACGTGGTGTATCTGGATAAAGGAAGGCCCGTAGACGTGGTGTATCTAGATAAAGGAAGGCCCGTAGACGTGGTGTATCTAGATAAAGGAAGGCCTGTAGACGTGGTGTATCTAGATAAAGGAAGGCCCATAGACGTGGTGTATCTAGATAAAGGAAGGTCCGTAGACGTGGTGTATCTAGATAAAGGAAGGCCCGTAGACGTGGTGTATCTAGATAAAGGAAGGCCTGTAGATGTGGTGTATCTAGATAAAGGAAGGCCTGTAGATGTGGTGTATCTAGATAAAGGAAGTCCTGTAGACGTGGTGTATCTGGATAAAGGAAGGCCCGTAGACGTGGTGTATCTAGATAAAGGAAGGCCTGTAGACGTGGTGTATCTGGATAAAGGAAGGCCCGTAGACGTGGTGTATCTAGATAAAGGAAGGCCCGTAGATGTGGTGTATCTGGATAAAGGAAGGCTCGTAGACGTGGTGTATCTAGATAAAGGAAGGCCCGTAGACGTGGTGTATCTGGATAAAGGAAGGCTCGTAGACGTGGTGTATCTGGATAAAGGAAGGCCCGTAGACGTGGTGTATCTAGATAAAGGAAGGCCCGTAGACGTGGTGTATCTAGATAAAGGAAGGCCCGTAGACGTGGTGTATCTAGATAAAGGAAGGCCCGTAGACGTGGTGTATCTAGATAAAGGAAGGACCGTAGACGTGGTGTATCTGGATAAAGGAAGGCCCGTAGACGTGGTGTATCTAGATAAAGGAAGGCCCGTAGACGTGGTGTATCTAGATAAAGGAAGGCCCGTAGACGTGGTGTATCTGGATAAAGGAAGGCCCGTAGACGTGGTGTATCTAGATAAAGGAAGGCCCGTAGACGTGGTGTATCTAGATAAAGGAAGGCCCGTAGATGTGGTGTATCTGGATAAAGGAAGGTCCGTAGACGTGGTGTATCTGGATAAAGGAAGGTCCATAGATGTGGTGTATCTGGATAAAGGAAGGCCCGTAGACGTGGTGTATCTGGATAAAGGAAGGCCTGTAGACGTGGTGTATCTGGATAAAGGAAGGCCCGTAGACGTGGTGTATCTAGATAAAGGAAGGCCAGTAGATGTGGTGTATCTGGATTTTGCAAAAGCATTTGACACAGTTCCCCATAAACATTTACTGTACAAAGTAAGGTCCGTTGGCATGGATCATAGGGTGAGTACATGGATTGAAAACTGGCTACAAGGGCGAGTTCAGAGGGTGGTGATAAATGGGGAGTACTCGGAATGGTCCGGGGTGGGTAGTGGCAGGGCTGTCTTAATGCATGGGCACTGCCCAGGGGCCCCAGGTGCATGGGGGGCCTCATGATAATCTTGCATTACATCATACTTGCGAAATGTCCCAGATTTGCTGGGATAGTCACGCTTCTTACTAAGCTGTCCCAGGATGGCATTGTCCCGGGCAGTGTCCCGGAACCTGCACTGTGCCCTCCTGACCTGTACTGTGTCTTTCTGCCTGCCCCCCAAACTGTGCCCTTTGTGTTGATTAGCCTTTGGATTATGGCGTGTTTTCTTATTGTTTAAAATAGATTTTATTGAACATACTAATAAATATATGTTTAATTCTATCAACTATTTATACTTTAATTCTTGTGAGTGGGTGCGTAAATTGGGGCAGGCTGGTAGGAGACACCATTGTATTACTTTGCCCAGGGGCCCATGATGCTATTAAGATGGCCCTGGGTAGTGGGGTCCCCCAGGGTTCTGTCCTGGGACCAATCCTGTTTAATTTGTTCATAAACGAGGACGGGGTAAACAGTTCAATCTCTGTATTTGCGGACGATACTAAGCTAAGCAGGGCAATAACTTCTCCGCAGCATGTGGAAACCTTGCAAGAAGATCTGAACAAATTTATGGGGTGGGGGGGGGGGGGTGGGCAACTACATGGCAAATGAGGTTTAATACAGAAAAATGTAAAATAATGCATTTGGGTGGTAAAAACATGAATGCAATCTATACACTGGGGGGAGAACCTCTGGGGGAATCTAGGATGGAAAAGGACTTGGGGGTCCTAGTAGATGATAGGCTCAGCAATGGGGAGGGGAGGAGCTTGGTTATGGGGGGGGGAGGAGCTCGGGTATGGGGGAGGGAGGAGCTCGGGTATGGGGGGAGAACCTCTTGGGGAATCTAGGATGGAAAAGGACCTGGGTTCCTAGTAGATGATAAGCTCAGCAATGCCAAGCTGCTGACAACAAAACAAACAGAATATTGGCATGCGTTCAAAAGGAGATCAACTCCAGAGATAAAACAATAATTCTGCCGCTCTACAAAACTCTGGTCCGGCGGTACCTGGAGTATGCCGTCCAGTTCTCAGGAAGGATGCACTGGAAATGGAGTACAAAGAAGGGAAACAAAGCTGATAAAGGGTCTGGAGGATATTAGTTATGAGGAAAGGTTGGGGGCTCTGAACTTATTCTCTCTGGAGAAGAGACGCTTGAGAGGGGAGATGATTTCAATGTACAAATACCGTACTGGTGACCCCACAATGGGGAGAAAACTTTTCCGCAAAAGGGAAATTGAAAAGACACGCGACCATTCACTAAAATTGGAAGAGAAGCGATTTAACCTTAAACTGCATAGAGGGGTTTCTTACTGTTAGGCCTCGTACACACGGCCGAGATTCTCGTTGAAAAAAACATGTCGTTTTTTTTGACGAGATTCTTGGACAAGAAACTTGTCCCGGCCGAGTGTACACACGCTCGTTTCAAAGAACCCGCGGTTCTTTGAAAGGAGTGTACGCGGTGACGTCATCGACTACGTCGAGCATGCGCTCGTCACATTCGATGCCGTCGCCGCCATCTTGGTATACCCTACGTATGCCTAGGAAGCTACCGCGCATGCGTCGAATTCATTTCGAACATGCGCGGGCTTCGGGGAGGACAGGTAAGTGTACACACACTCACTTTTCTCGTCGAGAAACATGCCGAGGAGAATCTCGACGAGAAAATAGAGAGCAGGTTCTCTATTTTCTCGTTGAGGTTTCTTGTCGGTTTTCTCGACGAGAAACCCGATAGCCGCGTACACACGACCGATTTACTCGGCAAGACCTCTCTGCCAGCAAGTTTCTTGCTGGTTCTTGCCGAGAAAATCGGTCGTGTGTACGAGGCCTAAGAGCGGTAAGGATGTGGAATTCTCTTCCACAAGCAGTGGTTTCAGCGGGGGAACATCGATAATTTCAAAAACTATTAGAAAGGCACCTGAATGACCTTAAAGTGGAACTTCAGTCATTTTTATGAATTTTTCCATCTATTAAATCTTCTGCTCTTGTTGTTGTTTTAACTTTAGATAGTAAAACATTTTTTTTCTGCCAGTAAATCCCTTAAACAGCCCACGTCCTGTTTCTTGTCTGGTCATTAGCCTAGGACAGTGATGGAGAACCTTGGCACCCCAGATTTTTTGGAACTATATTGCCCATGATGCTCATGCACTCTGCAGTGTAGTTGAGCATCATGGGAAATGTAGTTCCAAAACATCTGGGGTGCCAAGGTTCGCCATCACTGGCCTAGGACATCATGCACAGCTCTCTCTCTCTCTCTCTCTCACTCTCCTGAGAGTTTGCCAGGAAGGGAGGGGGTGAGTCATAAGAGGGCCAATGAGAGCTGCAGAGCTGGAGGTGTGCCTCTGTGTGTCTGTATAAATCCAGAAAGTGAACAGTCAGCAGCTTCAGCTGCCCACAGTTAAAATGGCTGCAGCCAGACTGGGTGGAGGGAGATTTCTGCAGCATATTTGGCAAGTACAGAATCACAGTATATATAAAATAATATGCAAAGCAGTTGGAGGGAAGCTTCAGAATGGCAAAGATGTTTTCATTACAAATTATGTGAGCAGACTGCAGTTCCTCTTTAACATACAGGGATATACAATGTAATACTGACATACAATCACACACAGAGGTTGGACTTGATGGACTTGTCTCTTTTTTCAACCTCACCTACTATGTAACTATGTAGAAAACGCAGATATAGGCGTGACACACGCTTTTATTGTCCCTCCTGTCCTGACCAACCTGGTCTCTTCATTGGTGACTGTTTCCGTCGCTACCACACACTAGTGGAGTATTAGAATAGGGTACAGCATGGCACAGTCCTAGGGCGCACTATCACACAGGGTCTCAAAAGATTTTAGATGGCCATCACATTTTCAGAGACCCTAAGCTGGTTGTTGTTTTTTAAAACAACAAATAAAAATAAAAAAGCCAAAAATAATTGTCGCTTTAGTGTTCTTACTGTTTTACTGTATTTTATGCTATACAGTGGAACCTCGGATTACGAGCATAATCTGTTCCAGGAGAATGCTTGTAATCCAAAGCACTCGCATATCAAAGCGAGTTCCCCCATAGAAGTCAATGGAAACGAAGATAATTCGTTCCGCATTGACTTCTATGGGATGCAATACCGCATGTGGCCAGAGGTGCGGGGGCGCCGGAGAGCCTCAGAAATACTCGGGGACAGCTCGGCTGATCTCGGAAACCCTCGGAAAGGTTCGGGAACAAAGTATTTCTGAGTGATTACGAGTATTTCCGAACGGCTCGGAATTGCTCCGAACTGTTCTGAGTGTCACCGGCGCCCCCCGCACCTCTGGCCAAATGCGGTACTGCACACCCCATTAGCTTGAATTCTGCTCGTTTTGCGAGACAACACTCGCAAACCAAGTCAGAATTAAAAGTTGCTCGTTATTCAAAGCGCTCGTTAACCGCGTTACTCGTAAACCAAGGTTCCACTGTACTGTAATGTTTTTAGTTACTGTGTTTTATCGTGTTTGCTTTGCAGGTATGTCATTCTACTGTTATACTGAACTGCCACTGTGCTTTATTGTTAACCATTGTTTGCTTTGCAGGTACGCCATTCAGCTGCAGAACTGATTTGTTTGACAGCAACAGGGTTTGCTTTCACGATACGTAAATCAGACTCCATCGCTGTAGGATGTGATTTCACCACCAGTTAAAAAAAAAAAAAGAGCATATATTCTGAAGCATGAGGGCAGATGTGGACATTAGGGGCGATTTGCCCCTATGCTTCGGCATATATTTTTTACTCTTTTTTTGGCACAGATTGCAATAAAAAAGAGTTGCTTTATTGAGTTAATGTTTTATTGATACTGTGATTTATTGTTAACCATTGTTGGCTTTGCAGGTATGCCATTCAGCTGCAGAACTGATTTGTTTATCTTGACAGCAACAGGGTTTGCTTTCACGATACGTAAATCAGCGTCTCCAGCGACTCCAATCATCTCTATGGCCTAAGCAACAGGAAGCTATGAGCAGTTCATGACTTCGGTTTTGCCCGATATAAACAGTGTGATAGTGAAATTGGGAAAGCATCTTATCACACGATCTTTGTGTGGTCAGATGCTTTAAGGGCAGAGGAGAGATCTAGGGTCTAATAGACAAAAAAATTTTTTCAAAAAAGAGTACCTGTCACTATCTATTGCTATCATAGGGGATACTTACATTCCCTGTGATAACAATAAAAATGATTAAAAAAATTAAAGGGACAGTGTAAAAATCGAATTAAAAAACAAAATAAATAATTTAAAAAAAACATTTTTTTAAAGCACCCCTGCGCTTGTGCGCAAACGTGAACGCAAGCGCCGGTTTTGTGCCATATGTAAACAGCAATTGCACCATGCATGTGAGGTATCACCACGAACGTCAGATCAAGGGAAGTAATTCTAGCAGTAGACCTCCTCTGTAAATCTAAAATGTATGTAGTATGTGGCCGCCGCACGGGCGTGCACAATTTTAAAGCATGTGGTGTTTGGTATCTATGTACTCGGCATACGATCATTTTTTATATTTTACCAAACATTTGGGCAATACAGTGTGTTTTTGTGCATTAGAATTCAAAAAAGTGTTTTTTCCCCCCAAAAAAATCGCCTTCACACTCACATGAACTTTAATTGCATCCCAGTCTTAGTCCGTAGGGTTCAATATTGAGTTGGTCCCGCCCTTTGTAGCTATAACAGCTTCAACTATTCAGGGAAGGCTGTCCACAAGGTTTCGGAGTGTGTCTATGGGAATGTTTGACCATTCTTCCAGAAGAGCATTTGTGAGGTCAGTCGCTGATGTTGGATGAGAAGACCTGGCTTGCACAAGTCCCTGCACCTTTTTCTGTGCAAATCCAATGCAAGTTCAGCCATATAACTGTATAGCTGAACTCCCATTGCTCAGACATCGCATGCGATCGGCACCTGCGGTGCGGGTATGAATCACATGCGTTGTCAGAGATTGCACTAATGTGAACCCAGGCTAAAGAAGAAGTCCAGCCTGAGCTTTTTAGGTTGGGTTTCTCTTACGGGTCACAGGAGTGCAAATCGTTTTCAGCAGAGAGCGGTCTGAAGTCCACACTCTGCAGACGTCACACAGATCAGTCCAGGCACCGCGTCAGCCCTACAATAAAGTTTGGATCCACCAGCTGCCTGGACTGATGGCCATCTTAGCCTCTCAGCGAGCCGCTGAGAGCCTGAGATGGCCGCTGCCCGCCCCCTCTGCAGCTCAGTGCTCCAATGAGCGTGGAGGAACAGAGAGGAGAGCTGCTGACTGACAGGCAGCAGCTCTCTGCTCAGGGAGCCAAGAGAAGCGGGCCATCGGCGGTGTTCAATTGCTCGGTTCTCAGTGCAGAGGCGGCAGATGCTGCATCCACCTAGGGAAGTATGATGGGGGGAAAAAAATAAAAACCCATACTTCTCTTTTAATGTATTGACATATAGAGAGCTTGAGATCAGCAGCAAGCTGCTTGTAAAAGTGAACAATCTTTATTGATCTTTACAAACAAGCAAAATAAGAACATATCTTTAGTAAAAGGAAAAACAAACAGTCCATCACTCTGGTATAATGAAAACAACAGAATGGCTCACCACCAATACAACAGTCCCACACTAGGGTTTGGGGTTTCCATCTACTTCAGGGTACAACAAAGGCTGCAGGAGCTCAGCAAAACAATGAGGTTGATTTAGTAAAGGCAAATAAACTGTGCAGTTTCCAAGTGCAAGGGAATTCATTCCAGAGCTTGATAAATGAAGTGAATAAAAAAATATCCAATCACATGCAAGGAAAATAAGAACGGCATTTTTCCTTGCAAGTGATTCGAAGATAGAGGTCAGCAGAGTTTCCCCTCATTTACTCAGCTCTGGAGCAAATTCACTTGCAGAGTGCTCAGTCTGCCTTTAGTAAATCCACCCCAATGCCTCAATTGAAAGACAGTCCACACTTTCTCATAGCTGTGAATCTTTCCACTCTCCCTCACAGACCCCTGATGGATGTTTCCTGTTTCTTTCTATACATTCAAGCAGACGGGTTAACCCTTTTGGAACCAAAGTCCCTGTAATCATAGTTTGGAGGATCTTTCGCACCCAAAGTCTCTCTGAGACTCCTAGTTCCAGGTCCCAACTGATGACTTACCAATCTTGAGAGAACTGTATATCAGTCTGCTCTAGGGTTACCACCTCATCCCTTTAAACCCAACACATGAATTAAACAGGTTCTCTGGCTGATTAAGGTGGTAATTAAACTCACTTGGTGCCTTATCAGCATTAGATTAGCCACAGAACCTGTGTAATTCATATGTGTTCGGGTTTAAAGGGATGGGGTGGCAAACCTAGTCCGCTCTTTTTGAAGCGTACTACCCGGAACCCCTCATCCGGCCAGGGTGAGAACCCCTGAGTACTCAACAGTGTCTTCAAACCATTCCTCTTAAAGGGACCAAAACCCAAACAATGGGGACATATACCCATCCCCGACATCCTGTACGGCCGTGGTTCTAAATCTCAGTCCTCAAGTACCCCCAACGGGCCATGTTTTCAGGTTTTCCTTTACTTTGCACAGCTGCTTTAAATCATCATCAATGACATGGTATTGATTAGAGCTATTTTATCTAAGGGAAGTTCCTAGAGCTGCACAATTAATCATTAAAAAATCGTGATCTCGATTCAACCCCCCTGACGATCTCTATTGCAGAGTTTGCCGATTCTTTCATATAGCAATTGGAGAGACTTATCTGCTCACTCAGCTGTCAAAAGAAAAAATCCGGGCAGTCTGCCAAGTTTTTACCTTGAAACATTGTAACTAACGCCTCCTTCTTAGATCAAAGGGATAAACTTCTGTGTGTAAAGAAAAAATCGGGCAGTCTGCTAAGTTTGTAACAACATGAAACATTGTAACTAACGCTTCCTTCTTAGATCAAAGGGATAAACGTCTGTGTGCAAATGCAGGAAGTTTAACCACTTAAAGTCTAAATCTTTTTCTGACACTTGTTTCTTAAGTTCAAATCAATATTTTTTTGCTAGAAAATTACTTGGAACCCCCAAACATTATATATATATATTAGCAGAGACCCTAGGAAATAAAATGGCAATTGCTGCAATATTTTATGTCACACTGTATTTGCCCAGCGGTCTTTCAAACACAATTTTTTTGGGAAAAAATACACTTCAATGAATAATAAAAAAAAAAAAACAGTAAAGTTAGCCCAATTTTTTTGTTTTAATGTGAAAGATGATGTTACGCCGCGAGAATCGTGATCTATCTTCTACGCAAGAAAAACCTGTGATTCTCATTTTAGCCAGAATCGCGCAGCTCTAGAAGTTTCCAAAACATGGCCGTTGGGGGTACTTGAGGACTGAGGTTAAGATTCAATGCTGTACAGAGCATATATATATATATATATACTTCTAAATATTCAATATACTTATCAATTTAAATAAACTTTGCTGTGCATTATTCCTTCATTGATTACATAAAAGTAAAAGAAATGTGTTTAATACTTCTGGAAATCCATTCAAGTAGCAGGACTGGATGAAATGTTTGGGGACCTTCCATTGAAATGCGTTGACCCAATGATGACATCATCGAACGCTCTAACAAGCAGTTTTTCAGAATTTCTTACTAACATGCTAATGAAAATCTAACCATGATGGCCAGTGTGAGATAGATTCTTAGTTATGCCATGTTTATGGTTTAGGAGTTAAAAAAAAGTTAAAGTTCAAAGTTTGAGTTAAACCCCAATAAAGGGCTTAGCTAAAACTTTCCTCATTCATAGTCCTCATTCAGGACTGCGCAGATTTCCGCCTGACCATCTCCAGCTTGTACCCCTCTTTACTCCACATCTGTCCCCCTGTTGGGTGTCATGTGTAGATCGCTGTGCTGCTTTTCCATCTACTGTGTTTACATCACTCTTATGCCGCGTACACACGATCGTGATTCACGGCGGTGAAAACACCGCCGTGAATCACGACAGGAAAAACGAGGGAACGGCTTGTTCCCCCACACACGGCCGTTTTTCCCGTCATTTTTTCTCTTGGCGAGAAAAACGACCGCGTGTAGGCTCCGCGGCAGTGTTTCCCTCTGGGAAAACTGCCGCGGAAAAAAATGACAGGAATCACGACGAGAGCGGGGGTGGGAGCAGGGCGCTTTTAACCCCAAAGAAGGGGTTAACAAGGGGTTAAAAGTGCCCAAAAAGCGCCGTTGCTGAAGCTCTTTGTAGGCACTTCGGCAGTGCTGCCCCAAAGATGCTGCTTGCAGGACTTTTTTTCGGTCCTGCAAGCACCCCGCCCCAGTGTGAAAGCAGGGGAGGCAGTTTACAGGCGCTTTACCGGCGCTATTTTTAGCGCTAAAACGCCTGTAAAGCACCTTCAGTGTGAAAGGAGTCTTAAAGAGTCTTCCTCTCACCAGACAGGAAATGAGAGAAAATCTCCAACAGAGACATTGATAGAAATACAAATTTGACCAATGGGGGTTCTTGCCAGGGAAGAGGAAACATATCGTTTGTTCCTACTAAGTAGGAAAAACTATATGTCTCCTCTCCTAGTCACTCCCATCCCCCCACAGTTAGAACACACATTTAACCCCTTGATCGCCCCCTAGTGTTTACCCCTTCCCTGCCAGTGACATTTACACATTTTACGCATTTTTATAGCACTGATCGCTGTATCGCTGTCAATGGTCCGAAAAATGTGTCAAAAGTGTCCGATCTGTCCGCTGCAATGTCGCAGTACTGCTAAAAATCGCAGATCACCGCCATTACTAGTAAAAAAATAAAAATGCCATAAATCTTTCCCATAGTTTGTAGACACTATAACTTTTGCGCAAACCAAACAATATACGCTTATTACGATTTTTTTTACCAAAAATATGTAGAGGAATATATTATGGCCTAAACTAATGAAGAATTAAAAAAAAAAAATTCGGGGATATTAATTATAGCAAAAAGTAAAAAATATTGTTTGTTTTTTGTTCCGAAATTGTGGCTTATTTTCTTTTGTTTATAGCGCAAAAAAAAAACGCAGAGATGATCAAATACCACCAGAAGAAAGTTATATTTGTGGGAAAAAAAGGACGTAAATTTTGTTTGGGTACCGCGTCGCACGACCGCGCAATTGTCAGTTAAAGCGACGCAGGGCCAAATTGTAAAAAGTGCTCTGGTCAGGAAGGGGGTAAAAGGTCGGTCCCTGCACATTGTGCAGAGACAGACCTGTCATCTGCCTGCTCAGCGGGGATCGACGGAGCGATCCCTGCTGAGCAAAACGGAGCCCGTACACGGACACGTCCGCGTGAAAGGGCCCTAAGAGTTCTTTTCGGCCCCATTCACACCTTTTGTGTAGCGGGAACTCGCGTTTCTGTGGGCGATTTTCGCGCAATTCAGCCAGTGTCATTCACTTCAATGGGCTGCCCAATGCACGTCTGTCACCCAAAAGAAGCTCCTGCATCTTTTTGAGCGACAAGCTTCACGCAATTTTTTTAAAGTCTTTTCCACTAACAATGCCTACATTTTATAGCCACCAACTTCTGGCAATACCATTTTAGCTACAACACGAGGGTGCGTATCCCACATCACCTAATCCAACTGGTTCTAAACCCCAACTTTAATTAGTTCACAAATAAAATATTGAAAAAAAAGTGTGTGAAAGAATGTATCTTGTTTTTACTTAAAGGGGGGTCACCTCAGAAAATGAAAGATGAGAAATTACCACGGTGGTCCTAATCTTACCGGAGGTCTTTAGAACTGCTAATATCTTCCCTGCTCCTAGTCTGAACAGGATCTCTCTGGCTGTATGGTAGACAGTGGTGGAACTTTCAGGGTCGCAGCCGCCGCACTTGCGACTGGGCCCTGCAGTTCTGCCACTGTGGGGGGGCCCCCAAGACCCGGCATCTCCCCCTGCACCTCTGGCTTTCAGTTTGGGATGCAGTGGGGGGAGTGGGAGGTGGTGATCGGCAGCTCTATGGTGCCCGTGTTATCTCCCTGGGGCTTGTAGTTCTCCTCCCGAGTGTATACAGTGGAGAGGGGAGGGGCCTTTGACCCGGACAGCTATCAGTTTCACTCTTCAGTGTACAAGTGAGTCGCTCTGCTTGTACACTGTTGCTGATACATGCCCAGGTCAGAGGCCCCTCACCTCTCCACTGTATACACTCGAAAGGAGAATTACAAGCCCCGGGGAGATCGCATGGTCCACAGGCACCATAGAGCTGCTGATCGCCGCCTCCCACCTCCCCCTGTGCTGGAGGTTGGAGGTGCACAGACAGCGGAGACCAGCCAGGTACAGGGGAAACTCTGGAAGGGGGGGCGGCTGTCTGGGGACCCTAATGTAAAGGGGGGTCCTCTGGGGACCCTGATGTATGGGGGGTTCTCTGGGGACCCTGATGTAAGGGGGAGGTTTTTCTGGGGACCCTGATGTAAGGGGATTCTCTGGAGACCCTGATGTAATGGGGGGCTCTCTGGGGACCCTGATGTAAGGGGGGCCCTCGGGGGACCCTGATGTAAAGAGGGACTCTCTGGGGACCCTGATGTAAGGGGAGGCTCTCTGGGGACCCTGATGTAAGGGGGGGCTCTCTGGGGACCCTGATGTAAGGGGGGGCTCTCTGGGGACCCTGATGTAAGGGGGGGCTCTCTGGGGACCCTGATGTAAGGGGGGCTCTCTGGGGACCCTGATGTAAGGGGGGGCTCTCTGGGGACCCTGATGTAAGGGGGGCTCTCTGGGGTCCCTGATGTAAGGGGGGCTCTCTGGGGACCCTAATGTAAGGGGAGGCTCTCTGGGGACCCTGATGTAAGGGGGATTCTCTGGAGACCCTGATGTAAGGGGGGGCTCTCTGGGGGCCCTGATGTAAGGGGGGCTCTCTGGGGGCCCTGATGTAAGGGGGGGCCCTCAGGGGACCCTGATGTAAAGAGGGCCTCTCTGGGGACCCTGATGTAAGGGGAGGCTCTCTGGGGACCCTGATGTAAGGGGAGGCTCTCTGGGGACCCTGATGTAAGGGGAGGCTCTCTGGGGACCCTGATGTAAGGAGGGGTTATCTTGGGACCCTGATGTAAGGGGGCTCTCTGGGGACCATAATGTAAGGGAGGCTCTCTGGGGACCCTGATGTAAGGGGAGGCTCTCTGGGGACCTTAATGTAAGGGTGGAATCTCTGGGGATCCTGATGGAAAGGGGGGGTTCTCTGGGGACCCTGATGTAAGTGGGGGATCTCTGGGGACCCTGATGTAAGGGGGATCCACGCTCAGATATGTACCGTTTTTTTATTTTTATATATATATATATATATATATACACACACACACATGTATATTGTATACATGTGTATGCCTGCCAAAGCATTTGACCTTCTTTACTTCCTACACTGCTATGGGCTCTAGCCCGAGATCTTTTGCAGACCTAGCAAATGTCCTGGGGCCCTGAAGATTCTAGTTACGCCTCTGATGGTAGATCTTATCTTATCTCCTGGCTTTGCGATTAACTGTCTATCTGCAGGAGGCTACTTTAATACCCTACCTGTCAGTACAATAGATAGCCTGTCAGATGTCTATAAACTGTTTAGAATCTGATAAACCGATATCTTTCAAAAGTTCTACAGCTCAGCTCAGATAATTGTATCATTAGATCTATCTGTAGTATCTGCTTAGTTTCTTCTATCAAATCTACAGCTCTACCCCAGCCAATCTGTCTCTATAGTAGTAGTTCTACAAATGCTACCTTGTTATGGATCATTTGCCCTCTGTAATGACCACCATTCATCTCTTATCAAACCGAGGTGCTATACCCCCACTGAAGCCATGTATACCCGGCCACAGCCCAAAAACTCCCCAAATGAACTAAAAACTCAAAATAACCCACATGTTTCACTTAAAGAAAAACTTTGTCAGGGTTAAAGTGCAAAAAATAAAATAAAAGGCAGTGCATAGTGCTCAAAGGTGATGTGGGAGGTGAAAAAATGATCCCCACATGGCAAATGTTTTAAAGTCGCATTTTGCCGCGATTGCAGCGCAATTCTGATCACAGCAAAATTCGCACCGGATTTGGGGTGTCATTTACAGTGGTGTCACTAGGGTTGGTGTCACCTGGTACGGTAAAACATGGTGTCACCCCCCCCCACCAACTATAAACCCCCCTCCCTCAGTACAGACCCCTCTCTGCTAAGTATAGACCCCTCTCCATCAGTGAAGACCCCCACTCAGTATAAACCCCCCAGGACAAACCACCCCTCCTTCATTAGTACAGACCCCCCTCAGGTGAAAAAAACTCCCCAAAAAAAACACCCCCCTCCATCAGTATAGCCCCCCCCTCAGTACAAACCACCCCCCCTCCATTAGTACAGACCCAACCTTAGGACAAAACCCCCCAGAACAAACCTAGACCCCCCCTCCCTCAGTACAGACCCCCCTCCACTAAGTATAGACCCCTCTCTGTCAGTGAAGACCCCCACTAAGTATAAACCACCCAGAACAAACCACCCCCCTCCTTCATTAGTACAGACCCCCTCTCAGGAGAAAACACCCCCCCAGAACATACCACCCCCTCCATCAGTATAGACCCCCCTTAGTACAAACCACCCCTCCTCCATTAGTACAGACCCAACCTTAACACAAACCCCCCCCAGAACTAACCACCCCCCCTAGAACAAACCACCCCCCTCCATTAGTATAGACCATCCCCTCAGGAAACCCCCGCCCCCCCACATATAATATAGCTGTGTCTAGCAGCAAAAAGCAACCTCATCAGCAAGCAGCCACCCCCCCTCCCCCGTCAAGCTTTGGGGTGTTAATGGATTCCATTGGCCAGGATATTAATTTATTCTGACCACTGGAATGCATTAATGCTCAAATGTACCTACATGTAAGTCTAGATACATTTAGATGTTTTACATGTGTATAGGTGTGTCAAGTGTTCTTCTGCTCACCAGCTCCTCCCCTGAATGCGCTGGAGATGTTTTTTTGTTTGTTTTTTTCCCTGCCTGTAAATGTTCCTCTTTTAATACACCTACAGTATGTGTGCATGGATACATGAGGGGGAAATTTGCTTAAACTGTTGTGTGCAAAATATTGTGCAGCTCTGCATAGAAACCAATCAGCTTCCAGGTTTTATTGTCAAAGCTTCATTGAAGAAGCTGAAGTTAGATATTGATTGGCTCCCATGTACAGCTGTACCAGAGTGCTTCATTTTTAGTAAATCCCCCCCCCTGTAGGCTAACATAGAGAAGTGATTTTGTCAGAAGAAAAGCTGATGAGAGTCTTGACACTTCCCCATAGTCCGTGTCGTGCTCTCTGAGGTCACTTGGTGAAGGTGATGAGATATTCCGGATAGGCCTGGACGTCATTAAATATCACGAACACTGACGGTGCCGATGCGTTATCTGTGGCGCTGTCATACAGGTCGGTGGGGCTTGACATGCTCTTGGCTGGAGGGACGATCATTCCTTTATTCCCAACACAGTAAACACCGGTGAGGACACGGGCCAGGTACATGTACTTGTATCCATTTGTATCCGGTTTGGAGTATGTGTCATCCGCAGAGTAAATGGCTTCAGCAGCGAAATACGTCCCTTTTCCCAACACCGCGGCTGTATTCATAGAAAGAAAAGTATTCTTTACAGATAACTAGATACAATACAGAATATATACTGATCAACCATAACATTCTGACCACTGACAGGTAAAGTCAATAAGATTGATTATCTGGATACATCTGAAAGTGGATGGAATACGTGAAAAAATGGACAAGTGTAAGGATTGGAGGGACTCTGATAAGGACGAAATTGTAATGTCTAGACGACTGGGTCAGAGCATCTCCAAAACTGCAGCTCTTGTAAGATGTTCCTGGTCTGCGGTGGTCGAGACTGACCAAAAGTGGTCCAAGGAAGGAAAACAGGCCAACCGGTGACAGGGACCTGGGCGGCCAAGGATGAAGCCTCGTACACACGGCCGAGATTCTCGTCAGGAAAAAAACGTTGTTTTTCCTGACGAAAATCTTGACAAGAAACTTGTCCCGGCCGAGTGTACACACGTACGATTCAAAAGAACCGCCGTTCTTTTGAATGGCACGAACGCGGTGACGTCATCGACTACGACGAGCATGTGCTCGTCACATTCGATGCCGTCGCCGCCATCTTGCTACACCCTACCTATGCCTAGGAAGCTACTGCGCATGCGTCAAAGTCATTTCGAGCATGCGCGGGTTTCCATGGCGACAGGTAAGTGTACACACGCTCGGGTTTCTCGTCGAGAAACAGGTCGACGAGAAAAAAGACCACAGGTCTTCTTTTTTCTCGTCAAGAATCTGGGCAGTTTTCTTGATTAGAAAACTGAAAGCCTCGTACACACAGTCGGTTTTCTCAGCAAGAAAGCTCTCTCCCGGCAGTTTTCTCGTAGTTTTTTGTCGTGTGTACAAGGCCTCACTGATGGAGATAGGGAGGGAAGGCTCATTGATGGTGGTGGAGAGGGAAGGCTCATTGATGGAGGTGGAGAGGGAAGGCTCATTGATGGAGGTGGAGAGGGAAGGCTCATTGATGGAGGTGGGGGAGGGAAGGCTCATTGATGGAGGTGGGGGAGGGAAGGCTCATTGATGGAGGTGGGGGAGGGAAGGCTCATTGATGGAGGTGGGGGAGAAAGGGCTCATTGATGGAGGTAGGGGGGGGCTTATTGATGGAGGTGGGGAGGGAAGACTGATTGATGGATGTGGGGAGGCAGTGCTGTTTCTTGCTGCAATAAAGAGGGAAGGCTCATTGATGCAGGTGGGAGAGGAAAGGCTCATTGATGGAGGTGGGGGGAAAGATGACTTATGGAGGTGGAGAGGGAAGGTTCATTGATAGAGGTGGGGGAGGGAAGGCTCATTGATTGAGGTGGGGAGGGAAGGCTCATTGGTGGAGGTGGGGAGGGAAGGGAAGGCTCATTGGTGGAGGTGGGGAGTAAAGGCTCATTGGTGGAGGTGGGGAGTAAAGGCTCATTGGTGAAGTTGGGGTAGGAAAGCTCATTGGTGGAGTTAGGGAAGGAAGGCTCAATGGTGTTGTTGGGGAGGAAAGGCTCATTGGTGGAGGTGGGGAAGGAAGGCTCATTGGTGGAGTTGGGGAAGGAAGGCTCATTGGTGGAGTTGGGGAAGGAAGGCTCATTGGTGGAGTTGGGGAGGAAAGGTTCATTGGTGGAGGTGGGGTGGAAAGGCTCATTGTATGGAGGTGGGGAGGGAAGGCTCATTGTATGGAGGTGGTGAGGGAAGACTCATTGATGGAGGTGGTGAGGGAAGACTCATCGATGGAGGTGGTGAGAGAAGGCTCATTGATGGAGGTGGGAGGAAAGGATCATTGATGGAGGTGGGGAGGGAAGGCTCATTGATGGAAGTGGGATAGGAAAGGCTCATTGATGGAGGTGGGGGGGGGTATGATGGAGGTGGAGAGGGGAGGCTCAGTAGTGGAGGTGGAGAGGAAAGGCTTATTGGTGGAGGTGGGGAGGGAAGGCTTATTGATGGAGGTGGGGGGGGAGGCTCATTGATGAAGGTGGGCGGAAGGCTCATTGATGGAGGTTGGAAGGATAGGCTCATTGATGGAGGTGAAGGAGGGAAGGCTCATTGATGGATGTGGGGGGGAAGTATCAGTGATGGAGGTGGGGAGGGAAGGCTCATTGATGGAGGTGGGGGGGAAGGCTCATTGATGGAGGTGGGAAGGCTCATTGATGGAGGTGGGGAGGGAAGACTCATTGATGGAGGTGGTGAGAGAAGGCTCATTGATGGAGGTGGGGGGAAGGATCATTGATGGAGGTGGGGGGGAAGGATCATTGATGGAGGTGGGGGAGGGGAGGCTCATTGATGGAGGCAGGGGGAGGCTCATTAATGGAGGTGGCGCGGGAGGGAAGGCTCATTGATTGAGGTGGCAGGGGAGGGAAGGCTCATTGATGGAGGTGGGGAGGGAAGGCTCGATGATGGAGGTGGGGGAGGAAAGGCTCGATGATGGAGGTGGGGGAGGAAAGGCTCATTGATGGAGGTGGGGGGAGGATCATTGATGGAGGTAGGGGGGAAGGATCATTGATGGAGGTGGGGGGGAGGCTCATTGGTGGAGGTGGGGGGAGGGAAGGCTCATTGATGGAGGTGGGGTGGTAAGGCTCATTGATGGAGGTGGGGAGGGAAGGCTCATTGATGGAGGTGGGGGAGGCTCATTGATGGGGGTGAAGGATCATTGATGGAAGTAGGAAGGTAAGGCTCATTGATGGAGGTGGGAGAGGAAGGGTTTATTGATGCAGGTTGTGAGGGAAGACTGATAGATGGAGGTGGTGAGGGAAGGCTCATTGATGGAGCTGGGGAGGAAGGTTAATTGGTGGAGGTGACGAGGAAGGTTCATTGTTGGAGGTGGGGAGGGAAGGCTCATTGGTGAAGGTGGGGAGGGAATGCTCATTGGTAGAGGTGGAGAGGGAAGGCTCATTGATGGAGGTGGAGAGGGAAGGCTCATTGATGGAGGTGGTGAAGGAAGACTCATCGATGGAGGTGATGAGAGAAGGCTCATTGATGGAGGTGGGAGGAAAGGATCATTGATGGAGGTAGGGAGGGAAGGCTCATTGATGGCAGTGAATAGGAAAGGCTCATTGATGGAGGTGGTGAGGGAAGGCTCATTGATGGAGGTGGTGAGGGAAGGCTCATTGATGAAGATAGGGGGGGATCATTGATGGAGGTGGGGAGGGAAGGCTCATTGATGGAGGTGGGGAGGGAAGGCTCATTGATGGAGGTGGGAGAGGAAAGGCTCATTGACGGAGGTGGTGAGGGAAGACTCATAGATGGAGGTGGTGAGGGAAGGCTCGTTGATGGAGGTGGGGAGGGAAGGCTCATTGTTGGGGGTGGGGAGGGAAGGCTCATTGGTGGAGGTGGGAAGGGAAGGCTCATTGGTTGAGGTGGGGGGGAGGCTTATTGATGGAGGTGTTGAAGGAAAACGCATTGATGGAGGTGGGGGGAAGGCTCATTGATGGAAGGCTCATTGATGGAGGTGGTGAGGGAAGACTCATTTATAGAGGTGGTGAGAGAAGACTCATTGATGGAGGTAGAGGAGGGAAGGCTCATTGGTGGAGGTGGGGAGGGAGGGTTCATTGGTGAAGGAGGGAGGGAAGGCTCATTGATGGAGGTGGGCAGGGAAGGCTCATTGATGGAGGTGGGCAGGGAAGGCTCATTGATGGAGGTGGTGAAGGAAGACTCATTGATGGAAGTCTTGAGGGAAGCATCATTGATGGAGGTGGGGGAGGGAAGGCTCATTGTTGGAGGTTGTGAGGGAAGGATCATTGATGGAGGTGGAGAGTGTTTTGCAGTGCAATGAATATTTTGTTTGTATGATTAGGAGAAGGATAGTGGGGGTGGGGGTGGTCCTCTTCTCACCATTGCTCCCAGCGTAGGCTCTGTTGAACCCATTACGATTTATATTACTGGTTATCACACTCTCAGTGCCATGGAAGAGCCTCTTCTCATTGGTCCTGGTGCCATTCTTGGCATTGATACTGTTCTTCTTAATTTGGTAGTTCTGATACAAATGTATGTTCTGTATCCTTTCAATCTGGGAGGAAAGAAAATAAAACAGAATCATCATCTCTGTTCACTGATCCCCTCCCCAATCACATCTGATTAAGTATACCTGCACTGTATGGGATCGTGTACAGCTAGGGGAATCCAGGCTGGATGGGAAGATGACTCTACTAGTGTGCTTCCAGTTTGGGGGGGGGGGGCGTACAGCAAACAGCATGAACTAACCATGGAAGCCCCCATAAAATTCTGAGGCACAGTGGAAGCTCTGACACCTCCTCTCCCTACATCATTAAAGGTCAATTATAGTGAAAAATCTTTTTACTAGTGCACGTATAGGGCTGGTATTGGCCACTTGCAGTCCCTGTACAGCAGAGCTCAGAGTGGGATAGAAGGAAGCAGCAAAAGGAGCCTATCACTTCATGTGCTGACAAGAAGCATGCTGATAGGTAGGGATGAACTTCGAGTTCAAGTCAAACTCATGTTCGACTCGAACATCGGCTGTTCGACCATTCGCCGAATTTCGAACATTATGGGCCGTTCGCGCCAAATTTGAGTGGCGCGTCACGGCCCATAATTCACTGCAGCATCGCAGTGCATTGCTGGCTGATGATTGGCCAAGCATGCACTATGACCCGCATGCTTTGGCCAATCACAGCGCGGTAAGAACGGAGAGCCATAATTGGCTGGCTTTGGCCAATTATGTCTCAGGGGGTTTAGTACACGCCCCACACTATATAAGGCAGCCTGCGTGGCGGCCTTGTGTAGTGTGTTGCGGCGGCTGTTAAAGATAGACAGAGAGAGAGAGACAGTGTCATTTCATTTGAGTTAGATCGAGCAGGCAGGTGAGTCAGTTAGCTGCAGTTACATTGTGTAGAGGATATATATGCATCCCATGTGTTGTGTGTGTGTGTGTGTGTGTATATATATGTATATATATATATATATATATATATGTATATATATATATATATAATTATAACACTGTATTCAGTTTAGCTAGATCCGTTCCTGTTATTCTCTTCCTAATATACTGACAGGCAGGCAGGTGATTGTGGTAGCTGCAGTATTTTCAGTTAGTGTACTGTGTCCTTTGCACAGTGTGCACCTAAAGCTACCTGAATACAATTGCTGGTGTTCTCATACTAATACCACAGGCAGGGAGCTGCAGTACTTTCAGTTAGTGTACTGTGTCCTTTGCACAGTGTGCACCTAAAGCTACCTGAATACAATTGCTGGTGTTCTCATACTAATACCACAGGCAGGGAGCTGCAGTATTTTCAGTTAGTGTACTGTGTCCTCTGCACAGTGTGCACCTAAAGCTACCTGAATACAATTGCTGGTGTTCTCATACTATTACCACAGGCAGGGAGCTGCAGTATTTTCAGTTAGTGTACTGTGTCCTTTGCACAGTGTGCACCTAAAGCTACCTGAAGACAATTGCTGTTTTTCTCATACTAATAATACTACAGGCAGGCAGTTGATTCTGCTAGCTGCAGTATAATCAGTATATATACATCCCAGCTTTGTGCAGCTACATCTCACTGCAGGCCATTAGTATGTCTGGAAGGACAACAAGGAGAAGCAGACAGTCACGAGCCAATAAAAGAGGGCAAGCAGGCTCTGTGTCTAGAGGCAACAGTGCTGGTCATGGGCACGGTGCATCCTCATCAGCACGTGGCCGTGGGACACGCTTGTCCTTTTTTCCGGCAGCTGACCGTGTTGAGCCGCAACATGCCGAAGAGTTGGTAGAGTGGATGACCAAGTCGCCCTCATCGTCCTCATCCTCTCTCACTCAGGCTCAGGGTACTTTGTCTTGCAAACAGCTGCCAAAGTGGCCTCTTCCCTCGGCTCAATGACATCAGTCACTCCTTCTCTAGCCCCACCATGTCCTCCTGAGGAGTCCCCCGAACTGTTTGACCACAGTGTTGGGTACATGCTGCAGGAGGATGCACAGAGTTTTGAAGGCTACGATGATGGTACCCAGCTAGAGGAAGGCAGTAATGTGAGCCCAGAGAGAGGGGGTGCCCAGGAAGGACAGCAATCTGGCAGTTATGTTCCCCCATCTGCAGCATACTGCCAGGTTTGCTACAGTGATGAGGAGGGAGGGGATGATGAGGTCACGGACTCTACGTGGGTGCCTGATAGGCGAGAGGAGGAGGAGGAGGCACATCTCCAACGAGGCAGGATGCCCTCCAGGGGCCAGCTTAAGGGCAGCACACTGACTGCATCACACCGCAGAGCTCTGCATGTGCAGGGCGCTGCTGTCTCTGCGCATTATTCCAAAAGTTCTTTGGTGTGGGCCTTTTTTGAGATGAGTGCATCAGATCGCACCGCTGCTATTTGCAACATATGTCTCAAGCGTATCTCGCGTAGCCAAAACATCACCCGCTTGGGCACCATATGCTTGACCAGACATATGTCGACCTGCCATGCAATTCGTTGGCAAGCATACCTAAAAGACCCACACCAAAGAACAAAGCGGACCTCTCCTTGCTCCTCATCAGCTGGGATCTCCAACCCCACTATACCTTCAGTCCTCTCTGAAACCTGCACTGAGAGGAATGAAGGTGTAGAATTAGGTGTGTCACAGCCAAGTACTTGTGGGCAATCTGCTATCGGTACACCAATGCCAGATTATACCAGGCAAATTTCCCTGCCCCAGCTGCTGCACCGCCGAAAGAAGTTTGCTCCCAGCCATGCACAAGCCCAGTGGTTGAATGCTAGCTTGGCTAAATTGCTAGCACTTCAACTGCTGCCTTTTCGGTTGGTAGACTCTGCCTCCTTCCTTGAGTTTGTGGAATGTGCGGTTCCTCAGTGGCAGGTTCCCAAACGCCACTTTTTCTCACAGAAGGCGATTCCGGCTCTCTACCGGCATGTGGAAGGCAATGTCTTGGCTTTGCTGGACAGGACGGTCAGTGGTAAGGCGCATATTACCGCTGACTCATGGTCCAGCAGGCATGGAAAGGGACGTTACCTTTCTTTCACGGCGCATTGGGTGACTCTGCTGGCAGCTGGGAAGGATGCAGGACAAGGTGCAAGAGTGTTGGAGGTTGTTCCGCCGCCATCACGCCTCCAAAATGCTACTACTGGTGATTTTGACACACCTCTCTCCTCCACCCCCTCCTCTTCTTCTTCCTCCGTGGCCTCTTCCTGTGCTTTGTCCTCGGAACCAGCAGTGCTTGACGCCATGCCAGCTTAAGCCAGGAATGTTTTTTTTGCGACAATGGCACCAACCTCCTCTCCGCCCTCCAACAGGGACAACTGACCCATGTGCCCTGTTTGGCTCACATCCTTAACTTGGTGGTGCAGCGGTTCTTGGGCAGGTACCCGGGCTTACAGGATGTCCTGAGGCAGGCCAGGAAACTCTGTGTGCATTTCCGCCATTCATATAATGCCAGTGCTCGGCTGGCTGACCTCCAAAAGGAATACCTGCCCAAGAACCGCCTAATCTGTGACATGCCCACCAGGTGGAACTCAACATTGGCCATGCTGCAGCGGCTGCACACGCAGCAGAGGGCCATCAATGAGTATCTGTGCCAATATGGCACAAGGACAGGGTTAGGGGAGCTTGGTTTTTTTTTTTTGCCACGCCAGCGGGTCATGATCAGGGATGCATGCACTGTCCTGTCACCATTTGAGGAGGCCACGAGGATGGTGAGCAGTAACAGTGCATGCATCAGTGACACTGTCCCTCTTGTCCACCTGTTGGAGCACACGCTGCGTGGAATAATGGACAGGGCATTTAAGGCAGAACAGAGGGAGGAAGAGGAGGACTTCCTTACCTCTCAAGGCCCCCTTTTCCAGACAGTTTTCCTGCTGGCCCGCCTATCACACAGGAAGAGGACGAGGAGGAGGAGGAGGATTGTGTCAGCATGGAGGTGGAGCCTAGCACTCAGCATCAGCAGCAGTCTTCAAGGGATCAATTACAGTACCAAGAAACCCATGGACGAGGCGCATGCGCGGCAGCTCCCAAGATGGCCGCCGGCATCTAGAGCTCCGCTCCACCACGGCCCAATAATAGCCACCGGAGCTCACAGAGCGCCCCCCCCAGCACTCTTACCGGGTCATCTGTGCAGGGGAAGCCCCCCTGATCCCCCGAATGTCAGCGGCGCCAGCGAGGAGGAATCTGACAGGCCAGATGGCCGCGAGTCCCGGCCCCCTCAGTTATGCCAAGATGGCGGCGGCTGCACGAGGCCCTCACAGCACGGAGCTCACAGGGGACGATATAGCTGACCAGGACGTGCTCCCGCAGTCCCCCTCAGGTACGGACTATCCACTCCTGACCCTGGCCGCATCCCCAGCTTCCACGAAATCGCTGCTGGGCAGAATGAACCCAGGCAACCCCACAACCCCTGTGCTGGATCCTCATACAGGCCTCATATTAGAAGCACAGGATGCCACAGATCCTTTTCCTAATCCCTCTGACTTTTCATCCATGATGGCTGCCTTTGCTCAAATGCTCTCAACAGGGCTGGCACAGAACGCTGCGCAGATCACTGCATCCATTCATGCTGATTTACAGCAAATAGGGGTGAGAATGGACATTATAGAACAAAAAGCTGACCATGCTGTTTCACGTATTAACCAAAATACTGCTAGGCTGCAAGATGTACAAGACCAATTGGAAACAGCATTCGCGAAGATCGACGACCTCGAAAACAGATCGAGACGATACAATTTTAGGATAAGGGGTGTACCCGAATCTGAAAAGGAGGTGCAGGGAACTGTAAAATCTATCATACGCAGCCTGATTCCTGATATTACAGATATTCGCCTGGAGCTGGATAGAGCTCACAGAGCCCTTCAACCCCCCGCTCTGATGGTCTCCCCAGAGACATCGTGATAAAACCTCACTACTACTCAGTCAAAGAAGAGGTGATGAAGAAATCTAGGAGCTCTGATAATCTCATTTTCCAGGGACAGAGAATTCAGATCTTTGCTGACCTGTCACTCTATACTATTCAAAAATGGCGTTCGTTAAAGCCTTTACTTCAGATCCTAATGGAAAAAGAAATCACATACAGGTGGTCGTTCCCCCTTCGCCTGAACTTCTCCTACAAGAACAAAAGCTATGGATTCTCCTCATTGGTGGAAAGGGAGCATCTCCTGTTGCACCTGGGGATTCTGTCACAGGAACCTGCCCCCATGCAGATCTCTAGAAACACCCCATCTTCGTCAAAAAGACCACCGCCAGCAAGTCCACTGCAACACAACTGGCTGACACAAAGCTCTGAGAGGTCTAAATAAAATCTCACACCTTGAAGGTCGACTACCCTTTACTAGATCAGGGCCCTGATCTGGGACATTGCCACCTTTCCTAAGTGCTTGGGACTTATATCCCCACCTCAGTACTGGAAGTCCGAGTGTTCCACGTCCCACTGCTTCCCGTGGATAGACATTTGTCTTTACCGGCTTTTGCTGAAGGTTACAGTATGACTGTGGGGGCCGGGTATCCTGGACTTGGGACGGGAGGGGGGATATTTTCTCTTGCAAACCGCAGTTAGCATTCTGGTCTGCGGACAGCCTTATATGGCCTTTCCTTTTGCTCACGTTTTTGCTCCCCATGGTTTGTTTTTCCTCACTGTTCAATTTTTGTTATAGATTCCTGATTGCGGATACGGGGATACCCCTTATTTTAGGTCATGTATTTCCAGATGGCATTCCTTTCGGGTCCTACCTGGCCCCCTTGACCTCCCACTATAGGAGGAGGTCAGGGGGAGGGGGCAGGAGTCGGGAGGAATGGTTGGGGCTGTTCCTTGCATTATTGGCTCACTTAGTTGGGGCGCTCTGTTTAGTTGATATTATGGGCTACCTCCAGCCTTAAGATTAATATGTTACCAGGTGACTGGGCTGTGGTGGACTCAGTGCACCTACCCTAGGAACCTAGAGCACTATTGGTGCTCCTGGGTTCCGATCTGGAATCCCCGTGACTGGGGTTTTCTGGACCTCTCAGGTTGTAGGAGTGTGGTATGGCCAGCCCATCCAACTCCGGGGGGGGGGGGAGGGGGTCGGGGGACCTCCCAATTCAGAATTTGTTTAAGTTGACTTTGAAGGACAGACGGTACAGTTTGGCTTACAATTGTATAACCCCATTTTTCTTCTTTCTCTCTCTTTTCATCCTTTCGCCTCTTCTCACTCATGCTCGACGGAATGCTCTCAGGATCCATGAATACATCCTTCCTCCCATCTCTGACGACGGAAGTTCGCTCTGCCTGCTCACACGGCCTGCCTGGGTCTTCCTCTACCAGGGACAAGGTAAGCAACTGAGCCTTATCATAGACTCATCCCCTCTGATCCATGACTAATGCACACCATCCCATGCCCACACTTAAAATAGTCTCACATAACACACAGGGCCTCAATTCCCCCGTAAAACGCAGGAAGGTCTTCCAGCAATACCACTCCATGCAAGCAGATATACTCCTGTTACAGGAAACCCACTTCCCGTCCACATTCAAACCCTCTTTCCTACATCAACGCTTCCCACAATTTTTCCTGGCATCAGCGGATAATAAGACAAAAGGGGTGGCGGTATGCTTCGCCAAACACATTAACCTCTCTCAGCCAGAAACTGTAGTAGACCCCCTGGGGCGATATGTTTTGGTATCCGGTCACATAGATGGTGAGCAGTACACATTTGTGTCCTACTATGCCCCTAACAAGGGCCAAAAGCCCTTTTTTGATTCCCTTATACGGACGCTGAAACCACATCTCAAAGGGTCAGTCTTCATTGGCGGTGATTCTAATATCGCCTTTGATCTTTCCCTAGATAAACTGGCAGATGGGACAACCAAGCCCAAACGTCCTTACAAACAGAGTACAAACATAGCAAAACTGATCCATGAGGCAGAACTCGTGGATGCGTGGCGGGAGGCTAACCCTCACACAAAAGACTACACGCACTACTCAGCCCCACAAATCCTTTGCCAGGATAGATCACATTTTCACACACTCATATACAATTCCTCTATTTATACGTTCCAAAATAATAGAATCCCCGCTGTCAGATCACTCGATGGTCACTGTGATCACTCGGCGGTCGTCGGGGAAAAAGAGACACACCGCGTTGGCGGTTACAAGAATCCCTATTGAATGGCCCAATTCAATATTCATTAGTGGAGACAGCAATTAAGGAATATTTCCTGATAAATGCAACGGAGGAAGTCTCCCCTTCTACCGTATGGCCGGCACATAAATCAGTCGTCAGGGGGAAGCTCATTCAATTGTCCTCAAAACTCAAAAAGGAACACAGGGCAGATACACTCAGGCTCACAGAAGAATTCCACTCCCTGGCTAAAGCGCATAAACGTAACCCTACGATCGGTTCCTTAGCAAATCTAGACAGAGCTAGGGTTCTCCTTAACCTAAACCTGACGACAGCTGCAGAACAACACCTTACATGGTCCGGGGCAAGGTTCTATTCCCAGAAGGACAGGATAGGTTCTAAATTAGCAGTAAAACTTACCCCTAAACACCGCTCTTTAGCTTTCCCTAAAATCCGGACAGCAGCGGGGGACTTGACACAGAACCCGGCTAAAATTATGGACACGTTTCTACGGTTCTACTCTGACCTTTACAAACAGACCCAACAGACCCACAGTAAGCACAACGATGACTTTTTTCAAGACCTACAATTCCCCTCTCTGACGGATGAACATAGAGACATCCTCGAGAGCCCGTTCACCCAAGAGGAAGTCATGACTACCATTAAATCGCTTAAAGTGGGGTCCTCCCCCAGCCCAGATGGCTTTTCTACCGGGTATTATAAAAAATTTGGCCTGACTCTGGCTCCGCATTTGGCCCGGTTCTTCAACTCTCTCAGGGATGGGGCTCAATTGGGAACAGACCTAAATGCGGCTTATATCTCGGTCATACCCAAACCTGATAAGGACCCTAGTGAGGTGTGCAATTATCGACCGATCTCGCTTAATAATAACGATATTAAGATTATGACCAAGATTATAGCTAATAGAATGTCTGGCTTCATTGCCTTATACATTCACAAAGATCAGGTGGGCTTCATCCCTGGGAGACAGGGCCCGGACCAAATTAGACGGACCATTGACATTGTTTCACTTTTACAGTCTCAGTGGGATGGGGGAACCCAACAAAAAGGTTACTTGCTCTCCATAGATCTACACAAAGCATTTGATTCCATAGATTGGGCATATCTGTCTGGTATCCTGGAGAGATGGGGTTTTGGACCGTACTTCCTAAATCTAATACACTCACTTTACTCTCAACCCACTGCTCAGGTGCGCCTGATGGGGAGGTACTCGGAATCTTTCATCATAAGCAGGGGTACCAGACAGGGCTGTCCACTCTCTCCCCTCCTTTTTGCAATAGCCATCGAGACTTTAGCCATAGCTCTCAGATCGAATCCTGACTTTAGGGGAGTGATGTGCGGGCCCCAAGAACATAAGTGCGCACTGTACGCTGAAGACCTCCTCCTATTCGTGACCTCCCCACTAACATCTACCCCGGTAGTTCTTAAAATATTGAAGGTCTTCAGTGAGGTATCGGGCTTGAAAGTAAATATGAGTAAATCGACGGCCCTAAACATTAATGTTCCGCAGGACGTTCTGTTACTACTTTCTAAAAACTTTAATTTTGTCTGGGCATCCGGGGCGATCCCATACTTGGGCATGAAGCTGACCTCCGACATCAGCAACCTCTTTAAGGCGAATTATCCCCCTATGATGCAGAAATGTAGAGATGACATGAATAATTGGTCGAGAAGCGGCCTATCCTGGCTCGGCAGGATCCATGCGATTAAGATGACTCTTCTCCCACGTATGCTGTATTTATTCCGATCCCTCTCAATCTCGATCAAGAAACAGGTTCTGGGTAAATTTCAGTCTGAGGTTGTTCGCTTTATCTGGGGCAACAAAGGATACAGATGTCCCTCGAGTATCCTCTTCCGCCTAAAATCACAGGGTGGCTTGGGTCTCCCGAATCTATGGAATTACTACCAGGCGTCTCAACTCGCACAAATCTTAATGGTCTTCTCGAGGGGCCAGAAGCCGGACTGGCTCTCTATAGAAAGGCAAGCGGTCCCATCGAACACCATTGACTATCTGTTATGTTGTGACCCGAAGGCCAGACCTGCGATTTTATCCCCCACACTCTCCCACTCTGTTGCTCTATGTTCCCGATTATATAATCACACATCAGTGACATCTCCGCTGAAACCCCTAGCTCACCTGTTCCATAACACGGACTTCTTGCCGGGAATGAACATTGGGGCATTTAAATGGTGGACAGATAAGGGTTTATACCGAATTGGCCACTTTCTCTCTCCTGCGGGGCCCATTTCTTTATCCCACTGCAAAAAGAGACTAGATATGCCCTACTCCGAGTATTTCAGATTCTCCCAAATCTCTCACTTCCTGCACTCCATTTGGAATAACAAGACAGTCGCACCTACGATTACACCCTATGAACACTGGTGCTCGAACACTATGGATCAGAGGGGAGGTATCTCATTAATTTACACGACTCTGTCGACTAGGTTGACCAAGCCCACCTACGCTCAGATTTGGGAGGAGGATATGGATAGCTCATGGGACACTGAGGTATGGTTCCGCGCATCGAAGCGTTCGTTTAAAGGTATACTCAATGTCTCTCTGATCGAAGCTGGTCTGAAAGTATTGGTCCGGTGGTACTACGTTCCTTACAGGTTGGCAATAATGTATGCAGGCACTTCCCCAGTATACTTCAGAGGCTGCGAACTAGAGGGCTCTATGTTCCATACTTGGTGGTCCTGCCCGCGCATCAGATCTTTCTGGCGCAAAGTATTTCGCACCATTAGAGCTCTGACGGGAGTACAGACAACTCCACAGCCCAATATAGCACTTCTAAACCATACTTTTCCCAATATGTCCAAACACTCCCAGACACTTTCATTTTTTATATTACTAGGAGCCAAATTAACCATAACCAAGGCCTGGAAGAAACCCACCGTCTCATTTACAGGATTCAGGAGGAAGGTATCCTGGATCATGGTACAAGAGCAAATGGTCGCTAAACTTAATGACAAGACTGAAAAATTTATGGCCACCTGGGAACCTTGGGCCACCTCATGCAATGTTTCTCTTATAACAGGAGTCCAACCTGGATTTCTGAGCAGTCGCGTTCCACATTCCTAGCATGAGTATTCCCCCCGCCCCCCCTTTTCTTTCACACGTTTATACCTCTTCTCCTTTCTTCTGCCTCCCTTGGCATCTCTGGGTTACTACGCTCAATATGATCACGCTGTTCTCCTTAGGATTATTTTACTGATCTGTGGTTTGTGTTCGTTCTTGTTGACTCTCTATTTACTAGCTGAGCATATTGACCTCATATTATAACATGAAAACCTTATGCTTAGTCACATGGTGGAGGTGCATCAGCTACTCATCTAGAAGAACATACCAGGCTGGTAGACGCTTTCTGGGTGCTGGATTCTCCACCTTCTGGGATGCAGTGTGATCCCTAAGGGGCGTCCCAGGGGCTGGAGTCACAGCACTTACATAGTTTTGAGTATGTCTCCGACTGGTTATGGTAGAGCATACTGTTTCGCTAAGACAGTAATGCTAGGACAATCTAGCTTGAAGTACCTCACAAGATTCACCTATGTTTCTTCTACAGGAACTTATGCTGATAAGGTCACACACTTAGTTAATGCACTGTATTACCTGATTGTTTGATAATCTTCTGTTATCATTTAAAACTTCCAATAAAATTTATGCTATAAAAAAAAAAAAGAAACCCATGGACTTGTACGTGGCTGGGAGGAGGTGGCTGCGGATCATGTCGTCCTGAGTGACCCAGAGGACTTCAGACCGAATGCCTCAGCAAACCTACGCTGCATGGCCTCCCTGATCCTGCAAAGCCTGCAGAAGGATCCTCATATTCGTGCAATCAAGGAGAGGGATCATTACTGGCTGGCAACCCTCCTTGATCCACGTTACAAGGGTAAGGTTGCGGACCTTATCTTGCCGTCGCAGAGGGAGCAGAGGATGAAACATCTTCGGGGGGCCTTGCAGAAAGGTATGTGCAATGCGTTCCCAGAGACTGGGAGGTTACAAAATCCTGGCCCTTGACAACGTGTTGCTGAGGCTTCGGTCAGTCAAAGAAGGAGCGGTGGAGGAGGTGGCCGTCTGACCCATGCGTTCAGACAATTTTTTAGTCCGCAGCCCCAAGGTATGATCGGTTCCAGCAACCATCGCCAGCGTCTGTTTTACATGATGCAGGAATACCTAGGGGCAAGATCAGACTTGGACACCTTTCCCACTGAAAATCCTCTGGGTTACTGGGTCTTGATGATGGCTCACTGGCCAAAGCTTGCACAGTATGCAATTGAGCTACTGGCCTGTCCTGCATCCATCGTTCTTTCGGAATGCACATTCAGTGCTGCTGGAGGCGTTGTAACCGATCACAGGGTGCGCCTGTCCACCGAATCGGTCGATCGGCTGACCTTTATAAAAATGTATTAGTCTTGGATCACCAGCTACCAAGAACCTGATGCTGATGTAACTGCATAATTTGTTTGGAATGGGAGATCCCTTCAAGACTGCCTATGCTGATGCTGAGTGACTATCCTGTTATGCTGAGTGACTATCCTCTTCCTCCTCAATGTTCATGCTGATAGCTTGTAAGAACATTTTTGGTTCTGGGCACCGCCACCAGTGGCTAAGACCCAATTTTTCAGCCCCTGTTTAACAGGGGCATGTAATTACAACTTTTGATGCAATACTTTGCAGCAGGGCTCATTCCTGCGCTCCAACTATAGTATATGTGAGGGGTTGCAGTGTTGTGGCACCAGTGCCTAAGGCCCAATTTTTCTGCCCCTGTTTAACAGGGGCGTGTAATTACAATTTTTGATGCAATAATTTGCAGCAGGGCTCAGTCATGTGCTCCAACTAGAGTTTCTGTGAGGGGTTGCAGGTTTGTGACACCAGCACCTGTGCCTAAGGCCCAATTTTTCTGCCCCTGTTCAACAGGGGCGTGTAATTACAATTCTTGATCTAATATTTCACAGCAGGGCCCGTTCCTGCGCCCACCAAGAGTAACTGTGAGGCCTTACAGTGTTGTGGCAACACCAACACCTAAGGCCCAAATTTCAGCAGAGTATATATGGCAGGCCCCTACTTTTAAACATCCAACTTACAAACGACTCCTACTTGCAAACGGAAGAAGACAACAGGAAGTGAGAGGAAATCTACCCCTAGGAAGGGAAATTCTCTCCTGTAAGAGTTAATATGGGAAAAAGGTGTCTCCTCTGTACTGATGCTTTATCACCAATCCTTGTTTCAATAAAAAACCCAAATTTTCAAAAACCAATTGTCATTGGGACAGAAATTAGGTGAAATCTTCTAAACAGGTGCACAGACAGCAAAACAAATGTTACAGGAGTGATAACCCTTCCCTATGTTTTCCAAAAAGCTTAAAAATAGATTTTTTGGCTGGAGCTACACTTTAAAAATTTACTAGTTCTAAATTACAAACAGATTCTACTTAAGAACAAACCTACAGTCCCTGCCTTGTTTGCACCGCCTGTATACTGCGGTACAGAGTATATAGGGCCTGAGGGCTCCACGCCTTTCCTTTTTTTAATTTGGGTGCGGAGTTCCCCTTAATATCCATACAAGACCCAAATGGGCTGGTAGTGGGCTGGGGGGGTACCCATGCCGACATTCTCAATGATTTTCATCCATATTGCCGGGACCACACATTACATTAAAGCCGCAAGCAGTTTTAAATGGCTTTTTTTCCTTTAGAAATGTCATTTTGTGCAGGGACAGTTTTAAACACGGGAAACACGTGCCACTTCACAGGCATACTATAGACACCCCCAGGTATGATATTTAACCTGTTGTCCACCGTCAAATGACGGCGGGCGGAAGACTCTCTTGTTCTGACAGGATGTCATATGACGTCCTGCCTTTTTAAAAGGAGCTTGGCGGCGCGCGGGCGCACCCGCCGCGTTGTTGGGGACCCAATGCGCGTGCCCGGTGGCCGCGATGGCCTCCGGGCACCCGCGATTGCCCAGTAACTGAGCAGGAAAGTGGATCTGTGTGTGTAAACACACAGATCCACGTCCTGTGAGGGAGAGGAGACCTATGGTGTTTCCCTTGTACATAGGGACAACCATCGGTCACCTCCCCCAGTCAGTCCCCTCCCCCCACAGTTAGAACACATCGAGGAAACACATTTAACCCCTTCCTCGCCCCCCTAGTGTTAACCCCTTCCCTGCCAGTCACATTTATACAGTAATCAATGCATTTTTATAGCACTGATCGCTGTATACATGTGAATGGTCCCAAAAATGTGTCAGATGTGTCCGATGTGTCCGCCGCAATATCGCAGTCACAATAAAAATCGCTGATCGCCGCCATTACTAGTAAAAAAAAAAAAAAAAATGCTATAAATCTCCTATTTTGTAGATGCTATAACTTTTGCGCAAACCAATCAAAATACGCTTATTGCGTTTTTTTTTTTTAACCAAAAATATGTAGAAGAATACATATCGGCCTAAACTGAGGAAAATTTTAATTAAAAAAAAAAATGGGTACCGTATATACTCGAGTATAAGCCGACTCGAGTATAAGCCGACTCGAGTATAAGCCGAGGTACCTAATGTTGCCCAAAAAACTGGGAAACCTCACTGACCCGAGTATAAGCCGATGCCCCACTGTTCCCTAGCTCGCTGTTCCCTGTAAATAGAAATTTTTACATTGTAATTATTACCTGTAAAGAAGTTGCGGCTGCGGCGTCCATCGTTCAAATTCCGCGGCGTCCATCGTTCGAATTCCGCGGTCTCTTCCTGTTCCTTACTTGATAGGCGAGTCTCAGCAGACACTCTCCGCCTATCACGATCCTTCTCTCATCCTTAGTTTTCCCAGCAGACACTGTGTTGGGTATTCCGCCAATCACAGACGTCTGCTGGAAAACTGAGGATGAGAGAACGTTCGTGATAGGCGGAGAGTGTCTGCTGAGACTCGCCTATCAAGGAAGGAACAGGAAGAGACCGCGGAATTTTGAACGATGGACGCCGCGGAATTCGAACGATGGACGCCGCAACCGCAACTTCTTTACAGGTAATATTTACAATGTAAAATTTATATGACTCGAGTATAAGCCGAGGGGGGGACTTTCAGCCCCAAAAAAAGGGCTGAAAATCTCGGCTTATACTCAAGTATATACGGTATTTAGTATAGTGTAGTGGGGGTCTCCTTTAAGACTCCGTTGCCCAGAACCCCATTCGGCCCCAGGGCGGAGGTTCCACCGCAGAGACTCATGGGAGGGGTTACTTAAGCGAGAGGCGAGGCGGAGCTCGCTCTCTTGGGACGCCGCGCTTCAAGCAACCAGTCATCCTGCGCGGATCTGCTGTGAGCAAGGCCTGAAGCCTGAGGCCTTGTTTGAAGTCCTAAGAGCCTTCCACCATCCTGCGGAGCCTGGGTGGATCCTGACCCGCCGTGATAGGACATCTGTTGGATCGGGGACCCGATCGGAGGAGACGCTGTGTGCGACACACATGCGGTGGAAGTCCCAGGCTGGGATCGCGCCTGGAGCGGTGAGCGGGCACCTGCCCATATCCATAGACTGAGCTGTATTCAGACCCATAGACTGCCTAGGCCCATTGTTCGCTCACCAGAGTTCTTTGGGGGGTCCGGTAGCGGGACAGAGTTGAAGTACCTACCCCCCCCATTTTGCCTGTTGTTTCAAGTTACCACCTATATGGATTACAAATGGTCATTTCTTCAAGTGCACCAACGAAAGCTGGCCGGTGAAGAAACCATCCTTCCTTAGGGAAAAGAGACTTGGTTCATTCACTGTCAGGCCTGACTTAGGTGGGGAAAGTTAGAAAGTTTGTGTGTTACTTTGCTATAGGGCCCGCACGCCATACTGACTCCGCGTGGTGGACACTGCGCGGCGCCATATTGTAGTGCTGCACCCGCCACAGTGATTGATGCAGGGCTCTGCAGGCCTCTGCATGTGTTACATGTTATACTTTGTGTGACCTTTTAAGAGTAAAGCATATATATATTTTCATTCTTGCCTCAGCGTGTTATCTGACTGTTTAGGAACTGCTAAGTATAATACTCCTGAGAGTGATAGGAGTTTAACCCTAGACTAACTGTGCCAGAGTGGGTCGAGTAAGATTTCCGGGGGTTGACGGTGCTGCACACAGGGCCCGAGAAAACAAACCAGCGGCTCTCTTAGCTGGGGGTAGCGCTACACGTGGGGGCTCTCGAGTCCGGGATCCTGTTGCAGCAAATAGCAGCCAAAAAGTACCAGCATGGACCCACTAGAAGTAGTAAAGTGGTGCGCAGCAGTCAAAACAGATCCGCATGAAGTAGTGATCATAGAACTTTCAGGGATCTGGCAAGAAGATGCAGTGAAACAGTTAGTTATGTCGCTGTCCCCACAACAGAAAGCATGGATAGTGGATGTCAGATCAGAACCTCCCTTGACATATGTACTGTTAAAATGGAAAGATGGAATCCCAGAAGACATCAAGAAGCCAAGCATAGAAAGGGTAGATAAACAAATCTATAATCTGATACACGCTCCATCCAACCTAAAAGATGTAAAGAAGGAGCGGAGTCCTGGGTCGCCGCAGAGCGTTCTCAGCACGGAGTTATGCGCGGTTGTAGGGGAAATCACAGCGCAATGCAAGAAAGATCCTGCAGATTACCAAATGTCAGGATACCGGAAACTTAGAATGTTTTCAGGAAGGAAACCTGTACCTTCCGGCGAAGAAGGATTTGAGGAGTGGTTAGACAGCGCCACTCAGGCCTTAGGAGTGGGAAGTCCCAGACCACAGAAAGAAGCAGAGAATTGCTGAGAGCTTAAAGGGGCCTGCCCTAGAGGCCATACACAACCTCAAGATGAGCAAGAAAGACTGTACTGCACAAGACTATCTAGACATTCTGCAGAATGTGTTTGGAGGAACAGAGAAGATCACTGAGCTTACCTACCAACTGGAGCACTGCTACCAAAAGGCAGGGGAGAAGCAATCAGAGTTTATGATGCGCCTAGATAAAATACTGCACAAGATGATCCTAAAGAAGGGATTGACCCGAAGAAGGTGGATGAGGCCCGGGTCCAGCAGGTCATGAGAGGATCTCAACCCCTGGATCCCATCGCACTGGCGCTACGTACAAGACAGGACGGGAAGAGCCTGGAGTACCCTGACTTGATCCGAGTAGTCAGAGAAGAAGAAGCTATGCTGGAAGAAAAGAAAAGGAGCCAACCAGTTGAGCCGGTTCAACCTCCTCCAGTGATGGTCAGGACAGCCATGACCTTAGAAAGAGACGCAGAGGTGGATACCTTGAAGTCACAGATGTCCCAAGTGCTGGGAATGTTGACCTCCCTGATGGAAAAGGAGTCAAGGGTACCTGAGAGGAATAGTCCAAGGAAGGAGTTGTTTTCAAATACTTCAGCACCCGCATCCCTGGAAGATAGGGGGGGGGGGGGTATGACCTGTTTCAACTGTGGAGGGATTGGTCACACTGCCAGGGTGTGTTCCAGTCCAAAGAAAAAAAGATGAACAACCGCAAGCCGCCGGAAAACTTCAGCGGGCCCCGGTGAAGGAGTCAACCGGGTGCCCATCATCTTCAAGGAACTCCACACTGAATAAGAAGCACATGAAAGAAGGGGGCAGGACCCCACAGAAGAAACCGAGGGTTCCTCAGAAGGAACGCACTCCTAAGAAACATAGTAATGTCCCTCAGCGGGTAGCTACACCCATAAAGGGGGGAGGGATCAATGCATACCAGGCCCAGGAGAGACTTAAGTCCAAAGACAAACGGAGGAAGGAAAGTAAAAAAGGGAGATGCAAAGATCCAAGGAAGGAGACCCCTTCGAGGCAGTACCCAGAGAAGCTGGTGGGTCCCTCCCCAATCGTATCCATTCAAGTGGAGGGAGTCTACACAAGAGCCCTGTTGGATACTGGGGCACAGGTGACCCTGTTGTATCGAGACTTCTACGACAGGCACCTCAGCCACCTACCCATCCAGAAGATTGAAGACTTGGAGATATGGGGAATTGGAACAGAGAAGTTTCCTTATGATGGCTATCTGCCCATAAGACTGACTTTTGACCCATCCATAGCTGGGAAGGGGGAAGTGTTCGACACCTTGGCTGTGGTGTGCCCCCGACCGCCTGGAGCTAACAGGAGTTCCTTGATAATAGGAAGCAACACGGATCTGGTCAGAAGACTTTTGGTCCCACTGACAAGAAGAAAGAACCCCACAGTCACCGAGATCCACCCAATGTTGAAGACCGCCTACCAACGGCTGATCTTAGAACAAAAGGCTGGGGAGAAAAGGGATAGTGCTGCAACCCAGTGAAGTAACCTGTTTGAAGGCCACAGTGAAACTCACCTGGGAGCAGCCGGGCCCCTTTGTGATGTTGGAACCTGATCCGAGGGAAGAACCTTCGGGCCTGGAAGTAGTCCCGGAAGTGGTCCTGATGAGGGCCCTGAAGAAGGCTCATTGCAAGGTGCCAGTGAGTGTCAGAAACACCACGGATGGTCCCATGGAAATCCCAGCCAGGTTGTTGTTGGGCCTGGGCGAGCCCAGCCACACCAGTTGCCTCTCCAGATGTGAAGAAGACAGACGGAGAAGATACTGTGTGGGAGAAGCTTTCTATGGAGAATCCAAACCTGCCCAGGGCTTGGAGAGAGAGAGCCCGGAACCAGTTGATTCGGTGGAAGAGGATCTTCTCCCATGATGAGTTTGATGTGGGGTGTGCTAGGAGTGCCACCCATCGAATCCGCCTCCAGGAAGACAAGCCCTTCAGGGAAAGGGTGAGGCGGGTTCCATTGGCAGACCTCGAAGATTTAAGGGAACAGCTTGCCGAGCTCAAGCGAACAGGTGTAATCCAAGAATCTCGCAGTCCGTATGCCTCCCCCATAGTAGTGGTCCGAAAGAAGAACGGGTCACTAAGGTTGTGTATCGACTATAGGACCCTCAACAAGAGAACCACCCCGGATCAGTATACCACTCCAAGGATAGAAGATGCCTTGCAGAGCTTGTCCGGAGCCAAGTGGTTCAGTGTTATGGACCTGAAGAGCGGGTATTATCAGATCCCGATGCACCCAGAAGACAAAGAGAAGACGGCTTTCATAACCCCAGTGGGGTTCTTTGAATTTAACCGGATGCCTCAAGGTCTGTCGGGAGCGCCAGCCACATTCCAAAGACTTTATGGAGAAGACTGTGGGAGACATGAACCTCATCGAGGTCCTTGTATACTTGGATGACATCATAGTCTTCGGAAGAACCCTGGAAGAACATGAAGAAAGGCTGGAGAAAGTTTTGAAGAGACTAAGTGAGGAAGGGCTAAAGCTCTCACCTGAAAAATGTCAATTTTACCAATCCTCAGTCAACTATCTGGGACACATAGTGTCTGAAGATGGGGTGTCTACAGACCCTGAAAAACTGGAGGCTGTCACCTCCTGGCCAAGACCCACCACCGTAACGGAACTTAGGTCTTTCCTGGGATTCTGTTCCTATTACAGGAGGTTCGTGGAGGGGTTTGCTCGAATAGCTAGACCCTTGAATGAGTTGCTGAAGACGGAAGGGGAAGAGGATGACTCGGGCCCCAGGAAGCCAGGAGAGTCAGTCAAGGATCAGTGGAATGAGAAGTGTGAAGATGCCTTCCAGATGCTGAAAAAGAACTTGACCACTGCCCCTGTCCTGGCTTATGCAGATCCAAAGAAGCCTTATGAACTCCATGTGGATGCCAGCCATGAGGGCCTGAGAGGAGTGCTCTACCAGGAGCAAGAAGGACAGCAGAGACCTGTAGCGTATGTGAGCAGGAGCCTGACCCCCTCGGAGAAGAATTATCCCACCCATAAGTTGGAGTTCCTGGCCCTCAAGTGGGTCGTGGTCGATAAGCTTCGAGATTACCTGTATGGGGCAGATTTCACGGTCAAAACGGACAACAATCCCCTTACCTACCTGTTTACCACAGCAAAGCTGGACGCCACCGGACATAGATGGCTGGCGGCGCTGTCTGCCTTCAATTTCAGCTTAAAATATAGACCTGGGGCGGGAAACCGAGATGCGGACGCCCTGTCCAGAAGGTCTCATGTCCCCACCCACCGTATTGAAGACTGGACCCAGGTGGCCCCTGACGGGGTGCGGGCCCTCTGCCAAGGGGCTGAACTCCAAGCCAGGGGAGGCTCAAGAGCAGAAGAGATAGGGGTCACTACTGTAGGAGTCCCCAAGCAATACTGTGGAGCAACCCAACTGGGAGAAGACAACTTACCCAGACTGACAAAAAAAGAGTTGAGGTCCGACCAACTGGAAGACCCTATAGGGAGATTGGTCCTAGAAGCATTAGAGAATCAGAACCCAAACATACTCCTCCGTCACCCCTCAAGGGAAGCTCGCCTGTTGAAGAAAGAGTGGGACAGGCTGCAGGTGCGTCAGGGAGTGGTCTACCGAAGGGGCCCCTCTGATGACCAAGAAGACAAGTGGCAGTTGTTCCTGCCGGAGAAACACAGAGAGACTGTCATGATTGCTCTGCACGACAACCATGGGCACCTTGGGGCGGAAAGGACTTTTCAACTTGTTAGAGACCGCTTCTATTGGCCCTGTATGAGGGCTGAAGTTGAGGAATACTGCCATTCCTGTGCACGATGCATACAGAGAAAGACATTACCCCATCAAGCGGCCCCAGTGGGTCATTTACAGAGTGAAGGTCCGCTTGACCTGGTGTGCATTGATTTCCTCTGCCTCGAACCCGATTTGAGCGGACTAGGAAATGTTTTGGTGGTAACCGACTATTTCACGCGGTATGCACAGGCTTTTCCAACCAAAGACCAGAAGGCCTCCACTGTAGCCAAAACACTCATGAAAAAGTACTTTGTACATTATGGACTGCCACAAAGGCTCCATTCAGACCAGGGGAGGGATTTCGAGAGTAAGCTGATCCGAAAACTCCTAGATACCTTGGGGATCAAGAAAACCAGGACTACCCCTTATCACCCCCAGGGTGATGCTCAGCCGGAAAGGTTCAATCAAACCCTGCTCAACATGCTGGGGACTTTAAGTGGCGAAAAGAAGCAACATTGGAGTAATCACATAGCGGCCCTTGTACTTGCTTATAACAGCACTGTCAGCGACGCCACAGGATATTCACCTTACAGGCTGATGTTCGGGAGAGAAGCAAGATTGCCGGTGGATCTGGCCTACGGCACTTCCATAGACCATTGTTCTGCCGCTTCCCACAAGGGATACATAGATAGACTGAGACACAATTTGAAAATGGCCTATGAGCAAGCCCAGGCAGCCTCGGATTAATGGGGGGCTCGCAACAAGAGGAATTTCGACCTGAAGGTTAGGATCCAAGACTTACAACCAGGAGACAGAGTATTGTTGCGGAACCTGGGAGTCCCTGGAAAACATAAGCTTGCGGATAGATGGAGACCCGAACCTTATGTCATTTGCAAAAAGTTACCAGGCCTACCCGTTTACAGACTTAAACCTGAGGGAAGGTTAGGGCCCTTGAAGACTTGGCATCGGAACCACCTACTTCCTCTAGCTGAAGCGGTACGGTTACCTCCTAGGATGGATTCCCCTGAACCCATGTCCATTCTGGACACCCCTAGACCCAACACTCGGTCCCAGACCCATCGGATGGAGGATACAGATGATTCAGAAGTGAGTGAAGATGAGGGAGAGGAAATTGGTTGGCTTTGGCCTTCCCAGGGCCCAACAACTTCTGCTATTGATCTTCCGCCTGACGAAGACACCGAGGATCAGACACTGAATGCAGAAGCCACAGAGTTCATTCCGTCCAGTCACTGGTCAGATGCTTGGGAGAATGCCAGTGAATTATCCCAGGAGGAGGATCCAAGGGAAGCCATGTATCTTCCCGCCTCGGAGCCGAATTGGAAGAAACCCCCGAGTTAGTTACAGAAGAAGAACCTGTTCCTACAGAAAGTCCAAGAGGACAGAGGAAGCGGAGGGCAATAAAACCTCCCAGGAGACTGACCTACCCACAGATGGGTGAAAGTGCGGAAGACACTGTAGTCACTGCTAGAAGGAGTATGGAAGACCATGACCCTCCCACTGTTCATTTGGTGGGAGGCAACCCCAGCTCACTCTCTGGCACAGTTAGACAGGATACTGTTGTTAATGTGTCCTGTGGGCAGAGGAGTTCACTGCCTCGTTTTTTGTGGGAATTTCCTCTGCCGACATCATATGGAGAATTGATGGATGTTGTTAAATCTGTAGTTTGAGTAAAGTTATCTTTGGGGACCAAAGAGTTCAAGTGGGGGGAGTGTGTAGCGGGGGTCTCCTTTAAGACTCCGGGACTACGTTGCCCAGAACCCCATTCGGCCCCAGGGTGGAGGTTCCACCGCAGAGACTCATGGGAGGGGTTACTTAAGCGAGAGGCGAGGCGGAGCTCGCTCTCTTGGGACGCCGCGCTTCAAGCAACCAGTCATCCTGCGCGGATCTGCTGAGAGCAAGGCCTGAAGCCTTGTTTGAAGTCCTAAGAGCCTTCCACCATCCTGCGGAGCCTGGGTGGATCCTGACCCGCCGTGATAGGACGTCTGTTGGATCGGGGACCCGATCGGAGGAGACGCTGTGTGCGACACACATGCGGTGGAAGTCCCAGGCTGGGATCGCGCCTGGAGCGGTGAGCGGGCACCTGCCCATATCCATAGACTGAGCTGTATTCAGACCCATAGACTGCCTAGGCCCATTGTTCGCTCACCAGAGTTCTTTGGGGGGTCCGGTAGCGGGACAGAGTTGAAGTACCTACCCCCCCCCCCCCATTTTGCCTGTTGTTTCAAGTTACCACCTATATGGATTACAAATGGTCATTTCTTCAAGTGCACCAACGAAAGCTGGCCGGTGAAGAAACCATCCTTCCTTAGGGAAAAGAGACTTAGTTCATTCACTGTCAGGCCTGACTTAGGTGGGGAAAGTTAGAAAGTTTGTTTGTTACTTTGCAATAGGGCGCGCACGCCATACTGACTCCGCGTGGTGGACACTGCGCGGCGCCATTTTGTAGTGCTGCACCCGCCACAGTGATTGATGCAGGGCTCTGCAGGCCTCTGCATGTGTTACATGTTATACTTTGTGTCACCTTTTAAGAGTAAAGCATATATATATATTTTCATTCTTGCCTCCGCGTGTTATCTGACTATTTAGGAACTGCTAAGTATAATACTCCTGAAAGTGATAGGAGTTTAACCCTAGACTAACTGTGCCAGAGTGGGTCGAGTAAGATTGCTGGTGGTTGGCGGTGCTGCACACAGGGCCCGAGAAAACAAACCAGCGGCTCTCTTAACTGGGGGTAGCGCTACAATAGCAAAAACTAAAAAATATTGTGTTTTTTTTCAAACTGGACGCTCTTCTTTTGTTTATAGCGCAAAAAATAAAAACCGCAGAGGTGATCAAATACCACCAAAAGAAAGCTCTGTTTATGGGAAAAAAAGGACGCAAATTTCGTTTGGGAGCCACGTCGCACGACCGCGCAATTGTCATTCAAAGTGTGACAGCGCTAAAAGCTGAAAAATGGCTTGGGCAGGAAGGGGGTTTTCGTGCCCGGTAGGGAAGTGGTTAAAGGAAAATTTCACTTTTTTTGTTTCACTTTAAGCATCATTAAAATGACTGCTCCCGAAAAAACGGCAGTTTTTAAAACTTCTTTTTGCATTGATACATGTCCCCTGGGGAACTTCTTTTTTGCATTGATACATGTACCCTGGGGCAGGACCCGGGTCCCCAAACCCTTTTTAGGACAATAACTTGCATATTAGCCTTTAAAATTAGCACTTTTGATTCCGAACGTTCAAGTTCCATAGACTTTAACGGGGTTCGATAGTTCGCGCAAACTTTCGGTCCGTTCGCAGGTTCTGGTGCGAACCGAACCGGGGGGTGTTCGGCTGATCCCTACTGATAGGTGGAGAGCAGAGCGATAAAGAGGTAAGCTCATCACTGTGCTGCCTCTCCTTTCACTGTGCAGTCATAGGCTGGAGGCAAGTCCAGGGTGACCTGGGCTCAGAGGAAGTGGGTTGAATAAAGCTGGACAGTGGACATCAGACTGAAAAGATCTAGCGGCACACTGTGGGGGGAAAGCTCTGGATAGAAAGTGAATATTTCAGCATTTGTAGCTTTAAAATTGTTTTTTTATTTTTTTTATCATTTTATTTTTGCCTGGGTTTCTGTCATTTCAAATAATATAGAATTGTTACACAAGCCCATTAAATGCTATTAGAAGTTAATTTTATCCGGCAGCTAAGAAATGCTCCTTCTTTGCAACCATAGCAAGTGTACACTGACCTCATCGTCCTCATATGCTACATATTGGGTTTGGATTTTTAGTCGGATTAGAAACAAACACAACCAGGGAACTATCCCAAATTAAATTCACCTTCTCTACACACTGCTGCCCTGTACGTCCCCTTGTGACCCTGACCCTCTTTTCCCCTGTATATATATTTTTGTATTTATTTACAATTTGTTCATATTTTGTATATTTTTAATTGCTATCTTTTATTAAAAAAATAAACAACGCTGTTGGGGGTCTTTGGTGAGATGGCAGGGATCTTAAAAGATACCCCAGTTGACTGACATGAGGGAATTATTCCTGCACTTACTGGATCGCCAGGCGCGAAAACAGTTGCGCTACATGTCACACAAGTATTATGAGCATGGCAAAAAATGTGGCCGAATGCTAGCTAGAGCTCTCAGGAAGAAGCATGCACAAATGCTTGTACATAAGCTGTGCCTACCCTCTCGTATACCAACGGTCAGGTCCTCCCAAATAGCCTCTGGATTCCGGGACTATTACGCCTCCCTTTATGACCTAGGTTCAACACACTCCTCAGGGGTTCGTGACACGAGACTGACCGACATCCAAACTTACTTAGCGGCGTCTGTCCTTCCCCCGCTGACAGACGACCAAAGTTCCACGCTAGAATCCCCTATTACCCCTGCTGAGATAGAGGCAACGGTGAAGTCTTTGCCTAATGGCAAGAGCCCTGGCCCTGACGGGTTCACTAAAACTTACTACAAGCAAGTCTTACCTCTGCTGTCAGAGTCCATGTGTGGCTATTTCAACTCCATAGCAGACGGGAATGTCATTCCAAGGGAAGCACTGCTGGCTCATATCTCAGTCATCCCCAAAGAAGGGAAGGACCCAACTATGCCCCAAAGCTACAGACCCATATCCCTCCTCAATGTGGATGTGAAAATTTTAGCAAAGATTCTCTCCACCAGTTTGAAACGCCTGATCTCGCTTATTGTCCACCCAGACCAGACTGGATTTGTCGCGGGCCGTGAAGCCCGAGACAACTCCATTAGAGCCATACAGCGCATTCATTGGGCGCATACCTCTCCTGACTCCCCCCCCCCCCGTACCTGATTCTTTCTACCGACGCGGAGAAAGCATTTGACCGGGTTGACTGGACCTTCTTACGTGCTGTACTTGAGACCATAGGATTACGCACACACATGTTGGCTTGGATCATGGCATTATACTCAGATCCAAGTGCACAAGTGAGGGTTAATGGATTCCTCTCCCCCAGATTCCCAATCAGAAATGGCACGAGACAGGGGTGCCCGCTTTCGCCTATCCTTTTTGCCTTAGTGCTAGAACTGTTTCTGCGCACTGTACGGGCAAACGTTAACATTAAAGGATTGACGGTGGGTCATACAGAGCACAAACTCTCAGCATATGCTGACGACGTGCTATTCCACCTCACAGAACCCCTGATCTCACTGCCAAATCTGATGCGGGAACTCCAACATTTTGGGTTGCTTTCTAATTTTAAAATTAATTACGCAAAATCGGAGATACTTCCCATCCAAATGCCGCCCTCACTAGCTGATCGGTTGCAAACAGCCTTCCCGTTTATTAGGGTTGTCCCGATACCACTTTTTTAAGACCGAGTACAAGTACCGATACTTTTTTCCAAGTACTCGCCGATACCGATTACCGATACTTTTTTTCAATGTCATGTGACAGTTTGAAAGATGGGGACTGATAGGTGGCACTGACAGGTGGCTGGCACTGATAGGCGGCACTTGTGGGCACTGACTAGTGACTGGCGCTGATGGGCACTAATAGGTGGATGGCACTGATAGATGGCACTAATAGGTGGCACTTATGGGCACTGATAGATGGCAATGGTAGATGGCATTGATAGGTGGCACTTATGGGCACTGATAGATGGCACTGATAGGTGGCACTTATGGGCACTGGTAGCACTAATAGGTGGCACTTGTGGGCACTGATAGGTGGCACTGATTGCACTGATAGGTGGCACTTGTGGGCACTGATTGCACAGATAGGTGGCACTTGTGGGCACTGATAGGTGGCACTTGTGGGCACTGATAGATGGCACTGATAGATGGCACTTGTGGGCCCTGATAGGTGGCACTGATAGATGGCACTTGTGGGCACTGATAGATGGCACTGAAAGGTGGCACTTATAGCACTGAAAGGTGGCACTTGTGGGCACTGATAGATGGCACTGATTGCACTAATAGGTGGCACTTGTGGGCACTGATAGATGGCACTGAATGTACCATTAGTGCAATCAGTGCCATCAGTGCCCAAAAGTGCCACGTTTCAGTGCAATCAGTGCCACCTATCAGTGCCACCTGATAGGTGGCACTGGTAAATGGCACTGATAGGTAGCACTTGTGGGCACTGAAATGCTGCAAAAAATGACACAGGATTTATAAAAAAACAAAAACTGCTGCAACGTCCATCTTGGTACACTCTGCACTTGGCTGCAGTAAGCAGCAGCGGACATCTTGTTACACCCAGCCCATATAGCTCGGGCTGGGTGTAACAAGATGTCTGCTGCTGCTTACTGCAGCCGAGTGCAGAGTGTACCAAGATGGACGTTCAGCCGCTGACGGTGACCGAATGTGACAGCGCCGGTCACCGATCCTGAGGCGACTACGCCCTGCACCCCTGCCAGCTTACCACGTTCAACTTCAGGTGAGGGACTCGCTCTCCCCCCCGCCGACTCGGTCCACTGACTGTGCCCGCCCTCCCCAGCCAGACTCCGCCCACCCCAGCCAGACTCCGCCCGCATTTCCTTCAAAGACTCTGCCCGCCCCATCTCCAGCCAAACTCCGCCTGCACTCTCTGTCCACAGGCTCTGTCCGCCCTCTCCAGCCAGACTCCGCCCGCACTCCCCAGCCCTCCCCAGCCACTGACTCCTCCCGCCCTCTCTGGCCACTCTACACTGAAAGAAAAAAAAAAGTATCGGGTGAAGCATCGGTAGCATTTGCGCGAGTACAAGTACTCACGCAAATGCTCGGTATCGGTACCGATACTAGTATCGGTATCGGGACAACCCTACCGTTTACCTGGGCTAAATCATCCCTGAAATATCTAGGCATCCGGTTAACAGATAGATTTGACACCCTCTATGCTGCCAATTCCCCCCCCCCCCCTTGCTAACCACAGTGAAAAAGGACTTGGCCAATTAGACCAAGACAGCCTTTACTTGGATGGGAAGACTGGCCGTGGTAAAGATGAACATTCTTCCACGCATACTGTTCTACATGCAGATGATACCCATGTCCCTCCCTAGAGGTTTTTTCACCCAGATGTCTAGTCTGATATCGAAATTTATATGGCAAGACCGGAGACCAAGAATTGCGCTTAGGTTGCTGACGCGCCCGAGCGAAGCGGGAGGTCTGGGCCTACCAGATATTCAAAGATATCATAGGGCAATCGTCCTGCAGAGGATACTCAATTTGCGCTTCCACACTACCTCCAAACTCAGGTTTCTGCCCGCCATACACTTCTCCAGGGAAACCCAATCTATTGCCCCATGGTTGTCCCGGGAGCACAGGGGGCTGTCAGAATTTACTTCCCCACTGACGACTCAGGCCTTAGAAACCTGGGATCGGCTTAATGCTAGACTGGCTCTGCCCCCCCCGTGTCACCATTGGCCCCACTAGGGGGCTTTTTGTGGTTCCCGCCAGGGGAACAAGTGGCTTTTTTTGGGCCCTGGGTTGACGACGGTGGCGCTAGCTGTGGTAAGCTTCTGCAGGATGGTAAACTCTTGCCCCTGGAGACACTTAGAGAACAGAACGGGAGCTTTTGGCGTTACAGGCAATTACACCATTTCTTTGTGACTCACGGGGACTCCATACGGGACATCTCTACGCTCAAACCCTTTGAACGCCTCTCTATAGAAGAGGAACCGATCCCACATATGATCTCTGAACTTTACTGCTTACTTAGCTTTATGGCCTCTAAGCAGAAACCCGTATTTGTTAGGGCCTGGGAACGGGATTTAGAGACGGTCTTCACCCCCACCCAATTTTCACACCTATACCAATTTACCCGAACCAGCTCCATTGATTCCAAAACCCAGGAAACAAATTATAAAATACTGTTGCGCTGGTACCGGGTACCAGCGGACCTAGATAGGATCTACCCAACCACGTCAGACCGGTGCTGGAGGGGATGTGGCCACAGGGGTACACTCCTGCATATTTGGTGGGATTGTCCAGTGATCAGACCCTATTGGGAGGATTTACAGTCCCAGATTAAGAAAATCCTAGACCTGGACATCCCTCTCTCCCCGCTTCACTTTCTGTTGCACATTCCTCCTATGCCAGGGGGCCAGTACAGACGGAGTGTACTGCCCCACCTATTGAACGCAGCAAAGCGGTTACTTCCTATAAACGTCCGCAAGTTCCCAGCAGGGAGGAATGGATACGCAAGGTTGGTGAAATATGGGAGGCGGAGGAATGGATCGCCACCTGCAGGCATACCCGGGAGCGCTTTTCCGGCACCTGGTCGGCCTGGGCGACGAATGTTTCAGACCCAGGATATGTGTCCTCAAGTCTGGATGTAGCACTGTTGGAACTGGCAGACCCTTCCCTTAAGCAAAGACCTCGTGCCCCTTAAATTGACACAGAGCCTTCAGTTACACTGTTTTGGCCTAACTAAGCAACTAGAGGGGGAAGGGAGGAGATGTGACTTTTTTTCTTTTCAGCCACTTCACATGCAGCGAGGTGATGGAGGCAAGTGGCGCGGGGGAGGAGCTGGACGTATGACCCCAGGTATGTTCCTACTGAGCCTAATCCCTTTCTATTCCTTCCCTCCCCCTTTTTCTTATTTTTTTTTCTCATCTTCTTTTTACTGTTTCTCCCTGCCTTTTTTTTTTTTCTATTGGTCCTCTGACCTCGATTGACCTAGTTGTTGACACGCCAGGGGATGGGCGGGCCTTGGAGGTACCGGCCGGTCTGACAGACACGGGACCCCGTTGCCGGGGGGCAGCCTGGCCCTCACGGGGGACAGGCACTTCTTTTTGCCACCTCGGTGCGGGTGTCTCGACCTAAATGGGGATCGGCTGGGGTTGTTGCACGCGGGGAGGTAAGCTGGAGGTCTATAGTGACCCCCCTCTCCTCGTGCCCGCCCGGCCGAGTTACCCCCTAATCTGCTCATTATCTAGTGCACTAACTGTGGTCCAGACGACTGGCCGGCCTGACTTCCGGTTCTCACTCCTCAGCGGACACCCGCCTTTATACATAGATGGGAGGTTGGGGGTGACTCTCCCCCACATTCTGTTTTTCTACCATGATGTTTTCCAAAAAAAGGGAAGACCCCACCTCCGGCTAGCTGCCTGGTTTCTGAGTCTAAGTTATGCCCATTAGGACATCGGGTCGCGATGTGATTGTCTGTTTGTCTGTTTTCAATGTTCTATATGTTATTATGTTATTCAGAAAACTGATTGGCATACTGTTTGCTGCAAATGCCTATGACAACGTGTGTTGTGATGTACTACCTTGCTGTTCACAAATAAAGATTATACAAAAAAGATACCCCAGTTAAAGTCTTTGTGGACGAAACGCGTAGGGTTAATACGCTGGCCCTAGCCACCCCAATACTGCGCATTTTTTTACTTCATTTGGATGTTTTTATTGGATTTGTATCCGGCTGAAAAAAACTTTTATGCAAATAAATTTTATCAACATTTTTTACGCTATGTGGATGCATCTCTTTTTTTTTTTTTTTTTTTTAAACTGACAGTTTTATTGATTTTTCATATTTACCAACAGAAAAAGACAGACAATACAAAAAAAAAAAAAAATACAAATAAAAGGCACGCTATGCGATACGTGGCAAACCTCAGGCGAACTGTCCACACACATTGTCACCCATAAAGAGACAAAGTTAAGGCATATAAAACCAATAAACTCTAAGCCGTGTGTGTCCATATCCAAACAATAAAGTTAGCTTTAAGGCATCTGAAGTACCATTAAGGTCGGACTCGTTCAGATAAAAATCAGGAACAAAAAAAAAAGGGTAGGAAAGAAGAGGACAACCACCCGACCTCAGACCTCCTCACCGCCCGGGGACATCAACCACGTGTCAGACGATATTAGGAGCTTCTAGTTTGTCCCACAATTCCCATATTTGGTTGTGTGTATCGAGGGTATTGTTTAGGGATGCAGTCAGGTATTCCATCCGCTTAACATCTCTAATCCTGGAGTGCAGTTCAAACAAAGAGGGGGGGTTCCTTCCATTTCCATTTCAGGGCTACCAAGCATCTCCCCGCTGTTAGCACCTCGGCTAGGAGTTTTTTCGAGGTTTTGGAAAAGGAAGGGGGTAGAAGACCCAAGAAGAACAATTTAGGGTCGAATGGCACCCAGGTATCAAAGATGGAGTGGAGAAGAGAATGCACCGTCTGCCAGTAGGGGACAATCAGTGGGCATGTCCAATAGGTATGATACAGCGTCCCCACCTCTTTACTACAGCGCCAACAACGGCGATCAGCTGAGGGGTATATAGAGTGAAGCAGGTCAGGAGTTTGGTACCAGCGAAGTAAAATTTTGTATTGATTTTCTTTGTACAGTGTACAGACAGAACTCCTAGGGGCCTGTGACCATATAATTTGCCAAGTCTTGAAGGGTATATCCTCACCCAAGGCCTGCTCCCACTTATGCATATAGGCATGCCGAGGACCAGTTGGTGACATATCCGTGATCAGGAGTTGATAGGTGCGCGATATCATACCTTTAGGGGAATAGAACCCTCCAAGCAGAATTTCTCAAACTCGGTTAAGGGGGAGAATTGCAGATTTGATACCAGAGACTGTACAAAATGGTGGATTTGTAGGTAACTAAAGAAGGTCTGTCTGGGTAAATCAAAGGCATCTTTCAGGTCTTGGAAGGACCTCAGGATTCTGGTTCTGGTATCCACCAATTGACCATACTGAAATAAGGCCCTATCCATCCAAAAGTGGGAAATCTGCGAGGTCAAGCTGTCTGGGACATTGGGAGTAAATAAAAAGGAGGTGACAAGGGAAGCAGCGGAGGTGAGCGGGTACATCGATTTAGCACGTCGCCATAGTGTCCGTAAGAGCGCCATTGGGCCTAGCAGTTGGGACCCACCGAGAGGTATCTCTGTGCGCCATAACATGGAGTTAGGAAGGGTAGGGGCCAGCCCCAACTTCTCAATTTGTGTCCATCTGTTGTATGCGTGGAGGGTACACCAAGAAGCCACCGGGCGCAACTGAGCAGCCAAGTAGTACTTGGCTATGTTGGGAAAGGCGAGACCGCCTTGGCCGCGTGGGGCATATAATATTGATCTAGCAATCCTGTGTCTCTTGTAATTCCAAAAAAACTTGAGCAAGTCGCCCTGAAGGGTTCTGAAGTGTCCGGCCGAGTTTAGGGATAGGAAGTGTCTCAAAGAGGTAAAGGAGTCTGGGTAAGATCGCCATCTTAATGGTCGCCAGACGACCAAAGAGAGATAGCTTTAAGGTTTTCCATTTAGCCAGAGAGGCCCTAATAAATTTATCTAGTGGAGGGAAGTTGGCCTTGTATGAAGTTTCATAGGAGGGTGTGAGGTGGACACCTAGGTACTTCAAGGTGGACGTCTTCCACATATAGTTGAATGATTGGGAGAGGGCAAACAGTGTCCGAGGGGTCATGTTGAGGGGGAGGGCCTCTGTCTTAAAATTGTCAATCTTATAGCCCGAGAGAGTTCTGTAACGATTTAATTCTTCATGTAGATTCGGAAGAGATATATGGGGTTGGGTAAGTGTGAGCAGGACATCGTCTGCAAATAAATAAATCTTAAAGTCCCTAATAATGACTGGGATGCCGTGAATGTTCGGGTTTTGTCTATCATGAGCTGCTAGGGGCTCATTACAGAGGGCATATAGGAGGGGGAGAGCGGGCAGCCCTGTCGTGTGCCATTGGAGATATGTAAGGTGGGTGAGGAGGCAAACTGAGTTCTGACTAAGATCGAGGGGGACGAGTACAAATGAGTAATGGCTCGTAGGAAGGGGCCCTTTGCTACCCTCCGTCGAGCCGGTATAAAGAGGAAGGGCCAGCCTAGCCTATCGAAGGCCTTTTCCGCGTCTAGGCTAAGAAGCAGTGCCTCCAGGGCTGGATTTCCCACAAGGCCACCGAGGCCAGGCCTCGGGGCGGCACTGAGTGCAGGGGCGGTGCCGCCCATCCTCCCGCGGCCGCCTCCCGCACTAATGTAGCTCCCGGCGCCGCGGCCAGCCTGCTGGAGCGCGGCGCCGGCACAGCAAATGATACTAATCCTACTTGGCCTGGGGAGAGGAGTGACAGGCACCCCCATGACGGCCGATGACTGGCGGAAGCGGAGCCTAATACTCCGCCTACCCTCCTCTGCGCGCCATCACCTCCTCCCCCCCTGAGCGGGGAACAGGGCCGATCCGAGGGTCAAAGACGCCTGGGTGCAGAAATATTTCTGGCGCTCCCACATGGGCGGCGTCATCTTACTAACTCCTCCCCTTTACAAATGTTTCTATGGCTATGACTCAAACACAGAGATGCTCCCCTAAGAAGTCTTCATTACCCTGGGATCCTCCCATGATCTTTTAACAATAAAGAAAATGAGTACACTGATGGGACCTGGAGGGGGGTCTCTCTAATGCACACAGAGAGGGCTTCTGTTAGAGAGTCTGTTAGAAAGAGCCCCCAGACATACTGCAGACATGATACAGAAGATGGTCAGAGGCTGCAGACATGATATAAGAGATGGTCAGAGACTGCAGACATGATATAAGAAATGGTCAGAGACTGCAGACATACTACAGGAGATGGTCAGAGACTGCAGACATAATACAAGAGATGGTTTAGAGACTGCAGACATACTACAGGAGATGGTCAGAGACTGCAGACATAATACAAGAGATGGTTTAGAGACTGCAGACATACTACAAGATATGGTTAGAGACTACAGACATAGTACAGGAGATGGTCAGAGAATGCAGACATAGTACAGGAGATGGTCAGACTCCAGACATAGTACAGGAGATGGTTAGAGACTGCAGACATAGTACAGGAGATGGTCAGAGACTGCAGACATAGTACAGGAGATGATCAGAGACTGCAGACATACTACAGGAGATGGTCAGAGACTGCAGACATACTACAGGAGATGGTCAGAGACTACAGACATACTACAGGAGATGGTCAGAGACTGCAGACATAGTACAGGAGATGGTCAGAGACTGCAGACACACTACAGGAGATGATTAGGGACTGCAGACACACTACAGGAGGCTGCAGTTCCTATGGATGGCAGTAGATAATGGCCCACTCTGCCCTCTCACCAGACCCGGCGATACAGCAACATCGGTTCCTCTGATCAGGAGTCAGCTCACTCTGGGTTGCCCGTGGCGACTCCGCTGGGTAGTGCTCAGATCTGTATTCTGGCAATGACTCCATTCCTTTCTTCACCAGTGATGGTGCCAGGCTGTGCGGCTTTCCCTCTGGTGGCGCAGGGCAGTGGGGTTCTATCTCTGATGGTGTCCCCTCAGCACTGTCCTCAACCTGGAGTCCTGGGTGCACTTCCCCAAAAGCTTTTCTGGGCTCTATGCTCTCTCTCTCTCTCTCTCCCCCCCCCCCTCTCCCATTCAGCTGGGCATGCTGTGTGAGCTGCAGTTTCTGGGTCACAATGGGGCCGCCGGTCCTCGGGACTACATGTCCCACAATCCTCTTCTCTGCTCCTTTTTTATTGTATTTATTCCCTGGCCAATATGAAGGAGGGAGAATAAACATAGCGGGCAGCTGTCCTGGCAAACACCGCTCACTAGTACAGCAATGCGAGGAGGAGAGGGGTCTAAGAGCCCGCGGCTGCTCTTTCTCCACTCAGACATGGGCGCTTTGATCTCTGGCTGCTTCACTCTCCTCATTTGAGAGGAGGAGGGAGGGGGATGGGCAGGAAACACAGAGAGCCCTCTTTCCATTGATAACAGGGACGGCGGTGGCACAGTCTTTCCTCCCCTGATTCGCTCCTGCATACCTCCCAACTTTTAGAATTGAGAATGAGGGACATTCTTGGGAGAGAATGACCTGCGGCACTCGCAGCTTACATCAAAGTCCCCATCAGAATCCCTCTTTACATCAGGGTTCCCATCAGAGCCCCCCACAGCAGGTGTCCCCCATCAGAGCCCCCCCACAGCAGGTGTTCCCCATCAGAGTTCCCCCACAGCAGGTGTCCCCATCAGATTTCCCCCACAGCAGGTGTCCCCCATCAGAGGCCCCCAGCAGGTGTCCCCAATCGGAGCCCCCAGAGCAGGTTTCCCCCATCAGAGTTCCCCCACAGCAGGTGTCCCCCATCAGAGCCCCCCAGCAGGTGTCCCCCATCAGAGCTCCCCCACAGCAGGTGTCCCCCATCAGAGCTCCCCCACAGCAGGTGTCCCCCATCAGAGCTCCCCCACAGCAGGTGTCCCCCATCAGAGCTCCCCCACAGCAGGTGTCCCCCATCAGAGTTTCCCCACAGCAGGTGTCCCCCATCAGATTTCCCCCCCAGCAGGTGTCCCCCATCAGAGCCCCCCCAGCAGTTATCCCCCATCAGAGCCCACCCACAGCAGGTGTCCATCAGAGCCCCCCCACAGCAGGTGTCCATCAGAGCCCCCCAACAGCAGGTGTCCCCTATCAGAGCCCCCCCAGCAGTTATCCCCCATCAGAGCCCACCCACAGCAGGTTTCCCCATCAGAGTCCCCCCACAGCAGGTGTCCATCAGAGCCCCCCCAACAGCAGGTGTCCCCCATCAGAGCCCCCCAACAGCAGGTGTCCCCCATCAGAGCCCCCCAGCAGGTGTCCCCCATCAGAGCCACCCACAGCAGGTGTCCCCCATCAGAGCCACCCCCCCAGCAGGTGTCCCCCATAAGAGCCCCCCCAGAAGGTGTCCCCCATCAGAGCCCCCCACAGCAGGTGTCCCCATAGATCAGTACCTGCCCAATAGATTCCTGTAGCTCGGGCGCGCTGGGAGCAGAAGCACATTACAGGGGGCGGGGCATACGTGGCATCTTTGGTTACTAAGAGGGCGGGACTCGGAGAGCATTTCTGGGAGTGCACGGGATGATTGGCAGCAGCTCTGGCCAACCCAGAAGCCTCTCATCACACCACCTATGGGAGAAGAGCCGACACACGCAGAGGGGGCGGGGCAGACAGGAGACTGCTCCACGTGCACTGGACAGAATAATTAGTGGAGCCTAGTACCGGAACGTGTTCTGGTACTAGGCTCTGCTGCGGTACTCAGCCCGGATTCCGGGGACAGCAGGAAGTATGCGCTCTTGTCAGTTGCCAGCGGAGAGAGCAAGCGTGATGGAGAACCGCAGCACCTGCTACATGCGCTCCTCCTCTGGACACAGATAAGGAGGAGGGAGGGGAGCACTCTGGAGCTTCGGCGCCCCCACCTCTGTGGCGCCTGGGTGCGGAGCACCCCGCGCACCCTGCCTAGGATCGGCCCTGGCGGGGAATGTGAAGTGAGGTGAAGCGGAGAAGAGAGGACGGGAGAAGGAATGTATGGCGGCCCGATGGGGAACCCCCAGCAGCAGCACCAAGGATAGCACCAGCCAGGTACTACTTCTTGATCCTATCATATTCATATGTGCCAACCAGAAGTAAGCAGCAAAATATAAGGCTCGGTGGATTCAATAAATATTCATAGCAATAGCATAAATAAACTGTAATAAAGTGATTTGTAAAACAGCTGTTGCACAAATCACTTTATTACACTTTATTAATGATATCTATGGCTATGCATATTTATAATTTATTTAATCCATATTGACCATTATATTTGATGCCTGGCACACACACACAATCGCACATGATGATGGCTAAAAACTTTTAAGTCATCATCATGTGCGATTGTGCGTGCGTGCCAGGCATCAAATATAGTGCTCAATATGGCTGCGTTTGATTGGCACAGTGGTGGCAATTGATGGCACAGTGGCTGTGTTTGATGGGCACAGTGGCTGTGTTTGATGGGCACAGTGGCTGTGTTTGATGGGCACAGTGGCTGCGTTTGATTGGTACAGTGGCTGCGTTTGATTGGTACAGTGGCTGCGTTTGATTGGCACAGTGGCTGCGTTTGATGGGCACAGTGGCTGCGTTTGATGGGCACAGTGGCTGCGTTTGATAGGGGCGGATATGGTTAGAAATAGCATGATGGCCAGTGATTTATGATGTGCGGATGCTTTTCTCATCACAGCAAGGGGCTCTTCTAACCATATCCGCCCATATCCGCCCCTTTGAGAAAGCATCCGCTTGCTTGCTGGGGGGAGGGGGTGGTATTGAAGGACCCGGCCTTGGGGCGGCAAAGGGAGTAAATCCGGGCCTGAGTGCCTCAGATCTGTTCCTGTTTGCCACCTCCACAAGGTCAAGAACTCTCTGGGTATTGTCTCCAGCCTGTCGGAGGGGAATGAACCCCACTTGATCTTAATGAATCAATCAGGGCATAAAGGTGTTTAATCTATTAGCTAGTAGTTTAGTAAAAAAATTTAAGTCTGAATTCAAGAGCGCAATCGGCCTGTAGTTAGAGCACAGAGTATGGTCCTTTCCTGGTTTGGGGATCTCTCTTTTTTTTTTTATTTATAACACACCATTGTCAGTGAGGCGGAAAAACCTTTGGATTTCTCCTAGTAAGTTGTGCCTGGATTTCCTATCCCTGCGATTGATCGCTGCACTTATTGGGTGGTATGTGAAATGCACCACCGATCTACAAAAGAGGGACCTGAATGATCCATCTTGGGATTTTGTTGGAGCGTCTGTTTGGCTTTCCATGCTTGATGGATGCACCGCCATATGGTGAGTTGGATCCACGCTGTCCGGTAAGAGTACCCATCTCTCTCTCCCCCCTTATTTGGAAGGTGAAGGCACTCCCGGGTGTTGATGATTCATGCTGTTTCTTCTTATGTTGAAAGACTATTGAAATACCTACAGCTATAATAGGTTTATCCGAATATAAACCTTGAAGATATCTGATATCTGTTGTTTATGGACGATCACATTGCTCACTGTTTATATATTGTTTGATGATTCACATTCACATGTTGTTTTGATTAATATATACAACATCGGGGGCGCATGCGCGACATCCACGGGACCGGCCGCATGACTGAGTAGCTCCGCACTACTCCAACCATTTAGCCTGCTTCCCGGGGCCATAAGCTCGTAATCTTCACCACAGCTATTCTCCACAACCCCCGGACCGAGTTGTGCATGCCTTCGAAGCAAAAGAAGGGCAATAAGACCGCGCAGAGGTCCCTAACCACCTATCTGCTAAGGAACGAGGAACGCTACAGCATGTCCCAAGATGGCGCCAGCGGCCCTGCTTCTCCCTCACTGCAGGCCTCACAAGATTCACAGGATATCGCTGCTTCTGCACTGGACTCTGCACAAGAATGTGAGTACCTTCCTCCCCTGACCAAAGCGGACCTAGACAGGAGCTTGGAATCTATTTATAGCAAGATTGCCACCAAGTTCCAAACGGAGCTACACAAAAGCACCAATACCCTAACACAGGAGATCTCGGCCCTGGGCACCCGCACGGACCGCTTAGAGACTATGCATGACGAACTTAATATTGCACATAACGATCTCTCCAGAGAATTTGAATCCCTCAATGCCACGGTCACTCAACTGCGAAGTTGAAGACCTCGACAATCGAAATCGTAGGCACAATCTTCGGATCAGGGGTGTCCCTGAAACCACCACTGATCTTATCCCTGCCATACATAAGCTGTTCCATTCCCTCCTGCCAGACCGTGAGGTGGAATCGTTCACATGCGACCGCATTCACAGGGCTCTGCGCCCCAAGCCTCCTCCAGACAAACCCCCCAGGGACATTGTCCTGTGTTTAAAAGACTTTCTTATCAAGGAAGAGATCCTCAGGGCTGCCCGCAATTCCCATTCCATCTCCCTGGACGGCTCTCCTGTTCAAATCTACCCGGACATCTCCCCAGCTACCCTGGACAGACGCCGCAATATGAAGGAGGTCACCACAGTGCTGGCAAAAGCGCACATTCGCTATAGATGGGGCTTCCCCTTCAAGCTTACCATTCCACATAATGGTACAACTTATACTGCCACCACTCTATTGGAAGGACAAGAAATACTCGTTAAACTAGGCCTCCTGGAGGCTGAAGCCCTTCCTCGCCAACCCTCTACTCCAAGACCAAAACCCATCTGGAACACCCCTTCTCCTAGACGGGACGGCAGACGTCACAGACAGGATGCTGGCCATAACGCCTTTCAAAACTAACCGAATCCTTTTGCCACTTTTGTGAATTCTCCCTACTGCTCTTCTTGAACTTCTGAGCACCATTGGCGTTTCCTGGCATCTGTGCGCCATCTACTGTCCAATTTTGGAACTACCGATTCACTGATGGTTCCACATTTCTCTTCGTCCTGTCTCAGCAAGCAAGGTATCAACCCAGCAGGATTGACCCATACATTTCAGACTATCTGGGTCCTCTACCAATCCGACACCTTGCATACCTTGTTTTTTCCTCTGACAAGTTATATGACCTAGCTACGCTTTAACCAATGCCCTCCCTGTTTTTTGTTTTTTTTGGGTTGGGGAATTGGTCTCTATACCACCTTTTCTCACAGGACGCTGCTCTTGGGACTTCCTTCCTTTATTTCCTACAAGATGATGGTTCCCAGATCATTTGATGGACTAATATATCAGACCAGCACACTCTGGCAAGCACAAACCTTTTTTTTATTTTTTTATTTGCTGCAGGCTAGTTCGGTTGATGTCGATGCCGTGCTGCCCCACTCCTCTCATATCCCGACCTCCTTTGGAGCTCTGGATATGACCTGGGGAGTTAAGGGAGCTTTTGCCCCTTACAAGGTTTACCTCACTGTTTCAGGCTTCTGCTACTTGCAACCTGACCCACTGTTAGTCCAGCGCATGTTTGCACTGCTGGCACTACTTTTAGATGCTTTTTATGTTCTATTACTTGTTTTTTTTTTTTTTATTTAGGTTGTTGAAGCACTCCAGATGTATTTCCTATTACTATGTACCTGAAGCTGTCTATTACTCTCAGCTCTCCCAGACTGACGTCTCCCTAGTGACGGAGAATTTTGACACTGTACTCCCCAGGGTCCTTAGACCCCCCCCAGGTGAGCCTATAACACCCCTACATACATAAATGGTGATTACATGCATTACTCATAACGTCCAGGGCTTCAATTCTCCCCACAAGCGGAAAAAAGCATTCACATCCTATAAAAAACTAGGCGCACAAATCCTATTACTGCAGCAGACCCACTTTGCTGCTGACAGACACCCAACTTTTTTTCATGGCTCATATAAGCAAGCCTTTTACACTTTATACGACTCTAAATGTAGAGGGGTGGCCATTTTCCTTCACAATTCATTCCCCATGGAGGTTCAGCAGGTCTATAAGGGTCCTGATAGTAGGTTCCTTATTGTTAAGGGTCTAGTAGCAGGACGCAAACTCACGATCGCTAACGTCTATGCCCCTAATGTCGCACAGGCCACCTTTTTTTCCACCTTCTTTAGGACACTTGAGAAATACTCTTCGACTCACATGTTTGTTGGGGGAGATTTCAACCTAGTAGCACACCCACAATCAGACAGAAGCACCTCCTCCCAACTAAATTCAGCATTTCCTAAATCCCTGACCAGAACTCTGCAGTCTCTCCAATTATCCGATGCCTGGAGAGCACACAACACAGGTGCAAAAGACTTCACCTTTTACTCCCACCCCCATAATTCCTTTGCCAGATTGGACTATATTTTCTGCACACCCGTCATTCTTGCTAACTCCACACATTCTGTGATCCATCTCTGCCCCTGGTCCGATCATAATATGGTCTCCATGTCGACCTCCCTCATAGGCCTATCTGATACGCCCTACACATGGAGACTAAATGACTCCCTCTTAACTGACCCTATCATACGCCAGGAAGTATCCAGCACTATTCAAGAATACTTCACGATCAATGCCACCCCAGACATATCCCCTGGCACTCTGTGGATGGCTCATAAGGCAGTGTTACGAGGCCACCTTATTAGTATTGCATCACGGAAAAACAAAGAAAGATGGCAGCAAATCTTCACACTGACCACAGAACTGGACCGCCTTCATAAATCCCAAATAGGTAACCTGTCGGTTGCCAACGCACGCCTGGTGGCGCAAAAAGGTTAGAACTAGATACTCTGTTATCCGCTAAGACGGAAAAAGCACTAAGGTGGTCCAAAGCCAACTTTCTCCTTCACAGCAACACAGCATCTGCCACGTTTGCTCGTAAATTAAACCACACACTACGTCCCCCCCCATGTGTATAAACTCCGCAATTCCTCAGGCAAAATAGTCTCCCACCCTAAAGAAGTCCTGGGCGTCTTTGAAGACTTTTATTCCAGACTTCTTTCTCACCCACCTCCGTATCCTGCTCAGCCCTCCCTAGACTGGCTAGCCTCCCTTCCCCTTCCCACTTTGTCCAATTTACAAATTGAATCTCTTAACGCCCCCTTCACAGAAGAAGAACTGCTGGGTGTTGTCAAATCCCTAAAACGCTCTGTAGCCCCAGGCCCAGATGGTTTCACTGCTAGTTATTATAAACATTATGCCCCTATATTACTCTCACGCCTCACTAGCATGTTCAACAAGATTCTTACAGGAGAACATTTCCCTTCTGAAATGACCTTAGCTAACATGTCTCTCCTACCCAAACCTCTTAAGGATCACTCCCTCCCCCAAAATTATAGACCGATTTCGGTCATTAACAATGACCTTAAAATCTTTAGTCGTGCCCTAGCAGACAGACTAGCCGCCGTTATTGAAACACTGACCTCCCCTGACCAATCTGGTTTCATCCCCAATAGACTCATCACGGACAATATTCGTTTGACACTTAATGTACTCCAGGATGCTAATATACGTAAACAACAAGTCCTCCTTCTCAGCTTAGACATTAATAAAGCGTTTGACAGCGTACTATGGCCTTATTTACTCGCAGTGCTTCAGAGACTTGGCTTCCGGGATGAATTTTTGTTGGGTGTACAGGCCCTATACCATCACCCTCAAACCAGAATCAAAATTCCAGGCTGCAGCTCTGGGTTTTTCACACTGGGCAGGGGCACCCGTCAGGGATGTCCCCTATCTCCCCTATTATTCGCCCTGGCCCTAGAACCCCTTGCCACCGCAATTAAACAACACCCTGACATATCTGGATACCCCATGGCTTCCACCACATCTCATCTCTGCATGTATGCAGATGATGTCATGCTTTTTCTAACCCAACCATATATCTCCCTGCCCAATCTATTTACCCTGTTGTCCCGATTCGCCTCTATTACTGGACTCACAGTTAATATGTCCAAGTCCACTGCACTCCCAATCAACATTCCGCCTGCTCAGTGTGAGACCCTCCAGAGCTCCTTCCCCCTGCAATGGTCTACTGACAAAATACCCTATTTGGGCATCTATATCACACCGCATTGGTCCTCTATTTTCGCTGCGAATTATCCGGCATGTGTGTCCCGTCTCCGCAATTTGCTCAAACTATGGAGCACCTACCATATCTCGTTTCTCGGGAGAATCACGGCAATCAAAATGACCCTCCTACCCAAACTTCTATTTCTGTTCAGAGCCCTACCATTCCTGATCCCCAAAGCTTTTATAGACAAACTACAACAAGATATCCACAAATTTATCTGGCAGAACAAACGGCCGAGGTTCTCTAAACATGTCTTGTTCAACCCACAAGCACATGGGGGACTAGGCCTACCAAACCTTTGGCTCTATTTCCTTGCAGCTCGCTTCGCCCAGATGGCACAATGGAACATCCCTAACTCTAAAGTACCCTGGGTAGAATTTGAATCACATTCTATCGCTCCCTATAGGCTCTCTGCTATACTTTGGTCCCCCTCCAATTTAGGTCATAAAATTATCTCCCTTAACTCCCTAGTAGCTCACTCTCTTATCCTATGGTACAGATACAAACATAAACTAGACCTAGCGTCCCATGCACCCCGAGGCTCCTCCTTTGTAGGAGAACCCTTATTTACCTTAGCCTTCGATAACCCCGAGGGTTTCTCCTGGTGGATCTCTAACTCTATGGTCACATTAGCTGACCTGCAGATTGGTGACTCCTTTGCTTCATTTGACCTGTTACGTACGCATAAACAAATCCCACTAAGAGAACACTTCCGTTATTTGCAAATCAGGCACTTTTATCTCTCCCACTTTGCCCTCTCCCCATCATCCCCTTCTACCACGTTTGAACAGATCTGCCGCGACTCCCCCAGAGGAAAAGGGCTTATCTCTATCCTCTACAAATCAGCTCTAACTGCATTATTTCCTGGGGCGGTCCCAAATAAACGTAAATGGGAGGCTGTTTGCAACAAAATCTTTGACTCGGACGACTGGGACACAATGCTGACTAACCTACGCAAAGCGTCTAAATCCCTAGCTGTCAGAGAAACAGCATATAAAGTACTGACCAGATGGTACTATACCCCATCCAGACTTCACTTTATCTTCCCAGGAGCATCTGACCTCTGCTTCAGAGGCTGTCACCTTCCTGGGACCTTTATGCATATATTTTGGGACTGTGATCGACTTTCCCCCATTTGGAACACAGTGATGGCTATAGCATCAGGACTATCAGGTACTCCAGTACATCTTCTATGTGCCTCCTTGGTGCATCTATCCCAGGTGCGCTTCGTTCTGAAGAAGGCCTTATCCACACAGTTTGCTTGGCCACTCTGTGGGCCATTGCCCTACATTGGAAATCCCCTACTGTCCCTATCTCCTCCGTCCTTCATAGGATGGATTCTATTATGATAATGGAAAGGATTCTATCTACTCTAAATGACAGGATGCACTTATTTGACCAAAGGTGGAATCCCTGGAACTCGCATAGACCTATTCTATTGCCACAGTCTTAGCCGCTGACACAGATTCCCCAGCAGCTTTAGACCATGGGACGCTGCTACACCCCCTCGCTGTTATACCTCATATGTAAGACTATGTTACCTGTAGATTCTCTGTTATCCACTATGGCTTCTCTCAGATACTTCAAAGTTAATTTTTTTTTTTTTTTTTTTATGTTTCTTTCTGTCTCTTTTTTTTTTTTTTGTCACTGCGTTGACATTTATGATTATATTTCAACATGTACTATATGATACGCATAATTTCATTTGTATGTATTACTTTATTGTTTTTTCTCAATAAAAAACGTTTGTAATAAAAAATATATACATCGTTGCACATATGTTTTTGCCATGAAGGAATATATACAGCATTTCTTTTCTTAGATGATTTATACCAGTGGCCTCCAAACTGCGGCCCAGGGGCCAGATGTGGCCCTTTGCTTGCGTTTATATGGCCCTTGGCCATATGTCACCAACAAAGGGGCACAGTTCCTCCCAATAACACCGATCATGAGGCACATTTCCTCCCAATGACATCAACAATGACAACAACATTGGAGCATAATTCTTCCCAATGACACCAACGATAGGACCCAATGTCACCAATGATGGGGCACAATTCCTCTCAATGACACCAACCATGAGGTCCAAATGACACCAAGGATGGGGCACAATTCACTCTCAATGACACTAACAATGAGGACCAAATGACACCAAGGATGGGGCACAATTCCTCTCTATGACACCAACAATGTGGTCCAAATGACACCAAGGATGGGGCACAATTCCTCTCAATGACACCAACAATGAGGCCCAAATGACACCAAGGATGGGGCACAATTCCTCTCAATGACACCAACAATGAAGTCCAAATGACACCAAGAATGGGGCACAATTTCTCTCAATGACACCAACAATGAGGTCCAAATGACACCAAGGATGGGGCACAATTCCTCCCAATGACACCAAGGATGGGGCACAATTCCTCCCAAAAGACACCAACGAATGGGCCCAATGACACCAAGGATGGGGCACAATTCCTCCCAATGACACCAACAAATGGGCCCAATGACACCAAGGATGGGGCACAATTCCTCCCAATGACACCAACGAATGGGCCCAATGACACCAAGGACGGGGCACAATTCCTCCCAATGACACCAACAAATGGGCCCAATGACACCAAGGACGGGGCACAATTCCTCCCAATGACACCAACAAATGGGCCCAATGACACCAAGGACGGGGCACAATTCCTCCCAATGACACCAACGAATGGGCCCAATGACACCAAGGACGGGGCACAATTCCTCTCAATGACACCAACGAATGGGCCCAATGACACCAAGTATGGGGCACAATTCCTCCCAATGACACCAACGAATGGGCCCAATGACACCAAGGACGGGGCACAATTCCTCCCAATGACACCAACGATGGGGTTCATTTCTTCTCACTGACACCAAAGATGGGGCATTGTTTACACCAAATGACGCTGGGACATTTTCTACCCCCGATGGCCACAGTCCGGCCCCCCTAAAACCTGAAGGACAGTAACCTGGCCCTTTGCTTAGAAAGTTTGGAGACCCCTGATTTATACTATTGTAGAGATTGAGTCTCTATACAATTATAGGTGATGGTATAACACTACACTCATAATTTGTTTTATCACTTTAGAAGCGCCACACTTATATATTTTTGATCTTAAAAGACCCTCAATGTCTCACTTTTGGGACAGACAAAGGGACCAGGACACAGATTCCCCAATTCCTTTCTCTGCAGCCTCAGCTGCACTGGAGATGAATGAATAGGAAGCTTTGTGAGGCTTCCTGTTCATTCACAAACTAAAGCATAGAAAAACATAGTCAGCTATGCATGAACACAGTGAGTGATCATGGCAATCACCCACTGTATTCGTTAACCACTTCAGCCCCGGAAGATTTGGCTGCCCAATGACCGGGCCATTTTTTGCGATACGGCACTGCGTCCCTTTAACTGACAATTGCGTGGTTGTACGACATGGCACCCAAACAAATTTTTTCCCCACAAACAGAGCTTTCCTTTGGTGGTATTTGATCACCTCTGCGTTTTTTTTTTTTGTGCTATAAAAAAAAAAGAGCGACAATTTTGAAAAAAAAGCAATATTTTTAACTTTTTGTTATAATAAATATCCCCAAAAATATATAAAAAAACTAATTTTTTCCTCAGTTTTGTCCGATGCGTATTCTTCGACATATTTTTGGTAAAACAAAAAATCGCAATAAGCGTATATTGATTGGTTTGCGTAAAAGTTATCGCGTCTACAAAATAAGGGATAGTTTTATGGCATTTTTTTATAATTTTTTTTTTACTAGTAATGGCGGCGATCTGCGATTTTTATCGTGACTGCGACATTATGGCGGACACATCGGACACTTTTAACACTATTTTTGGACCATTGTCATTTATACAGCGACCAGTGCTATAAAAATGCACTGATTACTGTGTAAATGACACTGGCAGTGAAGGGGTTAAACACTAGGGGGCGAGGAAGGGGTTAAGTGTGTCCTAGGAAATGATTCTAACTGTGTGGGGGATGGGCTACAAGTGACACGACACTGATCACTGCTCCCGATGACAGTGAGCAGACGATCAGTGTCCTGTCACAAGGCAGAACAGGAAGATGCCTTGTTTACATAAGCATCTCCACGTTCTGCCGCTCCGTGACATGATCGCGGGCACCTGGCGGACATCGAGTCCGCGGGACTCTCGGTCAAATTCACGGAGTACGTGGCAGGCACACGCGCTCACTATGCCGCGATTTAAAGGGGACGTACAGGTACGTCCCTTTGCGCAGCCGTGCCATTCTGCCGACATAAATAGTCGTGCAGCGGTCGGCAGTCGGTTAAGGAGAGGAAGGGGCCAATAAGTATGACATATTTACCGCCCCCCCGGCCCCTTCCCCCCGCTCTCCATCTGAAGGTCCCCTGGTGGGGGGGTTAATGGCAGGCACACAGCGTGGGCTCAGGTAGCAGGGGGAATCGTACATGGACAGAGCAGATGATCAGTGCTGCTGATGGGGGGGGGGTTTACTGGAGCCGATCTTCTGTGTGGCTCTCCCTGCAGCAGCTGAAAGTGGGAGGGAGGAGGAGATGGCGGCTTTCAGCTGCTGCAGGGAGAGCCACACAGAAGATCAGTTCCAGTAATCCCCCTCATCAGCCGCACTGATCACCCTCTCTGTCCACATGCAATTGACCTTAATAATTGGAAAGGGAACTGAAATGGCCACTCATGCACCTGGGGCACTGCCCAGGGGGGTCCATGCATTAATACGGCCCGCCATGTCCCATTATCTACATTACTGAAGCAGGAGGCAATGTGCTAAAATCCTCAAAATTCTGCATATGTGATGTGGAGCGAAGTTTCCCCTTCAGTGTTACCTTAATTATTCTCATTTGACACGTCTGTGTGAAGAGTCCCACGACCTCTGAGTAGTCCGAGCTGCTACTGTTCAGTGGTACCACCTTCAGCTGAGTGTTGTCCATGGAATCCCAATACGGAGGGGTTACGAGAGACTCAGCTGTAATATGAAGAGTTATATTTTGGTTTCTTCGAAGAACACAATTATCACCCATCAGTGTACATTGATATGTATCTCAGAGTGCCAACCAATAGGACACCATCTTTGTCACAAACTGCAGAATAGATTGCAGATAACACCTCCCTCCGTCGTCCATATCAGAAGTACAGGAAGAAGAGGATTGACATCCAGAAGTAATATAATAATCAGAGTATTCAACAAAAATCCAACGTGTTTCGGGGGGTTCTAACCTTCCTCAGAGCTGGACACTGTTGGACGAGAGAGAATTCTTGGTTTAGCAGGTTGGTGTTCTATAGACTGGACCAGCTTCTTCTTCTTTTCTCCTGCAGTAAATAGAGTGCACCCTCCAGATATACACCAATCAGCCCTAAATTTTATGATCATTGATAGGCAAAACTGATTGTAAAGCTAGTTTTCTTTTTTTTCAATAACAAACATGACATACTTACATGCTCTGTTTAATGGTTTTGCACAGAGCAGCCCTGATCCTTCTTGGTCCCCCCCCCCCCTGCCAAGTAACCCCAGAACAAGCCACTCGTGCTTTGTGTGCCCATAAGACATACAGAATGGGTGTCAGGAAAGGGTTCACCCGCTGGTGGTGCATCGGTCTCTCGGATCGCAGTACCAGTGTCCACCAGCAGGTGTCGTTCAACATTCAGGACCTGTAACAACAGTACTCACCTGCTGGTGGCACTGTTGGATCCCTGGGCCGTAGTACCCCGGCAGTGTGGAGCAGACAGCACCTCCTGCGCTCAGGTGTTACGTGAGGACAATTACTGGCAGTCTCATAAATACCCGGCTGATGAGTACTCTCATTGCCTTGGTATCTCTCTCCTTGCGCCCTGACCTTGCTTGCCTGTTATCCGATCCTGAGCCTTCATCTGGCCCTGTTCCCGAGCTTATCCTGACCCAGTCCCTCCTGCATTCCTGTTACCTTTACCTTCACCCTACAGCCCAATCCATCCTCTCCCTGTTTTGTTGGTTCCCTGTCCCCAGCTTCTGATCTCCCTGTGTATGACCTTGGCCTGGCTAAACGTTTATGTTTCTGGAACATCCCTTGTTCATCTGCTGATCTGCTGTGTATGACCCTGGCCTGGCTTACGTCAGATTCTGGTACTGCCCCTTTGCTGTATATACTATTTGTTGTTTGTGGGTTTTTTGGTTTGTTGTGCACTGTTTGTATTTACTAATTTATCACCTATCTAAATAAGCATCATTATCATTCACCTTACATACGTTTTTGGTTCTCTCTGTGCAGTCCACACAGTCTGGTCTACTAATTCCCTGACAATGGGGCTCAGCAACACCCCATTGATCCTCGTTACTGGCTCGGATTAAGAGCAACGGGAGCCAATGGTTCCTGCTGCTGTATCTGAGCCAATGAGAAGCGAGAGATCGCCTTGGCTCTCTTGCACGTTGCCGGATCAAGATCAGGTTTAGATATGTATTTATGACTTTTTTTTTACCTTGCTGTATAGAATGCAGTAAGGTAAAAAAAAAACTTCTGTCTTTACAGCCACTTTAAGTGAATGCAGACAATGTGTTTGGGCATCACAGTTTGTTGTGTATGGGGCTGTGTAGCCGTAGACTGGTCAAGGTGTCCATGCTGACTGGTGTCCACAGCCAAAAGTGCCTACAATGGACACACGAGCATCAGAACTGGAGCAAGGAGCAATTGAAGAAGGTTGGACAACTGAGCCAGAGCAACACCAAACAGCAGCTCTTGTGGGATTTTCTCCATCTGCTGTGGTCAATAATGACCAAAAGTGGTTCAAGGAAGTAAAACTGGCCAGGGTAATGGGCAGCCAAGGTTTATGTGAGTGAGGTGGGGAGGGAAGGCTCATTGATGAAGGTGGTGGGGGAAGGCTCATTGGGGAGGGAAGGCCCATTGACGGAGGTGGTGAGGGAAGGATCATTGAGGGAGCTGGTGGGGGAGGGGGAAGGCTAATTTTTGAAGGTGGTGGGAGGGAAGGCTCATTGATGGAGGTGGTGGCTCATTGATGGAGGTGGGGAGGGAAGGCTCATTGATGGAGGTGGTGGGGGGAACTCATTGATGGAGGTGGGGAGGGAAGGCTCATTGATGGAGATGGGGAGGAAAGGCTCATTAATGGAGATTGTTGGGGCTCATTGATAAGGTGGTGGGGGAGGGAAGGCTCATTGATGGAGGTGGTGGGGGGTAGCCCATTTATGGAGGTGGGGAGGAAAGGCCCATTGATGGAGGTGGTGGGGGGAAGGCTTATTAATGGAGGTGAGGAGGGAAGGCTCATTGGTGGAGGTGAGGGGCTCATTGATGGAGGTGGGGAGGGAAGGCTCATTGATGAAGGTGGTGGTGGGGGGTGGGCTCATTGATGGAGGTGGGGAGGGAAGGCTTATTAATGGAGGTGAGGAGGGAAGGCTTATTAATGGAGGTGAGGGGGAGACTCGTTGATGGAGGGGGAGGGAAGACTCATTGATGGAGATGGGGAGGAAAGGCTCATTAATGGAGATTTTTGGGGCCCATTGATAAGGTGGTGGGGGAGGGAAGGCTCATTGATGGAGGTGGTGGGGGGAGGCCCATTGATGGAGGTGGGGAGGAAAGGCCCATTGATGGAGGTGGTGGGGGGGCCTCATTGATGGAGGTGGGGAGGGAAGGCTTATTAATGGAGGTGAGGAGGGAAGGCTCATTGGTGGAGGTGGGAAGGGAAGGCTCATTAATCGAGATGGTTGGGGCCCATTGATGGAGGTGGTGGGAGAGGGAAGGCTCATTGATGGAGGTGGTGGGGGGAGGCTCATTGATGGAGGTGGGGAGGGAAGGCTTATTAATGGAGGTGGTGGGGGACTAATTGATGGAGGTGGGGAGGAAAGGCTCATTGATGTAGGTGGGGGGAGGCTTATTGATGGAGGTGGGGAGGGAAGGTTCATTGATGGAGGTGGGGGGAAGGGAGGCTCATTGATGGAGGTGGGGAGGGAAGGCTCATTGATGGAGGTGGGGGGGGGTCCAATCAAGCATCTGTGGGATGTGCTGCAAAAAAAGTCTGATTCAATGAGGCCCAACCTCACACTAACAGGACCTAAAGGCTACATACCACAGCATACCCTTAGAGGTCTAATGGAGTCCATGCCTGGATGGGTTTGGTTGCAAAAAGGGGTGCCTACTTAATATTAAGTGGGTGGTCATAAATTTATGGCTCATTGGTGTACATTTCCAAAGATCCAATTTCTCTCTTATCCAACAGCAGAAGCATCTCACAGTTTATGATGTTACCTTTATGATGATTGACGTATCTGTAGAAAATTGTAATTGGTTCCTGTACAGTGCCTAATGTTAAATAAGGTTGTTTTGTGCCGATTTTCTAAGTAAGGAACAAAAAAGCTTATTTTGTGCCTTTTTTGTGACAGGTTTCCTTCATGTCTGGTGAGTATGCCCTCTCAATGATGAGCGGCAGGGGTCCACCTGTTCATAATCCTATCAGTCACTGGATAATGGTGGTCTTGTTTTTTATGGCTTGCTAAGTCTGTGCTATTTTATGCCACACAAGGCGGGTAGCTATGCACAGTGATGGGCTTGGGTTGTCCCTTCTCCGGTATTCACACTGTCAGATGAGGGGACAGGTAAATGGGGAGACTTAACCACAAATTCCCATATAAAATTGGAAGACCTCTTGTCACTTGTGCCATGTGACATTATTCCATTTTCATGTCCTCCCTTTTCCTGTTAGACTGCACTTAGTTCAAGCAGAACTGCCAAGCTTATTTAGGGAGGGCAAATAGCGGAGGTGAGAGGAGATTTAGATGTAGGCCATTGCTGTTAGTAGAATGGCTTCCTATAATGCTGATGACTGCACAGGGAGGTGAGAGGGATGATGGGTCTTTGGAGAAAAAGGTGCCTGGGGGCTGAATGTAGACATCTTACGATGTCTTTGGCCCAGAGTCTCCCAAATACACAATAGTTTTAGTCACCCAACGTTTCCTGTTTAGCCATTGGAGGGCACATATAGGCAGTCCTGCTATTGATCTTTCTTGGTGTTAAACCAGTGTTTTCTAACCTGTCCAATTACTTTGTCCCCCAAGAGCAGTCATTCAGGACTGCAAATATAATAAAAAAAGCTGTGCTCAAAATAAGAAAATTAAAACAAAATGACATATGGCAAATTAGTGAAAACACCACGTAGGATTAATAAGATAATCAGAGGATCTTTGGACGTCAATCTGTGACGAAACGTACGTCGGGAGGTTGACATCATCGCTAGCGGACGGGTGTCTGCATGCCGGCCGGCTTTATTACTATTTACAGACGTTTTTTATCCTTTGTGTTTGTAAGTGTTACTTTTTTATTCTTAAATAAACCCCCATGCTTAACTGGATTACACTATTGAGTATTTTTGCATTCTGGGTTTACGATTGATGATTTCCTCGGCTGCCTGATAAATTGAGCCCATCCAGTCCGGTTCTCTGCCTACCCCTGCTTCTTGGAGTTTGATACAGACCTGAAGATTGATCATTATACAGGCTTCATATAGCTTGCCCTCTGGTAAGCAGGAAATTTATATGGTGGCGAGACACGTGTGTTTGTGGTGATAACATTGAGGTTCACCCTCCTATCATTTCACTTCACCAGCAAGTGTGCGATCTATCAAATTTCTGTACCTCATTACATGGACTCTTAAATCACTTTTTAGAGACACTCTATGTACAGTTTACTTTATCACTATCATTTATTTATTTATATGGACTTTGGTAATTCCCAAAGATCCTCTGATTATCTTATTAATCCTACGTGGTGTTTTCACTAATTTGCCATATGTCATTTTGTTTTATTTTATTATTTTGAGCGCAGATTTTTTTATTATATTTGCATTTTTGATGTGGTTATCTCACGTTAGAACTGCTGCTTTTTTCTTTTTCTTTTTATTTGTTTGATGTTAGATTAGGTAGCGTGGTATTTCTTAACTTTTAGTCATTCAGGACTGTCAGGAGCTGACCTGTAGACATTAAATTGTAGCCCAAGCCAGGTGTATTGCGAGACCTATGGCATAGGCCTGCATACAGGGTGTGCCGAATGTGCCTGGGAACACCCAAATCACACTGTGTGGCCACAGCGCTGCCAGATGTTGCAGAGGTTCGGGCTGTAGAGCATCTAATCTAATCTGGAATTCTGCATCTCTCCAGGGTAATACAGAGAATCTTCATGTCTCCAACCACCAAGATCACCATGTCTCTGACCACCAAGAACTCCCAAGGCTGCCATTTCATTTATATTTCTGTTAGCTGGAGCAGTCCAATAATATTTAACAAGATGACTGATAAAGATATGAACAAGAAAGAAAGGAAATTACCATGTTTTGGATTCCGTTGAAGCTTAATTATGTTTCCTTTGCCATCGTTTGCTTTCTGCAACTCTGTAATTGCCTTGTACTTTACACCGGCGATATCAATATCCACAGGACTTTTCTCACAAAAAGACTTTTCCAGCTCCAAGTTTGTCATTTTGTCGAAGGGAATAAAGTTGGTGCCTCGGTAATATCCCCACTCCACCACGTTACCGCACAACTCCGCCTCTCGTTCTTGCGTCTTCTTATCTCGTACACCTTTTACCATGGCTTGGATCTTATTACTGACCTCCAGAACATCCTTGGTGCGGCCCGTCACCTTTATGGTGGATTGTGGTGAGTCAAATATAATATAAACTCCATGTAACCTTTGAAGCTGAGCCAGAACGTCATGGTCCGTATTATCAAAGTCCTGTATCCAGGTATCTGTGATAGTATTGTCATGCTGATCCTTTGTTATGAGATTTTGGAGCCAGTCTGAGGCGGCTTTCACAGATTTATGGCTCTCTGCACACAAGTGGATAATGGCCGGCTCAATGTTTTCTCTCAGCTCAAAGACTTTGGTTTCTTCTTCTTCTTCTTCCTCTTCTTTACCATCGTTGTTTTTGTCAGATTGGCTTATACCAAGAAAAGCTGTTATAAGAGAAGGTAAAGAAAGTCGGGATAAGACACAAAGCACTTACAGAATGTGTATACCATGTAGGACAGTTATACAGGAAGGAAGACTTCCTGTCTGATAAAACATTGTCAATGGTAAAGGAAGTGAGTGAAACTTTGTGTCTCTAGTTGGAGGTCTGATCACATCAGTTACAGCGTTCATTCCAGAACTTTGTGTCCTATCAGGATATCTACATTTAGAGAGCTGAAATGAGCAGCTTACACCGGGGCACAACCTTATCCAAAGAACATCCCTGAATGATCAGCACAGTAATTCGGCATGTGAGATAATCCTAAAAACTACGAAACTTACCTGTGAACCTAGAAAACAAGGACTGTTTGGCTGCAGGTTGTGAGTCCTTCTTCTTCATACTGTTATGGAAATCTTTTATCATTTGTTGCTGGAATATTACCATTGTCACGTGTTGGACAGTCACGGCTGATTTAGATTTGACAAAATCTACCACAGCGTCTAGAATTGCGTCAGCCACTGCCGCAGAGGACACACCGCCGACACCTGGACAAAGAGAGGGCGAGAGAAGGAGCAGAGAGTGACCAAGAGGGCACATTATGGAGGACTTTCCTGATTTAAATTTTTCTTTATTTCAAAAAACAACAAGAAGACAAAAACAAGAAAGGAAGGTGAGTCTTAAGACGCCTTCCGCACATCATCAACATAACATTGTAGCATAGTAACATAGTTAACTTATTCCTCCATCAAGATAGTGGTTACATTTCAAAATTTACATACATTTTGTTCATGATCAAAAAAAAAACACTTATTTATCTCTCCAAGTTTCTGTCTCCATTTGGTCATGCATTTATTGACTCAGTCTAGTCCAGTATTCTTAGTACGGTATCTGTCTCTGTCCCTCCCTCCCCCCACCAAACACGCAACAAGACAAGACAACAACCATCAAAAAAATATATATATTTTCGTGGGAAACCCCCCTCCCACTCCCCAGCGTCCCCCCTCTTCCTCCCCGGCCTCCTTCATCGAAAATATAATACTCCTCTATACTGCTCCCATAAGCGTCTCCCCCTCCTTTGACTCAATAAAGAGATTCCATGCGGAGCATGTTTTCGGATAGGTCTCTCTTTTCTGTCGTGTTGTCCATATCAGTTCTTCCATTTGATTAATTTCCTCTACTTTCTTAAGCCAAAGTCCTATTGATGGGGGTTGCCTTTGCTTCCAGGTACCAGGTATACATGCTTTAGCCGCATTCAGAAGATGGCATACTATCGTTTCTTTATATCTCTTAAATGGCATTTTTGTTTCATGTGTAGCGCACCCACCTCCCTCTTACCTGCATTTAACTTTGGCTCCTCGCAGGAAGAGAGAGGCACACCGCACTAACAGCCCGTACCCTCCTACGTGAGGAGCTTGAGTGGTGTTATTGTTGGGTCTTTTCACGGCCAGAACATGGAAACTTCCAGAGCCTGATTCTCACCTCTATGTTGAGGTGAGACAAGTCCATGACTTCCCCAGTAACGTGAATGTCCACACCAGCTGAAACTCCAACTCAGAGTTTATTTTCTCTTAGCAATAACACAGTCTCTGATAGGAAAAAGGTTGGAGCAAGAAACAGGACAACATAAGGTGTGGGAGGTCCAGGCACAAACATTACAGATCTTTGCTCAGATTCTCAAGCAAGTTGTCTAGGTGCACAGTCTCTGCCACAGACCGTGAAGTTGGTCTCTGCCACAGACCTGGTGTACGTGATCCCCTTCTTTAGCTATGGCCCATGTTTAGGAGAAGACATCCCTCCAGAGAGTTACCGGGACCCTACCGTCACCATGACACTGCACTGGGTCTTCTGAGAGTTCCTCCCCCGGCCTCCTCATCCTAGATACGGGTCCCCTCGCAAGGCGGCACCCTGAGAGTCCTCGATCCTTGGTAGGCCCCAGCCGAAGGTGCTGGGTCCCAGGCCTTTGCTGCGGTCCCTGGGCCTACATACCCCGGGGCGGACAGGAACAGCAGGTAGTACCTCACCCTGGGACTAAAGGTGCCCAGGATGGAACAGGAACACGACCCTGGGGGTAGGACCCCGTAGGCAGAACACCCTGCCCCTGGTCTGAAGGTGCCCAGAGGAGGCCAGAACAGAACTGAGAACCCCCAACAAGAAGCGTCTGCCCCTTTTATATCCTCTCCCAGCATGCACAGCAGGTAAACCCCGCCCTACCGTACGGTTGCCGAGAGGGGACAAACAAGGCACAGCACTGTATCAGCGGTTCAATCCTAGCCTACTATGGCAGTGCCACCTGTAGGCCATGGGGAACTGTACACCGATACTCTTCCTATGGATAAAAATGGTTGCAAACCCTGGCAAATTAGGGTGTTTGAGCAAACTACCACTCAAACACTTCCCCTAAATTTAACACCCCGCTACACATGTAATATAAAGAAGACCGGGTCTTCGGGTATCTCTTCTTCCCAGAACTGCTGACTAATTCTCCGAACCTCCCCCCAAAAACCTTTAATTCTAGGGCATGACCATAAAATATGCAATAGCGTCCCAGATTCCTCACAACATCTCCAGCAGGTATCAGTAACCTCTGGAAAGAATCTGTGGAGAAGAACTGGGGTTCGGTACCATTGGGAAACAATTTTATAATTTGTTTCCTGTATCTTCTATACACATTGAAGATTCAAATATATTATTTGTTATTCTGGTACGTTGCTCCTCTGTAAAAGTTCTACCTAGTTCCAGTTCTCATTTACATAAAAATGGCAATTGGAAATCTTCTGGTGGTCTGATCAACAGATCATACATCTTCGAAAGAACATGGGGAAGTAATCCTTTCTCATTACAAGACTTTCCTGTCCTCCTCATCATTGTTCCACAAATAGTTCAATGTAGTTTATCCAATCAGCTATCACATCAAAAATCTTTGGCGAGTAGTTTATGAAATTTCCATTGTTCTAGTTTTGAGGTCATGTTGTTGATTTCAGCTTTAGCCTCGGTGCACACTGGCCTTTAAAAAAACGCCTGTTCCCTTGGAAGAAATTTTCTACACAGTTTAAGCGAGTTTAGTGTTTTTTTTTTTTTTTTTAAAGAAAGCTCCAATCAAAAACGCACACCAGAATGGCTTTTTTTCTGCCTCTAAACGCTGAGCCTAAAATATGCCTCTAGTTGTTCTAATGTGCATAGACACGTAGAATAACATTGAGCTGCTTCTACAGGCAAAACACAAAACTCCTGGAGAAGCAGAGATTTTTAAGCCACTGTGCATGGACCGTTATATTGAAAATATTGTCCTTCTGAACTTGCATGTATTTACAGGTTTCAGTCATTTCCACTGTGACAGGAGTCACTTTGGGCGGGGGGCCCATGCAACCCAGCTTACCTTAGAGGAGTCAGGAAACTCCTTTTTTAGCTCCCCCGGCCCCTCTTATGTGTAAGTCGCCCAGTCTATTAAGGACACAGGGTGACCTGAGAACCCCAGTCTGGTCTGCACTAACCAGACTAAGTACAACCGCACTGGACTCAGCATTTCATTTTACCCCTGAACCAGCCAGGTTGTCTACAATATGTTTAGAACACTGACATTGGATATAAGAGTTTCCTCAAGTGTCCTTCCCACTGACAAAGTTGGACATTTAAACTGTGTGCAGGCATGCATGCCCAAGTCATAGGAAAGTAGGGTGACCAGTAGGGAAGAGCTTTATGTTCGGGTCGAACATGAGTTTGACTCGAACATTGGCTGTTCGCCCGTTTGTCGAAAAACAAACATTATGGGGCGTTCGCGCCAAATTTGTGCGCCGCGTCACGCCCCATAATGCACTGCGAGATCGCAGTGCATTGCTGTATGATGATTGGCCAAAGCATGCACTATGACCCACATACTTTGGCCAATCCCAGCGCCGTCAGGAATGAGAGCCATAATTGGCCAAAGGCAGGGTGCGTTTGGCCAATTATGGCTCAGGGGGACTAAGTCCATGCCCCACACTATATAAGGCCACCTGCACGTCGGCCCTGTGTAGTGTGTTGTTGGCGTGGACGGAGACAGAGTTTGATTTAGATTGAGCAGGCAGGCAGACAGGTTATTCGATTAGCTTCAGTGCATTTAATATATATGTAGGGGGTGCCTTTGTACGGAACTCTGAAAGACTACCTTACCCAGTGTACAGTGGGGCACCCAGAAGACATTGCCGAGTGCAAGGTCTGCTGGGGCAGGCTATTTAAGAAGGGGCGGAGCAGCCCACGGGTCTCTTTCGACGCCGCCCTCCTAGCAAGTGGAACCTGCTCTGGGTCTGCAGCTGGTCTGGGCCTAAAGTCAGGTCCGGAGATCCAAAGAGCCCTCCGACATCCCACCGGAAGAATCCAGGAGACATCTAGTTCATTATCCCTCCGAGGACTGTCGGGAGACTGTGAGCTGAAACCCAAGCTGTGGAAGTCAGTTGTACGGACTGGTCCGGTCGGGTGAGAGAGCACTTGCTCAGAGATTGTTGACTAAGTCTTAGGCCCGGAATCCTTGTTAAGGAACCGAAACACCGGAGCGTGTCACTTTGCACGCCAAAGAGACAGTGTGCAGTGTTAGTTAGACTTTGTCATTTGCCAAGCAGACAACTGTTGTGTTACCCTGTGGATTACAAATAACCTACAAAGTGCACCACCATTGCTAGCGAAGATCCTTCCCGACGGAAGCACCGTATCTGCAATAGTCAGGCCTGACTCTAGACTGTTAGATACTGTTTGGGCGCCATCTTGCCCACGAGGGGGAAGCTCGCGAGCCTAGTGAATAGACACTTAGCGTGTGTGGTACCAGTTAACTTAACAAACGTTATATGCTGTGTATATTTAATATTGCAGGGCTCTGCATGTGTTATTACCCTACTGTTTAAACTGCATGCTTCTTACTTAGTAAAATAATTTGTGGTTAAGTCTATTGCTGCGTGGATATATATTTGTTGCGGCATTGTGACTCTCGCACCTAACGGGTTTCACAATCCTACTTTACCACTATCTGTGCCAAGGGAGGTTAGAGCCAGTTGCTGGGGGTTGACAGCAGCATGTTATAGGCCCGAAAAAGCTATACCAGCAGCCCTCTTAGCTGGGGGTGTGCTACACATGGGGGCTCAGAGCCAGGGATCCTGTACGCTGCAACCGAGCCTGCCAGAAGTATCGGCATGGATCCGTTGGTAGTGACATAGTGGTGCACAGCAACCGGTGTTTGTCCAGACATGGCGGTAGTCATTGAACTCCCCGGGGAAGACTCGCCAGAGGGCGATGTGGAGCGGCTCATGGTGATACTGTCCCCGAGTCAGAAGGCAAGGGTAATAGATTTGAAGTCAGACTCAGAGGCCTCATTCACCTACGCACTGGTAGAATGGCGTGAAGGGATACCAGAGAGCTTTAGAGGTCAGAGTGTACAGGCCGTAGACCAGAAGATATATGGTCTAGTGCACGCAAAGCCCAAGAAGAAAGAGCCACCTGAACCAACAGTAAAGGAAGAACAGCCAAAAGAGGCAGCAACCTCTGCGGTGCCCCTGACTGTTATAGGCCCCGAACTCCTTAATGCGTTAGTGGACCTGGTTGCCAAATGTCAGAAGAGCAACACGGTATGTGTGGAGACTGGGTACAGGAAGCTCAGAATATTTTCAGGCAAACAGCCCGTTCCACTTGGGGAAGAGGACTTTGGCACATGGATAGAGCAAGCAATGCAGGCTGTAGAGGACAGGGAAGTGACAGAGACTCAGAAGAAACAGCGCATTAATGAAAGTTTAAAGGGGGCTGCTGCAGAAGCGGTGAAGAACCTCAGATTCAGCAACACTTCTTGCACTGTTTATGATTACCTAACCATGTTACAAGAAGAGTTTGGCCAGCTGGAGAAAGTTACAGATTTGATGTACAAGTTTGAACATACCCTTCAACAGCCAGGGGAGCAGTTTTCAGAGTATGTTAGAAGGTTGAACAAAATGCTTTGCCAGATAGTCTTGAAGAAAGGGATGATACCACAGGCTATAGATGCAGCCAGGATGCGACAAGTCATGAAGGGAGCGGTACGCTCTGATCCAGTCTGGCTCTACCTGAAGATGACTGGAGGAGTCATGTCTTTAAATTATCCGGATCTCGTGCGTATAGTAAGAGATGAAGAGGCATTGCTCAAAAACCAGCAGACATTGGAGAAGCCAAATTTTCCTCCCACAGCTGAGGCTAGGTCTGTCATGACCACGGAATGGGACTCTGAGGTGGCTGTCTTAAAGTCGCAAATGACCCAGGTTCTAGAAATGTTGACTTCCTTAATGGCTAAAAATCAAGGAGCCATGCAAAAAGAGGAGGTGAAGAAGGAGATGTACCAGAGTGCCTCAACACCAGTTTCTCTGCAAGCCAGAAGAGACAAAGTTTGCTACAACCGTGAAGGGGATGGACACTACAGCAGAGAGTGTCCCAGCCCGAGAAAGAAGCAAGGGTCATACCGCAAGCCGGCGGAAAACTTCAGAGGGCCCTGGTGAAGGAGTCAACCGGGTGCCCGCCAATTCCAGTAAACTCCAATGGAATTAGAGAATCAGAAAAGCCCAGGAGAGAGGGGAATAACTCCCCAGCCCACGAACTTACTACTCCTTACTCTAAGTCAAAACCTAAAACTTGGCAAGAGATCAATGCATACCAGGCCCAACAAGGACTCAGATCCAGGAAAAGAGTGAAAAAGAAGAAAACACAGAAGACCAAACCAGTGGAATCTGGGAAGGCAACTTCTCCGAAGAAATTCCCAGTTAAACTAGTGGGACCCCCCCCCAGTGGTTCCCATTCAAGTAGAAGGGATCTATACAAAGGCCATCCTCGACACAGGAGTGCAGGTGACCCTTTTGTACCAGGACTTCTATCAGAAACATCTGAAGCACTTGCCCTTGCAGAAACTGGAAGAATTGCAGATATGGGGAATTGGAACCCAAAGTTTTCCATATGACGGATACCTCCCCATTAGGTTGGCCTTCGATCCTTCAGTAGCTGAAGACACAGAAGTTTTCGACACATTGGCCGTAGTCTGCCCCCGCCCTCCAGGAGCCAACAAGAGTTCCCTCATAATAGGGACAAATACTGACCTGGTCAGGAGACTGCTGGCCTCTATAGTCCAGGGACAGGACACCCCAATGACCCGGATCCATCCTATGCTGCGACAGGCCTACCAGCGCCTGGTATTGGAACAGAGAGCCCCAGAAGAAGGGGTGGGGAAGGTATTACAGCCCGGTGAGGTTACCAGTTTGAAGGCTACTGTAAAGCTTACTTGGGAACAACCTGGTCCTTTCATAGTCCTAGAACCAGATCCTTTGGACACCCACCCAGGACTGGAGGTCATCCCTGAAGTGGTCCCACTAAGAGCTCTGAAGAAAGCCAATGGTAGGGCGTCCGTGAGCATCAGAAACACCACTGACACACCTGTGAAGATCCCAGCCCGAATGTTGCTAGGCCAAGTGAATCCTGCCACCCCAGTTGCCTTATCCGACTTGGAGGATGCAGAAGAAGGGGGAGCTACTGTGGAGAAACTCTGCTTGAAGGAGACGGCCTTGCCACTGGCATGGAGGAAGAGGGCCAGAGCCCAGCGGACTAGATGGCAGAAGATCTTCTCCAAAGATGAGTTTGATGTAGGGTGTGCGAAGAGTGCCACCCACCGGATTCGCCTACAGGAAGACAAGCCATTCAGAGAGAGAGTCCGGAGGGTCCCCTTGGCAGACCTGGAGGATCTGCAAGAGCAGCTGGCAGAGCTCAAGAGAACAGGTGTCATCCGGGAGTCCAGAAGTCCCTATGCATCCCCCATAGTTGTGGTGAGGAAGAAGAATGGGTCGTTGAGGTTATGTATCGATTATAGAACACTCAACAGAAGAACGATACCCGACAAATACACCACCCCCCGAATAGAGGATGCCCTACAGAGTCTGTCTGGAGCCAAATGGTTCAGTGTAATGGACCAGAAGAGTGGGTATTACCAGATTCCCATGCAACCTTCATCACCCCGGTGGGGTTCTATGAGTTCAATCGCATGCCCCAAGGCTTGTCGGGAGCCCCAGCCACCTTCCAACGACTCATGGAGAAGACAGTGGGAGATATGAATCTCATAGAAGTACTGGTGTACCTGGATGATATTATTGTCTTTGGGAAGACTCTAGAGGAGCATGAGGAGAGACTAGAGAAGGTTTTGAGGAGGCTCAGTGATGAAGGACTCAAACTCTCACTGAAAAAGTGCCAGTTCTACCAATCTTCAGTCCATTATCTGGGGCACATTGTGTCCGAAGAAGGGGTGTCCACTGACCCAGAAAAACTGGAGGCTGTCACCTCCTTGCCCCGGCCCACTACGGTGACTGAGCTCCGATCGTTCTTGGGATTTTGCTCCTATTACCGAAGGTTTGTGAAAGGTTTCACCAAGATTGCAAAGCCCTTAAATGAACTCTTGAAGACAGGAGAGGAGGATGACTCAGGCCCTAGGAAGCCAGGGCAGTCTGTAGAAGATCAATGGACTGTGAGATGTGAAGAAGCATTCACCAGATTGAAGGAGAGTTTGACCACTGCCCCCGTCTTGGCCTATGCAGACACCAAAAAGCCATAGGAGTTGCATGTGGATGCCAGTCACGATAGTCTAGGAGGAGTGCTGTACCAGGGGCACGATAGCCAGTTGAGACCCGTTGCTTATGTGAGCAGAAGTTTGACTCCAGCAGAGAGGAATTATCCCACCCACAAGTTAGAATTCCTGGCCTTAAAATGGGCTGTGGTAGACAAGCTGAAGGACTACCAGTATGGGGCCGAATTTGTGGTGAAAACCAACAATAACCCGCTCACTTACCTTCTGACCACTGCCAAGCTGGATGCCACCGGTCACCGATGGCTAGCCGCTCTATCTGGATTTACTTTCAGTTTGAAGTACAGACCTGGGGCTGGAAACAGATGCAGATGCCTTATCAAGAAGGGCTCATGCTCCCACTAACCAGACCGAAGACTGGACCAGATTGACCCCAGAGGGAGTGCGAGCTCTGTGTCAGGGGGCAGAACTCCAAGCTAGTGGAAGGTCAAGGGCTGAAGAGATTGGGGTCTCAGTAGTTGGAGTACCCAAGGGTTATTGTGATGTGACAGAGATTGGAGAAGAGAATCTGCCCAGACTCTCAAAGAGATCTGAGAAGAGACCAACTGGAAGACTCGCTGGGAAGGCTGGCCCTGGAAGCATTAGAGAACCAAACCCCGGACTTACTCCTGAAGGACCCCTCCAAAGAGGCACGCCTGCTAAGGAAGGAATGGGATCGGCTCCAGATGCATCAAGGGGTGGTCTACCGAAGGGGCCCCTCTGATGATCTGGAGGATAAGGGGCAGCTGTTCCTGCCTGAGAAGTACCGCAAGACTGTCCTGGCAGCACTACATGATGATCATGGTCACTTAGGATCAGAAAGGACTTTTCAACTAGTAAAAAAACGGTTCTATTGGCCCTGCATGCAGGCTGAAGTGGAGGAATATTGCCATTCTTGCGCAAGTTGCATACAAAGAAAGACTCTGCCTCATCAAGCTGCCCCAATGGGCCACCTACAAAGTCAAGGGCCCTTGGATCTGGTATGCATTGATTTTCTTTGTATAGAACCTGATTTGAAAGGAAATGGGAATGTTCTGGTGATAACCGATCATTTCACTCGCTACGCCCAGGCGTTCCCAACCAAAGACCGGAAGGCCTCCATAGTGGCCAAGGTACTTGTTGAGAAGTTTTGTACATTATGGCCTGCCTCAACGCCTTCACTCGGCTCAAGGAAGGGACTTCGAAAGTAGGCTGATCCTGAAACTGCTGGATTCCTTGGGTATAAAGAAGACCCGAACTACCCCCTACCACCCACAAGGGGATGCCCAGCCAGAGCGATTTAATAGAACATTGTTAAACATGCTGGGGACTTTGAGCAGTGAGAAATAGCAGCATTGGGGCAGACATGTGGCAGCCATTGTGCATGCATATAACAGTACTAGGGATGAGCTTCGTGTTCGAGTCGAACATACGTTCGACTCGAACATCGGCTGTTCGATCGTTCGACGAAGATCGAACGATTTGGGCCGTTCGCGCCAAATTCGAGTGACGCGAACGGCCCACAATGCACTACGCCATCGCAGTGTCATCCAGGCGCTGTGATTGGCCAAGCATGCACTGTGACCCCGCATGCTTGGCCAATCACAGCGCCGGCAGCGAGGAGAGCAATGATTGGCCACAGGCAGGATGCCTGTGGCCAATTATTGCTGAGGGTGTTTAGTACACGCCCCACACTATAAAAGGCCGCCAGCACGGCGGCCTAGTGTAGTGTGTTCCGGAGCAGGGAAAGAGAAGCATAGGCAGGGACAGTGACATTTATTTCTTTCTTGCTTAACCTGGATTCCTTTAGTTTAGGGAAAGAGAAGGATAGGTAGGGAGAGTGTCAGTGTGTTTTACTGTGCGAATCCTTGTTTCTAGGGACAGGGAAGGAAAGTGAGGGGAATTCTCCTTGTGCTATAGTGTGCTTTAAAAAAACATTTTTTCTAGGGACAGAAAACTCTAGGTAGGGAGAGTGTCAGTTTCTTTCACTGTGCGAATCCTTGTTTCTAGGGACAAAGAAGGAAAGTGAGGGGAATTCTCCTTGTGCTATAGTGTGCTTTAAAAAACATTTTTTCTAGGGACAGAAAACTCTAGGTAGGGAGAGTGTCAGTTTCTTTCACTGTGCGAATCCTTGTTTCTAGGGACAAAGAAGGAAAGTGAGGGGAATTCTCCTTGTGCTATAGTGTGCTTTAAAAAAACATTTTTTCTAGGGACAGAAAACTCTAGGTAGGGAGAGTGTCAGTTTCTTTCACTGTGCGAATCCTTGTTTCTAGGGACAAAGAAGGAAAGTGAGGGGAATTCTCCTTGTGCTATAGTGTGCTTTAAAAAAACATTTTTTCTAGGGACAGAAAACTCTAGGTAGGGAGAGTGTCAGTTTCTTTCACTGTGCGAATCCTTGTTTCTAGGGACAGGGAAGGACAGTGAGTGAATTCTCCTTGTGCTATAGTGTGCTTTAAAAAAACATTTTTTCTAGGGACAGAAAACTCTAGGTAGGGACAGTGTCAGTGTCTTTTACTGTGCGAATCCTTGTTTCTAGGGACAAAGAAGGAAAGTGAGGGGAATTCTCCTTGTGCTATAGTGTGCTTTAAAAAAACATTTTTTCTAGGGACAGAAAACTCTAGGTAGGGAGAGTGTCAGTGTCTTTTACTGTGCGAATCCTTGTTTCTAGGGACAAAGAAGGAAAGTGAGGGGAATTCTCCTTGTGCTATAGTGTGCTTTAAAAAAACATTTTTTCTAGGGACAGAAAACTCTAGGTAGGGAGAGTGTCAGTTTCTTTCACTGTGCGAATCCTTGTTTCTAGGGACAGGGAAGGACAGTGAGGGAAATTCTCCTTGTGCTATAGTGTGCTAAAGCATTCCTCATCAACCATCTTTGAAATCCTTGTTTTTTGGACAGTCAGGGAAATTGTCGTTGTGCTATTCTGTGCAAAAGCAATCATCCTCAACCATATTTAGAAATCCTTAAGTAAAGGGACAGAGAAGGACACCTGAAGGTAGCCCTTATTGCTTTTTTCCCCATCTCCCTGCAGGCCATCTATTAGAATGTCTGGAAGGCAAACAAGGAGAGGCAGACAGTCAGGAGGCAATAAAAGAGGGCAAGCAGGCTCTGTGTCTGGGGGCAACAGTGCTGGTCGTGGACGCGGTGCATTGTCATCAGCACATGGCCATGGGACACGCTTGTCCTTCTTTTCGGCAGCTGGACATGTTGAGCCACATCATGCCAAAGACTTGGTAGAGTGGATGACCAAGCCCTCCTCCTCCTCCTCATCCTCTCTCACCCAGGCTCAGGGTACTGGCAAAGCAGCTGCCAAAGCGTCCTCTTCCCTGGTATCAATGTCAGACTCATCATCAGTCACTCCTTCCCTAGACCCACCATGTCCTCCTCCTGAGGAGTCCCCCGAACTGTTTGAGCACAGTGTTGGGTACATGCTCCAGGAGGATGCCCAGCGTTTCGAAGGGTCTGATGATGAAACCCAGCTACAGGAAGGCAGTAGCGTGAGAGCAGACAGAGGGGATGCTCAAGAAGGACACCAATCTGGCAGTCATGTTCCAGCAGCTGCAGCATACTGCCAGATTGGCTCCAGTGATGATGAGGGAGGGGATGATGAGGTCACTGACTCCACGTGGGTGCCTAATAGTAGAGAGGAGGAGGAGGAGGATGAGGAGGAGGCACATCTCCAACGAGGCAGGATGCCCTTTGGTGGCCAGCGTAAGGGCAGTACACCGACGGAATCACACCGCAGAGCTCCGCCTGTGCAGGGCGCTGCCTCTGCCCGTCATTCAAAAAGTTCCTTGGTGTGGGCCTTTTTTGAGGCTAGTGCATCAGATCGCACAGCTGCTGTTTGCAACATATGTCTCAAGCGTATATCGCGTGGCCAAAACATCAGCCGCTTGGGTACCACATGCCTGACCAGACATATGTTGACCTGCCATGCAGCTCGTTGGCAAGCCTACCTCAAAGACCCACACCAAAGAACAAAGCGGACCTCTCCTTGCACCGCATCAGCTGGGATCTCCAACCCCACTATAACTTCAGTCCTCTCTGAAACATGCACTGAGAGGAATGAAGGTGTAGAATTAGGTGTGTCACAGCCAAGTACTTGCGGCCACTCTGCTAGCAGTACACCGACGTCCGATTCTAGCAGGCAAATTTCCCTGCCCCAGCTGCTGGACCGTCGAAAGAAGTTCACTCCCAGCCATCCACATGCCCAGCGGTTGAATGCTAGCTTGGCTAAATTGCTAGCGCTTCAACTGCTGCCTTTTCAGTTGGTAGACTCTGCCCCCTTCCGTGAGTTTGTGCAATGTGCGGTTCCTCAGTGGCAGGTTCCCAAACGCCACTTTTTCTCACGGAAGGCTATTCCGGCTCTCTACCGGCATGTGGAAGGCAATGTCTTGGCCTCGCTGGACAGGGCGGTCAGCGGTAAGGTGCATATTACCGCTGACTCATGGTCCAGCAGGCATGGACAGGGACGTTACCTTTCTTTCACGGCCCATTGGGTCACTCTTTTGGCAGCTGGGAAGGATGCAGGACAAGGTGCAGTAGTGTTGGAGGTTGTTCCACCGCCACGCCTCCAAAATGCTACTACTGGTTGTGACACACCTCTCTCCTCCACCCCCTCCTCTTCTTCTTCCTCCATGGCCTCTTCCTGTGGTTTGTCCTATGAACCAGCGGTGCTCCGTAGCCGTTCACGGGGCTACGCAAGTACGCAGGCAAAAAGATGCCATGCCGTGCTTGCGCTGGTGTGTTTGGGGGACAGAAGCCACACTGGGGCAGAGGTCCTGTCTGCTCTGCAGGGCCAGGCCGAGAGGTGGTTGACGCCACGCCAGCTTAAGCCAGGAATGGTGGTTTGCGACAATGGCACCAACCTCCTCTCCGCCCTCCGACAGGGACAACTGACCCATGTGCCCTGTGTGGCTCACGTCCTTAACCTGGTGGTGCAGCGGTTCTTGGGCAGGTACCCGGGCTTACAGGATGTCCTGAGGCAGGCCAGGAAAGTCTGTGTGCATTTCCGCAGATCTTATAATGCCAGTGCTCGCCTGGCTGAGCTGCAAAAGGAGTTGAACCTGCCCAAGAACCGCCTTATATGTGACATGCCCACCAGGTGGAACTCAACGTTGGCCATGCTGCAGCGGCTGCACACGCAGCAGAGGGCCATCAATGAGTACCTGTGCGACTACGGCACCAGGACAGGGTCAGGGGAGCTTGGTTTTTTTTCTCCACGCCAGTGGGGCATGATCAGGGATGCATGCACTGTCCTGGCACCATTTGAGGAGGCCACGAGGATGGTGAGCAGTGACAGTGCATGCATCAGTGACACTGTACCTCTTGTCCACCTGTTGGAGCACACGCTGCGTGGAATAATGGACAGGGCACTTGAGGCAGAACAGAGGCAGGAAGAGGAGGACTTAATTGCCTCTCAAGGCCCCCTTTACCCAGACAGTGTTCCTTCTGTCCCACCCATCGCACAGGAAGAGGAGGAGGAGGAGGAGGAGGATTGTGTCAGCATGGAGGTGGAGGCTGGCACTCAGCATCATCAGCAGCAGTCTTTTAGGGATGATTTACAGTCCCAAGAAACCAGTGGACTTGTACGTGGCTGGGAGGAGGTGGCTGCGGATCATGTCGTCCTTAGTGACCCAGAGGACTCCGGAGCGAATGCCTCAGCAAACCTACGCTGCATGGCCTCCCTGATCCTGCAAAGTCTGCGGAAGGATCCTCGTATTCTTCGGATCAAGGAGAGGGACCATTACTGGCTGGCCACTCTCCTTGATCCACGGTACAAGGGTAAGGTTGCGGACCTTATGTTACCGTCGCAGAGGGAGCAGAGGATGAGACAACTCCGGGAGGCCTTGCAGAAAGGTCTGTGCAACGCGTTCCCAGAGACTGGGAGGTTACAAACTCCTGGTCCTGGACAACGAGTTGCTGAGGCTTCGGCCAGTCAAAGAAGGAGCGGTGGGGAAGGTGGCCGTCTGACCGATGCGTTCAGACAATTCTTTAGTCCGCAGCCCCAAAGTATGATCGGTTCTAGCAACCATCGCCAGCGTCTGATAAACATGGTGCAGGAATATCTAGGGGCAAGGTCAGACTTGGACACCTTCCCCACCGAAAATCCTCTGGCTTACTGGGTCTTGAGGATGGATCACTGGCCAGAGCTTGCACAGTATGCAATTGAGCTACTGGCCTGTCCTGCATCCAGCGTTCTTTCGGAACGCACATTCAGTGCTGCTGGAGGATTTGTCACGGATCACAGGGTGCGCCTGTCCACCGACTCGGTTGATCGACTGACTTTCATCAAGATGAACCAGTCTTGGATCACCACCAGCTACCACACACCTGATGCTGATATAACAGACTAATTGATTTTAACATGTCACATCCCTTCAAGACTGATGCTGATGCTGAGTGCCTGTGCTGTTATGTTGACTGGCTATCCTCCTCCTCCGAGTCCTCAATGATACGATTGATGATGATAGCTTGGAAGATCATTTTTGTTTATGGGTGCCGCCACCAGTGGCTAAGGCCCAATTTTTCAGCCCCTGTTTTACAGGGGTGTGTAATTACAATTTTTGAAGCAATAATTTGCCATAGGGCTCATTGCTGTGCTCCAAGTACAGTATCTGTGAGGGGTTGTAGTGTTGTGCCACCAGTGCCTAAGGCCCAATTTTTCAGCCCCTGTTCAACAGGGGCATGCAATTACAATTCTTGATCTAATAATTCACAGCAGGGCCCATTGCTGCACCCACCAAGAGTAACTCTGAGGGCTTACAGTGTTGTGGCAACGCCACCACCACCACCACCACGAAAGGCCCAATTTTTCAGCCCCTGTTCAAAAGGGGCATGTAATTACAATTCTTGATCTAATAATTCACAGCAGGGCCCATTCCTGCACCCACCAAGAGTAACTCTGAGGGCTTACAGTGTTGTGGCAACACCACCACCACCACCACCACCACGAAAGGCCCAATTTTTCAGCCCCTGTTCAACAGGGGCATGCAATTACAATTCTTGATCTAATAATTCACAGCAGGGCCCATTGCTGCACCCACCAAGAGTAACTGTCAGGGCTTACAGTGTTGTGGCACCAGCACCACCATCAAAGGCCCAATTTTTACTACCACTGTTCAACAATTATATGTAATTAAAATTCCTGATATAATAGTTGACAGCAGGGCGTTCCAGCACCAACCAAGAGTAACTGTGAGTGCTTACAGTGTTGTGCCAACACCAACAACTAAGGGGCCTATTTCTGCAGAGTATATACGGCAGGTCCCTACTTTCAAACATCCAACTTACAAACGACTCCTACTTGCAAACGCAAGAAGACAACAGAAAGTGAGAGGAAATCTACCACTAGGAAGGAAAATTCTCTCCTGTAAGAATAAATATGGGAGAAAGGTGTCTCCTCTGTACTGATGCTTTATCAGCAATCCTTGTTTCAAGAAAAACACCACATTTCAAAAACAGTTGTCATTGGGACGGAAAGTGAGGTGAAATGTTCTGAACAGGGGCACAGACAGCAAAACAATTGTTACAGGGGTGATAACCCTTACCTATGTTTTCCAAAAAGTTTAAAAATAGATTTTTGGGCTGGAGCTACACTTAAACAATGTACCTGTTCAAAATTACAAACAAATTCTACATAAGAACAAACCTACAGTCCCTGTCTTGTATGCACCGCCTGTATACGGCTGTTCAGAGTATATAGGGCCTTTTTTATTTTATGTGCGGGGTTCCCCTTAATATCCATACAAGACCCAAAGGGGCTGGTAATGGGCTGGGGTAGGGGGGGGTCATGGGGTAGCTATGCCATTTTTCTTAAAGAATTTCATCCATATTACCGGGACCAGACATTACATTAAAGCCGCAAGCAGTTTTAAATGGCTTTTTTTTCCTTTAGAAGTGTCATTTTGTGCAGGGACAGTTCTAAACACGGGAAACACGTGGCACTTCACAGGCATACTTTAGACACCCCCCAGGTACGATATTTAAAGGAATATTTGACTTTTTTTTTTCACTTTATGCATCATTAAAATGACTGCTCCCGAAAAACGACCGTTTTTAAAACTTCTTTTTGCATTGATACATGTCCCCTGGTGCAGAACCCGGGTTCCCAAACCCTTTTTAGGACAATAACATGCATAATAGTTGTTATAATTAGCACTTTAGAATTCGAACGTTCGCATCCATTGTATTTAATAGGGTTCTATTGTTCGTACGAACTTTCGGTCCGTTCGCGGGTTCTGGTGCGAACCGAACCCGGGGGTGTTCGGCTCATCACTAAACAGTACCACCAGTGATGTTACCGGATACTCCCCATACAGACTGATGTTCAGTAGGGAAGCAAGACTACCAGTAGATCTAGCCTTCGGTACTTCAATAGATCATACTTCTGCTGCTTCCCGCAAGGGATATGTGGACCGGTTGAGACAGAGCTTAAGACTGGCATATGAGAAGGCCCAAGCAACATCTGATCAGACAGGAGCCAGGAATAAGCGGAACTATGACTTAAAGGTTCGAATTCATGACTTACAGCCAGGTGACAGGGTGTTGCTGTGGAACTTAGGCATTCCAGGGAAGCATAAGTTGGCCGACCGGTGGAAGTCCCAACCCTATGTGATCTGCAAACAACTGCTGGTTTTACCAGTATACCAACTCAAACCAGAAGGAAGTGTGTGGCCATAGAAGACATGGCACAGGAATCACCTGCTGCCCCTTTCCGAAGCAGTTCGCTTGCCCCCTCCCTCAGATCTTTCTGAGCGGCTTTCAGACTCAAATACCCCTAGGCCTGTCACTAGGTCTCAAGCAGCCAGTTCAACAGAGATGGATGCCCAAGAGCAGAGTGACGAGGAGGAATTGGAGCTGGATGGGCTTTGGGCATCACCAACACCTGAATCCATGACCACAGTTTTTCCGCCACCCGAGATTACTGCTAGAGACACTTTGAATGTGGAAGCTGATGAATTTGTTCCGCTTACTACTCTTAATGAGGAATGGGAGGATGCTCAAGAGTCCTTTCCAGAGGAAGATCCCAGGAATTCTTTATACCTTTCTGCACCTAAAATGGGTGCCCCTGAGCCATGTGAATCCAATACACCTGACTTGGAAGATAGAGAATTGGAGGAAACAACTACAGTTGAAATCCCGGCTCCCAGGAACCAAAGGGTGAAAAGAACTATTCACCCTCCAAGAAGACTCACGTATTCTCAGATGGGACAGTGTTCAGAAGAGACTATTGCCACTGCAAGAAGGAAAGTAAATAGGCCTGTCCCCTCTACTGTAAATTTGGTGGAGGGCAACCCCAGCTCACTCCCTGGCACAGTTAGGCAAGCCACTTCCACTACTGTGATCTGTGGGCAGGACAACCTCTCTCCTAGAGCTTGGTGGGAGGTTCCTCTGCCAGGCTCCTTTGCAGCCATGAACTGTGTTGTATGTTTGCATGTTGAAAAATCTCATTAACTTATCTTTGGGGACCAAAGACTTTAAGTGGGGGGAGTGTGTAGCAGGGTGCCTTTGTATGGAACTCTGAAAGACTACCTTACACAGTGTACAGTGGGGCACCCAGAAGACATTGCCGGGCGCAAGGTCTGCTGGGGCAGGCTATTAAAGAAGGGGCGGAGCAGCGCACGGGTCTCTTTCGACGCCGCCCTCCTAGCAAGTGGAACCTGCTCTGGGTCTGCCGCTGGTCTGGGCCTAAAGTCAGGTCCGGAGATCCAAAGAGCCCTCCGACATCCCACCGGAAGAATCCAGGAGACATCTAGTTCATCATCCCTCCGAGGACTGCCGGGAGACTGTGAGCTGAAACCCAAGCTGTGGAAGTCGGTTGTACGGACTGGTCCGGTCGGGTGAGAGAGCACTTGCTCAGAGATTGTTGACTAAGTCTTAGGCCCGGAATCCTTGTTAAGGAACCGAAACACCGGAGCGTGTCACTTTGCACGCTAAAGAGACAGTGTGCAGTGTTAGTTAGACTTTGTCGTTTGCCAAGCAGACAACTGTTGTGTTACCCTGTTGATTACAAATAACCTACAAAGTGCACCACCATTGCTAGCGAAGATCCTTCCCGATGGAAGCACCGTATCTGCAATAGTCAGGCTTGACTCTAGACTGTTAGATACTGTTTGGGCGCCATCTTGCCCACGAGGGGGAAGCATGCGAGCATAGCGAATAGACACTTAGCGTGTGTGGTACCAGTTAACTTAACAACCATTATATGCTGTGTATATTTAATATTGCAGGGCTCTACATGTGTTATTACCCTACTGTTTAAACTGCATGCTTCTTACTTAGTAAAATAATTTGTGGTTAAGTCTATTGCTGTGTGGATATATATTTGTTGCGGCATTGTGACTCTCACACCTGACGGGTTTCACAATCCTACTTTACCACTATCTGTGCCAAGGGAGGTTAGAGCCAGTTGCTGGGGGTTGACAGCAGCGTGTTACAGGCCAGAAAAATCTATACCAGCAGCCCTCTTAGCTGGGGGTGTGCTACATATGGGGGCTCAGAGCCAGGGATCCTGTGCGCTGCAACCGAGCCTGCCAGAAGTATCGGCATGGATCCGCTGGTAGTGACATAGTGGTGCACAGCAACCGGTGTTTGTCCATATATATATATACAGTCAGTCTCGTAGATATATATATCCACTGCATCCAGTGTAGCTAGATCTGACTGCAGGCCATTCCTGGTGTACTTGTTCTAATATACTTCAGGCAGGCAGGTTATTCAGTTAGTTGCACTGCATTTAATATATATATATATATATATTCATATATATATATATCCACTGCATCCAGTGTAGCCAAGCCTATATCTGACTGCAGGCCAATCCTGCGGTACTTTTTCTAATAAACTTCAGGCAGTGTTTTGGTAATCAAAATTTACAGCATGTCCGGAAGGCCACCAAGGAGAGGCAGACGCTCACAGGCCACTAAAAGAGGGCAAGCAGGCTCTGTGTCTACAGCCAACAGTGCTGGCCGTGGACACGGTGCATCCTCAGCACGTGGCCGTGGGGCACGCTTGTCCTTTATTTCTGCAGCTGGCCATGTTATTGAGCCACAACATGCAGACGAGTTGGTGGAATAAATAACAAAGCCGTCCTCATCCTCCTCATCCTCTGTCACCCAGGCTCAGAGTAGTTAGCCTGCCAATGCAGCTGCCAAAGCGGCCTATTCCATCGGCTCCATGTCAACAGTCACTCCTTCCCTAGCCCCACCATCATGCACAGAGGAGTCCCCCGAACTGTTTGACCACAGTGTCGGGTACATGCTGCAGGAGGATGAGCAGCGTTTTGAAGGCTCCGATGATGGTACCCAGGTTGAGGAAGGGAGTAACGTGAGCTCAGAGAGAGGGGGTGCCCAAGAAAGACAAGAAACTGGCAGTCATGTTCCCCCAGCTGCAGCATACTGCCAGGTTTTCTCCAGTGACGAGGAGGGAGGGGATGATGAGGTCACTGACTCTACTTGGGTGCCTGATAGAAGAGAGGAGGAGGAAGAGGAGGAGGAGGAGGAGGAGGAGGCACATCTCCAATGAGGCAGGATGCCCTCCAGGGGGCAGCTTAAGGGCAGCCACCCTATTGCATCACACCACAGAGCTAAGCAGGTGCTGGGCGCTGCTGACTCCCCGCATATTTTGAAACCTTCTTTGGTGTGGGCCTTTTTTGTCCCGTGTGCAGCAGATCGCACCGTTGCTGTTTGCATGTCTGAAGCGTATCAAGCGTGGCCAAAACAGCAGCCACTCGGGCACCACATGCTTGACAAGACATATGACGACCTCCCGTGCAGTCTGTTGGCAACAGCACTTAAAAGACCCACATCAAAGAACAAGGCGGACCTCTCCTTGCTCCTCATCAGCTAGGATCTCCAACCCCACTATACCTCCAGTCCTCTCAGAAACCTGCACTGAGAGGAATGAAGGTGCAGAATTAGGTGTCCCAAGTACTTGCGGGCAATCTGCTAGTGGTACACCAACAGCCGATTGTAGCAGGCAAATTTCCCTACCCCAGTTGCTAAACCGTCGAAAGAAATTTGGTCCCAGCCATCCATATGCTCAGCGTCTGAATGCTAGCTTGGCCAAATTGCTAGCACTGCAACTGCTGCCTTTTCGTGAATTTGTGGAATGTGCGGTACCTCAGTGGCAGGTTCCCAAACGCCATTTTTTTTCAGAAAGCCATTCCGGCTCTCTACCGGCATGTGGAAGGCAATGTCTTGGCCTCGTTGGACAGGGCGGTCAGCAGTAAGATGCATATTACCGCTGACTCATGGTCCAGCAGGCATGAACAGGGACGTTACCTTTCTTTCACGGCGCACTGGGTAACTCTGCTGGCAGCTGGGAAGGATGCAGGACAGGGTGCAGTATTGTTGAAGCTTGTTCTGCCACCACGCCTCCAAAATGCTAGTAATGGTGATTCTGCCACAGGTCTCTCCTCCACCCCCTCCTTTTCTTCTTCCTCTATGGCCTCTTCCTCTGCAGATTTGTCCTCTGAATCAGCGGTGCTCCGTAGGCGTTCAAGGGGCTACACAAGCACTCAGGCAAAAAGATGCCATGCAGTGCTTCAGTTGGTCTGCTTAAGGGACAGGAGCCACACTGGGGCAGAGATTCTGTCAGCTCTGCAGGGGCAGACTCAGAGGTGGTTGACGCCACGCCAGCTTCAGCCAGGAATTGTTGTATGCGACAATAGCACCAACCTCCTCTCCGCCCTCCAACAGGGACACTTGACCCATGTCCCTGTTTGGCTCACGTCCTGAATTTGGTGGTGCAGCGGTTCTTGAGCAGGTACCCGGGCTTACAGGATCTCCTGAGGCAGGCCAGCAAAGTCTGTGGTCATTTCCGCCGGTCATATAATGCCAGTGCTCGGCTGGCTGACCTTCAAAAGGAATGCAATCTGCCCAAGAACAGCCTCATTTGTGACATGCCCACCAGGTGGAACTCAACGTTGGCAATGCTGCAGCGGCTGCACGTGCAGCAGAGGGCCATCAATGAGTACCTGTGTGAGTATGGCACCAGGACAGGGTCAGGGGAGCTTGGCTTTTTTTCGCCACGTCAGTGGCTACTGATCAAGAATGCTTGCACTGTCCTGTCACCATTTGAGGAGGCCCCTGAGGATGGTGAGCAGTGACAGTGCATGCATCAGTGATACTGTCCCTCTTGTCTTCCTGTTGGAGCCCACGCTTTGTGGAATAATGGACATGGCACTTGAGGCAGAACAGCGGGAGGAAGAGGAGGACTTCCTTACCTCTCAAGGCCCCCTTTATCCAGATAGTATTCCTGCGGGCCCGCTGATCACACAGGAAGAGGAGGAGGAGGATTGTGTCAGCATGGAGGTGGAGGATAACACTCAGCATCAGCAGCAGTTTTCAAGGGATCATTTTCAGTCCTCAGAAACCCATGGACATGTACGTGGCTGGGAGGAAGTGGCTGCGGATCATATGATCCTTAGTGACCCAGAGGACTCCGGATCGAATGCCTCAGCAAACTTACGCTGCATGGCCTCCCTGATCCTGCAAAGCCTGCGAAAGGATCCTAGGCTTTGTGGTATCAAGGAGAGGGATCATTACTGGCTGGCAACCCTTCTTGATCCATGTTACAAGGGTAAGGTTGCAGAACTTATCCAGCCTTCGCAGAGGGAGCAGAGGATGAAACATCTTCGGGAAGCCTTGCAGAAAGGTTTGTGCAATGCGTTTCCAGAGCCTGGGAGGTTACAATATTCTGGTGCTGGACAACGTGTTGCTGTGGCTTTTTTCAGTCACAGAAAGAGCGGTGGAGAAGGTGGCCGTCTGACCGATGCCTTCAGACAATTCTTCAGTCCGCAGCCTCAAGGTCTGATCGGTTCCAGCAACCATCGCCAGCGTCTGAATTACATGGTGCAGGAATATCTAGGGGCAAGATCAGACTTGGAGACCTTTCCAACAGAACATCCACTGGGTTACTGGGTCTTGGGGATGAACCACTGGCCAGAGCTTGCACAATATGCAATTGAGCTACTGGCCTGTTCTGCATCCAGCGTTCTTTCTGAACGCACATTCAGTGCTGCTGGAGGCTTTGTAACCGATCACAGAGTGCCCCTGTCCACAGATTCTGTTGATCGGCTCACATTCATAAAAATGAATCAGTCTTGGATCACCAGCTACCAAGCACCTGATGCTGATGTAACCGATTGATTTTTCTATGGATGTGGGATCCCTTGAAGACTGCCTATGCTGAGTGACTATCCTATTATGCTGAGTGACTATCCTATTCCTCCTCAATCTTCATGATGATAGCTTCTAAGAATATTCTGTTTAACAGGGGCGTGTAATTACAATTTTTGCTGTAATATTTCACAGCAGGGCTCGTTCCTGCGCTCAAAAAGAGTATCTGTGAGGGGTTGCAGTGTTGTGGCACCACCACCACTGCCTAAGGCCCAATTTTTCTGCCCCTGTTTAACAGGACGGAGTAATTACAATTTTTGCTGTAATATTTTACAGCAGGGCTCATTACTGCGCTCAACTAGAGAATCTGGGAGGGGTTACAGTGTTGTGGCACCACCACCACTGCCTAAGGCCCAATTTTTCTGCCCCTGTTTAACAGGGGCGTGTAATTAAAAATTTTGCTGTAATATTTTACAGCAGGGCCAGTTCTTGCGCTCAACAAGAGTATCTGTGAGGCTTTACAGTGTTGTGCCACCACCACCACCACCGCCTAAGGCCCAATATTTCTGCCCCTTTTTAACAGGGGCGCGTAATTACAATATTTTATCTAATATTTCTCAGCAGGGCCCATTCCTGTGCTCAACAAGAGTATCTGTGAGGCTTTACAGTGTTGTACCACCACCACCATCACCGCCTTATGCTGCGTACACACGATCGAGATTCACTGCGAGAAAAACGAGGAACGGCTTGTTCCCCTACACACAGCCGTTTTTCCCGTCATTTTTTCTCTTGGTCGAGAAAAACGACCGTGTGTAGGCTCCCCGGCAGTGTTTCCCTATGGAAAAACTGCCGCGGAAAAAAATGCCATAAATCACGACGAGAAAAATTAGAGCATGTTCTAATTTTTCTCGTCGTGATTAATGCCGTTTTTCTCGTCGGGAAAAATGACCAAAGGCCCACACACGGTCGTTTTTCTCGTCCCGACGAGAAAAATGATCGTGTGTACGCGGCATAAGGCCCAATTTTTCTGCCCCTGTTTACAATTTTTTACCTAATATTTCTCAGCAGGGCCCGTTCCTGCGCTCAACAAGAGAATCTGTGAGGGATTACAGTGTTGTGCCACCACCACCATCACAGCCTAAGGCCCAATTTTTCCGCCCCTGTTTAACAGGGGCGTGTAATTACAATTTTTGCTCTAATATTTCACAGCAGGGCTTGTTCCTGTGCTCAACAAGAGAATTTTTGAGGGGTTACAGTGTTGTGCCACCACCACCACCACTGCCTAAGACCCAATTTTTCTGCCCCTGTTCAACAGGGGCATGTAATTACAATTCTTGATATAATATTTCACAGCAAGGCCCATTCCAGCGCCCACCAACAGTAACTGTGAGGGCTTACAGTGTTCTGGTACCACCAACACCTAAGGCCCAATTTTCCGCAGAGTCTATAGGGCAGGCCGTATAGTATATGCAGGCAGTCCCCTACTTTCAAACATCCTACTTACAAACGGAGGGAGACAACAGGAAGTGAGAGGAAATCTACCCCTAGGAAGGGAAATTCTCTCCTGTAAGAGTTAATATGGGAAAAAGGTGTCTCCTCTCCACTGATGCTTTATCGCCAATCCTTGTTTCCCTAAAAACCCCAAATTTTCAAAATCCAATTGTCATTGGGACAGAAAGTGAGGTAAAATCTTCTGAACAGGGGCACAGACAGCAAAACAAATGTTACAGGGGTGATAACCCTTCCCTATGTTTTTCAAAAAGCTTACAATAGATTTTTTGGCTGGAGCTACACTTTACAAATTTACCTGTCCAAAATTACAAACAGATTCAACTTAAAGCGGAGGTTCAGCAGCGTTTTTTTTTGTCCCATTGAATGATTGTAACCTTTTCAATAGCTTACTCACTGTTATGAATTTTTAAATCGCCAGCATTCCGTTATCTGACCTAAACGATTACTTATATAATCATCCGAGGGACGTTTCCATTTTGCTTATGGGCACTAGAAGCCCACAAGCACCTACTTCCTGATTGCCGAGAATGCTGTCTTCCCAGCATTCTCCGCTCGATTCCGCGCATGCTCAGTGTTTTGGGGATAAGGAGACGAATAATGATTATAATCGTACATTAAATTTAAAAATGTACTTGCCTTTTGCAGATTTTAGACCGATTGCGTCCACTCCGTTGCATCTGTTGTATTGCCTCGTGTGTAATGGCACCTAATGGCAATATTTACCTGCATGCCAGTTTATAAAATGGCGCCATTAGAGACGCCCTCGTCACGTGACCGACGTTAAAGCCGCAAGCAGTTTTAAATGACTTTTATTCCTTTAGAAGTGTCATTTTGTGCAGGGACAGTTCTAAACACGGGAAACACGCGCCACTTTACAGGCATACTATAGACACCCCCCAGGTACGATATTTGAAGGAATATTTCACTTTTATTTTTTCACTTTAAGCATTATTAAAATCACTGCTCCTGAAAAAACGGCCGTTTTTAAAACTTTTTTTTGCATTGATACATGTCCCCTGGGGCAGGACCCGGGTCCCCAAACACTTTTTAGGACAATAACTTGCATATTAGCCTTTATAATTAGCACTTTTGATTTTTCACGTTCGGGTCCCATAGACTTTAACTGTGTTCGAATGTTCGCACGAACTTTCGGTCCGTTCACATGTTCTGCCGCGAACCGAACCGGGGGGTGTTGTGCCATCCCTAGTGACCAGACATCCCCGGTTTCCGGGGACAGTCCCCGGATTGAGGACACTGTCCCCGGATCAAGTCTGTCCCTGGTTTTGTCCCTGAATTGGATTTGAACAGGGGCTGGGGCAACTTCAAAAACAGTCAGTGCAGAATATTACACACCCCCGTTCCACCGCTCCTACTAGCTCAGGGGGGTGTGTTTTTTCCATTATCTGTGCCCCTTTCTGATGATCATGTGCTGGTCGGAGCGGAGGGAATATTTCTTCAGTTTCGGGTGCCCATTCAGCTCCACTCCATGTTCTTCTGCCTTGGCTCAAATCCTGGCCAGCCGTCTGCCTGTTTATCTCCTTGCCTTCTCTGGCAGAGTGATCTTCCTCCGCTCCCCACCCAGTAGTAGCCGGGGCCCGAAAAGTAAGACTTGACAGGCTGTGAGGCAGAGAGAGGCCGTTGAGCTCAGCTGACGGTGTCCAGCAGCAGGAACAGAGGGGAAGAGGATCCGATCGTGGGGCTACCAGTGTTTTACAAGGCTTCAACACTGGTGTGCTTTGGGGGGTGTCTGTGAATAGACTACATTCATTGCACTTTGTCTGTCTCTCTGGAATAATGGATGGCATCATAACTCACAGGCAGCAGGCACTCTATTATGGCTCTGTCACATTGTGTCACATGACATGTCTGCTGGGTGCTGATTTTATTAACTTATTTGTCATAAGTATCAGCACCCAGCAGCCATGTTATGTGACACACTGTGACAGAGCCAGCCAGAGCCATGATAGAGTGCCTGCTGCCTGTGAGTTATCATAATGCTGATGATGTTAACCAGTTGCTGTTCACCTGATAGCAGATTTACTGCTGCAGGGCAGTTGTGCTGCGCAGGATCTTGTATATACGTGACCCTGCATTTCTGGGTATGGGAGCTAATCAGCGGCTCCAGCAGACTCGATGTCCACCAGTACCCACTGATCGTTATGTACACAGGCAGAACGGTGATCTGTCTATGTAAACAAGGCAGATCACTGTTCTGTCAGTATGGAAGACATTGATCCTGTGTTCCTGCAAAGCAGGTACAGGGACCAATGCCTTCCCTTAGTAAAAGCACCCTCCCCCCCCACTTTGAGAAAACACTTGTTAGGCACACATTTAACCTTTTGATTGCCCTAGATGTTATCCCCTTCCCAGCTAGTGTCATTAGTACAGTGACAGTGCATATTTTTAGCACTTATTACTGTATTAGTGTCACTGGTTCCCACAAAGTGTCATTTAGTGTCCCATTTGTTCGCCGCAATTTCGAAGTCCCGCTATGATTCGCTGATTGCCGTCATTGCTAGTAAAAAAAAAATATGTCCCTTGATTTCATTTTAAAAATCTGGTCACCTTATAGGAAAGGAGAAGATCCTTTCACAGGTCTCTCCATGAAAGAAATGGTCTGTGCGCCCAGATACTCTTTTAAATAGTTGTTGAATGGTTAAATGTTTCAATACCACTAGTTGTTGGCTGCATGCCCAGATTTTGTTTATAGATGTGTTGATAAGTTTGAATGTACCTGTGCCTGATGTGATTTGATGTAAGGTTTATCCCACCCTGTGTCACTATGCCAACAAGGAGGGGGAATTGTCTCCAGAGTAGCACCCTCTACCATAGGTAAGTGCTAGAAGTGAGTATTTTTGTGATAGCGGTCAGGCAGGTAAATTTAGGCAGGCCTATGCTGCAAGCTAGGCCTGCTTGTTTTTGATCTGGAGGGCAGGGAGTGGTTAGTGTAGCAGTGGGTGTGACCACCTGTACCTTAGATCTTGGGCGCCTCCCCTGCTTCCAGGGAGAATGTTCTGGAAGAGAGCAGGGCAATTTACAAAGACCGGGTCCTGGTTGGAAAGGCGGGTCGGCCTACCAGGAGCCACTCGGTCTCTGTCCGAGGAGAAGGGGATAGCCAGAGGAGGTTGCCGGATCCACGGTTCTACCTGTGAGAGGGACTGCTGTGCTGTGTAGCCCACAGGTAGGAGCGGCCACAAGGACTGCAAGGACAGGGCAGGGCCTGTGTGGTTTTCTCCAAAGACAAAACTTTCTGCAGGGACAGTGTTTGCCTGCCGCCCAGGGTGCCTGATGGAGGAAGAATCATCATGGACACCAGGGTGTATTGTCCCTGCCAAACCTCTTGTTGCCTGTCACTTTGGGCGGGGCCCCTCCATTCAGGAGCAAAGAGAGTTTTGTCCACTTGTTTGTATGTCTGGCTGTGCTCTCCAGGAGGTCCCCTTAGATCCCTCCTGGGTGGGTGACAGCAGACAGGGAAAAACATGCTCAACTGTAAATGTGAAAAAAAGTTTCTTCACCAAAGAGAGGATAGTAACCCCCTCTCGTGGTGAATGGTTGTGTGTAGATAGAATGTGTGTTTTTGTGCTTGTGTCTTCTTTTAGGAAAGCCAGAGATGGGACGGCTGTCCATCTCCACCACGGGAACAGATGAAGACATGTGATAGGCAGAGTATTCCTCCTGCAGGAGCAATGCTCTGTCTCCACTTGTATGTACCGAGCTGCAGGGACCTGTAGTTAGGAATCTATGCTCAAACAATGTACAGTGTGAATATGTGACCAGAATGTACATATTATATTTTTGTACTTGGTTTATTTGTGCATAGCCTCGTCCAAGTTTTCTCCCTTCCCCCATCTAGCCTATTTTATGGGATGCCCTTTACTCCTGGACCCAAGGGGTATTTTTGAAAATTTAAATTTTTCCCACAGCTGGGGTCCAGCTGTAAATTGGTGGGGGGTGGATGTAGCACCCTCTACCATAGGTAGGTGCTAGAAGTGAGGATTTTTGTGATAGTTGTCAGGTAGGTAAATTTAGACAGGCCTATGCTGCATGCTAGGCCTGCCTATTTTTTTTTATCTGGAGGGCAGGGAGTGGTTAGTGTAGCAGTGGGTGTGACCACCTGTACCTCAGTTCTTGGGCGCCTCCTCTGCTTCCAGGGAGAATGTTCTGGAAGAGGGGCAGGGCTGGCATCTGGAGTGACAGTGAGCTCATGTGAGGAGCCCTGACCAATCCCCTATTGGTATTGGCAGGGGGCAGGCCTCCTACATAAGCTCAGATCCAGCTCACTGGAGGGAGTTGTCGGCTGGGAGAAGTGAAGAATGGAGTGCTAGATCGCAGCAGGAGGCCCATCCCCATCTGGGGGGGGGGTGCGTGCCTCGGAGGAGTCCGGGAGCTGGGAGGGAGCCTCATCCGTACACGGTCATGGAAGAGGTGTCCTGGAACAGAGGGGCTGAAGAAGCGATTGAAACGTATGTCAGGTTAGGTTCTTAGCCATGGGTTCAGGGCAGGAGAAGGTCGGTGAGTGAGCCACAGTGGATATCTAGAGGAGGCATGCCACGGGAGAGACTGTGGGGTTTTGTGTCAAATCGATGTGGCCTGCGGGCGCAGGATTTGCAAGTCTGGCTAGCTGGGATCCGTAGTCCACCAACTAACGCAAGCTGCTAAGTAACTAGGTCGCGAGAAGGGGTACTGCAGGCCCCTGGCCTATTATCAGTTCAGCAAGTTTGGCAATTTAGCAAGCCCCCCTGGAATTATTCAGAGTGATTCCTGGGGTAAGGGGAAGATGATGGGGTGGAAAGACTAACATGTTACAGTGAAGTTGTGTGCAGGAGGAGAGAAGTCCTGGGAGTAACAGTCTGCAGGAGTCGATGCAGAGGTGGAGGAACGGCCTGCAGGAGTTATGCAGGGGAAGTGACTGTGAATGTTAGAGTCCAATTGACCAATTATTTAACCATGATGGCAAATTGATTTGTTCTATGGGCATCCCATATCCCCTTTCCCCAACCAAGTTATATCCCATAAATATACAAGTGATATCTGAGAGTGATATATGGAGGTCTGGCAGCAGGGTAATATGGTGGATGTTCATAACCAGTAGCAACCATTCGCTACATATGCTTTTATTCACCCTACACTGCTGGTACCGGGCAAGGAAAGCTTTTCAGCGGACATACTCATCAGGAGTACTGGGGTCTATCACATTGGTGGCAGCGGTGGGATCGTGCTTCCTTGATGTGAACACGTCCAAACCACCACCGGGATCCAAGATTGAAATCGCAGGCTTTGGTCGCCCCAGCGTAGATATGGATCTGGCATCAGAGTTCGAGGGGGTCCTGCGGATCGCCCTTTCAGTATACCCCAGGACTGTGTCTGGGGATCAATACCTGGAGCTCAGGCAGCAGATTCGGGTGGAGCTCTGGACTGGAGCCCTCCAGGTTGCTGGTACAGTATATAGAGGAATCAGGACCTCCTTCCTCTTGCCGGTGATCCCTCTAGTGATATAAAGATCTATATAGAGGAATCAGGACCTCCTTCCTCCTGCTGGTGACCCCTCTAGTGAAATAAAGATCTATATAGAGGAATCAGGACCTCCTTCCTCCTGCTGGTGATCCCTCTAGTGATATAAAGATCTATATAGAGGAATCAGGACCTCTTTCCTCCTGCTGGTGATCCCTCTAGTGAAATAAAGATCTATATAGAGGAATCAGGACCTCCTTCCTCCTGCCGGTGACCCCTCTAGTGATATAAAGATCTATATAGAGTAATTGGGACCTCCTTCCTCCTGCTGGTGACCCCTCTAGTGATATAAAGATCTATAGAGAGGAATCAGGACCTTCTTCCTCCTGCTGGTGACCCCTCTAGTGATATAAAGATCTATATAGAGGAATCGGGACCTCCTTCCTCCTGCCGGTGACCCCTCTAGTGATATAAAGATCTATATAGAGGAATCAGGACCTCCTTCCTCCTGCTGGTGACCCCTCTAGTGAAATAAAGATCTATATAGAGGAATCAGGACCTCCTTCCTCCTGCTGGTGATCCCTCTAGTGATATAAAGATCTATATAGAGGAATCAGGACCTCCTTCCTCCTGCTGGTGACTAGGGATGAGCTCCGCGTTCGACTCGAACATCGTCTGTTCGATCGTTCGACAAAGATCGAACGTTTTTGGTCGTTCGCGCCAAATTCGAGTGACGCGAATGGCCCAGAATACACTGCGCCATCGCAGTTCAATCCGGGCGCTGTGATTGGCCAAGCATGCACTGTGACCCCCGCATGCTTGGCCAATCACAGTGTTGGCAGCGAGGAGAGCCATAATTGGCCACAGGCAAGATGCCTGTGGCCAATTATAGCTCAGGGGGTTTAGTACACGCCCCACACTATAAAAGGCCGCCAGCGCAGCGGCCTTGTGTAGTGTGTCCTGGCGTGCAGGGAAAGAGTTACATAGGCAGGGACAGTGTCAGTGCCATTTGTTCTTTAAACTTGTGTGCAGGGAGAGAGAAGGATAGGCAGGGAGAGTGTCACTGATATTTTTTGCTAAACTTTGTGTGCAGGGAGAGAGAAGGATAGGCAGGGAGAGTGTCAGTGATATTCTTTGCTAAACCTTGTGTGCAAGGACAGAGAAGGATAGGCAGGGGACAGTGTCAGTGTCATTTTTGCTAAGCCTCCTGCACAGTATACACCTGAAGCTAGCCCTTATTGCTGTGTTTTCCTGGTGTGTTACACAGGCAGTGTCTCCTCTCTACTGATGCTTTATCACCAATCCTTGTTTCAATAAAAACCCCACTTTTCAAAAACATTTGTCATTGGGACGCAAAGTGAGGTGAAATGTTCTGAACAGGGGCACAGACAGCAAAACAAATGTTACAGGGGTGATAACCCTTCCCTATGTTTTCCAAAAAGCTTAACAATATATTTTTTGGCTGGAGCTACACTTAAACAATGTACCTGTTCAAAATTAAAAAAACAGATTCTACTTAAGAACAAACCTACAGTCCCTGTCTTGTATGCACCGCCTGTATAATGCTGTTCAGAGTATATAGGGCCTTTTTTATTTTGTGTGCGAGTTCCCCTTAATATCCATACAAGACCCAAAGGGGCTGGTAATGGGCTGGGGTAGGGGAAGGGGGGGGGGACTGATGGGGTACCCATGCCATTTTTCTCAAAGATTTTCATCCATATTGCCGGGACCAGACATGACATTAAAGCCGCAAGCTGTTTTAAATGGCTTTTTTTCCTTTAGAAATGTTATTTTGTGCAGGGACAGTTCTAAACATGGGAAACACGTGGCACTCCACAGGCATACTTTAGACACCCCCAGGTACGATATTTAAAGGAATATTTCACTTTTTTTTTTTCACTTTATGCATCATTAAAATGACTGCTCCCGAAAAACGGCAGTTTTTTAAAACTTCTTTTTGCATTGATACATGTCCCCTGGTGCAGAACCCGGGTTCCCAAACCCTTTTTAGGACAATAACATGCATATTAGTCGTTATAATTAGCACTTTAGATTTCGAACGTTCGCATTCATTGTATTTAATAGGGTTCTAACGTTCGTGCGAACTTTCGGTCCGTTCGCAGGTTCTGGTGCGAACCAAACCAGGGGTGTTCTGCTCATCCCTACTGGTGACCCCTCTAGTGATATAAAGATCTATATAGAGGAATCAGGACCTCCTTCCTCCTGCTGGTGACCCCTCTAGTGATATAAAGACCTATATAGAGGAATCAGGACCTTCTTCTGCCTGCCGGTGATCCCTTCATTGATGCCCCCAATCAATTTGCTTACCCCACTGCCAGCCCACACTGTTCATTCTGCAATCATTTGAACGAATCACCTCCAAATCTACAGTTCTGGCCAACGCCGTATTCTCAATATTGTGCTCTATGTTTAAATTCTTGATTTCTCTGTGTGTTATTTTATTTATGTTATTCTCCACTTTAACTGGCTTACAATAATAAAGAAAATTATTTCAGTGTATTCTATTAACCAACCTTGCCCTGGAAAATTCCAGAAAAAAGATGGAGATGAAATGTTTGAATACATATGTATGGCTATGGGAGATGGCAGACCTGTTTGTATTTCAGACACAGATAACTCAGGATCCCGAGAGTCTCTCACCTGTCCCTAGGGCTGGGAAGGCCACTGAGGTTGCTTGTTGTCTCTCACACGTGTGCAGGGCATCCGTTATGCTCTTCCCTATAAAATGTGGGTTATTTTGGCCGGAGACATGTATTATATTCCTACAATGAAGGTTTCCTCCTTTTGTGACCACGTACCCGTTGTTGGGTTGGCTTGCTGGAAAAAATAGAAATAAATATGTGAACAATGATGTAGGAGCTCATCTTTGGATATCTGGGTCAACTGGAGAAAATCACATAAATAAAGAGAGGCACCCCGAAAAATTCACAGTAAAAAACTATTTTATCTCAACTGCTGGAGGTACCTGGAGGAAAAGATACCCCATTTTACCTGCTACCTTTAACCTTTTAGAAAAAAAAATAATTGTAAATTGATATCACTTTTGACATGAATGGGACCAAAAATTAGAAAGGCTTAAATTTTAAAAATAATGATTCTTCATTACTTTGGGACCACGATCCTTGAGCCCAGGTTAACACACATGCGATGCGGGAACCAGCGCAATCTCATCTCTCCCGCAGGCAGTTCACACTGCCCTCTGCGAACTGCTGCGGGTTGTCAGGGAAATTATGCTGTACGCTATGCGCACACCATATCTCCTGTGCTAATAAGCACACATTTCGTCTAATGACATAATGCATCTTACCTACAACTCTATTTCCTTTATATCCCCCAATAAACAGACATCGCCAGAGCTTACGTCTCAGCTCCATCACCATGACTGCCCCAGCGAGCAGTGTGCTTGGCTTTTTATTCAGAGGCCACAAAAGAAAACATAAACAGGAAGTGATGACTCCAACAGCCAATCGCTTCCTCCATGGGAAGTGACATCACAGGAAATGACCTCCACACAAAATCCTTCCAACAAGATGAGTTAATACAAACAACCAATGTATAATGGCTAAAGGAGTCCTATGGGTGTGTCTGAGCAGAGACAGGGTGTATTGCCTTTCCTGGATCCAACTAAACAAAGGAAGCCGCATGGCTGAACAAACATGGACTCCGTCTCTGACCATAACAACCCAAAGATTCCCGTTTTACGGCTGATAGGAATCCTTATTCTGCGTTGTTCCAGAGAACAACGCATACCCGGATTATACTACCGTTCCTTGTGGATGGGAGGCTATCTGCAGGTGTAGACTACGAATTTCGACATGTGCTGATCAGACACACAGCAGAAACAAGAGCGCACATCCGCCTATAACCGATAGTGTCCTTGCAGAGCGAACATATCCCCCCCAGACGAATGGGGTCCTTTCGTTGGCGGACATATCCCCACTCTGCAAACACCTCTCTCCAACCCCAGGAAGTTTTCCACTACCAGACGGGACTCAACCAGCGTCAGTCTGCCCCAGTCAGCTCTTTAGAGCGGGCTGCGGGAGTACTAACACTGGGCGACACTATGACAATACATATTAAATACATCTTCATAAATTTTCCACAACAGGGTGTCAATAGAATGTTAATGACATACCCAGATCGGTTCACAGATCGCAGTGCAAACTGGGGATTCGTACAGGAATCGGATCGCATGGGTGAGAACACCCATGCGAACCAATTCCAGTGCGGGGAAAAACAAGTCCCTGCACCTTTTTTCTAGGCGAATCCAATGCGAGTTCAGCCATACAACTGTATGGCTGAACTCGCATTGTTTAGACATCGCATGTGATCGGCACCTGCAGTGCGGGTCCGAATCACATGCGATGTCTGTGATCGCACTAATGTGAACCCGGGCTAAAAGTCACAAAGGCATAAAATATATAAATTTTATTAAACTGTGGCGCTTACGCCAAGAGGAGCCACTTGGTATGACGGGTTCTCTGTTCTGCCATGACTCTGAGAACTGCTCTGTCCCCTCTGACACACCTGGCTAGCAGAGTTGGGCGAATGGTTCGGGACGAGCAAAAGTTCGGCCCAAGCATCGCCTGTTCAACGAACACCTGAATTTGCACTGCACAAGGCATTCTAAGCCCTTATTGGGCAAAGCTTTTCCCAATCAGGGCGCAGTGAATAGCTGGTCATCAGCTGTCAATGGGCTACCCTGCTGACAGCTGAATAATAAAAAAAAAAAAACATTACCAGCAATAAAAAAGAAAAAAAACAGCTTCCCCCCCCCCCCAGTTCATACTGGTGCATGCTGTGATGTCACAAGGGGGCAGGGCCACCAGGTGACATCGTACGGTGGCTCCACCCCTTACCTATATAAGAACTGTCAAATGGCAGAGACTGCAGTAGGCGGTCAGCCTTCATTGACGGCAGAGAGGTTTTTTCTTTTTATTTTCTGGTCCGGCAGCGGCGGCAGGAGTTAGAACTACTTTGAAGGACATTGTTTTTTTATATTTTTTAATAAAGGAATTGTCAAAAACCTGTCTACGGTTTTTATTTATTTTTGACACTTTTTTGGTGAATGGGTACTCACTCACATGGGGGGGGGCTCTTGTTAAAGGGGGCTTCCAGATTCCAACAAGCCCCCTGCCCGCAGACATGTCAACATGGGGGTATGTGGTCTGGTTTGGTTCAGAGGGGGGATCGCTCGTCCCCTCCCCTTTCCTGGCCTGCCAGGCTGCATGCTCGGATAAGGGTGGATTTTGGGGGGGACCCACGATGTTCTTTTCTTAATCTTTTTTAAATAGCCAGGTGCCGGAAATTGCAACGTTGTACCAAAAAAAATGGACGTCCTTTTCTTCCCACAAATAGAGCTTTATTTTGGTGGTATTTGATCACCTCTGCGGTTTTTATTTTTTGCGCTATAAACAAAAAAAGAGCGACAATTTTGAAAAAAAAAACAATATTTTTAACTTTTTGCTATAATAAATATCAGCAAAAAATATATATATAAAAAAAAAATTCTTTCTCAGTTTAGGCCGATACGTATTCTTCTACATATTTTTGGTAAAAAAAATCGCAATAAGCGTTTATTGATTGGTTTGCTCAAAAGTTATAGCGTCTACAAAATAGGGGATAGTTTTATGGCATTTTTATTAATATTTTTTTTTTACTTGTGTAGCGGCCTCCACTCTCTCTCTCTTGTATATCAGTTATTCTGGCTCTTGTCTAGGGGTACCTTGGAGGAGAGAGTGCGGGGTTGCTACGCCAAGCTTTCACCGTAGATGTGTGTGTGGTGTTGGCAAAGTCTCTTTACCTTCGGGTCGGTGTTCTGCATTCGGAGCCTCCGCTTCTTCTGTGGAACAGTGTCTGCCAGTAAATGAGCCCCACACCATTAAAAGTCCAACACTCCTTTATCTTCCAATGTCAGGATGAAACACAAACAGTTGGACTCCCTCAACAAACAGACGGGGTGTGGATGCGAGTAGGCCCAGGCAAAATTAACTCTCCCATTCCTTTTTCGTGCGAATAGGCTTGGCGCACGGTCTCTGCCACCGACCGTGAATTGGTAGCTGCCACCTACTGGGTGAACTGTTGCAGCCCCTGCCACAGCCCTGAAAGTAATGGTCTGTAGATGCGACCTTTGCGAAATGTCTCTGCACAGACTTTTAGCACATGAACCACCTTCCGTGTGAATAAGCCCCTATTTGGTGAAGGCATCCCTCCAGACGGTCTCCGGAGGCCCTGTCCCGACACTGGCAATCTGCTGCACCAGATCTACGGGAAGGTCACCTGCGCGGTTCATTGCATCTTAGATTCAGGTACCCAGTCCTTCGGGTACCTTAGGACAATCCCTCCTGGGCGGAACCCAGTGGAAGTAGCTGGGCCCCAGGCTTGAAATAAGTACCTCACCCCAGACTAAGGGTGTCTGGGGTGGCTCCCGAACTCCAGGTGTCCAGGCCTAGGCCACCTGGACACAGTCCACGGACAGCAGCCCTCAGGCTGAAGGTGCCTGGGACTCGAAGACCTTGTGGCAAAGATGTCCGCCCCCTTTATACCCTCTCCCAACAAGCACAGCAGGTTCCCCGCCCCGCTGTACAGGTGCTGCGAGAGGCCACAAAGGGTACGGCACTGCAGTGATGGTTCAACCCCGGCCCAAAGTGACAGCGCCACCTGCTGGGCCGCAGGGAACTGGACATCACTGATGTCTTTACCCGAATTTAAACATGACAGAAAAGTATACACCCGCTACACTTGTAATGGCGGTGATCAGCGATTTATATATCAAGTCTGCGACATTATGGCGGAAACATCGGACACTTTTGACACATTTTTGGGACCATTGTCATTTTTACAGCGATCAGGGGTTAACCACTAGGTGACGCTGTAGGGGTTAAGTGTGCCCTAGTGAGTGATTTTTACTGTAGGGGGGCGTGGCTTGGCGTGACACGTCACTGATCGCTGTTCCCGATGACAGGGAACAGATGATCACTGACATGCCAGTAGGAAGAATGGGGAAAGGTTTGTTTACACTTACCTCTTCCCGTTCTTCAGCTCTGTGACCCTATCATGGGACACCGGCGGCGATCGGGTCCGCGGGCACAGTCACAGAGCTTCGGACCGAGTCACGAGCGCGCCGCTGGCGGCACGCGCGCGACCCATGGCTGGGATCCTAAAAGGGACATACCAGTACACCCTTATGTCCAGCCGTGCCATTCTGTCAGTGTATATCGTCGTGCGGCGGTCCTTTTTTTTTTTATTTCTCTTTATTAGGTTTTCTTTTTCTTTCTTACATTACATCATACATCTTACATCTTATACATTTTACATCATTCAAAAAACAAAAAACAAACACGAAAACAAAAGAAAAAGTCCCATTAGTCCTCTCATTCGCAAAAAAAAATCACATTTGTATGTTCCATAACCCTTTCCTCCGTTGGTGTATTTCTATTGCAATTCCACATCCCCCTCCCCTGCAGCTGTCATAGCCTTCTCTATCCAGTTTGCCCAAACTTTCCCATATTTCTCCTCCTTTCCTCTGTTGCAGTATATCTCCTTGTACAGTGTCAAGTTACTATTTACTAGATTTTTCCATTGTGCCAATGGGGGCGCTTCGGCCTTCTTCCAGTTCAGCACTATTGCCTTCCGTGCATAAAAGAGAAGAAGGCCAAGTTGTGTTCTTCTTTCTATGGATAGCGAATTTTCCTCAACTTATCCTAGTAAGCAAATCTCTGCCTCTAGGTCCAGCTGCATTGATGTCACTTTATTGATTATTCTCAAAATCTTTTTCCAGAATACCCTTATCTTCGAACAAGTCCAGAAGATATGAATAAAATTTCCAGGTGTACCTTCACATCTCCAGCCGTTTTGAGAATTAGATATTGATATTTTCGATAATTTATATGGTGTAAAATAAGTTCTATGTGTTATCTTAAATTGTATTAGTTTATCTCTAAGTGAAATTAATATCTGAAATGGGAATTTATATATCTTTCCCCAATTTTCTGCTGATATTCTTGGGATATCTCTTAGCCAGCACTCAAACAATTTGTTCATATCTGATAGTTCTATCTTAAAAAGATGATTATATAGAATTGAGATAGTCCCCTTTTCTCTTCTCTTTCTCAGCATTTTCTCTAAACCTGTTTCTATTAACTGAGTGGTACCCTGTGGAAACTGAGCTGACAACGCATGGACTAGCTGTATGTATCTAAAGAGGTAGCTCTCAGGAATTTTCCAGTTCTTTCTCATATCTGCGAATGAGGATATTTTTCCCTCATGTATTACTTGTGATATTTTTTTTACTTAAAATTTTGTCCATACCCTTGGATCCGGAATAGACGCTAAATGCCCAAACTCAGGATTCCTCCATAATGGAGTAATTGGAGAGATCTCTGTTCTTGGATTGCTCTCTCTTATCATGCCCGCTTTCCATGCTTTTACTGTCGTTATTATTGATGGGGTTAGATCTCGACTATTTTTTAACCCGCGGAATGGTAGTGCCTGCAGCGCCTCCAGGGACTGGACTACTGCAGCCTCCACCATTGTAGCAGGATCGTATCTGTCCGGATTCAACCATCTTCCCACTGTTACCAACTGTGCTGCTAGATAGTACCTATATAAGTCCGGAAAAGCCAATCCCCCCTGTGACACCGGGCGCATAAGTGTATTTAATTTTATTCTAGCCAGTTTATTTTGCCATATAAATGACGATAGCATGCTATGTAGCTGTGTAAAAAAACTTTTTGGTAACCATTGTGGTGAATTTCTAAACAAATATAATAGCTGAGGGAGAATCTTCATCTTTCTCAGATTTATACGTCCTAGTAAGGACAGGGGAAGCTTTTTCCCATACCTTTAATTTTTTCTTATTTTCCTGTATCACTGGATCTAGATTCAACATTTAAAATTTTTCGGCTTGTCGCGATATTACTATGCCCAGATATTTGAATTCCGTTACCCATTTTAGTGGCAGGTTTGGGTCGCTGTATCCTGTGCTCCTTGATCTATAGCAAATAACAGTGATTTACCCCAGTTTACTTTAAAGCCCCGTACACACGATTGGGTAACCTATGGATTTTCGTCCAATGGATTTGTCCATTGGAAATCCGATGAAACTGTTTTTCATCAGTCTTGCCCACACACCATCAGTCAAAAAACCGACCGTGACGTAAAACACTCCGATGAGCCGAGAAAAATTAAGTTTAATGCTTCTGAGCATGCGTCGACTTGATTCTGAGCATGCGTGGGTTTTTGATCGGCCCATAGACGATCGGAGTTTTCGATCGGTTTTTTATCCATCGGAAAAATTTAAAACATGTTCTATTTTTTAAAACCGATGGAAAAAAGACCGATGGGTCCCATACACGATCGGTTGGTCTGATGAAAACCATCTATCGGATGGTTTTTATCAGTCAAACCGATCGTGTGTACGGGGCTTAAGTCCAGTGGCGGTCCTTAAGTGGTTAAGTTTAACTTTTATTACTATTAGCATCTGATTTGAAGATAAAAATTCACATTTCTTATTGAAATCATTACTTCTTCTCTTCTCTCTATTTAATATGTTCTACGGCCATCTCCAAATTCCCTGGATTGTTCCCCTGTCAAAGGGCAAGATCTACGTTTCTCTATTAATTAGTTACCAAAATATTCACATTTAATTATAGGTCACATGATCTCTGTCTGTCCAAATGTAAAAATATTCTTCATAAAGTTACTTACCGAGCCTGGCACATTCACTTTCTATATTAGGCCCAGCTCCTTCCAGGATGGCTTTAGAGACTCCTGCAAGAACACAACATGTCAGCTTTAAATTGCCAAAATGGGATTCAGTATTTGTTTCGTGAGTAGAACCAGAAACATTCCTCGACAAGGTCAAAGGAGACAACGCAATGCAAGACTGAGAAATATTTTATCTCTATGAAGGCATACAAATTACAAGACCACAATAAATCCGCATTTGGAGAAGAACTAGAATCCTTTTCTTTTTAGTTTTCATCTTTATAGTTACATTTTTTCCTTCACACATTATCCATCAGGTTTTCTCTATGAATAAAGGGTCCTATAAGAGAGTCTATTATTGGAAATAGTTGATGTCAAACATATCCTCACTCCTGTAAGATATTAGATTTTACACTCACCACCAGAACATCACACCTCCAACATGACCCTCCAAAAGGTAGAAAAATACTCCGCTCCCGACCTTCTACCTACCTACTGTATGATGTAAACCCACCACCTGGATATGAAGTCTCCAACATGACCCCCCATAACATTGAACATACTCTGCTCCTGACCTTCTCTCTAACATTCTGATTACATTCAGCACTGGGATATCACATCTCCAACCTGACCTTCCATAAAATAAAATAAATTAAATACTCTTCTCCCAGCCTTCTGTCTACCTCTCTAACTGCACTAGGCACCAGAATATCACAACTCCATCATGCCCCTCCATAACATAGAACAGGGATATGCAATTAGCGGACCTCCAGCTGTTGCAAAACTACAAGTCCCATCATGCCTCTGCCTCTGGGTGTCATGCTTGCTGCTGTCAGTCTCGCTATGCCTCATGGGACTTGTAGTTTGGCAACAGCTGGAGGTCCGCTAATTGCATATCCCTGACATAGAACATACTCTGCTCCTGACCTTCCCTCCACCTTTCTGATTACGCTCACCACCGGGATATCACATCTTTTAACATGATCATCCATAAGGTAGAACATACTCTGCTCCTGACCTTAACTGTACCTCCTGGTTGATTACACTCACCACCTGGATATCAAATCTCCAAGATGAACCTCCATAAGGCAGAACATACTTTGCTCCTGACCTTCCCTCTGCCTTTCTGCTTGCACTCAACACTGGTGTATAACACCTTTCAAAACGACCCTCCTTAGAATAGACTATACTCTGCTCCTTGTTGTCTCTCTACCTTTCTGATCACACTTATCACTAGACCTGTGCAATTCATATCGTTCCAAATTAGTTTTTTCAACAAAATTCGACAAATTCGTTCATTCGAATATCTCCAAATTAACGAAAACCAGTTTAACAAATTTTTCAGAGAACGAAAATTCAAAAAAATCTAAAGAACGAAAAACGGAAAATTCGGAAATTCGAAAATCCTGAAATGCTAACTTTAGAAAATTCTAAAATACGAGAATCCGAAAATTCAGAAATTCTAAAATTTGGAAAATTGGAAATCTGAAAATCAAAAAATCCGAAAAAAAAGGGCGAAAATCTGAAAATTCAAAAGAACGAAAAACCGAAACTTTCAATTATCTGAAATATGGAATACTGCATCTAAAGGAATGGAACGTAAACAAATTAATAATAATATATACCGCATATACTCGAGTATAAGCCGACCCGAATATAAGCCGAGGCACCTAATTTTACCACAAAAAAATGGGAAAACTTATTGATTCGAGTATAAGCCTAGGGTGTCCATCTGCATGCCTCTTTGTGCCTCACTGTGCCTCACTGTGCCCATGTGCATGCCTCACTGTGCCCATGCCTAGACTGACGTTTAACATGGGTGTCTATGGAAGGGGTGCCCGGGTTTGAAAAATCGGTGCTCCCCGGCCGTAGGTCCTCCAGACAAATAACTTTGCACACTTATAGAGGAGACATTGAGCTACATGTGTGCCAAGTTTCGGGTCCAGTGGACCTACAACTGGCCGGTACCGGGTCCCCAAAGTCACCAGAGAAATGACCGTTAAACATGGGAGTCTACGGAAGGGGTGCCCGGCTTTGAAAACTCAGTGCTCCCCGGCCGTAGGTCCCCCAGAGTGAGGCTACATGTGTGCCAAGTTTGGGGTCCAGGGGACCTACGGCAGACCGGTACTGGGTCCCCAAAGTCCGGGAGATCAGGCACAAAAAGATGACTCGAGTATAAGCCGAGGGGGGCATTTTCAGCACAAAAAAATGTGCTGAAAAACTCGGCGTTTTACTATTATTATTATTATTTATTATTATTAATTTGTTCCATTCCATTCGTTATTTTGGCTAATTCGTATCTTCGGATAAATTTGTGATTGCTACGTTCACTAATAGCAAAATTCCAGTACCTATAATTTAATAGTTAGTTAGTTATTATTAGTTAGTTATTCTTTTGGATTTTCTTTCTTATTTTCTTATTTTCGTTCTTATTTTCGTTCTTTCGAATCTTCGGATTTGCGTTCTTATTTTTTGGATTTTCGACATGTCGAATTTTCAAATTTCCGAATTTTCAAATTTCCAGATTTTCGAATTTCCAAATTTTTAAATTTTTTAATTTTTTTAATTTCCGAATTTTTCGAATTTTTTAATTTACAAATTTATTTGAAAAACAATGAATTTAGATCATAATGAAACGACCCAAAAAACAAACAAAAAAAAAACACACAAACGAAAACTAACAAATTTTTCGACAGAGCACATGTCTACTTATCACCAAGATTTTTCGGATTTTCGTTCTTATTTTCGGATTTTTGAATTTTTGAATTTACAAATTTATTCGAAATAATGAATTTCGATCATAACGAATGAACCCGTAAAAAAACAAAAAAACGAATTAAACTAAAACGAACAAATTTTTCAGCAGTGCGCATGTCGACTTATCACCAAGATCTCACATCTCCAACATGACCCTCTAAGGCTCGATTCACACTAATGCATGTTGCTTTTGAGCATTTTTGCCTTGCTTTTTGCGGTGCTTGCCGCGTTTTTCAACATGCGTTTTTACCGCGTTTTGCGTTTTGCGTTTTTTTTTTTATTAATTTTTATAAATTAATTTTTATTTTTATACATTTCCATAAAAAATAAAAATATAAAAAAAATAAAAACGCAAATCGCGGCAAAATCACGGTAAAAACCCATCAAAAACTTGGTACTTGCGTTTTTGATGCAGGTCCATTGACTTCTATTACATGCAAAACGCTGCTTTTTGCATGAAAAAAAGTCCCCGACCCTTTCCAAAAACGCAGAGGTACAAAAATGCATTGATGTGAACATGTTCCATAGGAACCCATGTTAAAAAATTTCCATGCATTTCTGCAAAATGCAAAATGCACCAAAAAACGCATTAGTGTGAATGGAGCCTAAAGGTAGGACACTGACCTTCCCAGTCCAGCGTTGTTCACCTAAGACTTCTGGTTTAATAAAAAAAAAAATTGTTACTATTCACTTAACTTTGGTTTGGTCCTCCACGACAGTATCAGTTTCTCATGCAGCCCCTTGCCCACCCCTGCTCTATAAGGTAGGAAATACTCAATGGCTCAGTGGCTTGTATTGTAGGCTCTGCTCTATGTGGTCTTTTGGTGAGGTTGCTCAGGTCATCCCCCGGTTCTCAAAAAGACCTTCACATTTTATGGGCCCAGCAACGTTCTTGGGAATACCTGATTTAAGGTTGAATTTGTCATTGCTGGAGTTGACAATGACGTCACACTTTTCCTTCGTTATATCTCCAGTTTTCACCTGGTAGGTGAGAGATCCAATCCTCATTTCATAAACATCCTGTGCCGGGCTTTTCACATTCCCGAAGAAAGCTACAAAACAGATCGCAATGGCACAACATTAAACATTATATTTTATAGGAAAATAGCAGTACATGTGTAGCGGTACCCCCGTAGGGGCTGCTGAGTGTTGTGGCCCATTGGTCACCCTGCCCAGCCTGGCACACAGTTCTCATTCACCCTCAGGCAGAAAACCAGTCCTTGAACTTTGTATTTTTATTGAGGGGAATAAACTTGGATGGGATATCATGAGATGCCCAGTTGATTAGGAAACAATTCAGGTACTTGAGACTATATACAACTCTAGTATATACACCTCCTCTATTCTCTCCAGCACATTTGCTTGCAGACTATCTCTCCTTAACACCTTCAGCACATCACTTGCTTGCACTTCCCGGACCAGCTAGCACTGATAGATAGGCCTGACACTGGCTCAACCAGGCCTGAAGCAGATGCCCTTTGCAGGCAGAGGTGTAGTGCAGCACAAATTTACTTCCCTATGGTGCAGCAAAAATTAAGGTAAGTCCCAGTGCTAGCTGTCCAGGTGGCTACTGAGCCCAGTACCACATCTTCAGGCCCCGCCACCCCTCCTGGCTGCAGCTGCTTCTCTCTCTACTGTCCCTGCCACCACAGTCCACTCCACTGGCTCTGCACCCATCCCAGACTGCTCCATCCCAGTCCTCTCAGGCGTGCCTCCTGGCTGCGACCCATTGTTCCTCCCTGGATACTTGCCTGGCAGTGCTCTCTCCTGCTGTCCTTTCTTGCTCCTCCTGTGCCTCCCGTCCAGGACACCTCCACGTGTTCTTAGAAGGTCCTGTCCTTACCTGAGCGCAGGCCCAAGGTCACCCCCCCCCCCAGACTGAGGAGCTCCCTCAAAAGCCCCGACAGCCTAGCACTCCAGCTTCCAACCCGAACAACTCCTCCCCAGCTGGGCTGACCCTTGGTATTTAGGGAGGCCTGCCTTCTGCCAATCCAGACTGGGGATTGGTCAGGACTCCTCAGAACAACCCAGACAGCTCCACCCCTCCTCCTTCCTTTCCAGAAGATACCAGAATATTCTGGAAACAAGTGGGAGGTATTGGTCATGCTGTCTGTGATTGAACAAGCTAAAATTAGAAGCTGATTGGCTGCCATACACAATGTCTGCAGTATATAGAGTCTATAATGTTCCTGTACGTAGCACAGATATAACTTACATTGGGGTTTTTCTGCTTTCTTCTGTCCTCCAGCGTTGATCTTTTTCTCCAGCTCAGAGGAGAAAGCCTGAAATCAACAATACAGGATTTACAGTGGAGAACCACAACAATCATATAATATTCTCTTACTTCACTCTTCTAACCACAATCACATGAAAACTCTTCATTACCTTTATAGTTTCTGCGTCACTCGGGTGCAGCATGAAATCCACTTGTTTCAGATATTGGAGTTGATTTCTGCTGCTGAACTCCAGAATCTCCTCATACATTGAGGCAGCCACAGTATTCCTGGGGAATCCCAGCATTCCAGTTCCAATTGCTGGGATTGTGATGGATCTGTGTTGTTTGGCTTCTGTGGCGCTCAGACAATCACTCAGAATTTTTCTCAGAATCTGTTAACAAATAAGATCAGATGCTAATGCAGGTGGTTGATGGTGCAGAACAATTGGACAGATATGGATGGTGGATGAACGAACACATGGATGGATGGTGGATTGATGGATAGATGGATGGTATGTGGTAGGATGGTAAATGGATGAATGAATGGATGGATGGATGTATGGATGGTTGACAGATTGATGGATAGATGGTGGATGGACAGTTGAATGGTGGACAGATGTGTAGCACCCTGGGGTTTAGTCAGGGAGCTCCTCATAAATTTACTTGCCAAGAGTAGTTATCTTGGTCGATTGATAGAAATCTATTGATTTCTCCCTAAGTTTGGCCTTGTTGCATATTTCTCTTCTACCACTAGGTGGCTGGGTACTCGGTGGTACTAGATATGAGAAGGGCAGCCTAAGGTCAGGTTATGAGTATATGGGGTATCTCGGCCAATGGGCGGGGGTTTTCTTGAATCCCTTGGCCTGCTGGGAGAACCTATATATTCAGTGAGGTCAGGTGATCTGTGTTCTTTGCCACCTGGACGGCTGTCTGGGTGGACGTGTGTCGTCTGAGACTAGGCCTATCCGGGGGGGGGGGTGCATCTGGCTGCCAGGCTGTGTGAGGGCCTGTCCAGAAGCAAGGAGGCAGCGAGCGCAGGGTTGGGACTGCAAATTGCAGTCCAACCAAAAGTGACGGTTCTGTCAGCCGGAGAACCTGTCAGTGGTCGAAGGTAGAAGGGAAGCTGTCGCCACTAAGGCATCAACCACCTTTACCAGGGACCACAGTGAGTAACTGAAGCAAGTACCGGAGCAGTATTCTCACCGAACGGGCACGGTAGAGAATCGGGAAACTTCAGGTGGTGATCAAGTCAGGGACCCAACAAGCGGAGGAGACGCTTGCAGAGCAGCCTTGTTAGTCAAGCCAGGGACCAAGCCGGTCAGCAGGGGTGAAGCTTGAGGAGTATCTGGAGTGCCAAGCTAAGGACCCAGCAGAGAAGCGGGGGAGACACCTGAGGGGATACCACCACCAACCTTGGAGGAGCTCAAGGGATTCAGAGTCAGTGAGTCAGAGGGTCTAGTGAGAGACCAGGAGCTCAGTGTTGAAGAACTACAAGAGGCAGTTGTAGTGGAACTGAAAGGACTGTTACGTTTGAGTTAGGAACTGTTAAAGACTGTTACCATAGGAGGAGACAGCATTCCTGCATGTACAGAAGTGGCACCTTCCTGGGGCCTTTCCCTGCACGGCTGTCCTCCTATTAAAGTCTCGGAGTCTGCCAATTGAATCTATAACTACTTAAGGGTGTCCTGGGCCTAACCCTCTGTCCCCCAAAAATACAAAAAGGACTGTCAAAAGAAATAAAACCTCTTTTACATCTAAGAAGTGTCTGGCACCCAATGACTTTCACCATCTTTGCACCCACTATGCCTCACAACCCACTACATATTGAAGGATGTCGGCTATCTCTGGCCTTGGAGGTCCTCATTAGACTGGACAAGGTCGGAGACCTTGCTACAGATGGATGGATGTTAAAAGCTAATGGTTGAAATTTAAATATTTTTAGCAATGTACATGATTTATAAAGTGCTACATACACATTTAATTTACTGGGAACGTTTAGGGAAGATGAGGTGTGTGGGGTAATACAATCAGCTTTGGAAATATTTACCACTAAACTGAATCAGAAAGGAGAAAAGCAGAACAAACAACTAATAATATGGTGAAGAGGAAGTTATGAGAGTCTCATTCACTACGGCTTCCATTTTAAAGAGTGGTGGGGGAAGATATAGACTTGTGAAGGTTAGCACGGTAGAAACATCTACTGTACTTAAAGTGGAACTTCAGTCGTTTTTTCATCTTTTCATCTATTAAGGCTTCTGCCCTTGTTGTTGTTGTTTTAACTTTGGATAGTAAAATATATTTTTTCCCTTATACAGCCCACTTCCTGTTTCTTGTCTGGTCATTAGCCTAGGCTTATGACATCATGCACAGCTTTCTCTCTCACTCTCGTGAGAGTTTGCCAGTAAGGGAGGGGGGGATGAGTCATAAGAGGGCCAATGAGAGCTGGAGGCGTCTCTCTGCACACCTGGATCCTCTTTGTTCAAGGTTAGTTGGGTTTGGTTGTTGACAGCGGCGTCCCGTCCATAAGGGGCGTAGGGGCGCTGCCCCCCTAATCTGGTCCATAATCTCCATAGGGGGTGCCGGATGCATAGAGCTCTACAGGGTCTTTTTTTTTATTTTTATTTTTTGTGAAGCACATGATTAGAGCCGGGGGCTCTAATTGGCTTCAAAAAAGTTGGGCTTGGGGCGCAGTGCACTGCACCCCGAGCCCACCCACTTGTGACAATAGCGAATCAACACATGCTATTGTCTTCCTGCTTCTCCTCCCGGCCAATCAAGACAGGAAGCGGGTCCTGAGACTGTATTGGCAGGGTGGAGAAGCGACCGGATTGACGCCGGGGAAGCCGCCCGCGACCTGGATGTGGTAAGTGTGGGGCTGGTGGACTTACGATCAGGGCTGACGAGCGGGCGGGGGGTGGTTTTGTTTGCCACCCCCCACCTTCAAAAAAATGGAGCACCAGCCACCACTGGTTGTTGATGATGGACTAGTATGAAGCCACTTTAAATGTGAGTCATAGTGTGAAGTGTTCTTGTTAGGACTTACAACACAAGAAATGCAAAAATATGGAAAGGCTCTATATCTACAGATCTTGCATAGAATATCTCTGAGACCCCTTTTACACTGGGGGCGGTTTGCAGGCGCTATTGCACTAAAAATAGCGCCTGCAAACCGACCCTAAACAGCGGCTGCTGTTTCTCCAGTGTGAAAGGCCCGAGGGCTTTCACACTGGAGCAGTGCGCTAGCAGGACGTGAAAAAAAGTCCTGCTAGCCGCATCTTTGGAGCGGTGAGAGGAGCCGTGTGTTTACCCCTCCTACACCGCTCCTGCCCATTGAAAGCAATGGGAAACCGCGGTAATACCGCCGGCAATGCGCCTCTGCAGAGGCGCATTACCGGTGGTATTAACCCTTTTTCGGCCACGAAATTACGACGGTATAGCGCCGCTATTTTTAGCGGAGCTATACCGCCACCGCCCCAGTGTGAAACCTGCAGGAAAATGTTATATTGAGGGGAAAGTAAGCAATCAGTCAGAAAGTGAAGGGAGATGGTGAGGTTTAAATAATCAAACTGTGACCTTAGACTGCACTACAGCCAGAAGGAGGAGTCGCAGAGCTGCGAAATCGAAAGGGTTATGACAAATAAAATTATCAGCTGCAGTATCGGCTCAGTGCTATATTAGGCTCCTGGAGTGCCTCCCAATTCCCAAATTTGGAAGTCTAGTACACCGAGAGAGACCCGCTGAGTCACTAATCTCAACTTTAGTGTGGGAGGGAAGAGACGATTGCAACTCAGCAGCCTGCAGAGCGAGATAACTGCAGGTTGGGCTAAGGAAAGGCCTGGACCTGAGACTGCTATCTCTGTAACCCATTATCCGTTATTATATTGGTTCTGTAACCTGGGGGACAGGTAGGAGGTACAAAAGCTCCCTGGGATGAGCAGGCACAGATACCAAGTCCATTGGATCAGTGAAAAACAGTGCAGTGTTTATTGGTGCTATATACAAAGTCTATCTACAGGTGCTGTACAGTGCGCAGAAAAAACAAACAGAACAAAAATAAACAAAAAACCTAGCCGTGTCTCGGCTCTAACTATACGGTATATACAAGCCCTCACTACCAGGCTGAGCAAGCCTAGCGCTTGTCAGCTTCCACATAAACTGCTCCAAAAGTGTTCACCAACCTCCTTGCTCCCACAGACCAGCACTATCTGTGTTTCCCAGGCAGAGCAAAGGCTGTCTGCTCAGGTGAGCTTAAATTGGCCTGGGGAAGAGGGCCAAGACCCAAACTGGATCCTGGATCAGAGATCCCTGAATGTATATGAGAGGAGCCTGGGAGATGTATAAACCCCGAACAGGACTTTTCCAGGCTCTCTCTGGGATGCTCTGCTACAGTTCTAAAAGCATTTTTTTAATAAATAAAATTAAACAGAGGTTATACTTACAAGACATACAGCATATGCAATATTGCACAGAGCGGTCTCTTTGGTGATCCCCCCACAGGCGTATTTCCCCTCCTTCTTACAAGTGGCCCCTCTACCCACGCCACCCCCTATATGAATAGATAAAGCTCATGCTATAAATTAATCTATCCACGGCCACCGTGGCCACCCCCTATTGATGTGTCCGGCCCCTTTCAGGATGCTGGGCACATGAATTACAGCAGCGGGGGTGTTTTTTTGAAACACCTGACTTGATCCAGAGGCTCTAATAGGCTTCAAAATAGGGTGGGCTTGTGGCGCAGAGAATTGCACCATGAGCCCACCCATGTGTTACAACAGTAAATGAATATTCGATAATGAAACACTGATCCTCAATCGGGCCAATCAGAAGCAGGTCCAAGGCCCGTTTTCCAATTGGCCAAAAAGACAAGAGTCCCAATTGGCCACCGGGGAGGAGGGAGGAAGCAGAAGCCGCCACGATGCCCATGGAGAGCAGGGGAAGGGGAAGCTGTCGCTACCGCCGCCGAGCAAGGGTAGCCGCCGTTGAAGCCCGGGAAAAGGGCTGCCCACCATAGATGGGGTAAGTGCTTCAGACCCGACTGACCAACCAACTGGGGGGGGGGAAGTTACTGTTTGCCACTCCCCAAAAAAAATTACCACTGGCCGCCACTGGTTAGTGGGGTGTTTTTTTTATCTTAAAGTGGAACTAAACCCTCCTATAGTTTTCAGCCAGGGAAGCTGCCATATTGGCCTTTTGTTTGGCCTTCAACTGCCATTATGCTGCACATGTGATCAGCTATGACACCAGACATTTGATGGTGACAGTTTGGTTGAGAGCACAGGCCAATGTTTCAGTTACATTCCCAACACGTGCCAAGAATATTAAATCAATGGGTTTAGTTCCATTTTATTGCAGGGAATGCATTAAAGTGGTTGTAAAGGCGCATGTTTTTTTTACCTTCATGCAATTTATGCATGAAGGTAAAAAACCTTCTGTGTGCAGCAGCCCCCCCCCAAGACTTACCTGAGCCCCCTCTTGATCCAGCAATTTCCATGAGAGCCATGGCTCTCCGGGGACTCACACTCCTGATTGGCTTTTTGGCAGCATGGAAGACATTGTCAATCACAGCAGTGAGCCAATCAGGAGACAAAGGGGGCGTGACCAAGCCAACAGAGCCGTGGCCTCGGGAGTGCGCCTGCTTGGGTGCCCCCAGAGCAAGCTGCTTGCTATGGGAGTACCCGGCAGGAGGTAGGAGCCAGGAGCGCCAGCGGGGGACCTGAGAAGAGGTGAATCCAGGCTGCTCTGTGCAAAACCACTACACAGAGCAGTTAAGTATAACATGTTTGTTATTTTAGTAAAAAAAACAGGCATTAATATCGCTTTAAGGTAAAAAAAAAAAAAAAAAAAAAAACCACTAAAGCCCCGTACACACGATCGGATAACCTATGGATTTTCGTCCGATGAATTTGTCCATCGGAAATCCGATGAAACTGTTTTTCATCAGTCTTGGCCACACACCATCAGTCAAAAAACCGACCGTTCCAAACGCGGTGACGTAAAACACTCCGATGAGCCAAGAAAAATTAAGTTTAATGCTTCTGAGCATGCGTCGACTTGATTCTGAGCATGCGTGGGTTTTTTAACCGATGGACTTGCCCATAGACGATCGGAAATTCCCCACGGTTTTTTATCCATCGGAAAATTTTAAAACAAGTTCTATTTTTTACAACCAATGGAAAAAAGACCGATGGGTACCATACACGATCGGTTGGTCTGATGAAAACCATCCATCGGACGGTTTTCATCAGTCAAACCGATCGTGTGTACGGGGCTTTAGACTTTGGAACCTCCTTGAGTTAAGTAAAACTGGTATTTTCCTTTTTTTTGTTGTGTGTAAGTGTGTCATCATTCACCGCTACTCTATATCGAGAGGCTTAAACTACATATTCAGAGAATTTCCTTGTAGTCACTGGAAATGAATGTTTGCCAAGCAATACAACTAGTCCAGTCTAAAGGATTGTCACACATTCTATTAGCTGAGAGGAACAAGTTCTCTTATATTTCCATACCTTCTCAGAAGAACCATTTCTACCATCCCACTCTGGAACCACAACGTGGATAACAATGTCACAGGACAGATTACAGCCATCGGTAACAAATATGGACCCGTATTCCACCTGCCTCCCCTGTCTCTCTTTTTTCAGAAGATCCTGGAGGTTGGCTCCGGCCTTCCTGAGCAGAGCCTTGGACACGGCTCCAGAACGAAGACTTAGGTCTGTCCCCACACTGTTCACAACTACGTTGGTCTATGGAAAGAAGGCAGATCATTACTGACAAGTCCAATTGGAAGCATTGTTTAAAGGCATTACAGACAAAACATTGGCCAGTTACATTTGTGTAAAATGGTTAGTAAACTCCATGGAAATTGTTGACTTTTCAACATATTTGAACAGGCAGACATTAGATCTTCATTCAAACAATGAGTGCAGAAAAAAGTGTTATACATGAACAAATTACATATTTCACATGGTATATTCATTCTTATCATCCAAATAGGGGTAGGGATCTGCTGCCCTCTACTGTCTGCAACTGTAAGGGACTGTGCCTCTTATTGTCATAGAGTTATTTATGTACATAACTTCCTGTCCCTGCTAGCTGGGTCAGAAACCCCAGATTGGAGGACTCTGATATCTTTATAAAGGGGTGTTTCTAGGAAGTAGACAGAGAGAACTGAGCCACATGCCTTGTCCATGGAGTTGCTGCCGTTGTATTTTGACTGAGACCAGAAGAGACTATTATACACTACTAGGGAGGGACTAAAGCAAAGAGTAGATAGACTGACTCTGAGTTCCAGTGCCACACCACAGTTCATGCTGGTGAAAAGTCCCATTCCAGGCTGGTTGGACAACATTTGGAGGATACCCCTGTGGCTGCTGTTTCCAACACAAAAACAGATGCTGCATCATCCTCAGGGGCTCCTGCATCTGGACTTTGCTGCAACATTCACCTGGAGGTATTTCTATTAATAACAATATATACCCAGGTATATATTTTAAATTCCACCAGGATTCCTATTGAGTATTTTGCTGATAATACATGTTTGTACATTGGATGTATGTACTGTTATTAATCTCTTATTATATAAAGCTTGTATTATTCATTCATAGAATACAAAGCTTCATGTGAATGTCTGGGCAGAGCTCAGCTTAACTCTATTTTGTTCCAGGAGTGGGATGGGAACACAGTGCTGTATACTGTATATAGCTGAGGTTACATACAGTTAATACAGCTCACTAACCAAGCACACTTGTTAGTGCAGTAAATAATTTGTTTGGGGCAGCTTGGTTTAAGGATTTGAAGCTGAACTCCAGGTATGGATTTTATTACATAGTTATATTAGTCCAGTTTGGATCAATGTAAGTATGCATATGGCATACATGTGGGACCACCGTGGAAAAGGAGAATTACTGTAATTACCTCCACTACATCTCTGCTGTCTCCAAGTTCCTATACTAAGCTGCTGTGTTGCATATGTTGTAAAGTCATAAAGAAGAAATAATATATTCTATATTCACTGGCAAAAATGTTAGTATTTCAGTAGGCCTCACAAAAAGAAGAACCATGATTTCACAATCAGTGGGCTAGTGTTTTTTTGGGAAAACCTTTCAGAGAAGAACACATGAGCTTATGTTTGCCAAGTGTTCAATACATCAACGATTGGAAGCTGTTTACAAGCCTGTTTTGAGACAGAGATTTTGGAACAATGATGGTTCTCGTCACAAAACAAGGAGATGTTGTCCCAGCTTTAATAGATAAACAGAAAAGACAAAACCTGCCATCGGAAAAGTTCTACAGATAGATAACTAAGCATTTATCACATGGAAATAATCCTTATCTAAAAAAAAACATTGTGCTCAAGTAAAGACTGTTTAAACAAGCAAAGTCATCTTTAAACATCCATTGGAATGCTCAAAGTCTATCTCAACACATGTAAAAAATTTGAAACTATGCAAGTCAGAAATATTTTAAAATACCTACATGATATCATAAGACATTTGAATTCAATATGATATTGTAAATCAAAAAGATGATAATAATTGTAGTATCTGATGGCCTAAGTAACTTGGTTATGAAACATATATATATATAAGTGTGATTTTATAAGTAGAAATGTTTTGAAAAGCTAATTAGCATTATGAAATATACCAAATAATGATTATAACCATTTCAAACTTTAGCCTATGTGATATTCATTGGATAGATCAGAATTATTAATGTGTCCATATAGATAATCATTTTGTGTAATATTATTAAATATATATAACATGTGTCCTGTTTAGGAAAACCAGTTTAAAAAAATAGATACTGTATTTATCGGCGTATAACACACACTTTTTTCCCATTAAAATCAGGGGAAAATCGTGGGTGCTGGTTATACGCCGATCCCTCGCCGATCCCCCGCTGAAATGAGTGAGAGGAGCCGAGATAGAGAAAGCTGAAGTACACTCGGCTTTACTCAGCTCCTCTCGCAGTCCCGCCCACCTCCACTGACATACAGAAAGCCGAGTGTACTTCGGCTAGTCTCAGCTCCTCTCGCAGTCCCACCCCTGACTGTGAGCAGAGCCGAGTCTAGCCGAAGTACACTCGGCTTTCTGTATGTCAGCGGCGCAATCAGTGGAGATGGGCGGGACTGCGAGAGGAGCCGAGTCTAGCCGAAGTACACTCGGCTCCGCTCGCTCCTCTCCACAGCGGAAATCGGCGCCAAATTCAAACAATACAGAGACTAGCACTGGGCAAGGCAAGGCTGCAAAGGCACTGGGCAAGGCAAGGCTGCAAAGGCACTGGGCAAGGCATGGCTACAAAGGCACTGGGCAAGGCATGGCTGCAAAGGCACTGGGCAAGGCATGGCTGCAAAGGCACTGGGCAAGGCTGCAGATGGACACTGGTCAAGACTGCAATGATGGACACTGGGCAAGGCTGCAGATGGACACTGGGCAAGGCTGCAGATGGACACTGGGCAAGGCTGCAATGATGGACAAGGCTGCATTTAAATGTACGTTTTTTTCCTTGAACTTCCCTCCTAAAAGTTTTTTTCCTTAAGATTCCCTCCTAAACTTGGGGTGCGTGTTATACGCCGGCGCGTGTTATACGCCGATAAATACGGTACATTTCTAGACAAACCATTTTATGGTTTGAATCAAAAATATACTAATCGTATTTTATGTAATACCAGTTACCAGAATATTCAAAATATATGTATATATATTGTGACAGCAGGAAGGTAAAGTCACCTGGTTGCATCCAGGGGGGTAGATATATTTCGCCCAGATTCAGGCTTTACGCCGACTTATACAACTAGGTGGAGAGTTGTATAAGCCCAGCTAAGGCTAGTGGGCTCATGGATGACTCATACCTCTAGGGAGAGTGCTGGGCGTCGTGCAGACAGGGAGTTGATGAGACCAGCTGAAGCCTGTCAGTTCGTTTAAGGCCTCTATAAAAACTCCCAGATTCATTAGGTGTTAGCTCATGCCTGGAACCAGACCTGTGTGGACTGTCTAGGGAGAGTGAACCCCTGTGCGGTGAGAAAAAGCCTGTGTGGCTATTTGCTTGGACATTTAAAACCAGGGACTTAGGGACTAGGACAGCACTAGGCTGATCCCAGTTGTTAGTTAGGAAACCTGTATGTTTAGTCAGAGGTCAACTTGACCAGGATTTATTTTGGTTATGTTTCTTTTGCTTTGCTGTGTTTTGTCACTGTAAATAGAAAATAAACCGCACCTTTTTTGATTTTGAAAACCACAACCTCCGTTTGCTGGGCCTGTTTTGTGTGGGGAGCCCATCCCGGGGGTCACACACACCCGCTGCCGAGCTAACCCCCTCACAGTTGGTGGAGAATGCGGGCAGTTTTTTTTAAGCCAGCATGGAGGAGATACTGAAGCAGCTGGCTCTAGCAAATGCCAATCAACAGCAGACAAATGCAGGTTTGCAAAGGAGCCTTGCAGCCCAGCAGCAGACAAACGCAACTTTGCAACAGAGTCTGGAGGCTCAGCAACGAGCCCAGCAGCAATCTGAGGCCCGCTTCATAGACCTGTTGCAGAAGCAAGAGCAGAGACTACAACAACAGATGGAAGCAGTAATGCAGCAACGTCCGCAGACCAGTGAGGAAAGCCGTCCCACTAATACCGCGTCCTTTGGGGTGAGTCGTTTATTGACAAAAATGACTGGAGAGGATGATCCAGAGGTATTTTTGACCACATTTGAAAGGACCGCTGAAAGAGAAAAGTGGCCTGAGGAGCAGTGGGCTGGACTGGTGGCTCCTCTGTTAACTGGTGAATCGCAGAAAGCTTACTATGACCTAGAGCCTAACCAAGCAAAAGACTATGTGATGCTAAAAGCTGAAATATTGGCAAGGCTGGGTGTCACCCAGGCTGTCCGGGCTCAGCGTGTGCATAACTGGACTTTCCAGCTTGGAAAACCCCCCAGGTCTCAAATGTATGATCTCATTCACCTGAGCAGAAAGTGGCTACAGCCAGAGACTTTGTCCGCACCAAAGATTGTGGAACGTGTTGTAATGGATCGGTTTTTGAGAGCTCTTCCTACTGCCATCCAAAAGTGGGTAAGCCATGGAGACCCAGAGACGGCCGATGGTCTTGTGGATCGTGTGGAGAAATACTTGGCTACAGAGAACCTGACGGCCTCTTCCAGAGACACTCGGACTTTCCACCCTAAGACCAGACCATCCCCAGGGGCGGATAAGAGGATTCCAAGGGGTGAGGGTGGAGAGAGTGAGAGGGTGGGAGCTCTACCCCAAGTTTGGCGAGAACAGCCTGGGAAATCAGCGGCTCAAGAGGCGGCAAGAAGGATCGTTTGCTACCGCTGCCGGCAAGCGGGACATATTGCAGCCAATTGCCCGGTTGTGGAGGAACCCATGCAGTGTGACTTTCTGACGGGCAGACGTCAGTCGCTGTGTGCGACAGTCGCATGCACTGCCATTCGAGGAACTGAGAAACATTTATGCAAAATGTGTGTTAATGGTAGAAATGTTGTGGTATTGCTGGATTCAGGTAGCCTTGTGACCCTGATAAAGGCTGAGTTAGTTAAAACAGAGGTCTCTGGGAATAGCAAGGTAGCTGTTATTTGTGTGCATGGGGACACCCGAGAGTATCCAGTGACTACAGTGTGTTTCGAGACCCCCAAAGGTACCCTCTCTCATCCAGTGGGCTTAGTATCTCAGTTACCGCATGACGCCATTGTGGGAAGGGATTTTCCGAAGTTCTGGGAACTGTGGGATGATCCTGAGCCCCTCACTGGTGCCCCTATGTACCAGGAATGTGATAGCCAGAACTCCCCTGAGAGTGGTGAGGACTCTCCGGAATTTCCCTTATCAGTATTGGCAGGGGAGACTCAAGAAACTGGAGAGGAGCCCACCTCCTCAGACGAAAACCTACCGTCTGTGGAGTTTTCTGATCTTGAGGTTCACAGGGAAAACTTTGCCACAGAACAGTTGAAAGACCCCGCCCTAATAAAGGCACGGGAAAACGTAGTGAAAATAGATGGCGAGTTAGTGAACCCAGATAATACCTGCACTTACCCATACTTCAGCGTAGAGAAGGACCTACTGTATCGGGTGGCAAAAAGGGCAGAAGAAACCGTTGAGCAGCTTGTGGTGCCCAAACCTTACAGGAAGTTGGTGTTGGAGTTGGCCCATGGGCACATTCTTGGAGGTCATCTGGGGACAGAGAAAACCCGAGAGAGGGTATTACAGAGATTCTATTGGCCGGGGGTGATGAAGGACGTAGAAAATTATTGTTCCTCCTGCCCTGTGTGTCAGAGGTTGGCCCCGATGCCACATTTCCGTAGCCCGCTGGTCCCTCTACCCATCATTGAGGTCCCGTTTGAGAGGATCGCCATGGATTTGGTAGGTCCTATAATCAAGTCCGCTAGGGGGCACCAGTACATATTAGTTATAATGGACTATGCCACCCGTTATCCAGAAGCGATCCCTCTCCGAAATACCTCGGCCAAAACCATAGCCAAAGAGCTATCTCTTGTTTTTAGCCGGGTGGGTATTTGTAAAGAACTGCTTACGGACCAAGGTACACCCTTTATGTCCCGGGTTATGAAAGAGCTGTGTAAATTGTTCAAAGTGACGCAATTGCGTACGTCTGTGTATCACCCCCAAACCGATGGGCTGGTTGAAAGATTCAACAAAACCCTAAAACAAATGTTGAAGAAAGTGGTGGATAGAGATGGAAAGGATTGGGACTGTTTACTTCCTTATTTGATGTTTGCTATTAGGGAGGTGCCCCAATCCTCTACGGGATTCTCCCCCTTTGAGTTACTGTATGGGAGACACCCAAGAGGGCTGTTGGATATTGCCAAGGAAACTTGGGAAAGTGAGAGTTCTCCCCACAGGAGTGTGATTGAGCATGTCGCCCTGATGCAAGATCGAATTGCACAGGTAATGCCCATCGTGAAGGAACATTTGGCCCAAGCGCAGTTGGCACAGCAGAGAGTGTACAACCGTGGAGCCAAGACCCGTACCTTTTCCCCGGGGGATAGGATATTGGTACTTGTCCCTACGGTTGAAAGTAAATTCCTTGCCAAATGGCAAGGCCCCTACGAGATAATGGAAAAAGTGAGCGAAGTGAATTACAAGGTCAGACAACCAGGAAGGCGAAAGCCCGAACAGATCTATCACGTTAATCTGTTGAAAGCCTGGAGGGATAGAGAGTCCCTAGTCGCAGACACTTGGTCACCAGCTCAAACTGGTTGCGTGATTCCTGAGGTTGGAATAGCAGCCACCTTGTCACAACCCCAACAACAGGAGGTTAAGGAGTTTGTGCTTCGCAACAAGGAGGTATTCTCTGAGCTGCCGGGACAAACATCTGGGGTAGAGCATGACATCATTACCCCGCCCGGTGAAAGGGTGAAGTTAAAACCCTATCGGATCCCAGAGGCTCGACGGGAGGCAATACGGGAGGAAGTACAGAAAATGCTGAACTTAGGGGTGATAGAGGAGTCCCAAAGTGATTGGTCTAGTCCCATCGTGTTGGTGCCTAAACCGGATGGGAGCTGGCGATAATTGTAACGATTTTCGTCAGTTGAACAAAGTTACAAAATTTGACACCTACCCCATGCCACGTATAGATGAGTTGATCGACCGGCTGGGAACAGCCAGATACATGACGACTCTTGACCTCACAAAAGGGTATTGGCAAATCCCCCTGGCCAAGTCGGCCAAAGAGAAAACCGCATTTGTAACCCCAGACGGGGCGTTCCAATATAAAAGAATGCCGTTCGGGTTACAGAATGCGCCGGCCACATTCCAGCGGAAAATGGACCAGATGCTGAGGCCCCATCGGAAGTATGCTGCGGCTTACCTGGATGACGTAATTGTCCATAGCACAGATTGGGCCTCACATCTGCCAAAAGTGCAAGCAGTCCTGGACTCTGTTCGGGAAGCGGGGTTTACGGCTAACCCCAAGAAGTGTACCATTGGGCAGGAGGAGGCCAAATATCTTGGGTACACCATTGGGAGGGGAGTAATAAAACCCCAACTCAACAAAGTCGAGGCCATCCAGAGTTGGCCACGTCCCAACAGCAAGAAGCAGGTACGAGCCTTTCTGGGAATCGCTGGGTATTATCGGCGATTCATTCCCCACTTTGCTTCTAAGGCTGTGCCCCTAACCAACCTGACGAAGGGGAAAGGGTCGGTCATGATTAAATGGACCCCCGAGGCTGAGGCAGCATTCCAATTCTTGAAACAAGCCTTATGTAGCCAGCCAGTGTTGTACTCACCCGACTTCTCTAAAGACTTTGTCGTACAAAGTGATGCGTCAGATGTGGGGTTAGGAGCAGTATTGTCCCAGGTCTGGAACGGGGAAGAGCACCCAGTCATTTACCTCAGCAGGAAGTTGAAGTCCCATGAGGTAAATTACGCCACCGTTGAAAAGGAGTGTTTAGCGGTGAAGTGGGCTCTAGATTCCCTTCGGTACTACCTGCTAGGTAGGCACTTTGACATGGTTACGGATCACGCTCCGTTAAAGTGGATGGCTCAAAACAAGGAAACAAATAGAAGAGTGAATAGGTGGTTCCTGGCCCTCCAGGAATTCAACTTCACAGTAAAAGCATCGCCCTGGCGTTCAAATGGGGAATGTGGATGCTTTGTCTCGAGTACATGAATGCCTGATTGCTGGTGTTCCAACCCCGAGGTTAAAACAAGAGGGGGGGGTATGTGACAGCAGGAAGGTAAAGTCACCTGGTTGCATCCAGGGGGGTAGATATATTTCGCCCAGATTCAGGCTTTACGCCGACTTATACAACTAGGTGGAGAGTTGTATAAGCCCAGCTAAGGCTAGTGGGCTCATGGATGACTCATACCTCTAGGGAGAGTGCTGGGCGTCGTGCAGACAGGGAGTTGATGAGACCAGCTGAAGCCTGTCAGTTCGTTTAAGGCCTCTATAAAAACTCCCAGATTCATTAGGTGTTAGCTCATGCCTGGAACCAGACCTGTGTGGACTGTCTAGGAAGAGTGAACCCCTGTGCGGTGAGAAAAAGCCTGTGTGGCTATTTGCTTGGACATTTAAAACCAGGGACTTAGGGACTAGGACAGCACTAGGCTGATCCCAGTTGTTAGTTAGGAAACCTGTATGTTTAGTCAGAGGTCAACTTGACCAGGATTTATTTTGGTTATGTTTCTTTTGCTTTGCTGTGTTTTGTCACTGTAAATAGAAAATAAACCGCACCTTTTTTGATTTTGAAAACCACAACCTCCGTTTGCTGGGCCTGTTTTGTGTGGGGAGCCCATCCCGGGGGTCACACACACCCGCTGCCGAGCTAACCCCCTCACAATATATATATATATTCTTCCCAGCATTATATAAACTAAACACACTGTGACAGCAGGAAGGTAAAGTCACCTGGTTGCATCCAGGGGGGTAGATATATTTCTCCCAGATTCAGGCTTTATGCCGACTTATACAACTAGGTGGAGAGTTGTATAAGGCTAGTGGGCTCATGGATGACTCATACCTCTAGGGAGAGGGTGGGGCGTCGTGCAGACAAGGAGTTGATGAGACCAGCTGAAGCTTGTCAGCTCATTTAAGGCCTTTATAAAAACTCCCAGCTTCATTAGATGTTAGCTCATGCCTGGAACCAGACCTGTGTGGACTGTCTAGGGAGAGTGAACCCCTGTGCGGTGAGACAAAGCCTGTGTGGCTATTTGCTTGGACATTTAAAACCAGGGACTTAGGGACTAGGACAGCACTAGGCTGATCCCAGTTGTTAGTTAGGAAACCTGTATGTTTAGTCAGAGGTCAAGTTGACCAGGATTTATTTTGTTTATGTTTCTTTTGCTTTGCTGTGTTTTGTCACTGTAAATAGAAAATAAACCGCACCTTTTTGATTTTGAAAACCACAACCTCCGTTTGCTGGGCCTGTTTTGTGTGGGGAGCCCATCCCGGGGGTCACACACACCCGCTGCCGAGCTAACCCCCCCACAACACATTATGGAAATATAGTATATTAACTTAAAGAGTTAGACTCAAAACACATGTGAGACACCTGGTGGTTGAAGGTGATATTATTTGAATTCACATAATGCCCGGAAAATGGGTAGTGAGAATCAGGGCAGTTACCTCCCATATTTGCAACCAACCAATGGAAAAGGAACACATACCTTTTGGGCAGAACTTATTATAATGTTAATGTTATTATGTTTATGATTTCATTATTTGAGATAGTATTTAAGACAAGAAAAGTGAGATGACAGAGGAGACACTCAGGGACCCTGAAGGGGGACACACACTCAGGGACACACCCTGGGAGGGGGAAATGCAGACACACTCCCAGACAGACTTACACTCACAGACTCAGATACACACGCACCATGCATCAATACATATCTTTACATTCATGAAGATTCCTCAACACCTGATACCTGAAAGCCACGGCAGCCATCTTAACTCTGGTCAACAGCCAGTAGGAACAGTAGACATTTTGGAATTGGTAATTATGTCATGTTGATTTTTATCTTGTATACATTTGTGTTCTTTAAAAGATTGATGTATTGAACATTCTGCAATTGATGATTTATTCTCCCGAATTAATAACCGCCTGGTAGATTTCTCCCTAAAGATTACATTTTTCATTATATTTTTCTTTGTGCATAGTTCCAATTTTAGTGACAAAACAAACATCTAATTTATTTCACATTGTTAACCACTTACTTAGCTGCAGTATAGTAACGGTTAGACATGTGAAATACAGACGTTCTGTTTAATTGTCATTTACACACGGTTATTGATTCTACCGAGAAGTTATCATGGCAGTAGTATGTCAAAGGGACTGCATGCCCATTTTGCGGGTGTTTTTATTGATTTTGAAGTCGTTCATGTAACGCAATTGGTATTTAAATTTCATGTGAATATTTGTTTTTATTTGTCAATCAATAAATGTAACTATTTTGTATGATCACATCTCTCTGTGAATAAGTTTCATATGCATAGACTGTGTCATATAGATTGATTTGTATCTTAAAGATATCCTCGTTAAAAATTACTCACAACATATAAATGGAGGCACTGCTGAGATAACGTCAATATTTTGTACGAGATCAATCATAGTTATGGTGGTGACATAAATAATATTTTGCATGAAATTATTAATTATTATTTTTGAACAAAAAATATTTATTTTTTTTGCCTAAAAATGTCTGGTCAAAGTGAATTTTATGTTGATGGGGATTATCAAGAGTCAGCCCGTAGTGGTAACATGAGTACTCAGGGAAAATGGTACAGGTACAGGAAATGTTGGAAATAATTTCTAAAATTGAAATGGCGGATCATGTCAGAAAAAGTTTGTCTAATGAGACTGATCTAGAAGCATATATTAAAGACCGTAAAAACTGCGCCAGTCATTTAGTAAAAGACGCGTGGAACGCGGAAGGTCAAATCTATGAACTCAAAGACAGCTCCTCTGAGACAAAGGAAATAAAAAGGCTTGATCACATTATTGTTGAATTATGCATTATCCTGATGTATCTTTATAGAGAGTTTAAGTGTCAAAATACCCAACAGGAGAGTGATATCTTAGAATCCCAGCCACGTTTAACAGAAAAGGAATGTGAGCTCACTTAAAATAGAAAGGAGACCAATGACAAGGCAGATAGTTATCACGAGTCTATAATGACAGTGCTAGATGAAATAGAACATTTGCAAAAGAACACTAAAATAATTCAGGACAAATGTCACAAAGTAAATAAAGAGTGGGAACAATTAATAGAGGAGATGGAGAGTTTTCTGCAGGAAAACAAGTCTCCTGACGAAAATTGCAGAGTAATAGGCAGTGGAAATTTAGAAAGTTGCAGAGTAATAGACAGTGGAAATTTTGAAAATTGCTGAGTAATAGGCAGTGGAAATTTAAAAGAATAAACAAATCAGCTTAGGTCAGGACAGGAATCCCTAATTAACCACTTCATGACCGGCCCATGTAGATTTATGTTGGCAGAATGGCACGGACAGGCATAATCATGTACCTGTACGTTGCCCTTTAAACGCCTGCCGTGTGGTCGCACGCGCCGCCGGCGGCGCGCTTGCGACCCTGCCGCCTTCCCCGTGAGTCGGATCCCCGCGATCGTCTCACAGAGGTATAGAGCGGGGAGATGCTTGTGTAAACAAGCATCTCCCCACTCTGCCTAGTGACAATGACACGGATCTCCGTTCTGTCTACTCAGAGCGAAGATCAGTGTCATGTGACACACAGCCCATCCCCCCTACAGTAAGAAACACTCAATAGGGAACACTTAACCTCTACAGCGCCACCTAGTGGTTAACCCCTTCACTGCCAGTGTCATTTTCACAGTAATCAGTGCATTTTTATAGCACTGATCGCTGTAAAAATGACAATGGTCTCACAAATGTGCCAAAAGTGTCCGATGTGTCCGCCATAATGTCGCAGTCACGATAAAAATCGCTGATCGCCGCTATTACTAGTAAAAAAATAATAATTAATAAAAATGCCATAAAACTATCCCCTATTTTGTAGATGCTATAACTTTTGCGCAAACCAATCAATAAACGCTTATTGAGATTTTTTTTTACCAAAAATATATAGAAGAATACGTATCGGCCTCAGCTGAGGAAAAAAATTTTTTTATATATTTTTGGGGGATATTTATTATAGCAAAAAATAAAAAATATTGTTGTTTTTTTTCGAAATTTTTGCTCTATTTTTGTTTATAGCACAAAAAATAAAAACCGCAGAGGTGATCAAATACCACCAAAAGAAATCTCTATTTGTGGGGGAAAAAAGGACGCCAATTTTGTTTGGGAGCCACGTCGCCCGACCGCACAATTGTTAGTTAAAGCGACGCAGTGCCGAATCGCAAAAAGGGGCCTGGTCCTCTAGCTGCAAAATGGTCCGGGGCTTAAATGGTTAAGCAATCAGAAGAATTAAAAGAACAAGTGAAGTTTGTGCCCCAGGGTAATGCTCAGAAGTTTAACCCTGAAAGTATAGAATCTGACCAAAATCCAATATCTAACTCTCAATCTGAAATTTGGGAATTAGACAATGGAGAGGGATCAGAAAAAGAACCCATATCCTACCCCAAGCCATCTGTAGAGCAAAGGGGGGTAAAAATTTAACCACCACATGAAAGTAGGTCTTATCAGTTTTCTCTGGGATCCGAGGAAAATACAGGCACCCCTAAACAGGATGCCTCAGAATCAATACAATTTTTAAATGATGCTGTCCCAGTCTTTGAGGAAGAGGGATCCATGTGCATTATTAACCACATCAAGACCTATGAAAATACCCTAACAAATTTAGGCCTAGATGATGACCAGTCTAGGATTAATTTCTTGCCGTGGGTATTTGAAACCAAACACCGTAGATTCTGCAAATCTTTAAAAGGTCTGTATGGTACTTCATGGCAAGAAATTAAACACTGCTGTCATCTTGAATTTGGCCCGTACGAAAATGTTACAGCAGCTAAAGCGGCTATACACAATCTGAGATGTACCAATAATCAAAGCCCCACCGAATTTCTGGCTGTGCTCAAAAGTGCTTACCACTTAGCAGAAAATGAGCCAGATTATAATCACCTTGAGTTTAAATCCATGTTCTTCGAGGCCCTACCTACCCACATAAAAATGAGTTTAGTAAAAGACTACAAAGGGGGGTGTTCACTGGAGTACCTGGTAAAAGAGAGTAACAATTTGTACTCTATCCAACAAACTGATGAATACAAAGGAAGGCCTGAACCCATAACTAAAATTGTGGATGAGATTCATGTATCTCCTCAATTATTACAGTTTGAAACCCAGAAAATGACATGCGCTGATATAGTCAGAGGAGATATGCCACAGAGTTTTCCCAGCGGGAGACCAGATAGCCCACCAATCAGAAGGGGGGAGCAGAGACCACCCTTTAGAGGGGGAGCACAAAGACCACCTTAGGAGTATCACCCAAGGGAACCAGACCCGAGATTTAAGAGAAACTATAGGGTGTATCTCCAGTGGGTAAAATTTAAACCTAAGGGTAGAGACCCGCACTATTACCGGTCCAATTGACCTACATAGGTAAATAGGGAGCAACCACAGGGTAAGACACCCCAAAATCCCCAGAAAAATGGGGAGCAATTAAGGCCCAGACAACTATCCCAGAATCAGGACAGTGTTTTTGGTGGGGATATGTCTGATCAAACTGAGCCAGTAGTCCCCAGAAATTACAGAAACTGGGTCTCACGACCCAATTCCGATCAGCCTGTAGAGAATACATAAACCAAAATAGAGCAAACTATGGAAATGTCACCCGGTTTCATTGCTGTACGGAATGTGAATAACATTTCTTCAAGGGGCAAACCCTGTGGCCAGCCAAAAGCCACAGAGCCTTTAAAGCGCCTGTGTTAAAATAAATCTGAGGAATGCACTGAATAAAGGTATAGGAGACAGAGGTTCTAACGGGATGTTTTTCCCCAAGGTTACAGTAGTAAGGATCCTGAAATCCCTAACAGGGATTTTTGGTCGTTAGATATTATCTATTCTCCTATTTTTCAGTGGTCACTTTATTCCTCTGACATAAACAGGTCGCTCCAAACAGCCTAATTTCAAGAAGTTGCCGAAGACGGTAATTCCAGAGGAAGACCATATCCTAAAGGCATTAATAGCAGGAGGCCTAATGGTCTGGCATTCTGGTAAAAGATGAGGGGTCACCCGCATAAGGTAGTTTGATTGCCTCAAATAAGTTGTATTGACACCCCAAAGGGGGAAGATTTTATTTGTTTTATTCCTCCCAAGTAGAAGGTTTACTATAATATCAAATATTTTGTTGCTGACAGTAAGTGTCACATGTCAAACTGAAATGTTTTAAATTTTTATTATTCCAAAACCACTACAATTAAGCTATTAATTAAAGTTATTAATGTCTGGTATCCACAGCTATAAATGAATGTCCTCATGTTAATAAGCCCTGGAGCTTTGTCTCCCATAGCAAATGTTTCATACATTGTCTTGCCATCCAGAGTGTTTAGTTAAAGGACTAAAGACACAATGGGCTAAAGGGGGCGGGGGCTCTGAGGAAGCCCAGGATACTAGCCTGACACTGAGCTCTCAAACAGAGATCATGTAAAAAAAAAAGAACATATATGTCTTTTCTCATGGAATCCATTTTCCTTTACAGGACTAAGATGTCCATGAGCCGGTCAACAGAACCGAGAGTCCAACATGTGTGAAACATCCAGAGAAGGGAGGTCCAGGGACACTTCGGATGGCCAGTCTGCACGGACAAAACCCACCAGGACGGCCAAGACCCCAAAGGTGCCGGAGTGATCCATTTCCCGCTAACCAACGGATGACAACCCTGAGATGCACACATCGATCGCAAACCCATCTTTTTCTCAAGGAATTACACCCATGTGCAGGTGTCAACACCCCTTAAATGCTATATTCAGTATCCACAATCTGGATCCCCATAAAGTTGTCTCCTACCAGTAGAAGCTACACAGGAACATTTGATCATTGCCACGTTATGGAGTGAATTCCATGCACGTTTCCTTGACATACCTGGAATTCAAGGGGGGATTAGTTGTAAAGTCATAAAGAAGAAATAATATATTCTATATTCACTGGCAAAAATGTTAGTATTTCAGTAGGCCTCACAAACAGAAGAACCATGATTTCACAATCAGTGGGCTAGTGTTTTTTTTTGGAAAACCTTTCAGAGAAGAACACATGAGCTTATGTTTGCCAAGTGTTCAAAACATCAACAATTGGAAGCTGTTTACAAGCCTGTTTTGAGACAGGGATTTTGGAACAATGATGGTTCTCGTCACAAAACAAGGAGATGTTGTCCCAGCTTTAACCACTTCCATACCGGGTCATTGTAAAATGACGCCGGCAGGAACCCTCTCTCCCTCAGGGTGGACGTCATATGACGTCCTGGGTTTGAGGGGGGGATATCTGAATGATGCCTGCAGATATCCTTGTCTTCAGCCGGCGATTCTGCGCACCATAAGAATGATCATAGCAGCAGTTCTGCCGCTTGATCGTTCTTACAGGCGGCGGGAGGGGACATCCCCCCCCCCTCCCGCCGCCATCCGGTGCTTCTCCGGGCTCTCCCGTGCCATCGGGGACCCGGAGAGAATCGTCCGGCGCCGGTGGTGGGTCACGTGACGAGCATAGAGATGACCAGTCATCTCTATAACCGTCGGAGGCCCGGGCGCGATGTGATGACGTCACACCCGGGTCCTCAGATGTAAACAAAGCCGCCATTGCGGCTGTAAGTATGAGATCAGTGACATTTTTTTCACGATCTCATGCTTTACAGCCTGGAGGAGAGATGTGGGGGCTTATTGACCCGGCATCTCTCCATAAAGAGGACCTGTCACACACATTCCTATTACAAGGGATGTTTGCATTCCTTGTAATAGGAATAAAAGTGTAAAAAAAAAAAAAAAGTGTAAAAAAAAAGTAAAAATAAAAAATAATAATCATAAAAAATTTTTTAAACGCCCCTGTCCCCAATAGTTCGCGATTAGAAGTGAACGCACGCGTAAGTCCCGCCCGCATATGTAAACGCCCTTCAAACCACATATGTGAGGTATCGCCGCGTGCGTCAGAGCGCGTGCAACAATTCTAGCACTAGACCTCCTCTCTAACCTGGTAACCTGTAAAAAATTTCAAAGCATCACCTATGGAGATTTTTAAGCACTGAAGTTTGGCACCATTCCATGAGTGTGCGCAATTTTAAAGCGTGACATGTTAGGTATCTTTTTACTCGGCGTAACATAAGCTTTCATATTTTACAAAAAAATTAGGCTAACTTTACTGTTTTGTTATTTTTTAATTCATGAAACCATTTTTTCCCCAAAACAAAGCGTTTGAAAAATTATTGCGCATATACCGTGCAAGATAAAAAGTTGCAACGACCGTCATTTGTTTCCCTAGGGTGTCTGCTAAAAAAACCCATATATAATGTTTGGGGGTTCTGAGTAATTTTCTAGCAAAAAGAATGATGATTTGTACATGTAGGAGAGAAGTGCCAGAATAGGCCCGGTATGGAAGTGGTATAAAAAGCCCTGTATGGAAAGGGTTAATAGATAAACAGAAAAGACAAAACCTGCCATCGTAAAAGTTCTACAGATAGATAACTAAGCATTTATCACATGGAAATAATCCTTATCTAAAAAAAAACTATTGTGCTCAAGTAAAGACTGTTTAAACAAGCAAAGTCATCTTTAAACATCCATTGGAATGCTCAAAGTCTATCTCAACACATGTAAAAAATGTGAAACTATGCAAGTCAGAAATATTTTTAAATACTTACACGATATCATAAGACATTTGAATTCAATTTCATATTGTAAATCAAAAAGATGATAATAATTGTAGTATCTGATGGCCTAAGAACTTGGTTATAAGACATATATATATATATATATATAAGTGTGATTATAAGTAGAAATATTTTGAAAAGCTAATTAGAATTATGAAATATACCAAATAATGATTATAACTAGGCTTGTGCACAACGGAAAAATTCGTTCCGTTTCGGTTCGTTTCTTTCCGGTCCTGTTGATTCGTAATCATTCGTAATTTTGCTAGACGGGATTTTTCGTGTTCGGACTCATTCGTATTTTTGCAAGCGACATTTTTCGTTGAATTTTTTGTTGCTTTATAATTCGTACTTTCGGTAGAGTACGTTGTTTTTCGTTGATTCTGGACACAACTCCTACTTTCGTAACTTTTTTTGGGTTCGTTGATTCGTAATTTTGTGTGTCTCTCTCACGACGACGCTGACTATTATGCCTAATGTGCTTCGAATGGATTTGTACTTTTCGAAATACATAGCGGTTATTTGTAACGATTCGAAATCTCGTATTTTACTTTCGTTTTTTACATGCGGCTATAGCCTCCGCCCCTGTACACCATTTTGAGAGGGTTCAGCACGGTGAGGGAGAAGCAGAGAGCAGAGCAGAGTGTTATTGTGCTTCGAATGGATTAGAAATCTCGTATTTTACTTTCGTTTTTTACATGCGGCTATAGCCTCCGCCCCTGTACACCATTTTGAGAGGGTTTAGCACGGTGAGGGAGAAGCAGAGAGCAGAGCAGAGTGTTATTGTGCTTCGAATGGATTAGAAATCTCGTATTTTACTTTCGTTTTTTACATGCGGCTATAGCCTCCGCCCCCTGTACACCATTTTGAGAGGGAGTTCAGCACGGTGAGGGAGAAGCAGAGAGCAGAGCAGAGTGAGTGTTATTGTGCTTCGAATGGATTAGAAATCTCGTATTTTACTTTCGTTTTTTACATGCGGCTATAGCCTCCGCCCCTGTACACCATTTTGAGAGGGTTTAGCACGGTGAGGGAGAAGCAGAGAGCAGAGCAGAGTGTTATTGTGCTTCGAATGGATTAGAAATCTCGTATTTTACTTTCGTTTTTTACATGCGGCTATAGCCTCCGCCCCCTGTACACCATTTTGAGAGGGAGTTCAGCACGGTGAAGGAGAAGCAGAGAGCAGAGCAGAGTGAGTGTTATTGTGTTTCCAATGGATTTGTACATTTGTAAGTTTTTTCATAACGAATTATGCCGAAGACATTCGGGCATTCGCTATTTTGTGGTATAATTTATTTCGGATTCGGTTTTATTCGTAATTGCTTTGTTCGGAAATTCGAATGCTTCCGAATGTCCGAAAGTTGCTAAATTCGGACGAATTTCGATTCGTTACAAAACGAATTGCACAAGCCTAATTATAACCATTTCAAACTTTAGCCTATGTGATATTCATTGGATAGATCAGAATTATTCATGTATTCACATAGATAATAATTTTGTGTAATATTGATAAATATATATAACCTGTGTCCTGTTTAGGAAAACCAGTTTTAAAAGATAGATACATTCCTAGACAAACCATTTTATGTTATGTAAATGAATCAAAAATACACTAATCGTATTTTATGTAATACCAGTTACCAGAATATCCAAAATATATATATATATTCTTCCCAGCATTATATAAACTAAACACACATTATGGATATATAATATATTAACTTAAAGAGTTAAGCCTCGTACACACGGCCGAGAATCTCGTCAGGAAAAAACTTGTCGTATTTCTTGACGAGATTCTTGGACAAGAAACTTGTCCCGGCCGAGTGTACAGATGCTCGATTCAAAGAACCCACGGTTCTTTGAATGGAGCAAACGCGGTGACGTCATCGACTACGACGAGCGTGCGCTCGTCACATTCGATGCCCTCGCCGCCATCTTGCTACACCCTACCTATGCCTAGGAAGCTACCGCGCATGCGTCAAAGTCATTTTGAGCATGCGCGGGCTTGCCGGAGGACAGGTAAGTGTACACACACACACACACTTTTCTCGTCGAGAAACATGCTGACAAGAATCTCGACGAGAAAATAGAGAGCAGGTTCTCTATTTTTCTCGTCGAGATTCTTGTCGGTTTTCTTGACGAGAAACATGATAGCCGCATACACACAACCGATTTACTCGGCAAGAAAGCTCTGTCAGCAAGTTTCTTGCTGGTTCTTGCCGAGAAACTCGGTCGTTTGTACGAGGCTTGAGACTCAAAACACATGTGAGACACCTGGTGGTTGAAGGTGATATTATTTGAATTCACATAATTCCCAGAAAAAGGGTAGTGAGAATCAGGGAAGTTACCTCCCATATTTGCAACCAACTAATGAAAAAGGAACACATACCTTTTGGGCAGAACTTATTATAATGTTTATGATTTCATTGTTTGAGATAGTACTTAAAGTGGAGTTCCACCCAATTTTTTTTCTTTTTTTTATTCCACTCCTCATCCCCTTACATGCCACATTTGGCATGTAATTTTTTTGGGGGGGGGAGTGGGGGCTTCAGTAGGAGTGGGACTTCCTGTCCCACTTCCTCCTTCCGCCCTGGAGCCGCCTAGGCGATACGTCATATCGCCTTGTGGCGGCTCCTCCCTGTAGGCGATCACCTGGGACGTGACAGGTCCCAGGCGATCGCCTGTCCACTCACAGAGCGCTGCGCCGTTCGCGCATGCGCAGTGAGTGCCCGGCCGTGAAGCCGAAAGCTGTCACGGCCGGGTGCCCATACTGTGAATGGACGCGCCGGCGGAGGAAGGGGGAGAGGAGCGGAGCTCCAGGCGGCGCGTCGCTGGACAGTGGAGCAGGTAAGTGTATGTTTATTAAAAGCCAGCAGCTACACTTTTTGTAACTGCTGACTTTTAATAAACATAAAAAAAGGGTGGAACTCCGCTTTAAGACAAGAAAAGTGAGATGACAGAAGAGACACTCAGGGACCCTGAGGGGGGACACACACTCAGGGACACACCCTGGGAGGGGGAAATGCAGACACACTCCCAGACAGACTTACACTCACAGACTCAGATACACACGCACCATGCATCAATACATATCTTTACATTCATGAAGATTCCTAAACACCTGATACCTGAAAGCCGCGGCAGCCATCTTAACTCTGGTCAACAGCCAGTAGGAACAGTAGCCATTTTGGAATGGGTAATTATGTCATGTTGATTTTTATCTTGTATTCATTTGTGTTCTTTAAAATATTGATGTATTGAACATTCTGCAATTGATGATTTTTTCTCCCGAATTAATAACCGCCTGGTAGATTTTTCTCTAAAGATTACATTTTTCATTATATTTTTCTTTGTGCCAATTTTAGTGACAAAACAAACATCTAATTTATTTCACATTGTTAACCACTTACTTACCTGCAGTATAGTAACGGTTGGACGTGTGAAATACAGACGTTCTGTTTAATTGTCATTTACACACGGTTATTGATTCTACCGAGAAGTTATCATAGCAGTAGTATGTCAATGGGACTGCATGCCCATTTTGCAGGTGTTTTTATTGATTTTCAAGTCGTTCATGTAACGCAATTGGTATTTTAATTTCATGTGAATATTTGTTTCTTTTTGTCAACCAATAAATGTAACTATTTTGTATGATCACATGTCTCTGTGAATAAGTTTCATATGCATAGACTGTGTCATATAGATTGATTTGTATCCTAAAGATATCCTCGTTAAAAATTACTCAAAAATAAATACTGTGCGGGCAAACTGTCCTTAAAAAAGCACAACACATAATATATTACCCAGCTCGGCACAGATGCTATTAACAGAACACCTTGCATTTTTGCAAAGTATTCTCCAATTGAATAAAGTGGAGATGCCGGGTGGTGAAGTCACAATCTTCACCTCATCAACACTTTGCCTGTGCTGGGCGAATGACTCACTATGTACCAGGGCAGCCGCTTGGCATGGGACCCAGGAGACAGCGGCATTCACTGTAGTATCAGTGACTACTACAGTAAGTCTGTGCTTCCACAGTGGTCCCACAGGTTTGACATACAGTGAGGGGGGAAATAATGATTTGATCCCCTGCAGATTGTGTAAGTTTGCCCACTTACAAAGAAATTAAAGGTCTATCATTTTTTATCATAGGTGTATTTTATATGATAGAGTGATTGTAAAGTCTTGTTTTTTTGTTTTTTTATAAATAACAAACATGGTATACTTACCTTCTCTGTGCAAGGGTTTTGCACAGAGCAGCCCCGATCCTCCTGGGGTGCCCCGGTGGCACTCCAGGCTCCTACTTTTCTCGAGTGCCTCCTTGGAGAAGTGCTTTCCCTGGGGGCACCCGTGCGGGCGTGCTCCCGAGTGCTCCCGAGTCCTGCTGCTGTGTCCATTGACACAGACAGCAGGACTCGGCCCCGCCCCCCGGCTCCCATGTCACTGGATTTAAATGACAGCTCTATCCAATGAGGACCCGATGATATCAATCTATCCAATCTATCCAATGAGGACCCGAGACAGCGGCTGGAGCCATGGGCATCCGCTGAACTTTTTTCAGGGGGGGCATCATTTTAAGGTCATCCATGCATCTTTGGGGCAGTGGAGCAGCGCTGTATACACCACTCCTCCACCGCCCCTGCCCATTGAAATAAATGCATTTAACCCTGTCTTCGACCGCTAGCTGGGGTTAAAAGTGCCCCACTAGTGGCCGAATAGAGCCACTAAAACGATGGTAAAGCGTCGCTAAAACTAGCGCGCGCTTTACCGATAACGCGGCCATCTGGTAGTGTGAAATAGCTCTTGAGATAATTCAGCTTCACTCCATGTCCATATAAATATAGCCTAGAGAATGTACATCATTCTATATTGCAATATATTGCAATACATCTGTTGTGGCCATATTTTGATCTTTATGAAAACAGCCTATACTGTATAGGTTGTTTTCATCAAGATCAAAATATGGCCGCCCACAACAGATGTATTGCAATACAAAAAGACGTACACAGTGGTGTCGTGGCACAGGCACTGCTGTTACCTGTAGTTCTTCAGCGATAGGCCCAGGGCAGGCACTGGCAGCGTATTCAGTCTGTCTCGGCCACTGCACGCCACGCACCTCTGGGAGGAGCCGGCGCCACGCCGGCCGGATCGGCATAGGCACATTTACACAGGCAGAGGCAGGCTAAGGCAGCAGCCAATCACAGAACAGCCGGGTCACAGTGATTAAGTAGAGGCCTGAGCGGCAGATCCAATCTGATGCTCGGGCCGGATAGTCAGAAAAGACTGAGAGCATCCCCAGCCCCCAGGCCAGCAGCACTCTGACTTCCAGGGGGGGCAGTTGACCCCCCTTGCCCTATGGAGCGGACGCCCATGGCTGGAGCTGCTGGGCTCGTCCTCAACGCTGGAACGATCGGGTTCAGGTAAGTAAAAGGGGGGCTCTGGGGGGCTGCTGAATTACAGGAGGTTTTTCACCCATAAAATGCATTTAGGTGAAAAACCATGAGACTTTAAAAACCACATTAAGGATTTAGAGAAGATCTGTAAAGAAGAGAGGACCAAAATCCCTCCTGAGATGTGTGGAAACCTGATCACCACCTACAAGAAAAGTCTGACCTCTGTGCTTCCCAACAAGGGTTTCCCCACCAACTACTAAGTCATGTTTTGCTAGGGGATCAAATACTTATTTTTATCACTGAACTGCAACTCCATTTATAACATTTGTATCATGTGTGTTTTTTCTGGATTTTTGGTTGATATTCTGTCTCTATCATATAAAATACACCTATGATAAAAATTATTTTCCCCACTGTAGGCATACTTAAATTGTTCCAAGTTGAAACAATGTGTAGGCAGGTGCAGTCTATTTTCTCCACTACAGGTGACACTCATCTTGAGCAGAAATGCAGGTGGAGAAGGAAGTCGACAGGAGCCTAGTTTCTCTATGGTTTCCTCAGTCATACGGAGACAGCATCTGATTGGATGCTGGTGCCCCATGTGACTTTGGCAGCCATCCTGGGTCAGGCAGTGTCTATTTAAGTCCCTGGCCCCAGGGTTTAGCACACATGTGGATGGAGTAGGGACAGGTCTCCTGTCTGTCAGGGAGAGTGCTTAGTGTCAGGGAGAGGTTCCAGATAAGTAGGGAAAGTGCAGGGACACGCCATCATTCCTGGAAGCTTTCCCACTAGGGTACAGACCAGCCATGCCTAATTCTGCCCCTCGAGATGGACTAGATGGACGCTGTCAGCACACCTGAGACCTACTGCTACTACCCATCATTTTTACATCCTTTGAGTGTCCCCAGTTGGGTTGCCTTCCCACCCGGCCTGCCCTGTATTGCTGAACTTCAATTTCAATACAGTTCTTTTTCTTCATCTGGACTTTGAGTGTCCTCCGCTGCCGCATCATGCTGCACCTACCCACACTCGGCGACAGTCGGCAGGATATGTCCCTTTTAGTGGAGAAGGGGGAACCATCATGCAACAGAAGATCCAGTACTTGGGGCATATTGTGGAAGTTGGGGGGATTTGTGAAAGACTGTCACTGAGTTATGCTTCTTGCTGGAACTGGTGGGATACAATCAGTAGTTAATACCCAAGTTTGCACAAATCTTCGTCCCTCTTACCCAGCCACTAAGTGGCCATTCCACCCAAAAAAAACAACACAAAAAAAAAAAAAGACTATCGCTCTCCATCCAATCCCAATGGCAAAGTCCCCAACAACAGGTCTTTGAAACGCTCTAACAGAAACTGGCTTTGGCACCTCTGCTGGCTTATGTGGACTGCTAGAAACCCTTCTATATGTATACGGATAGGAGATTTCAGGGCCTGGGAGCGAGTTATTGCTGAGAAGAATCCCCATAATTACAGCTTCTTCAAATTGGAGTTGCTGGCCCCCAATGTGGACCATCATCGAGTAGTTTGGGGAGTACCCCGAGGGGCAAATATAGAGGTCTTCATGGACTGCCTGGAAAAAGCTAAACTAGGGTCATTGCAGCAAAGGTGGGTCACCCGACTGGCACAGTTCAAATACAAGATCCACTACAAGCCCGGAAGCCTTAACGGACATACAGATGCTCTGTTTCGCTTTCCAGTGGAACACCCAGGAGAGGCTGTTGACTCCAGCAAGGAAGACGTCGAGGTAGCCCCCATCCTACCTACAGCAGCCACATCATGCACCCTCAGAGCAAGCCATGGTCCTCCAGACCAGACAGAACCCACAGAGATTCACACCCGGGAGGAATGGGATCTGATCCAACAAAAGGTCCCCAATCTCATGCAGGTGCAACGCTTTCTCTTGTGGTAGTGTAAGCTGTCCTCCCGTGGGTGCAAGAAACAGTCCAACACAGTCAGAGTGATTCTGAGACAGTGGGATCAGCTTGAAATGCATAAAAATGTGCATTACCATCAGGCGTGCATTCCTACCAAACAGCGCAACATACTATAGTTTATGGTCCCACAGTCGCACATTCTTCAAATCTAACAGGTGCTACATGCTGTGAGTGGGCACTTCTGAACCAATCAAACTGAGTCCTTGGTCATCTTTTGCCCATGGCTGGCAGACTGGGTCCAGAAGGCTTGTCGGGAGTGTGAAGCCTGTTCAGTACATAAGGCCCCTCCTGAAAAGACGACATCCATGGCTATTACCAATTCGGAGCCCTTTGAACTGGTTAATATAGACTTCTTGATAATATCCAGCTCCCCCTCGGGGTATCACTATGCAAAAAGTATTATACAAGAGACTTGAATAAAACCATGTTTATCTAACTGTTATTCAGCCCTAAATAGCATATAGAAAAAAATATCCCAAACAGGAGGGGAAAAGGGAAAAGAGGGCTTTTGGGAATAACAGAGCTGTATCACTTTTAGATAAAGTGTAAATTCTTTATGTTTTTTTATTTTTTTAATTCTTTATTTCCATGTTTTTCTTACAGGCATCATCAAAAACATAAAAGATAACATTATCTTAATGATAATAATAAAGCATATATGATTAATTGCCTGTATTTTTTTCCCTTCCCTCCCCTGCACCCATCCCCATTAACCCCAGAGAGAAAAAATATATATATATTAACAAATTAAAAAAAAGAAAAGGGGAGACCCCCATCTCCCCACCTCCGCCTGCCAGTTTCAATAGACGGCAAGGTGTCTCTGCCAAAAAGCTTCCAAACCTAGATCCCACTTTTATTCTTCTCTATCTTCTCCAAATAGTTTTTTCCCTTCTTCCGATTTTACGAATTCTTCCCATGGTGCCCATATTTCCTTATTTTGTTCCTGTCTTTCCATATCTCTGGGCCATAAATTTTCCATTATCCAAATTCTTCTGATTTTATTCAGCCACATAGAGATAGGAGGTGTTCGTGTTTCTTTCCAACACAAAGATATGCAGCTTTTCGCTGCACTCACCATGTGACATATTATTGAATTTTTATATCTTTTCATCGGGATTTGGGAATTTTGTAGCAGGAAGAAGGCTGGGTCATCAGGGACTCGATACTCCGTAAACATTTGCGTTATCCTCTGAACTTCCAACCAATACTGTCTAATCACTGGGCATTGCCAAAAAATATGAAAAATAGTCCCTCGCTCTCCACAGTTTCTCCAACATCTATCCGTTGCTTCCAGAGAAAATTTACTCAAGGTTGCTGGAGTGAAGTACCATCGTGTTAGCAATTTATAGTTCGATTCCTGTATCTTGGTACAACTAGAGGTACTCAGTGCCATCTGTACAACTTTCCTGCTCTGGATTGGAGAGAACCTTTGATTCAAATCTCTCTCCCAATTTACTCAAACTTCTCATTTTATAATCTTCTGGAGGTTCTACCAAAAGAGCATATATTTTAGATATAACATGGGAGATTGGTTCCATTTCTTTGCAATATATCTCAAGTCTTGTATGTGGTCTACAGTATTTTTCCATCGGGCCTAAGGATACCAAGAAATGTCGTATTTGTCTTGCCTGCCAACCAGACATTTCAAATTGACCTCCCTGTTGGGTCATGGATTCTATAGATGGCCAATTATCTAAGTTCGTAAAGTGTAATACTTGATGAAAGCCCCTGTCTCTGAGTCCCTGAAAGCCTCTTGCTTCTAGCCAGTGTAAGTGTAAGTGTAAATTCTTTATTAATTGTTTAAAACATGGTTACTGGATATAGATGTTGTAGGACTGCCTATATCCAGTTTGGCTGACCACAATAGACAAGCCAAACAATGTCACACACATGTAGGACATACAGTACATGACATAAAACATGACATAAAACATGTAACAGGTAATTTGGGACAGGTTTGCTCCTCCCGGATAATACCGGTATGACAGCAGTGTTGTGTATGGAACAACCCCTGGAGACTCGAGCCTTGGTAGAGGGAGAGGGGGATGGTAATTTAGATGGTGCTCTTGTAATGGGGCTGTGGATCGTTCAATGTAATAGGGACCTAAAGTCCATGGAAAAGACAAAGTTCATACCATCACCTCCAAAGCGAACCTATGTAAGGAAATTAGCCTTGAATAGAGTCCCTGTGTGCCGATATCCTAGCACATTGATTGTGTGCACTAATTTGCAGGTATATGGAGAGTGTAGGTAGTGTCAGCATAAGCCATACGTTACCACTCCTTCAAGTTAAAGGTCCTGCTTAGTAGATAATCCTCCGCGTTGAATGCAGATCGAGGTAGTCCTATCATCCCCGTATGTCCGGGTACCTCTCATTGGGTAAACGCTGGATTGCTTAGCAGCCGCTATCTCTCCAGGTGCAATAGCTAGTACAGAGCCGATATGGGTCTGTGGGTCCCAAGCTTGAGAACTTCCCACTGAGCCCGTCACAAGAACAAACTCCCCCGTTCCTCTCCTGGTGTTCGCCAACACTATGGGGAATAGAGCCGTAGCATGCCGTCCAGGCGGAAATTACGTCAACGCGATTTACAATACCACTGCGTAGCTTCATCTGGACATAGGGTATCACTATGCCCTGATTTTTGTTGACCACTTCCCCAAGTTTGCAGTGGTAGTCTCCATCAAGGACCGGGCAGCTTCAACAACAGCTAAACTGTTTTGGGATCACGTGATCCAGCCATAGGGCTGTCCCAAATGTATACTGTTGGACCAAGGCCCAAACTTTTAGTCACTGATTATGTCCAAGCTGTGCCGCCTAAGTGGTATCCAGAAGTCGCATACCACTCCTTACCACCCACAACTTGAGCTTGTTGATGGTTCACACCCTGCTGGGCATGCTACTGACTCTTAAACAAGGGAATTGAGATAGATGGCACCTACATGTGGGGGCCATGGTGTGGGCCTACAACAACAAGGTACATTGGGCCACAGGTCACGTGCCCTTCTTGATGTTCAGGTGCTATGGCTGGCTACCGGTGGACCCCATACTGGGTTTCCCAGAGAATTGACGCACCCCACGCCCAGCACATGAGTGCAGGAACATTGGGATCGGATACATAAAGCCAAGCAGGTGGTGCTGGATAGACACAAGGATTTGGGTGAGGGCTCTGCTCTAGAAGAACTGCAGTTGCCACTGGGAGACCTGGTGTTTATAAAGAATACCAAAAGCAAAAGAGGCAGTAAATTGGATCCCAAGTGGGAACGCACTCCCTATTGGGTTTAAAGCCCTTTCCTCCAACTCCAGTTTATGACGTGATCTGGGAGGGTCCTAACCCCATCAAGAGATGGCTCCACCACAACCTGTTGAGAGTGAGACCCTGTGTGCTGAGTGGAGATTGATCCTCCAAACCTGCTGGAGATCTGGCCTGGACAGTCCAGACCCAAATGGGGAGACTTCCAGGAAGAATGGCATGGCCCTGCACTTTCCCTACTCATCTGAAACTTCTCCCTGATGATAGACACTGTCCCTGACAGACGGGTGACCTGTCCATACTCTAGCCACACGCGAAATGCATTCTATTTCACATATGGCTATTCGCGCGTGGTTATTAAATGGCAACAACATTTCAAACAACATAATCAGAGGCTTCCACGGGGATCCCACAGATTTGGTACATAATGTACATGCTTGCATTGGTCCAAGCTGGTCCATTATAACTATGTAAAAATTGTCATACCTGGAATTTAAATTTAAGTTTCAAAGTACCATATTCTTACTGAATTTAATTAGGTATGGCCCTCAGCAGACATAATGTGCCTCCCTTGAAGATTCAGTCACAGTTCAGCCCACTGTTTCACCCAGGGCTTTTTTTCTCAGAGAATAGGTGCAGAAACCCTCCCTCCCTAGTTAACTCGCGCCCCCGACCCCACACCCTCCAACCCCCAATTCCGCCCCAATCCCACCCCCTCCTGCCCCCAATCGCGCCATTCCTTGGGGAAGAGAAGTAAAATGATGGCAAATAATGGATGTGGTCAATTCTCAGAACTGCATTTCGCATATAATTAAAGGTTCAGGGAAGTTGTGCAGTGTTGAGGCATGTCACACAGTGTGCAGAAAAAAATTAGCATCCCTATCCACAGCTCACCTTCTCTCTTCCCGTTCAAATCCCACCTTTTACTACCCCATCCACAGCTCAACCTTCCCCCCATCCACAGGTCATCCTCTTCCCTCCCATCCACAGGTCACCCTCTCCCCCTCATCCACAGCTCACCTTCTCTCCTCCCGTCCAAAGATCACCCTCTACTACCCCGTCCACAGCTCAACTCCCCCACTTTCCACAGCTTGCCTTCTCTTCCTCCCATCCAAAGCTCACCTTCCCCCCATCAACGCTCTATCCAGCCCCTTGCTGTATAGAGCGGTGTGTATAAACAAACAAATTGCACTGCTCAATATCACATCTGAGCCGCCCCTTGCTGTATGAAGAGGAAAGCGGCGTGTGTATCTAAGCAACGGGAGCGAGCACGTCCTATCGATATGCTTCCCCCCATTGACTGCGCAGGCGCTGCCGAACAGCTGTTAAAGCTCGGAGATTTCCGTCACCTCGGATTGCGCCTGCGCAGTCGAGCTCGGAACCATACCGATAGGCGGAACCAGCTTGGCAGATCACCGGCAGAAAAAAAGCCCTGGTTTCACCTGAGTTTGACATGCCTGATCTACTGCCTATATACGGCCATACATTGGATATGGAGGTTATTATTTGTTTACTTTGTACATTTATTATGATGAGGAAACCTGTACTGATTAGAACTTACCGTTGTATCTTCAATATTTCCTTGTTTTATATTGATGTTCAACCCTTCCTTGGTGGTCACCATTTGATTGTTGGCTTTGTTCATCGTTTCCCCTTCCTTATTGATGTTCAACCCTTCCTTGGTGGTCACTATTTGATCGTTGGTTTTGTTCATCGTTTCCCCTTCCTTAGGAGTCGTCTTCTTCTTCTTCTGCTTTTTATTGCCATGTTTGGAAAAAACCTGGACATGTTTTTCTTCAAACTCTTCATTTACAAATTCCGTGATAGTCTTTAGAATACCTTCATCACTGTCCACGAGATGGATGTTTTTGATGGTGTTGGCTCCTTCTTGGTTTTCTGTGTAAGATTTTATGGATTTTACAATGTTTTGAGCACACAAGTCCAAGGGACACTCAGCAATACCAAAGTCACCAATAGAAAGTGCAACCGAGCTTTGACCACTATCTTCAGCTATCTCCAAGCTCCTGGTTATCACTTTCCGTAGAAGACGCTCACATTTTGAATTTCCTTTCTTATCCAATTTGGGTGCAATTGCATGAATTACCTTCTTACATTGTAAACTACTCACATCTGTCATGACACACTCTCCTGGCTCCAGCTCTCCTTTCTTCTGAATAATGCATTCACATTCTTTCTGAAAACCGGGACCTGCTGCTTTCACCAAAGCCAGTGCTGGTCCCCCAGTGGGCTTTAAATTCTTATTAGATGCAATTATCATGGTATCAGCATTGTGTTGGCAGAGGTCCCCTTTATATATAACCATTGTGGCTCCATTCTGGAGGCTGACTTGGCAACAGGGTTCGTTTTGATTAGAAATTCTGTCATCTACCTCCTTCTGTAAGTGTATCACACAGTTGTGTGTGTTCCATACTGTAGTAACATACATGTCTTCATTTTCAATAAAGAATTTTTTGACCCCAGGTTTATCAATGTGTAAGGTGTCAGGATACATCTTGGAAATCATTTTTCTTATGCAGGTTTCTGCCTCCTCTACATAGAACTTTGGGCCAGACAAGGAGATAAAGTTCTGTTTCTTCACAACCTTCACATTCTGTATTATTCCATTCCATTCCTTCTTCTTTTTTTCCTCCATAAACTGCAACACCGCCTTTGACTTCAGCTTGATGTCCTTCTCCACCAAAGTGTTCTTCCCCACAAAGTCATGGATCTGCTGGTAGGTTTCTTCTGCAGGTGAGGATAGACCAGTGATCACCACCTCAGCTCCATCCCTCACCGGGAACTCCTCTATGGAAACTTTCATCCCATCAGCATTAAACTTCTCCTTTAGGAAGCTCTTCAGATTTCTCCACTCCGGAATCTGAGTGACACTTTTATCCTCAACAGAAATCCGCTTACAGACCAATTCCTTCTTCACGGCTTCTTCGCCATTTCTCAGATCCTTATCGGTGTAACCAATTAACATAACTGCAATATCTTTCACCTGAAAAGCTGCTTTTACGTTGTTTTTCATAAGAAGACTACATGACAATTCTCCATTGTCCGCTGCCTTCAGAAACTGGATGATGTGTGGATCGAGGGGAACGGATTTGGATTTCAGGCTTTGCTTAGTATTGAGAATTTCACATTTGGCAGGTTGCACTTCATTTTTTGGCCCATAGAGTTTAACTGCCTTAGAAGTTCCATCATAACTAATCTTTACATGTGGAGATTCTTCCAGGATGCTTTTCTCCAGGCCATGTGCCAACAATAATTTATAAGCATTGGGTTCAAGAGGAACCTCGTCTTCCACTCTGCTCAGCTGTCTGGTAGTTTCTTCTACCAGTTTTCTGAATATTGGCTCAATCGTCTCAACATCTTCTGAAATACCCACAATGAAAGCCTTCTCTGCAGCTAAGTCTGGTTTTATGAGGACTCCATCATATGATGAGCTAGACATCTTTTCTTTGATGGCTTCCCACACTGGTGGCTTCAGGTCGCACTCTGCGGCTTTATACTTTGAAATAACAGCTTTAAACTTTCTGTGGACGTTATCACTCCACGTTGGAACGATCTTTGCCAAAGTTCGGAGATGACTGGAGAGGGTACTGGGCAAAGACAGTTTGATGACAGGAGTGGGGTGGTCTACATTTGGCCATGTGATATCACAGGAAACATCTGCCATTGCTTTTTCAGCATTTAGTTTTATCTGTTCATCCTTCAAAATAAATGCCAGTATATGTAGACTGATGGGAATTTCTACCGAATCGGGTGTTTCTATATGAGGCCCATCCTTTCCATACAAGCAATGTCCAATGTATGGGTAATATGGGAACACCGATATTGCCTTTTTATTGAGCACATGCCGCTTTGTCAACACCGTCTTTAGAACTGTAAAAATAAAAAATATATAGTGCTTGTTAGTTAGAAGATATGGGAGGTAGCAGAAAGCAGGGATACATCAGAATTAGTGATTGTCAACAAATATAATATAATTAATAATACTCTATAGCATAATTTTTGTAGTAAACAACCAGCTGCAAATAAAGAAGGTGGTATTGTAATGATTATGCTTTTAGTACTATTTTGGAACAGTAATATAAAGTCTAATAATATAAAGCCCTTTCCGTTTTCTATAAAACTTTTACCATGGCAGCTCTGGCAGGTTAGATTACTATAGATTTAGAATAAAGGAGAATGGGGGATAAGTTGAGACACCTACGACCCTACTTTTGCCCCCCCCCCCCCACCTCTTCTTTTGCCCTTCTCTCTTTCCACTATATTTTCCCTTTTCCATTTTCTCTCCCCATCTCCTTATGATCAGACACCTTATATTCATCTTAGCCTCTTTTTAAAAATGATTGCCAATCTCACCATGAATACTCAACATTCCATCAATATATAAGAACATCCTTCCCTGCTAGGGGTACGCCAAGTTAATTTCCAGTTAGGCTCCCCAGGCTTAATCTCCATCAGGCCGGTCGCCAACTTTTTACAGGTGAATCTTCAATTATTTATTTTTTAGCTTTTTATGTTTCTCACATGCTTGAAATTTATGCAACCTTCTAAAGCAGGGGTCTTCAAACGTTCTAAACAAAGGGCCAGTTTACTGTCCTTCAGGCTTTAGGGGGGCCAGACTGCGTCCGTTGGGAGTAGAAAAGTTCCCGATGTCAGTGGAAAAAAATAATGCCTCATTGTTGGTTTCAGTGAGAGTAATTGTGCCCCATCATTGGTGTCACTGGGAGGAACTGTGTCCCTTCATTGGTGTCAGCTGGGGGAATAATACTCCATTGTTGGTATCAGTGGATGAAACAGTGCCCCAAGGGCCAGGTAAAAGCAAGTAAAGGGCTACATCTGGCCCCAGGGCCGCAGTTTGGAGACCACTGTAAAGTATAGGCTATATGTACACTTTGCCTCAGATGCTCGCCCTCTTCTCCCCCCCCCCCCCACATACTCTGTCATGGTGCATACAACAAGCTTTATCATAATCTAGCCGGCAGACTTAATAAATTATCATTAAAAGAGATTAAAATTAGATGTGATATCGTTAGAACAGTGTTGGAGTATCCAATGAATTTTTCCTAATTTCAATATGAAGTTTTGTGTTAATAACTTGCTTGTATATCATTACAGTATATATAATTTGTGTTAAGATCCGAGGCCCTGATGAAGCAGGTCATCCCCCGAAATGTGTAGGCCATTTTTCCGGATTCTTCCGCCAGGATAACAACTCCCTGGACAACCTAACTGTAAATGTGATTTTAACCAGTTCTGTCTTCAATTTTTTTTAAAAACAAACTATCTGTATGTGTAGAATAAACACTTGCTCATTTTTAATTTTCAATGGCTTCTGTATTCATTAGACCCTACAAGGTACATGTAAAGTCCCACCTGATTTTGTTCTAATATAGTATATATTACTATAGATTTAGGTGTCTTTTCCAGTAATATTCTGGAGAAGTTAAGAGAAACATATGTAGCACTCCTACTGGCCCAGGGGCAGGGAAAACATGCCTCCAATGCAGGAAGAAGGCTGACATTATCCCAGGGTGGACCCATGCCCACAGTGGAAACAGTCACAACAATGATGGTTATAAATCACTTTGGACTTTTCCACGTTTTATTGCTTTAACTCACAGGGAAAGACGGTCAGGGTATAGGTCTCCTCAGGCAACAGGGCTCCAGACTCGACCAGACTTCTGCTCTATCCAACAGAGTGCAAGAATTCTCTGAGAGTGGACACCAATCCCCCTCCAATAAGACTTCTAATTCTCTGGCTCTCTACCTTGGGTACTGTACCCTCCTCGACTACGCAGAGCAGCTTGAGAGTTCTGAGCTTGGCCTCAACCAGGCTCTTGCCTACTCAGCACAAATCACTTTTTTATTGCATAGGGCAGGGTTTCATGAAACCCTTGGGTTCCTCCAGAGGTTGCTATGGGTTCCTTGAGCAATGAGCAATTTCTGCCTCTCAGATACGTTCCCACTGACATCATTGATCTTTTTAGTTATCTGTAAGGGGGAATTCTTCCCAATGACCACAAGTGTTAGTAGCATTCTTCCTCAACCAGGGCTCCAAAGAAACCTAGGGTTCCTCCAGAGGTTGCTAGGAGGTCCTTTGGGCAATGAGAAAATTCTGCCTCTAATACCGCGTACACATGGTTGAACTTTTGAACCGGGCAAACCTCCGGCGGAATTTCTGATGGAAAAATAGAGAACCTGCTCTCTATCTAAGTCTGTCAGAAATTCCGACAGAAAAAGGTCGGAATATCCAATGAAAAGCTCCCATCTGACTTTTTTTGTCGGAAATTCCGACCGTGTGTACGCGGCATTAGAGACATTGTCTGTAATGGAGTAATTCTTCCCAATGACCACAACTGTAAGGAGCACTCTTCCCACTGACCACATACAGTATGTATCATAGTCGTAGATAGGGATGAGCTTCGTGTTCGAGTCGAACATACGTTCGACTCGAACATCGGCTGTTCGATCGTTCGACGAAGATCGAACGATTTGGGCCGTTCGCGCCAAATTCGAGTGACGCGAACGGCCCACAATGCACTACGCCATCGCAGTGTCATCCAGGCGCTGTGATTGGCCAAGCATGCACTGTGACCCCGCATGCTTGGCCAATCACAGCGCCGGCAGCGAGGAGAGCAATGATTGGCCACAGGCAGGATGCCTGTGGCCAATTATTGCTGAGGGTGTTTAGTACACGCCCCACACTATAAAAGGCCGCCAGCACGGCGGCCTAGTGTAGTGTGTTCCGGAGCAGGGATAGAGCAGCATAGGCAGGGACAGTGACTTTTATTTCTTTCTTGCTTAACCTGGATTCCTTTAGTTTAGGGAAAGAGAAGGATAGGTAGGGAGAGTGTCAGTGTGTTTTGTGCTTGTGCTATATTGTGCTTAAAAAAAACATTTTTTCTAGGGACAGAAAACTGTAGGTAGGGAGAGTGTGTCAGTTTCTTTCACTGTCAAAGTCCTTGTTTCCAGGGACCTGGAAGGACAGTGAGTGAATTCTCCTTGTGCTAAATTGTGCTTAAAAAAAACATTTTTTCTAGGGACAGAAAACTGTAGGTAGGGAGAGTGTGTCAGTTTCTTTCACTGTCAAAGTCCTTGTTTCCAGGGACCTGGAAGGACAGTGAGTGAATTCTCCTTGTGCTAAATTGTGCTTAAAAAAAACATTTTTTCTAGGGACAGAAAACTGTAGGTAGGGAGAGTGTGTCAGTTTCTTTCACTGTCAAAGTCCTTGTTTCCAGGGACCTGGAAGGACAGTGAGTGAATTCTCCTTGTGCTAAATTGTGCTTAAAAAAAACATTTTTTCTAGGGACAGAAAACTGTAGGTAGGGAGAGTGTGTCAGTTTCTTTCACTGTCAAAGTCCTTGTTTCCAGGGACCTGGAAGGACAGTGAGTGAATTCTCCTTGTGCTAAATTGTGCTTAAAAAAAACATTTTTTCTAGGGACAGAAAACTGTAGGTAGGGAGAGTGTGTCAGTTTCTTTCACTGTCAAAGTCCTTGTTTCCAGGGACCTGGAAGGACAGTGAGTGAATTCTCCTTGTGCTAAATTGTGCTTAAAAAAAACATTTTTTCTAGGGACAGAAAACTGTAGGTAGGGAGAGTGTGTCAGTTTCTTTCACTGTCAAAGTCCTTGTTTCCAGGGACCTGGAAGGACAGTGAGTGAATTCTCCTTGTGCTAAATTGTGCTTAAAAAAAACATTTTTTCTAGGGACAGAAAACTGTAGGTAGGGAGAGTGTGTCAGTTTCTTTCACTGTCAAAGTCCTTGTTTCCAGGGACCTGGAAGGACAGTGAGTGAATTCTCCTTGTGCTAAATTGTGCTTAAAAAAAACATTTTTTCTAGGGACAGAAAACTGTAGGTAGGGAGAGTGTGTCAGTTTCTTTCACTGTCAAAGTCCTTGTTTCCAGGGACCTGGAAGGACAGTGAGTGAATTCTCCTTGTGCTAAATTGTGCTTAAAAAAAACATTTTTTCTAGGGACAGAAAACTGTAGGTAGGGAGAGTGTGTCAGTTTCTTTCACTGTCAAAGTCCTTGTTTCCAGGGACCTGGAAGGACAGTGAGTGAATTCTCCTTGTGCTAAATTGTGCTTAAAAAAAACATTTTTTCTAGGGACAGAAAACTGTAGGTAGGGAGAGTGTGTCAGTTTCTTTCACTGTCAAAGTCCTTGTTTCCAGGGACCTGGAAGGACAGTGAGTGAATTCTCCTTGTGCTAAATTGTGCTTAAAAAAAACATTTTTTCTAGGGACAGAAAACTGTAGGTAGGGAGAGTGTGTCAGTTTCTTTCACTGTCAAAGTCCTTGTTTCCAGGGACCTGGAAGGACAGTGAGTGAATTCTCCTTGTGCTAAATTGTGCTTAAAAAAAACATTTTTTCTAGGGACAGAAAACTGTAGGTAGGGAGAGTGTGTCAGTTTCTTTCACTGTCAAAGTCCTTGTTTCCAGGGACCTGGAAGGACAGTGAGTGAATTCTCCTTGTGCTAAATTGTGCTTAAAAAAAACATTTTTTCTAGGGACAGAAAACTGTAGGTAGGGAGAGTGTGTCAGTTTCTTTCACTGTCAAAGTCCTTGTTTCCAGGGACCTGGAAGGACAGTGAGTGAATTCTCCTTGTGCTAAATTGTGCTTAAAAAAAACATTTTTTCTAGGGACAGAAAACTGTAGGTAGGGAGAGTGTGTCAGTTTCTTTCACTGTCAAAGTCCTTGTTTCCAGGGACCTGGAAGGACAGTGAGTGAATTCTCCTTGTGCTAAATTGTGCTTAAAAAAAACATTTTTTCTAGGGACAGAAAACTGTAGGTAGGGAGAGTGTGTCAGTTTCTTTCACTGTCAAAGTCCTTGTTTCCAGGGACCTGGAAGGACAGTGAGTGAATTCTCCTTGTGCTAAATTGTGCTTAAAAAAAACATTTTTTCTAGGGACAGAAAACTGTAGGTAGGGAGAGTGTGTCAGTTTCTTTCACTGTCAAAGTCCTTGTTTCCAGGGACCTGGAAGGACAGTGAGTGAATTCTCCTTGTGCTAAATTGTGCTTAAAAAAAACATTTTTTCTAGGGACAGAAAACTGTAGGTAGGGAGAGTGTGTCAGTTTCTTTCACTGTCAAAGTCCTTGTTTCCAGGGACCTGGAAGGACAGTGAGTGAATTCTCCTTGTGCTAAATTGTGCTTAAAAAAAACATTTTTTCTAGGGACAGAAAACTGTAGGTAGGGAGAGTGTGTCAGTTTCTTTCACTGTCAAAGTCCTTGTTTCCAGGGACCTGGAAGGACAGTGAGTGAATTCTCCTTGTGCTAAATTGTGCTTAAAAAAAACATTTTTTCTAGGGACAGAAAACTGTAGGTAGGGAGAGTGTGTCAGTTTCTTTCACTGTCAAAGTCCTTGTTTCCAGGGACCTGGAAGGACAGTGAGTGAATTCTCCTTGTGCTAAATTGTGCTTAAAAAAAACATTTTTTCTAGGGACAGAAAACTGTAGGTAGGGAGAGTGTGTCAGTTTCTTTCACTGTCAAAGTCCTTGTTTCCAGGGACCTGGAAGGACAGTGAGTGAATTCTCCTTGTGCTAAATTGTGCTTAAAAAAAACATTTTTTCTAGGGACAGAAAACTGTAGGTAGGGAGAGTGTGTCAGTTTCTTTCACTGTCAAAGTCCTTGTTTCCAGGGACCTGGAAGGACAGTGAGTGAATTCTCCTTGTGCTAAATTGTGCTTAAAAAAAACATTTTTTCTAGGGACAGAAAACTGTAGGTAGGGAGAGTGTGTCAGTTTCTTTCACTGTCAAAGTCCTTGTTTCCAGGGACCTGGAAGGACAGTGAGTGAATTCTCCTTGTGCTAAATTGTGCTTAAAAAAACATTTTTTCTAGGGACAGAAAACTGTAGGTAGGGAGAGTGTGTCAGTTTCTTTCACTGTCAAAGTCCTTGTTTCCAGGGACCTGGAAGGACAGTGAGTGAATTCTCCTTGTGCTAAATTGTGCTTAAAAAAAACATTTTTTCTAGGGACAGAAAACTGTAGGTAGGGAGAGTGTGTCAGTTTCTTTCACTGTCAAAGTCCTTGTTTCCAGGGACCTGGAAGGACAGTGAGTGAATTCTCCTTGTGCTAAATTGTGCTTAAAAAAAACATTTTTTCTAGGGACAGAAAACTGTAGGTAGGGAGAGTGTGTCAGTTTCTTTCACTGTCAAAGTCCTTGTTTCCAGGGACCTGGAAGGACAGTGAGTGAATTCTCCTTGTGCTAAATTGTGCTTAAAAAAAACATTTTTTCTAGGGACAGAAAACTGTAGGTAGGGAGAGTGTGTCAGTTTCTTTCACTGTCAAAGTCCTTGTTTCCAGGGACCTGGAAGGACAGTGAGTGAATTCTCCTTGTGCTAAATTGTGCTTAAAAAAAACATTTTTTCTAGGGACAGAAAACTGTAGGTAGGGAGAGTGTGTCAGTTTCTTTCACTGTCAAAGTCCTTGTTTCCAGGGACCTGGAAGGACAGTGAGTGAATTCTCCTTGTGCTAAATTGTGCTTAAAAAAAACATTTTTTCTAGGGACAGAAAACTGTAGGTAGGGAGAGTGTGTCAGTTTCTTTCACTGTCAAAGTCCTTGTTTCCAGGGACCTGGAAGGACAGTGAGTGAATTCTCCTTGTGCTAAATTGTGCTTAAAAAAACATTTTTTCTAGGGACAGAAAACTGTAGGTAGGGAGAGTGTGTCAGTTTCTTTCACTGTCAAAGTCCTTGTTTCCAGGGACCTGGAAGGACAGTGAGTGAATTCTCCTTGTGCTAAATTGTGCTTAAAAAAAACATTTTTTCTAGGGACAGAAAACTGTAGGTAGGGAGAGTGTGTCAGTTTCTTTCACTGTCAAAGTCCTTGTTTCCAGGGACCTGGAAGGACAGTGAGTGAATTCTCCTTGTGCTAAATTGTGCTTAAAAAAAACATTTTTTCTAGGGACAGAAAACTGTAGGTAGGGAGAGTGTGTCAGTTTCTTTCACTGTCAAAGTCCTTGTTTCCAGGGACCTGGAAGGACAGTGAGTGAATTCTCCTTGTGCTAAATTGTGCTTAAAAAAAACATTTTTTCTAGGGACAGAAAACTGTAGGTAGGGAGAGTGTGTCAGTTTCTTTCACTGTCAAAGTCCTTGTTTCCAGGGACCTGGAAGGACAGTGAGTGAATTCTCCTTGTGCTAAATTGTGCTTAAAAAAAACATTTTTTCTAGGGACAGAAAACTGTAGGTAGGGAGAGTGTGTCAGTTTCTTTCACTGTCAAAGTCCTTGTTTCCAGGGACCTGGAAGGACAGTGAGTGAATTCTCCTTGTGCTAAATTGTGCTTAAAAAAAACATTTTTTCTAGGGACAGAAAACTGTAGGTAGGGAGAGTGTGTCAGTTTCTTTCACTGTCAAAGTCCTTGTTTCCAGGGACCTGGAAGGACAGTGAGTGAATTCTCCTTGTGCTAAATTGTGCTTAAAAAAAACATTTTTTCTAGGGACAGAAAACTGTAGGTAGGGAGAGTGTGTCAGTTTCTTTCACTGTCAAAGTCCTTGTTTCCAGGGATCTGGAAGGACAGTGAGTGAATTCTCCTTGTGCTAAATTGTGCTTAAAAAAAACATTTTTTCTAGGGACAGAAAACTGTAGGTAGGGAGAGTGTGTCAGTTTCTTTCACTGTCAAAGTCCTTGTTTCCAGGGACCTGGAAGGACAGTGAGTGAATTCTCCTTGTGCTAAATTGTGCTTAAAAAAAACATTTTTTCTAGGGACAGAAAACTGTAGGTAGGGAGAGTGTGTCAGTTTCTTTCACTGTCAAAGTCCTTGTTTCCAGGGACCTGGAAGGACAGTGAGTGAATTCTCCTTGTGCTAAATTGTGCTTAAAAAAAACATTTTTTCTAGGGACAGAAAACTGTAGGTAGGGAGAGTGTGTCAGTTTCTTTCACTGTCAAAGTCCTTGTTTCCAGGGACCTGGAAGGACAGTGAGTGAATTCTCCTTGTGCTAAATTGTGCTTAAAAAAAACATTTTTTCTAGGGACAGAAAACTGTAGGTAGGGAGAGTGTGTCAGTTTCTTTCACTGTCAAAGTCCTTGTTTCCAGGGACCTGGAAGGACAGTGAGTGAATTCTCCTTGTGCTAAATTGTGCTTAAAAAAAACATTTTTTCTAGGGACAGAAAACTGTAGGTAGGGAGAGTGTGTCAGTTTCTTTCACTGTCAAAGTCCTTGTTTCCAGGGACCTGGAAGGACAGTGAGTGAATTCTCCTTGTGCTAAATTGTGCTTAAAAAAAACATTTTTTCTAGGGACAGAAAACTGTAGGTAGGGAGAGTGTGACAGTTTCTTTCACTGTCAAAGTCCTTGTTTCCAGGGACCTGGAAGGACAGTGAGTGAATTCTCCTTGTGCTAAATTGTGCTTAAAAAAAACATTTTTTCTAGGGACAGAAAACTGTAGGTAGGGAGAGTGTGTCAGTTTCTTTCACTGTCAAAGTCCTTGTTTCCAGGGACCTGGAAGGACAGTGAGTGAATTCTCCTTGTGCTAAATTGTGCTTAAAAAAAACATTTTTTCTAGGGACAGAAAACTGTAGGTAGGGAGAGTGTGTCAGTTTCTTTCACTGTCAAAGTCCTTGTTTCCAGGGACCTGGAAGGACAGTGAGTGAATTCTCCTTGTGCTAAATTGTGCTTAAAAAAAACATTTTTTCTAGGGACAGAAAACTGTAGGTAGGGAGAGTGTGTCAGTTTCTTTCACTGTCAAAGTCCTTGTTTCCAGGGACCTGGAAGGACAGTGAGTGAATTCTCCTTGTGCTAAATTGTGCTTAAAAAAAACATTTTTTCTAGGGACAGAAAACTGTAGGTAGGGAGAGTGTGTCAGTTTCTTTCACTGTCAAAGTCCTTGTTTCCAGGGACCTGGAAGGACAGTGAGTGAATTCTCCTTGTGCTAAATTGTGCTTAAAAAAAACATTTTTTCTAGGGACAGAAAACTGTAGGTAGGGAGAGTGTGTCAGTTTCTTTCACTGTCAAAGTCCTTGTTTCCAGGGACCTGGAAGGACAGTGAGTGAATTCTCCTTGTGCTAAATTGTGCTTAAAAAAAACATTTTTTCTAGGGACAGAAAACTGTAGGTAGGGAGAGTGTGTCAGTTTCTTTCACTGTCAAAGTCCTTGTTTCCAGGGACCTGGAAGGACAGTGAGTGAATTCTCCTTGTGCTAAATTGTGCTTAAAAAAAACATTTTTTCTAGGGACAGAAAACTGTAGGTAGGGAGAGTGTGTCAGTTTCTTTCACTGTCAAAGTCCTTGTTTCCAGGGACAGAGAAGGACACCTGAAGGTAGCCCTTATTGCTTTTTTCCCATCTCCCTGCAGGCCATCTATTAGAATGTCTGGAAGGCAAACAAGGAGAGGCAGACAGTCAGGAGGCAATAAAAGAGGGCAAGCAGGCTCTGTGTCTGGGGGCAACAGTGCTGGTCGTGGACGCGGTGCATTGTCATCAGCACATGGCCATGGGACACGCTTGTCCTTCTTTTCGGCAGCTGGACATGTTGAGCCACATCATGCCGAAGACTTGGTAGAGTGGATGACCAAGCCCTCCTCCTCCTCCTCATCCTCTCTCACCCAGGCTCAGGGTACTGGAAAAGCAGCTGCCAAAGCGTCCTCTTCCCTGGTATCAATGTCAGACTCATCATCAGTCACTCCTTCCCTAGACCCACCATGTCCTCCTCCTGAGGAGTCCCCCGAACTATTTCAGCACAGTGTTGGGTACATGCTCCAGGAGGATGCCCAGCGTTTCGAAGGGTCTGATGATGAAACCCAGCTAGAGGAAGGCAGTAGCGTGAGAGCAGACAGAGGGGATGCTCAAGAAGGACACCAATCTGGCAGTCATGTTCCAGCAGCTGCAGCATACTGCCAGATTGGCTCCAGTGATGAGGAGGGAGGTGATGATGAGGTCACTGACTCCACATGGGGTGCCTAATAGGAGAGAGGAGGAGGAGGAGGATGAGGAGGAGGCACATCTCCAACGAGGCAGGATGCCCTTTGGTGGCCAGCGTAAGGGCAGTACACCGACGGAATCACACCGCAGAGCTCCGCCTGTGCAGGGCGCTGCCTCTGCCCGTCATTCAAAAAGTTCTTTGGTGTGGGCCTTTTTTGAGGCTAGTGCATCAGATCGCACAGCTGCTGTTTGCAACATATGTCTCAAGCGTATATCGCGTGGCCAAAACATCAGCCGCTTGGGTACCACATGCCTGACCAGACATATGTTGACCTGCCATGCAGCTCGTTGGCAAGCCTACCTCAAAGACCCACACCAAAGAACAAAGCGGACCTCTCCTTGCACCGCATCAGCTGGGATCTCCAACCCCACTATAACTTCAGTCCTCTCTGAAACATGCACTGAGAGGAATGAAGGTGTAGAATTAGGTGTGTCACAGCCAAGTACTTGCGGCCACTCTGCTAGCAGTACACCGACGTCCGATTCTAGCAGGCAAATTTCCCTGCCCCAGCTGCTGGACCGTCGAAAGAAGTTCACTCCCAGCCATCCACATGCCCAGCGGTTGAATGCTAGCTTGGCTAAATTGCTAGCGCTTCAACTGCTGCCTTTTCAGTTGGTAGACTCGGCCCCCTTCCGTGAGTTTGTGCAATGTGCGGTTCCTCAGTGGCAGGTTCCCAAACGCCACTTTTTCTCACGGAAGGCTATTCCGGCTCTCTACCGGCATGTGGAAGGCAATGTCTTGGCCTCGCTGGACAGGGCGGTCAGCGGTAAGGTGCATATTACCGCTGACTCATGGTCCAGCAGGCATGGACAGGGACGTTACCTTTCTTTCACGGCCCATTGGGTCACTCTTTTGGCAGCTGGGAAGGATGCAGGACAAGGTGCAGTAGTGTTGGAGGTTGTCCCACCGCCACGCCTCCAAAATGCTACTACTGGTTGTGACACACCTCTCTCCTCCACCCCTCCTCTTCTTCTTCCTCCATGGCCTCTTCCTGTGGTTTGTCCTATGAACCAGCGGTGCTCCGTAGCCGTTCACGGGGCTACGCAAGTACGCAGGCAAAAAGATGCCATGCCGTGCTTGCGCTGGTGTGTTTGGGGGACAGAAGCCACACTGGGGCAGAGGTCCTGTCTGCTCTGCAGGGCCAGGCCGAGAGGTGGTTGACGCCACGCCAGCTTAAGCCAGGAATGGTGGTTTGCGACAATGGCACCAACCTCCTCTCCGCCCTCCGACAGGGACAACTGACCCATGTGCCCTGTGTGGCTCACGTCCTTAACCTGGTGGTGCAGCGGTTCTTGGGCAGGTACCCGGGCTTACAGGATGTCCTGAGGCAGGCCAGGAAAGTCTGTGTGCATTTCCGCAGATCTTATAATGCCAGTGCTCGCCTGGCTGAGCTGCAAAAGGAGTTGAACCTGCCCAAGAACCGCCTTATATGTGACATGCCCACCAGGTGGAACTCAACGTTGGCCATGCTGCAGCGGCTGCACACGCAGCAGAGGGCCATCAATGAGTACCTGTGCGACTACGGCAGAGAATGAGACAACTCCGGGAGGCCTTGCAGAAAGGTCTGTGCAACGCGTTCCCAGAGACTGGGAGGTTACAAACTCCTGGTCCTGGACAACGAGTTGCTGAGGCTTCGGCCAGTCAAAGAAGGAGCGGTGGGGAAGGTGGCCGTCTGACCGATGCGTTCAGACAATTCTTTAGTCCGCAGCCCCAAAGTATGATCGGTTCCAGCAACCATCGCCAGCGTCTGATAAACATGGTGCAGGAATATCTAGGGGTAAGGTCAGACTTGGACACCTTCCCCACCGAAAATCCTCTGGCTTACTGGGTCTTGAGGATGGATCACTGGCCAGAGCTTGCACAGTATGCAATTGAGCTACTGGCCTGTCCTGCATCCAGCGTTCTTTCGGAACGCACATTCAGTGCTGCTGGAGGATTTGTCACGGATCACAGGGTGCGCCTGTCCACCGACTCGGTTGATCGACTGACTTTCATCAAGATGAACCAGTCTTGGATCACCACCAGCTACCACACACCTGATGCTGATATAACAGACTAATTGATTTTAACATGTCACATCCCTTCAAGACTGATGCTGATGCTGAGTGCCTGTGCTGTTATGTTGACTGGCTATCCTCCTCCTCCGAGTCCTCAATGATACGATTGATGATGATAGCTTGGAAGATCATTTTTGTTTATGGGTGCCGCCACCAGTGGCTAAGGCCCAATTTTTCAGCCCCTGTTTTACAGGGGCGTGTAATTACAATTTTTTTAGCAATAATTTGCCATAGGGCTCATTGCTGTGCTCCAAGTACAGTATCTGTGAGGGGTTTGAGTGTTGTGGCACCAGTGCCTAAGGCCCAATTTTTCAGCCCCTGTTTAACAGGGGCGTGTCATTACAATTTTTGAAGCAATACTTTGCAACAGGGCTCATTGCTGTGCTCCAAGTACAGTATCTGTGAGGGGTTGTAGTGTTGTGCCACCAGTGCCTAAGGCCCAATTTTTCAGCCCCTGTTCAACAGGGGCATGCAATTACAATTCTTGATCTAATAATTCACAGCAGGGTCCATTGCTGCACCCACCAAGAGTAACTCTGAGGGCTTACAGTCTTGTGGCAACGCCACCACCACCACCACCACGAAAGGCCCAATTTTTCAGCCCCTGTTCAAAAGGGGCATGTAATTACAATTCTTGATCTAATAATTCACAGCAGGGCCCATTGCTGCACCCACCAAGAGTAACTGTCAGGGCTTACAGTGTTGTGGCACCAGCACCACCATCAAAGCCCCAATTTTTACTACCACTGTTCAACAATTATATGTAATTAAAATTCCTGATATAATAGTTGACAGCAGGGCGTTCCAGCACCAACCAAGAGTAACTGAGTGCTTACAGTGTTGTGCCAACACCAACAACTAAGGGGCCTATTTCTGCAGAGTATATACGGCAGGTCCCTACTTTCAAACATCCAACTTACAAACGACTCCTACTTGCAAACGCAAGAAGACAACAGGAAGTGAGAGGAAATCTACCCCTAGAAAGGAAAATTCTCTCCTGTAAGAATAAATATGGGAGAAAGGGATCTCATCTGTACTGATGCTTTATCAGCAATCCTTGTTTCAAGAAAAACACCACATTTCAAAAACAGTTGTCATTGGGACGGAAAGTGAGGTGAAATGTTCTGAACAGGGGCACAGACAGCAAAACAAATGTTACAGGGGTGATAACCCTTACCTATGTTTCCCAAAAAGTTTAAAAATAGATTTTTGGGCTGGAGCTACACTTCAACAATGTACCTGTTCAAAATTACAAACAGATTCTACATAAGAACAAACCTACAGTCCCTGTCTTGTATGCACCGCCTGTATACGGCTGTTCAGAGTATATAGGGCCTTTTTTATTTTATGTGCGGGGTTCCCCTTAATATCCATACAAGACCCAAAGGGGCTGGTAATGGGCTGGGGTAGGGGGGGGGGTCATGGGGTAGCTATGCCATTTTTCTTAAAGAATTTCATCCATATTACCGGGACCAGACATTACATTAAAGCCGCAAGCAGTTTTAAATGGCTTTTTTTTCCTTTAGAAGTGTCATTTTGTGCAGGGACAGTTCTAAACACGGGAAACACGTGGCACTTCACAGGCATACTTTAGACACCCCCCAGGTACGATATTTAAAGGAATATTTGACTTTTTTTTTTCACTTTATGCATCATTAAAATGACTGCTCCCGAAAAACGACCGTTTTTAAAACTTCTTTTTGCATTGATACATGTCCCCTGGTGCAGAACCCGGGTTCCCAAACCCTATTTATGACAATAACATGCATAATAGTTGTTATAATTAGCACTTTAGAATTCGAACGTTCGCATCCATTGTATTTAATAGGGTTCTAATGTTCGTTCGAACTTTCGGTCCGTTCGCGGGTTCTGGTGCGAACCGAACCCGGGGGTGTTCGGCTCATCACTAGTCGTAGATATAGTAGCTTTTAGCAGGGGTTCCCTGAGGCCGGAAAGTTATTTCAAGGGTTCATCTGTGTTGAAAAGATTGAGAAAGTCTGGCTAAGAGCCCATTCACACAGGGGCGACTTTGGATCCGACTTGAAGTCATCCCAAGTCGCCTCAAGTCGCACGGCATGAGAAGATCAATGTAAGTGAATGGAGCCATCTTAATGCTCACTACTGAAGTCGCTACGACTTCAAAAAAGGTTCCTGTACTACTTCAATCTCACTTGTAGGTGACTTGTAGGCAACTTGTACCCATAGATTTCAATGGAAGTTGCCTCCAAGTCGGATCCCCTGTCTTAACTGAGGCAACTTTCCAGGAAGTAAAAATAGTTTTCCAGGCAAACCCCTCTCTCTCCCCTCCCTCCCACAGAGCTGATTATTGTTTGATTGGCCACTGGAAAGTAGCCTGTCCTGGAGGCAACTTGAAGTTGCCTTGTAAGTTGCCTGGAGTCGCGCTGTGATTCATGCTCAAATCGTGTCCAAGTTGCCTCTCAAAATCACGCTGGAAGTCGTGTTGCCCCTGTGTGAATGGGCTCTTAGGGTGACAATATACAGCATCAGTTCCATCTCCTCCTGCCCCAGATATTACCATCCACTACCCCCAGTGCCCTCATCTATCCCTCTCACCTCCTGCCTGGTGAAATGTGACCAGCGCGGCTCCTTCATCTGATAACATCTCCACATCTTCTACACTCCCTCCTCCGTTCTTTGCGCTCTCGAAGTAAAGTGTGACCATGTCCTCCGGGGTGTTGGGGTGGATCCCCTCCACTCGGACACTTCTGGTTTCTTCCAGACTCTTTGCCATTATTTTCTGCTGTTTTACTCTTGGGTTCCTTGAGAACTTTCCAATGAAATCATCAATATCTGTCAATGGAGACATCACATCCCAGTGAATAAGTAGATACATACATCTTCCCAGCCCAGCCTGGCATTCTGGCTCTGTTGCCATTTACTGAAAGAACATGTATCCATTAGTTACATTTATTTGCTAATTGCATTCTCCAGAATTGTAACATTGTCTCTCTTGTTACAAAGACATATGTGTTTAATGTGCTCATCAGCTCCATCTAGTGGCCAAAAGAAACCTCAAGCAGTGCACAGTTCTCCCCCCCTGGACTTTAGAACATCTCCCCCGATCCCCATCTCCATAATTTGGGGGTGGGGGGTTGGCCCAGTAGTCCAGCGGAGGAGAAATGTACATGTGCATGTATTGGGAATTTTTATTTTTTCCTGACATACACTTTAATATTTTACTCATTTTCTCTATCCAGCATAAAAGTTGCTTTCTGAAGCCTTGGAGAGGTCCCATTACTGGACCAGATAGGCACCATAAAATGGACAAAGACCGTCATCCTCCTATCTATAATCATGTGTACCACCTGCCTGGATTGGCACTGATTGGATATCAGTTGTAGCGATACGTCAATAGTGATTTCCAGTCTACAATGCGGATACTATTTCTGAGAACCACGAACAGCCCCACAGGGCCAGGCCAGTTTAGGTGGAAGCCAGCTAAACTATCATAGGATTTTGGGGAGGAAGCCGGAGCAAATCCACACAAGATGGAGAGTAAAATCCACATCTATACAGGAAGAATGCTTGGGGGAGAATCTAACCCAAAATGGTAGCTTGGCAAGGTAAGATTACCACCAACATTGCCACTGGGAGTATGCATTGCTTCACCATCATTGGCATATTATGTATCTATGGCTCCATAATAGACATGTGCAATTTGTTTACCGTAGTTTCAAATTCGTTTTTTAACGAATTTTGAGAAATTTGTTAATTCCGAAATTTCTGAATTTCCGAATTGTTCAATTTCCGAATTTTCGGATTTTCGGATTTTGGAAATTTCGAACTTCCGAATTTTCGAATTTCCGAAATTCGGAATTTCCGAAATTCGAGATTCAAAAATTCAAGATTCGAAAAATTCGAGATTGCAAAATTCGAAAATCTAAAATTCGAAAATGGGAAATTTGGAAAGTTGAATTTCCGAATTTCCAAATTTTTAGAATTTCCGAAATTCGAAAATTCCTCGTTTTCGTTTCATTTGTTTTTTTTCTTTTTTCGGAAATTCGAAAAATTCTTTTTTTTTTTTTTCATTTTATTCGTTTTTTTGCTTTTTCGGAAATTCGGAATTCAGAATTTTTGAATTTCAGAATTGCGATTTTTAGAATTTCCCGAATTTCCGAAAAAAGCAAAAAAACGAAAACAACGAATTTTTCGAATTTCCTGAATTTCCGAAAAAAGCAAAAAAACGAATGAAACGAAAACGGAAAAAACGAATTTTTCGGCGGTGCACATGTCTACTCCATAAGTACCTGCTACGTGTGCTTTGACAAGACATACTAGTGTGTTAAAGTGCTTGTAAACCCACTTTTGCAACTTGCACCTACAGGTAAGCCTAGATTAAGGCTTACCTGTAGGTGCAAGAAATATCTCCTAAACCTACATGGTTTAGAAGATATTCACAAAAATGACAGGCGCCGCTGTCTACGGCGCATGTGCGCCGTAGACAACGGTGCATTCATGGGGTTAATCCCATTCACAAATTTGGCTAGTTCCCAGCAATGCTTGGGCCTAGCTGAATTTGACGGCTCCCACACGCATGCATAAGGTAAGTGATGCATAATGAGCTATTATGCTAGTCATATTAGCTCATTATGCCTTTCTCTTACAGGTTGTTAGAAAAAAAAAAATGATTAGGTTTACAACCACTTTAACCACTTGTCCCCCGCCCACTGTCAATTGACGGCGGGCGGAGGACACTCTCGTTCTTGGCGTTCCCAAGGCCCCGATGCGCGTGCCCGGCGGCCGCGATTGCCCGGGAAATGAGCAGGAAAGTGGATCTCTGTGTGTAAACACAGAGATCCACGTCCTGTGAGGGAGAGGGGACCGATGGTGTGTCCCTTGTACATAGGGACAACCATTGGTCACCTCCCCCAGTCAGTCCCCTCCCCCCACAGTAAGAACACATTGAGGGTACATATTTAACCCCTTCCCGCCCCCTAGTGGTTAACCCCTTCCCTGCCAATCACATTTATACAGTAATCAGTGCATTTTTATAGCAGGGATCACTGTATAAATGTGAATGGTCCCAAAAGTGTCCGCCGCAATATCGCAGTCACAATAAAAATCGCAGATCGCCGCCATTACTAATAAAAAAAAAAAAATGCTATAAATCTATCCCCTATTTCGTAGACGCTATAACTTTTGCGCAAACCAATCAATACGCGCTTATTGCGATTTTTTTTTTTTTTTACCAAAGATATGTAGAAGAATACGTATCGGCCTAAACTGAGGAAAATTTTATTAAAAAAAAAAAAATGGGTCTTTATTATAGCAAAAAGTAAAACATAGTGTTTTTTTTCCAAACTGGACGCTCTTCTTTTGTTCATAGCGCAAAAAATAAAAAACGCCGAGGTGATCAAATACCACCAAAAGAAAGCTCTATTTGTGGGAAAAAAAGGACGCAAATTTCGTTTGGGAGCCACGTCGCACGACCGCGCAATTGTCATTCAAAGTGTGACAGCGCTGAAAGCTGAAAAATGGCTTGGGCAGGAAGGGGGTTTTCGTGCCCGGTAGGGAAGTGGTTAAAGAGACAGTGACCGTCCTAGGATCAGGCCGATCTGGAAGAAAATTTTTAATCTCATATTTAAGGTCACTTCGTGTTCAATACCTAGGTCAGCTTCTGTTGCTCTTCTCAATGACAATATTCCCAACGTTTCTAAACCAACTAGAAAACTGATTCACTTTATACTTCTGGGGACTAAAATTATTATTGCTAGATCTTGGAGGAAGCCCAGGGTATCCATTAAGGCTATACACAATAAGATCTCTTGGATTATGGCTCAAGAGAAGATGGTTAGCATATCAACTAATTTAATCCCTAAATTTGAGGCAATATGGGAACCTTGGGCAGTTTTCTGTGGCGTTTCTTTGAAGGTCAGGCATGACCCTGACCGCTCTAATTCCTAAAGGGCCTCATGTTCGGCATGTGATTTCTTCTTATTTCTTTCTTCTTCTATTCTATCTTTTCTTGGTTCTCTTATCTTTTGTTTTATTTATTTTTCTTTTATTTTTGTTTCGATGCTTAAACATGATTCAAAGATTTGATATCATTATTTACTGTGTTCTTATTGCGGTATTTCCGAGTCTTAAATTTGATGGGCGTTATTGTATATGAGTGTAGTACTGTTCTTCATTAAGATTCCAAGTTCCTTTTTATTGGTTTCATATGAGGATGGCGGGCTGGGGGGGGGGGGGGCCTGACCTGGGCGCAGGATGATCCCGTTAGGGGCGTCCAGGTGGGGTGTGACTTCCCTGAATGCCTATTTTTCATTTTTTTTTATTTTTTTTTAATCTCTTGATGAGAACATTGTGACATAAACAATTGGAAATAACCCTTTGTCATGTTTAAACAACAATTTTTTAAGATTTTCTGTACATGTCTTGAATTGAAAAATAAAAATTTATTGAAAAGAAAAAGAGACAGTGACCAGTTCACTAGGAGGGTCCTTCTCCAAATGTTGGCCCTGAAACTCCCCCAGTGTTGCCAACCGTCAGTATTTCTACTGGCAGCCAGTAAAAAAATGGGCACTTTTCTCCTGCCAGTAAATGCCAGTAAGAAGAAAAGGTTGCCAGTAAAAAATATGTCTGTGACACTCGGCTCAGAACTGCGCTTGCGCAGTTCGGGTCCAGAGGCGGCTGAGACCGTTCAAGTGCTTGCTACAGTGTGTTCAGTCAGTGCCGGCAGGGGACAAGACTGGTAGAGGGTGTGCTTGAGAGAGTCATGTGATGTCAGGGTGCAAGGGAGCCAAGTGGAGCGGCCGGAGCCTCGTGTGCGGGTCTGAGGGACAGGAGCAAAGCAAGCCAGGAGCAGGACTGTCAATGCTGTTTGGAGTGGAGGGACGACCTGGTGTGGAGAGAGACTGTCACTGTGACTCCGGAGAGGACGTGTCGTGCCGGTGATCTGTGCTGCTGCACACTGCTGTCAGTGTCACTGTGAGAGTCAATTTCATGTTTGTGTGCCGCCTATTCTAATTTCTTGCCATCCTATGTCCTGTCCCTGAGCTACCTACTTACTATATCAAAAATAAAATAAGAAATATGTTTTTTGCATTAATATCTACCTTAAATCAAATTTTTTAATGGCATATTGCACTTGTTTGCAGTGGCGTCACTAGGGTTGGTGTCACCTGGTGCGAAAAAAAATGGTGTCACCCCCCAACAACTATAGTCCCCCCTCAGTACAGACCCCCCTCCACTAACTACAGACCCCACTCCCACAGTATAGATCCCCTCCCTCAGTACAAACCCGCTCCACTAAGTACAGACTCCCCGCCATCAATATAGACCCGCCTCCCTCAGTATGAACCTCCCCCTCAGTACAGACACCCCCACCTCAGTGCAGACCCCCTCAGTTACAGACACCCCCCTCAGTTACAGATCCCCCTCGTACAGACACCCCCTCAGTTACAGACCCCCCTCGTACAGACACCCCCCTCAGTTACAGACCCCCCTCGTACAGACACCCCACTCGTACAGACACCCCCCTCGTACAGACTCCCCCCTCAGTACAGAAACCCCCCTCAGTAACAGACCCCCCCTCAGTTACAGACCCCCCCCCTCAGTACCAGACCCCCCCTCAGTACCAGACCCCCCCTCAGTACCAGACCCCCCTCTCAGTACAGACACCCCCCTCAGTACAGACACCCCCTCAGTACCAGACCCCCCTCAGTACAGACACCCCCCTCAGTACCAGACCCCCCTCAGTACAGACACCCCCCTCAGTTACAGCCCCCCCGGTGCAAACTCCCCCTTGTGCAGACCCCAGCAGTACAGACACCCCCTCCCCCCATCAGTAAAGATGCCCCACTTACCTTACAGACCTCAGAACAGAGCGGCAGATACACACAGCGGTGTGTCTCTCGAGCGTGGGCCCCTCCTCCTCCTCCTCTGTGGATGTAAACAGAGAGGAGGCAAAGGGGGTGGCGGCTTCCTTCCGCTCCGCTGAGGGACACTGCCGCAGCGGGAGCCTAAGGCACAGGGCAGAGGGCGGGCAATGTCAGTGTGGTGCCGCTGCGCTACCCACGGGTGTCACCCCTCTGGGTTGAAAATGCCAGTAAAAACTTGGCTGTGCCAGTAAATTGTGGGTGTTGTGTAAGTAAATGTCAATCTGGTAGGTTGGCAACACTGAACTCCCCTCACATCAAGTCAGTCTGGTTAATGTGAAACAGAGGAAAAAGATAAATATTCCTGCAGCCCATACCAACCAATCACATATCATCTTTCACTCTCTAACCCGCAGTGAGAAGATAAAATATGGAATCTGATAAGTTGTTATGGACAGTAGCGCCATTTGTGTTGTTCATGAACTGTACCCAGGAAATCAGATCATTGTCTTTGTCGGGTGTCTGACCTATATCACATGTGAAGGTGATGACGGCAGATTGGATCTCCGGAATATTCTCTATGTAGAAGTCCGTGTCCATGGATCTGTCACTGATATTCCCCACCAGGAGGTTTATCATATCAGGAGTGAAGCCGTCTGGGATGTTCTCAATCAGAACCGGAGAGGACGAAGAGTTGGGTGACACCCCTTCTTTCTCTGGAGTTGGTTTCCCTGTGTGTAAAAGTGGAAAAATTATAAAACTGCATTAAAACATGGACATATTATTGCTCTATCCCAAATATTTCCAACCACCCATACTTTCCAATTATGTCTATATACATCTCACAAAAGTAAGTACACCCCTCAGTCACATTTGTGTAAATATTTTCTTCTATCTTTTCATGTGACAACACTGAAGAAATGACACTTTGCTACAATGTAAAGTAGTGAGTGTACAGCTTGTATAACAGTCACGCTGTATCCTGGCCTAGGCCAACAAGGCCCAGGCCTAGGGCAGTACTTTGCAGGGGGGCAGCATGGAAAGAGTCCCCGCCGACTTTCGCTACACTGTTAGTGTAGCGCCAGTCTTATGGGGCGGACTGAGCTGAGAGGCAAATTAGTCTAGCGACCCCATAAAGTGGCCGCACTGCTTCCAGTATGCGGGCGGCCGGCGTTCCGCAACTGTAGGGGGGGTGGCGCTGCTTCTAATTTTGACTGTCCTATCATCCTGGACCACAAACCTTCCTCACTGTGCTATATGTTTTCTGCTGCACCATTGGCATAGTTATATCTTCTTAGTCCTCTACATAAAATTATCAGAAATTTGTGCTTAAAGTAGAACTATAGGCAACACTTTTTTTTTCATTTATAGGGGTTAGAGCCCCTGTCAGTTTATTTTTTACCATCCCTGTCCCATTGCAGAGATTTCCCTTCACTTCCTACCCCATGGCCAAACAGGAAGTGAGAGGAAATCTATGCAAATTAAGGGAATCCATTGCCCCCCCCCCCCAGGCCCTCAGAACTAGTGTCCCCACTCGAAAATTTCAGGGTGGGTCTTAAACAGAAATGGGTGTGGCCTTGACAGGAAGGGGTGGGTCATATTTAAATTAGGGGGTGCATGAGTTTAGTCAGGCCTAGGGCAGCACAAAACCTAAATACACTACTGATAACGGTGTAAATTTGCTGTCCCCTAAAAAAGGGATTTTTATAACAGCTTACCTGTAAAATCCTTTTCTTGGAGTACATCACGGGACACAGAGCGACTTAGTCATTACTAATGGGTTATATAGATTACCTTCAGGTGTTGGCACTGGCCAATTCCAAACCGGAAGTATCCTCCCCTATATAAGCCCCTCCCATCCGGGAGCACCTCAGTTTTGTAGCCAAGCAATAAGTGTCCCAAAAAGAGGGGTGGGAGCTCTGTGTCCCGTGATGTACTCCAAGAAAAGGATTTTACAGGTAAGCTGTTATAAAAATCCCTTTTTCTTTTTCGTACATCACGGGACACAGAGCGACTTAGTCATTACTAATGGGACGTCCCAAAGCAATGCCAAATGAGGGGAGGGATACATAAGCTGGGCGCCATCAGGCATGAGGCTCTTTTGCGGCCTGCAACACACTGCGCCCAAAGGCGACATCCTCCTGACTTCTGACGTCTACCTGGTAGAATCTAGTAAACGTGTGTACTGAAGACCATGTTGCGGCCTTACAGATTTGAGCCAGGGAGGCTTGGTGATGCACTGCCCATGAAGTTCCAACTGCTCTTGTGGAGTGCGCCCTAACTTTGAACGGAGGCGGTCTCCTTTTCAAGCCATAGGCTTGTATTATGACCTGTCGAATCCACTTGGCTAAAGTAGATTTTTGATGCCGCCTGACCCTTTCTGGGGCCTTCCGGCAGAACAAACAAAGTATCCGTTCTGCGAATCTGAGCAGTGGCTTTAAGATAAGCTTTAACTGCTCTTACTACATCCAAAGAATTCAATAACTTTTCCTCTACCGAACTAGGTTTGGGGAAAAAGGAAGGAAGAACCACATCTTGGTTCAAATGGAACCTCAATACCACCTTAGGAAGAAAGGCTGGATGAGGACGTAACACTACTCTGTCCTTATGGATAACCAGATATGGCTCCTTACAGGACAAGGCGGCTAATTCCGATACTCTTTTAGCCGAACAAATGGCTACTAGAAAAATCAATTTCCTGGTGAGAAGAACCAAGAAAATGTGCCGCAATGGTTCAAATGGTTGTTTCTGTAGAACCGACAGAACCAGGTTTAAGTCCCATGGACATATGGGAATACTAACCGGAGGGCTAATACGCATCACTCCTTGTATGAAAGCTTTGACTAATGAATGCAAAGCCAAGGGCCTTTGAAAAAAAAAAAAATATTGACAAGGCCGTCTGACCCTTGATAGTACTCAAGGCAAGCTTCCTATGTACAGCCCACTGTAGGAAGTCCAGAATCCTACCTATTACGTACTTACGTGGATGCCATTTCCTGGCCTCACACCACGTGATGTACGCCTTCTAGATCCTATAATAGATCTGCCTGGATACCGGCTTCCTGGCATTGATCCTGGTAGATACCACAGGATTAGAGAGCCCTCTCTTTTTTAGAATGTGGGCTTCTATAGCCAGGCCGTCAAACCTAGGGCTGGTAAGGAAGGGTAGTATATCGGTCCTTGCGAAAGCAGGTCCGGACGATGTGGGAGGGTCCAAGGACTTCCCACTGACATTTTTACAATCTCCGCGTACCATGCCCTTCGGGGCCACGCTGGAGCCACCAGAATCACTGGTTTCTTTTCTACCCTGATTCTGCGGATTAATCGCGGTGGGAATGCATATATCAGCTTGAACTGATCCCAAGGGAACACTAGGGCATCCGAACCGCAAGCTAGGGGATCCTTTGTGCGAGACACAAATCTGTCCACCTTTGCGTTGAATCTGGATGCTAGCAGATCTACATCCGGTGTTCCCCACCGCTGGCATATTGCCTGGAAAACCTCGGGGTGAAGAGACCATTCCCCTGGGCATAATTGCTGGCGACTTAAAAAGTCCGCTCTCCAATTTTCCACTCCTGGGATGAAAACCGCGGATATGGCTGTGACATACCTTTCTGCCCATTCCAGGATGCAATTCGCTTCCCTCTGGGCTGCACGACTCCTGGTGCCACCCTGGAGATTGATATATGCCACTGCTGTGGCATTGTCTGATTGAATTCTGACAGGTGACCCTTGGAGTTTGGATGTCCATGCTACTAGGGCATACCGGGCTGCTCGTATCTCTAAGAAATTGGTGGGCAGGGCCTTCTCTGCTTCTGACCACTTGCCCTGGAGAGACCATTGCTCCAGCACTGCCCCCCAGCCTATGAGGCTGGCAACTGTAGTGACCACCTTCCAAGAAACCGGACTGAAGGGTTTCCCTTCCCAGATTCTGGGGCACCAACCACCAATGGTGCGAACGGAAGGGGACAGGGACATTGGTAAGTCTAAAGCCTGAACTTTTTTGTTCCAGGCTGACAGTATGGCCCTCTGCAAGTTCCTTGAATGGAATTGACCGTAGGGTACCGCTTCGAATGAAGCCACCATTTTTTCCAGCAGCCTTATACACAGGCGTATGGATGGTTTTTCTTTTTTGCACCCACTAAGTGGGTCAAATCTTTCAAAGACGACACCTTCTCTGGAGGTAAGAAAATCTTTCTCTGATTTGAATCCAGTCTTAGCCCCCAAGTATTCCAGGCTTTTGACTGGTTTTAGGGCTGACTTGTCTCGGTTGATAATGCAACCGTGAGATTCCAGATACTTGATTATCTTGTGAACGACCACTTCTAGTTTTTTTCACTGAGTGGTCTGTCAGCAACAAGTCGTCTAGATATGCCATTATCGTTACACCTTGTGTTCCTAGTTTGGCCAATCGTAGGGCCAGAATTTTTGTGAACACTCGTGGTGCCGTGGCCAGACCGAAAGGTAAGGCTCTGAACTGAAAATGGCGCCCTTCTACTGCAAAGCGTAGAAATTTCTGGTGGGCCGGACAGATGGGAATATGCAAATAAGCATCCCTTATGTCGATCGAGGCTAACCATTCCTGCCCTTGTAGGGCGGTGGCCACCGATCGGATCGACTCCATCCGAAAAAGTCCTGATATGTAGGAACTTGTTTAGCCCTTTTATATTTAATATGGGCCTCATGTCCCCATTTGGTTTGGGGACTGTGACAAGGTTCGAGTAAAACCCGAACCCGTTTTCTTTCAAGGGAACCTTCATGATTACCCTTGGGGCAATAGTTGCTCTAGTGCCAGAAGGAGGGATCCACTCTTCTGGGGATCGCTTGGCACGTTTGACCTTATAAAATGGGCAGGAGGAATGTCTTTTAACTCCAGCCTGTATCCCAGACTTACTGCGGGGATCACCCATCTCTGATGGTGTCCCGCCAGGTCTCTGTGAACAACTGAAGTCTTCCCCTCACCCGACTGAGTGGGGGCAACCCTTCATGACTTAGGGGGAGGTTTTGTACCTCTCTTGACCCAGGGTTTCTTGTTACCCTGTGATTGTCCCTGATTTCTGCCCCCTGGATTTGACCGCGGAGGCCGTCGGAACTGTTTCACAGCCGATGTGCCCGGGACTGGAGAAGTAGGCCTCTTAAAAGAAGGACTTCTACCCTTGTTCTTAACCGGTAAGAGTGAACTTTTACCGGCAGAAATTTTCTGGATATATTTGTCCAGATCTCCTCCAAATAAGCGTTCTCCATGAAATGGGAAGCTAACCAGCAGTTTTTTACAGGGAGCTTCAGCAGACCAGTTTTTGAGACACAGAAGCCTACGCATATGTACTATAGACAGGGTAAAGCGGGAGGCCTGTTGGATTGTATCCTTTATGGCGTCCACCGCAACACAAGGCTCTAGGCAGGTCAGCTAGGGCAAGAGCCTGCTGATCTGGTAAGTCCCTTAAGACTTGTTTCAACTGATCTTTCACTGCTTGGCAGACTCCAATCGCTGCTACCGCAGGTTGTGTCACCATGCTTGCTGTAGAGAAAGCAGATTTTAGTAAAGACTCCAATTTTTTATCTATTGGGTCTTTGAACATTGGAACATTATCTACTGGACATGTCAGTGATTTGTTAACAGAAGAGATGGCTGCGTCCACTGTAGGGACCCTCCATTTTTTTATGAACTTATCCTCCATGGGATAGATCACCGGAAATCTCTTGGGGGGAGCAAATATTTTATCAGGATGCTCCCAATCCTGGTAAATAAGCCCTTCTAATAAAGGGTGGATTGGGAAGGAACAGACAGCCTGGGGAGCTTTTAGCGACCCCAGCGAGGAAACCGTAGTGGATGGTGGTTCCGCCAGAGGCATTTTAAATGCTGATCGGACCATATTAGTCAGAGACTGAACCCATAATCTTTCAGCCTGAGATGCTGAGAAAGGTTCTTCCACTGTTGATTCCTCCATAACTGAATCAACCTCATCCTGATCCCCTTCAGGTAGGTCGATCTCTGTGTGGGGCTGTTCCTCCACTAACAGGCACTCTGAAGGAGGAGACGGAGATCGGACGCGCTTTTCCTGTGACAGGGAAGCAGCGATCAATGCTGTTAATCTCTCTTCCAATCCTCCCAGAGTTGAGGATAAAACCTCCTCTGTTATATATACAGGAGCAGGTGGACTGGGGACAGCCGCAGCACCAGGCATTCCTGCGGGGTTTCTACGGCTACTGACCTCTGAATTCTCAGGGGAGATTGGTGCAGTACAAGCATGCCCAATATCCTCAGAGCCCGATGGAGACCCCTTTGGCTTCCTGGAAGATCTATTTCCGGAGCGTCTGGACGACATATCCTTTAAGCACAAAGCTGAGGTATTCCCGTCGTCATACACCAATTTTGCTGGTAATAGTCTAACAAAGTTGCTGCTATATACCAGCTGGTGTCCACTAAAGTGCCTTTCTATGGGGATGCCTGCATCAACCGCCTCTGTGTGCCACTGTTTGTTGCTAGCTCTGTTTGCATCCAGCTGACACTTGTACTGTGTCTTTTAACCATGCTGGGACGCCCGCACATGCGCAGAAGCACCGCGGCGCGCATCGAGCGTCATCCACCCGCCCCGCCCCTTTTTTTCATAGGAGGCGCGTGCACGCGCCCGCGCGCGCGCCCATGCGCCATTGGCGCCCTTTTCGAAATCAAACAGGGGACTAGGAGCCAGGGCCCTTTTTGCCGGAGGGCCTGTGCGGTGGATGAGCGCAGCAACAGGGCAGAGGAAGTGGATTCCCACAGAGAAACTTACCAGCTGCCTGGATCTTTTGACTTGAGAAAACCAAAGATCCACATGACAAGAAAAATGGACTACAGCGGCCTCTAGTGGTTTAACACAGGTACCGCGGTCCCCCTTTTTTTTTTTTTCTTGACTACTATTAAAATTTTACATTTTCAGTAGTTACAGGCAAACACAGCTATTTAGCGGGAATACCGTTAGGTAACAGACAGAAAGACAAATTAGGCTTGGGGGTCCCCCAATAGAACCAAGTTCCTGGGGGCCCCCACTTACCTGATCCCCGCCGCAGGACTTTGTTTGGTCCACAGAAGTCCAAACTTCACCTATCACGGCAGGCATTGTAATTAAACCTTCAGGGACCGGGTTCCCAAGGATTCCACTCCCCTGGACCTGTATAGCACCCTGCACAGACAACATCTTGGTCGTGGGTATGACCAGAGCTCTGGATCCCAGGGTCCAGCCCTCCTAAGAGAAGCATTACAGGCAAAACCTTGCTCTTCTGCTGCAAGGCCCGGGTACCGACCGTTTAGCTATGAAGCTTTTTTGGTGGGATCCGGAACAGCTTACTAAGGCCCAAAAGAACCTGTACGCAAGCCCAGTGAAAACACATGTTACTCTTTGGCCAACACCTTAGACACTGGCAAAAAACTGAGGTGCTCCCGGATGGGAGGGGCTTATATAGGGGAGGGTACTTCCGGTTTGGAATTGGCCAGTGCCAACACCTGAAGGTAATCTATATAACCCACATAGTAATGACTAAGTCGCTCTGTGTCCCGTGATGTACGAAAAAGAAAATAACTCAACACACAGCCATTAATGTCTAAACCGCTGGCAACAAAAGTAAGTACACCCCTAAGTGAAAATGTCCACATATTTAAATCAGCCTTTGTTAACCCTTTTACCATGGAAAAACCCTTGAAATAATATTCTGGTCCCAGGGAACCCCTGCTAAAATTGATTATAGCTACAGCTCATGGTACATGAGCCTCCCCACATTGGTGGTCACTGAGAGAAGGGCTGCCGTTGAACTGGTAGTCAGTGGAAAACAGTAGTTTTAGTGTCAGAACTGTATAGGCTCTATCGGGTGGGAGATCCATCCATTACTACTCATAACTCAAGGAACCCCATGCAACCTCTGGAGGAACCCTGGTAGAAAAAGGCTTCTACAGACACTTTCCTCTGGGGGCTTACCCGTATATACTCGAGTATAAGCCGAGTTTTTCAGCACATTTTTTTTTGCTGAAAATGCCCCCCTACAGCTTATACTCGAGTCACCTTTTTGCGCCTGATTTGCCGGACTTTGGGGACCCGGTACCAGCCATCCGTAGGTCCCCTGGACCCCAGACTCGGCACACATGTAGCCCCACTTTTCCTCTACAAGTGTACAAAGTTTGTTGTCCGAGGGACCTACTGCCGGGGAGCACCGATTTTTCAAATCCGGGCACCCCTTCCATAGACTCCCTTGTTAAACGGTAATTTCTCTGGTGAATTTGGGGACCCGGTATCGGCTGTTTGTAGGTCCCCGGGACCCCAGACTTGGCACACATATAGCCCCATTTCTCCTCTACAAGTGTGCAAAGTTTGTTGTCTGGGGGAACTATGGCAGGGGAGCATTGATTTTTCAAAGCCGGGCACCCCTTTCGTAGACTCCCATGTTAAACGTCAGTCTAGTCATGGACAGTGAGGCATGCATGTGGACACAGTGAGGCATGCAGATGGACACCCTAGGCTTATACTCGAGTCAATACGTTTTCCCAGTTTTTTGTGGTAAAATTAGGTGCCTCGGCTTATATTCGGGTCGGCTTATACTCGTGTATATACGGTATATGTTGCAGTTTACTCCTCTGTAAGCTCAATATTGTTCAGTTACCTGGGAAGTTCTGGCTCTTCTCGGTTTTAGAAGCCTGCAAGAAAAAAAAAAAAAACACAAATCACAATCATTGCATTTGTGTGTATAGCAAGAAGCTTTTATTTCCAAAACCTGGAGACTTCTTGGGGGGTCCAATATATCTTATTCAAAGTTAATTTTACACTCCTTTGGCTTGGGGTCCACAACCCATCCACTGAGAGCTCTATGCATAAAGTATCTGACCAAAGAACACTTGTTTTTCTCCCAGTCCCAACAAACAATTTACATTGGGATGGTGATGTCATCTCCTACAAGTACTGTAATAACTTACTGTATGTCTAGTCTAAATGAATGGTCGGGACGAGGCTAAACTCTAAGTAAAAGTTCTAAAACAAATCCTCCAGGTTAAAAAAAGAGAATATTTCCTGTTTCCAATACTACTGGAGGGTTCTTGCACTTATTCAGCGTTACACCCTCAGTGAGCATGCTCCAACTCCCTGCCTACTCTCCTTCTCCATATTCCATCCTTGTCTCAGCTATCCTCTGCAGAACAGTTCTGGTCCTGGAGGACTCCAGTACACATTCATGGATGATGCAACACGTTACTCTCTGCTCTCCTCCTCAGTATTGCACTCAGCCCAACTTCTCTGCTGTGCAATATCTCCTTCACTTTCTCATTCACCTTCATATTCTCCTTCACTTCTGTGCACTCGCTGAGCACACTATGGAGTAATTATCAAGTGACTGCACACCCAGGAAGTGAAGGCTGTGGACCACCCCCAGTCCCCCACTTAGAAAACATGGCAAATGTACTCAGGGCCGTCTTTAATGTTAATTGGACCCTGGGCAAACATTTTCTTGGGCCCCTGCTCCCCCATGCAATTTTGCTCTCCACCCCAACATCCCCAGTCATGATGTAGCACCCTGATGTTTAGGCAGGGTTGCTCTTAAATGTATTTGCCAAGTGATAGTTGCCTTGGGTAATTATCAGAAGGTCAATTAATTTTGCCCTAATTCTGGAATTGCTGCACTTCTCTCTACTGTCGCTATCTGGTGACATTTGATAGGACAAGGGCATGGCAAGGAAAGACTAGGAATGAATGGGGTGTCTCAGCCAATGGGCAGGGATTTTCTTGGGTCCCTTGGTCTGCTGCGAGAGCCTATTTTTTGGGTGGAGTCAGGTGATCGGGGTTCTGTGCCACCTGGATGGCTGTCTGGGTGGACGTGTGCTGTATTGCCCCGGGGCTGCTAGGGCAGAAACTTGAGGCCTATCCTGGAGAAATCTGGCTGCTAGGCTGTCTCAGGGACTATCCAGAAGCAAGAGAGCAGCGTAGGGTTGGGACCGCGAGCTTGTAGTCCAACCAGAAGTAACGGTTCTGCTGGCCGGGGAACTAGTTGTGGTTGGAGGTAGAGGGGAAGCTGTCGGCACTAAGGGACCATCCACCTTGTTACCAGAGACCACAGTGAGTAACATAGGCATGCGCACGGGGTGTGCCGGGTGTGCCTGGGCATACCCTAATGCTCAGGCACATCTGGCACACCCCAGGGCTTATTTTCTGGCAGTATGTGCGGGATCACTATTTTGGCATCTCTGCTATGTGACAATGTCAGTGCTTCGAATGGGACTATGTTTCATTTGTCTATGTAACTCCTGTGTGTGCAAGCCACTGACCGCGTTGTAAGCTGACAGGCAGCCGCATTTTCCGATGCTACCTCTATAGTTCCGGCTCCCTGGCAGCTGAATATCACTCCGCCGCCTGCTTACACCGCGGCCAGTGGCTTGCACTCACAGGAGCAAGCCAGTTTTAATCACCGGAACACGCCCTGCCACCGCGGGGGCTCTCGCAGCCCATCACTGCCCTGTGTACACCGCCGAGACAATGACTGGTTGCCGGGACCGCTCCCAGCAGAGGAGCAGGGGCATACCAAGATGTTGGCGAGAGCCGAGGGGGGGGGGGCACAAATTGGCAGTGTTCTCCTGCTCTTCTAACTTCTTCTAAGCCCAACACTGAGGCTGCCGAAGGGGCCCGCCCACCGCACCTCACCATTGGCCCGTCTTCACATCACTTCACATGCTTCAGATGTATGTCTCCCGTCCTGCAGCCCGTCTCTCACACACACAGCAGAACGAAGCTGTCTCCTCCCCCTCCCCCTCCGCCTTCTCATTCAGCTCTGTATACACCCAAGAGGAGGAGGGGGAGGAGGAACACGCGCTGACTTCAGGTCTGTAGAAACTTTTTCATGCTTTATGGAAAGGGAGGAGGGGGAGAGAGTGGCTGGGATTGGGAAGGGGAAAACTAAAACGATGTACATTCAGTGCAGCCTGGGATAGAACTACAGGTCCCGGCATGCCTTTCTCCTCTATTGCAGCCTGTGATAGAACTACAAGTGTCAGCATGCTATGCACTTTCATTGTAGCCTATGATAGAACTAAAGGTCCCACTATGCTCTGCAGGAGCATTACAGCCTGTGATGGGGCTACAAGTCCCAGCATGCTTTACAGAGGTGGGGCTGAAGACCAGGGGGGTACAGAGGTGGGGCTGAAGACCACAGGGGTACAGAGGTGGGGCTGAAAACCAGGGGGGTACAGAGGTGGGGCTGAAGACCACAGGGGTACAGAGGTGGGGCTGAAAACCAGGGGGGTACAGAGGTGGGGCTGAAGACCAGGGGGGTACAGAGGTGGGGCTGAAGACCACAGGGGTACAGAGGTGGGGCTGAAGACCAGGGGGGTACGGAGCTGCGGCTGAAGACTAGGGGGGTACAGAGGTGGGGCTGAAGACCAGGGGGGTACAGAGGTGGGGCTGAAGACCAGGGGGGTACAGAGGTGGGGCTGAAGACCAGGGGGTACAGAGCTGCGGCTGAAGACCAAGGGGGTACAGAGCTGCGGCTGAAGACTAGGGGGGTACAGAGCTGCGGCTGAAGACCAGGGGGGTACAGAGCTGCGGCTGAAGACCAGGGGGGTACAGAGCTGCGGCTGAAGACCAGGGGGGTACAGAGCTGCGGCTGAAGACCAGGGGGGTACAGAGCTGCGGCTGAAGACCAGGGGGGTACAGAGGTGGGGCTGAAGACCAGGGGGGTACAGAGGTGGGGCTGAAGACCAGGGGGGTACAGAGGTGAGACAGATGTGCAGGAGGTACAGTGTTAGGGAAGAAAAGCAGGGGGTGTAAAGCAGTGGGGCAGATGTAAAGGGAGGTGAATTGGTGGGGCAGATGAGAAAGCGGGTTACATTGGTGGGGCAGATAAGTTCAGTGTTAAGACAGATGAGAAAGTGATTCAGTAGTGAGACAGAAGAGCATAGGGATATGGCGGTGGACAGATGTGCAGGGAGGTAAAGTGGTGGGGCAGATGAGAAAAGGGGTACATTGATGGGGAAGATGTAAGGGGTCTCTGATCACCTGAGTCCCCCCTTACATCAGAGTCCCCACTTACAGTGTACATAAAGGGGGAATCTCATGTAAGTGGGGACTCTGGGTACCCTTATATAAGAGGGGATGCTAGGAACTCTGATGTAAGGGGGGACTCTGTGACCAGAGACCCTCTTATATATCGAAGTCCCCCTTTACACTAGTGTCTACAGCAGTGATTCTCAACCAGGGTTCCGTGGAACCGTAGGGTTCCTCCAGGGGTTGCTAGGGGTTCCTTCAGCATTGAGCAATTTCTGCCTCTCAGATAATTTCCTACTGACACCATTGATCTTTTTATCTATCTGTAAGGAGGTAATTCTTCCCAATGACCACAAGTGTAAGGACCATTCTTCCCACTGACCATCACACAAAGGTATCATAAATTGTAGATTTCTCATTTTTAGCAGGGGTTCCCCGAGACCGGAGAACTATTTCAAGGGTTCCTCTGTGTTGAAAAGGTTGAGAAAGGCTGGTCTACAGCATTCTTTACATCAGATTTCCCAATGTGAAGGGGAACTCTGGGGACTCTGATGTAAGTGGGGCTCTCTGAGAACCCTAATTTAAGAGCGGAACTGTGATATAAGATATTGACTCTTGTGTAAGGTTAAATGCTGTGGACTCTGATGTAAAGGAGAACTCAGATGAGAGGGGGGCGCTGTGGAATATGTAGGGGCTCATTCACAAATGCTTTGATTTCTGAAGAGCGATCTGCAAACAGATCACTCTTCAGAGAGCATTTGAGAAGCAGTGAGGAGTTGTTTCACCTCCACACCACCTGCTTTACCCTTTGAACTCCACACTGCACATGGTTGAGGGCTGCTTGCAGAGTAACGCCTTTCACTTGAATGGGTCATGGTCAGTGGGTGCTATACCTGCTGAAAACAACAGGGTATAATTGCAGGTGTGGCACGTGAACATGCCCAGTCACTGCCTCCACAGCTAAAAAGGTGGTAGCGGTTGAGGGGTGGTAAAAGCACGGCTCAACCGCAGAGTTTTACTGCCCCTAACCACTAGTGTGAACAATTAATTGTTAAAACATAAAAATTAAGTGTTATAAAAATGTTTTAATACATTTTAAAAATGTTTGTTCACATTTATTTATAAGAGTGTGTGTGCTTGTGTGTACAGTGTGTGTGTATGTATGTGTGTTTTATTATATATATATTTTACACACACATGTGTGTTTGAGCTTTCGGGTGCACACCCTAATGCAACAGGCTGCGCACGCCAGTGGTGAGTAAGCTGAAGCCAGAAGCTGAAGCCAGTACCAGAGCAAACTTCTCGCCAGTGGCAGTGACGGTGATGAAGTGGAAAAACCTCGGCAAAGGCCAAGCCAGGGACCTAACGTGTCAGCAGCGGTGAAGCTTGAAGAGTATCTGTGAGTGCGAAGCCAGGGACCCAGCAGGGAAGCGGGGGTGACGCTTGAGGAAGATACTGAGTGCTACAGTGAAAGAGCTCAGGGGATCCAATGGCAGTGGATCTGAAGTCTAGTGAGAGAGTCTGGGAGCTCGTTGAGTGAAGAAAAGGAGTGAGTGTGGGGTAAAGGGAACTGTTCATGTTGCAGATAGTTGAATACCTTTACGTTAGTAACAGCTACAAGATTGTTGCCATAGGAGACGGCGGCCCTACCTATATGTAGCGGGGTGTTCCCCTATAATGGGAAGAAACTACATCACCCATAACCCCATTCTTCACATGTTCCACCGCAGAGACTCATGGGAGGGGTTATAAAAGGAGGAGGCGAGGCCGGGCTCGGCCTCTTTGGGGACACGAGACTTCACAGACGGATCCTCCTGTGCGGATGTGTCGGAGTGCAAGGCCTGAAGCCTGAGGCCTTGCTCAGCACCAAAGAGCCTTCCACCCCCTCTGCGAGCCTGGGTGGCATCTGACTTTGTGCGTTACAGCCTTGTTGGATCGGGGACCCGATGGTTGGAGAGATCGAGTGTGTGTGACACGGCCGGTGGAGGTTTCCCGGACTGGATCCGTAGTCCGGCGGGTGAGAGGGCATAAGCCCAGCTAAGATACTGTTACTGCATATAGGCCTATAGACTGCCGTGGCCTAAAAGTTATTTTGATACCCCTATTGAAGAGCCTTGTCAGAACTGAGCCTGCGGCTTTATTTAACCAAGTTCTATACCCCTTGGATTACAAAGTTATACTCTGTTTAAAGTGCACCACCATTACAGATCTGCCGGTGAAGAAAGAAGGACTAAGTTAAATATTAGAACCAGGCCTGGTGGGGATTCTAGCGTGTTTGATTACTGCGCCATAGGGCACTTAGTTAACGGTCGCCCGTATGGCGCACCTGTAGCGTGTGTTACTATATAGTGTGTTAGAGTGGCAGGACGCTGCCCTTAGGAGTGATTATCTTGAACTGTGATTACTGTTACCCCCTTTATCCATATTGAGAAAATAAGTAAAACACTTTACCTATTACTGTGTCCTTGCTTAGTTATTATATTGCCGCTAATACAGAGCCAAAACAGTCGATAGCCATTAGCCTCCCTGGGGAGAAATGGTCGAGTGAGGCGGTAGAGGAACTAATGAGTTCAGTGTCCCCAGATCACACACCGTGGGTGATAGACATAAAGACAGACCCAGACATCTCATATCAATACGCATTAGTGGAATATTGGGACGGGATGCCAGAGGCCTGTAAGCACAAGTGTCTGCGGACGCCAGACAACAGAACATTTAGGCTGGCGCACGCAATAACTGTAGAAAGGGAACCATCCCCTACGGGATCGCCACAGGCTGCGGCCCGAACTCCACCTGAAAGAGAAGACAGGGCGACACCCCCGGTGGCACCTGCACCGGCCACTGCTATATCACCAGAACTGATAAATGCAATAGGGGATTTGCTAGCCAAATGTCAGAAGACAAGTACGGTGCATGTGGAAACTAGCTAACGGAGACTAAAAATATTCTCAGGGAAGCTCCCTGTCCCGGCAGGGGAAGAAGATTTTGATACCTGGGTGGAGCAGGCATTACAGGCGGTGGAGGCATGGGAGGTGCCGGAAGCACAGAAGAGGCAGCGAGTGTTAGAAAGCCTTATAGGTGCAGCAGCAGAAGCAGTGAAAAGTTTCCGGTTTGGGAATGCAGGGTGCACGGCGCAGGACTGTCTAGCTATGCTGCAGGAAGAGTTTGGTCAATTAGACAAGGTGACAGAGATGGTCTACCAGTTTGAACACACTTTCCAAAAACCGGAGGAGAAACTTTCAGAGTATGTCAGAAGGCTAAACAGGCTGCTGTGCAAGATTGTGTTAAAGAAAGGGATGAAGCCCCAAGATGCCGATGCGGCAAGAATGAAGCAAGTCTTAAAGGGAGCGCTACGCTCCGATCCAGTCTGGCTGCACCTGAAAACCTTGGGAGGAGGAATGTTGCTGACTTATGCTGATTTAATAAAAATCATCAGAGATGAGGAGGCGCTGCAACAGGACCAGCAGAAGGATAAGACAAGTGTTGTACCCGCACAGGTGCTGGTCAATCCAGTAATGACCCCTGAAAGAGAGGCGGAGATAGACACCCTAAAAACTCAGATGTCCAAGGTGTTAGAGATATTGACCTCTCTGATAGCAAAAGACACAGAGTGTCCCAAGAAGAAAGAAAGTCCAAGGAAGGAATTGTTCCCGATTGCCTCAGCACCCGAACCTTTACAAGAATGGGGAGATATAGTCTGCTTCAACTGTGGGGGAGTTGGCCACATTGCAGCCACATGTTCTAGTCCGAAGAAGAAGAGACCAGACAACCGCAAGCCGGCGGGAAACTCCAGAGGGCCCGGTGAAGGAGTCAACCGGGTGCCCATCATCTTCAGTAAACTCCAAGCTGAATGCGTAGAAAAACAAAAAGAGAGATAGAACACCAAAGGGGAAACGCAATACCCCTCAACAAAGCTATACTCCAGGAGGAAGGGGGGAGACCCCTCAGAAGAGGCACAGCGTTCCCCAAAGGGGGTGCCCACCCAAGAAAAATAATAGTACCCCTCAGCGGGTTCCTACACCCATTAAAAGGAGGGAAGTCAGTGCATACCAGGCTCAAGAAAGGTTCAAGTCCAAAGGGAATAGGTCAAGAGAGAGTCCAAAGGGAAAAGGTCTGAAGAAGGCGGCTCCTGCCGGACCATATCCAGAGAAGCTGGTAGGCCCATCCCCTATAGTGCCCATTCAAGTGGAGGGAGTCTACACCAGGGGCCTCCTGGATACCGGGGCACAAGTGACCCTACTATACCGGGACTTCTACGACAGGCACCTGAGTCATCTGCCTATCCAGAAGATAGAAGAGCTGGAAATATGGGGAATTGGAACCCAGAGTTTCCCTTACGACGGCTACCTTCCCATCAAAATGACCTTTGACCCATCCGTGGCTGGGAAGGCCGAAGTGTTTGACACCCTGGCAGTTGTGTGCCCTAGGCCGCCTGGAGCCAACAAGAATTCCCTTATAATAGGGACGAACACGGACCTGGTCCGAAGACTCCTGACCCCTCTCGTGACAGAAGAAAGACAAGCAGCTACCAAGATCCATCCCATGCTGAAGACAGCCTACCAACGGCTGGTCCAAGAGCGGGAGACCCCTGGAGAGGGGATAGGGAAGGTGTGGAGACTTGGAAGAGAAGGGGTAGTGTTGCAGCCCGGCGAAGTAACCTGTCTCAGGGCCACTGTGAAGCTTACTTGGGAGCAGCCTGGTCCCTTTGTCATGCTGGAGTCAGACTTAAGGGGTGAGTCCTCAGGCCTGGAGGTGATACCGGAAGTGATTCCGCTGAAGGTCCTGAAGAAGGCCCATTATAGAGTTCCAGTGAGTGTTAGGAATACTACCAAAGACCCCATGGAAATCCCAGCCAGAATGCTGCTAGGCCAGGTGAGCCCGGCGGCCCCTGTTACCCTGTCAGAAGTGAAGAAGACAGGTGGAGGAGGGGATGTTTGGGAGAAGCTGTCCATGGAAAACCCGAATCTGTCCAGGGCTTGGAAAGAGAGAGCCAAGGCCCAGTTGAATAGATGGGAGAAGATCTTCTCTAAGGATGAGTTTGATGTGGGGTGTGCAAGGAGTGCCACCCATCGGATCCGCCTCCAGGAAGATAAGCCCTTCAGAGAGAGGGTCAGGCCGGTCCCTCTAGCAGATCTGGAGGATCTGAGGGAACAACTTGCAGAACTCAAGAGGACTGGTGTGATACGGGAGTCCAGAAGCCCCTATGCCTCTCCCATAGTGGTGGTCCGAAAGAAGAATGGATCATTGAGGCTCTGTATCGACTACAGGACTCTCAATAGGAGAACCATACCTGACCAATACACCACTCCGAGGATAGAGGATGCCCTACAGAGCTTGTCTGGAGCCAAATGGTTCAGCGTTATGGATCTCAAGAGTGGGTACTATCAGATTCCGATGCACCCAGCAGACAAGGAGAAGACAGCTTTCATAACCCCAGTGGGGTTCTTTGAATTCGACCGGATGCCCCAAGGTCTGTCTGGAGCCCCAGCTACTTTCCAACGTCTCATGGAGAAGACAGTAGGAGACATGAACCTGATCGAAGTCCTTGTATACCTGGACGATGTCATTGTCTTTGGGAGAACCTTGGAGGAACATGAAGAGAGGCTGGAAAAAGTGTTGAGAAGACTCAGTGAGGAAGGACTTAAGCTTTCGCCTGAGAAGTGTCGGTTCTACCAGTCTTCTGTGAACTATCTGGGGCACATAGTGTCTGAAGAAGGGGTGGCCACAGACCCTCAGAAATTGGAGGCAGTTACCTCCTGGCCACGGCCCACCACAGTAACAGAACTCAGATCCTTCTTGGGCTTCTGCTCCTACTACAGGAGGTTTGTGGAGGGATTTGCCCGAATTGCTAGACCATTGAATGAGTTGCTCAAGACTGAAGGAGAAGAGGATGGCTCGGGGCCCAGGAGGCCAGGAGAGTCCATCAGAGATCAGTGGAATCAGAAGTGTGAAGAGGCTTTCCAGGTATTGAAGAGGAGCCTGACCACTGCACCAGTCTTGGCTTACGCAGACCCAACCAAACCCTATGAACTGCACGTGGATGCTAGTCATGACGGTCTGGGAGGAGTACTTTACCAAGAACACGAGGGGCAATTGCGGCCCGTTGCCTATGTGAGTAGGAGCTTGACCCCCTCTGAGAAGAACTACCCCACTCACAAGCTGGAGTTCCTGGCCCTCAAGTGGGCGGTAGTAGACAAGCTCAAAGACTACCTGTATGGAGCGGAGTTCACTGTGAAGACCGACAACAACCCCCTTACCTACCTGTTCACCACAGCCAAGCTGGACGCCACTGGACACAGGTGGCTGGCCGCACTGTCTGGATTCAACTTCAGCCTTAAGTATAGACCAGGAGTGGGGAATCGAGACGCAGACGCTCTGTCCAGGAGATCTCATTCCCCCACCATTGAAATAGAAGATTGGACTCAAGTGGCACCGGACGGGGTGCGGGCCCTTTGTCAAGGAGCTGAATTCCAAGCCCGAGGAGGCTCCAGAGCAGAGGAAATAGGAGTTACCACGGTGGGAGTCCCCAAACACTACTGTGGAGTAGCTCAATTGGAAGAGGACAACCTACCAAGACTGTCCAAGAAGGAATTGAGGTGTGACCAATTGGAAGACCCCATGGGGAGATTGGTCCTGGAGGCCTTGGAGAATCAGGATCCAAACAGACTCATGCGTCAACCTTCAAAAGAAGCTCGCCTGCTGAGGAAGGATTGGGATAGGTTGCAGTTACATCAGGGAGTGGTCTACCGAAGGGGCCCCTCTGATGACTCAGAAGATAAGTGGCAGCTGTTCCTCCCAGAGAAACATCGGGAGACTGTTCTGATTGCTCTGCATGACAATCATGGCCACCTAGGGGCTGAAAGGACCTTTCAACTTGTCAGAAGTCGGTTCTATTGGCCCTGCATGAGGGCAGAGGTAGAGGAGTACTGCCACTCATGTGCGCGATGCATCCAGAGGAAGACTTTGCCCCATCAAGCTGCCCCAATGGGCCATCTACAGAGCCAAGGGCCCATGGACCTGGTGTGCATTGACTTTCTCTGCCTCGAACCCGACCTGAGTGGACTAGGAAATGTTCTGGTGATAACCGATCATTTCACCCGGTATGCCCAGGCTTTCCCCACCAAAGACCAGAAGGCCTCCACCGTGGCCAAGGTACTTATGGAGAAGTACTTTGTCCATTATGGGCTGCCACAGAGACTCCATTCAGACCAAGGGAGGGACTTCGAGAGTAAGCTGATCAGGAAGCTCTTGGATTCTTTGGTAATTAAGAAGACTCGAACTACACCTTACCATCCTCAAGGAGATGCTCAGCCGGAAAGGTTCAACCGAACCTTGCTCAACATGTTGGGGACTCTGGAAAGCGAGAAAAAGCAACATTGGAGCCAACACATAGCAGCCATAGTACATGCTTACAACTGCACCATCAGTGATGCTACAGGCTACTCCCCATATCGACTCATGTTTGGGAGAGAAGCGAGACTACCGGTGGACTTGGCTTTTGGCACCTCACTGGACCATTCCTCGGCCACATCCCACAAAGGATATGTGGACAGGCTCAGACACAGCCTGAAAGTAGCCTATGAACAAGCTCAAGCGGCCTCAGATCAAAGGGGAGCTTGGAATAAAAGAAATTTCGACTTGAAGGTCCGGGTACAAGACCTACAGCCCGGGGATCGAGTACTGTTGCGCAATCTGGGAGTCCCCGGAAAGCACAAACTTGCAGACAGATGGAGATCTGAACCCTATGTCATCTGCAGGAAGTTGCCGGGCCTACCTGTCTACAAGGTGAAGCCAGAGGGAAAGGTAGGCCCACTGAAGACATGGCATCGAAACCACCTGCTCCCACTTGCGGAGGCAGTTAGAATACCTCCCGTGGGAGACTCCCCTGAACCGGCCTCTATCTTGGATACTCCTAGGCCGAACACTCGGTCACAGACCTCCCGAGCTGAAAATGGAGAAGCCTCTCAACTTAGTGGAGATGAGGAGGGAGAACTTGATTGGCTGTGGCCTTCCCCAACTCCAGGAACTTCTATCATAGATCTTCCAGTCACCCAAGATACCACAGATTAAAAAACACTGAACCCAGAGGCTACAGAGTTCATCCCCTTTAGTCCTTCAGCAGATTTCTGGGAAGATGCCCATGATAGTTGCTCCGAGGAAGAGGAGCCTGTGGCGCCAGAGCCAGAGATTCCAGGAGAGCAAAGGGCTCGAAGAGTCATTCGACCTCCTAAGAAGCTGACCTACCCTCAGATGGGGAACAGTTCGGAAGACTCTGTAGTCACTGCTAGGAGAAATGCTGAGATTCCAGATCCCTCCACTGTCCATTTGGTGGAGGGCAACCCCAGCTCACTCTCTGGCACAGTTAGGCAGGCCACCCATGATAATGTGACCTGTGGGCAAGGGAATTCTACCCCTCAGTTATGGTGGGAATCCCCTATCCCAACATCGTTTCCAGAATTGTCCAGTGTTATATATAGTTGTTGTTAAAATCTATCTTTGGGGACCAAAGAGTTTAAGTGGGGGGAGTGTGTAGCGGGGTGTTCCCCTATAATGGGAAGAAACTACATCACCCATAACCCCATTCTTCACATGTTCCACCGCAGAGACTCATGGGAGGGGTTATAAAAGGAGGAGGCGAGGCCGGGCTCGGCCTCTTTGGGGACACAAGACTTCACAGACGGATCCTCCTGTGCGGATGTGTCGGAGTGCAAGGCCTGAAGCCTGAGGCCTTGCTCAGAACCAAAGAGCCTTCCACCCCCTCTGCGAGCCTGGGTGGCATCTGACTTTGTGCGTTACAGCCTTGTTGGATCGGGGACCCGATGGTTGGAGAGATCAAATGTGTGTGACACGGCCGGTGGAGGTTTCCCGGACTGGATCCTTGGCCGGCGGGTGAGAGGGCATAAGCCCAGCTAAGATACTGTTACTGCATATAGGCCTATAGACTGCCGTGGCCTACAAGTTATTTTGATACCCCTATTGAAGAGCCTTGTCAGAACTGAGCCTGCGGCTTTATTTAACCAAGTTCTATACCCCTTGGATTACAAAGTTATACTCTGTTTAAAGTGCACCACCATTACAGACTTGCCGGTGAAGAAAGAAGGACTAAGTTAAATATTAGAACCAGGCCTGGTGGGGATTCTAGCGTGTTTGATTACTGCGCCATAGGGCACTTAGTTAACGGTCGCCCGTATGGCGCACCTGTAGCGTGTGTTACTATATAGTGTGTTAGAGTGGCAGGACGCTGCCCTTAGGAGTGATTATCTTGAACTGTGATTACTGTTACCCCCTTTATCCATATTGAGAAAATAAGTAAAACACTTTACCTATTACAATTCATTACTGTGTCCTTAGTTATTCTATTGCATAGGACATATCATTGATTGTTAGTACTAGCTGTGCCAGAAGGGGGTAGAGCCTATTGCCGGGGGTTGGCGGAGCTGCACTCAGGGCCCAAATCTAATTCTGCGGCCTCCTTAGTTGGAGGTATCGCTACATATACATAAGTGGTGTCCGGCTGGAGGTCTTCACCTGTATAGCTGTCTACCTATAGAAGTCTCGGAGTCTGCCAATTAACATTGCATCTACTCAAGGGTGTCCTGGCCCTAACCCTCTCTCCCACAGTTCTGTTTAAGAGACAATGAATGTCTTTGCATTCAAGAAGTGTCTGGCGCCCATCAATCCACCTCGCATTACACCCACCATGCCTTGTAACCCACTCTACATAGAAGGATGTCAGCTCTCCCTGACTCTGGAGGTCACCATTAGGCCTCTAGGGATCGGGGCCATTGCTACAATTACACAGGATCCCCCTCCCCATACCAACCCAAATATAACACAGGCCCCCTACCCCATACTAACCTTATTATTACGCATGACCCCCCTCCCCCACACTACCCCCATCATTACACAGGACCCCCTCCCCCATACTAACCTTATAATTACACATGACCCCCCTCCCCCATACCACACCAAATATAAACATAAACACTTCCGGCCTCCTAGAGCGCAGACAGGACGCCTTGCGTTCCAAACGCGGCCTGGAAGTGGAGGGCAATGTTTTTCTGTGGTTGTAGCGAGCTATATAATCTTACCAGCCACGACAGTGAGTATTATGGCTAAACGTCCATTAGGACTAGAGAGCACTGTTCTATATATGCATGTCTAATAGTATCAATTTAATTTTCACTGCTAATGTCCTTGGAGGTGACCTCTCTCTCTCTATATATGGCCACACTGGTTGCTAGACACATGCTATACTCAGGCATTACATGCACCTGCTATATAATGATTCCAGGTACTGATTGGTGCTTTGCAAGAATATGATTATATGGTTATGCTAATGGTTCCAATATTTGTCGAAGATTTATGAGCGCTTGTGACAATATACAGCGTATGAACTTTGAGTGTGTACAGTTCCTTTGGTCCTATCCTGTGGTTGTCGTCGTCCAGCTTGCATTTGTCCATTGGTGTGGGAGGCGTTTCCCTGGCCCCGGGCTGGCCGTCCCCTGCCTGTGCTGGAGTTCACATGTCCATGTGCCCATAAATAGGGTGTTGTTTAGGGTGAAGGCACTGCTGGGCTCTGAGGAAGAAGTTTTGTGCTTCGAAACGCGTAAGCTGGCAGTGGCCCTTATCATATCCTCGGTGACTTGGTGGAGTGTGGTTTCGAGTTCTACTTTCAGCTGCCATCTACATGAAACATCGTTGTACTGCGATTTTCTCTGCTACATTTGTGAGTAGTATTGATGTTTTCTTTTAATAAAATCTATCCTAATGATAATACACCAGGCTGGTGCACCCTTGTTTCTCTTCTTCTACACCCCAAATATAACACAAGCCCCCTACCCCATACTAACCTTATTATTACGCATGACCACCCTACCCCATACTACCCCCATGATTACACAGGACCCTTCTCCCCCATACTACCCCCATCATTTCCCAGGACCCTTCTCCCCCATACTACCCCCATCATTACACAGGACCCTTCTCCCCCATACTACCCCCATCATTACACAGGACCCTTCTCCCCCATACTACCCCCATCATTTCACAGGACCCTTCTCCCCCATACTACCCCCATCATTTCACAGGACCCTTCTCCCCCATACTACCCCCATCATTTCACAGGACCCTTCTCCCCCATACTACCCCCATGATTACACAGGACCCCCTCCCCCATACTAACCCCATCATTACACAGGACCCTTCTCCCCCATACTACCCCCATCATTTCACAGGACCCTTCTCCCCCATACTACCCCCATGATTACACAGGACCCCCTCCCCCATACTAACCCCATCATTACACAGGATCCCCTCCCCCATACTACCCCCATCATTACACAGGACCCTTCTCCCCCATACTACCCCCATCATTTCACAGGACCCTTCTCCCCCATACTACCCCCATCATTTCACAGGACCCTTCTCCCCCATACTACCCCCATGATTACACAGGACCCCCTCCCCCATACTAACCCCATCATTACACAGGACCCCCTCCCCCATACTAACCCCATCATTACACAGGATCCCCTCCCCCATACTACCCCCATCATTACACAGGACCCTTCTCCCCCATACTACCCCCATGATTACACAGGACCCCCTCCCCCATACTAACCCCATCATTACACAGGATCCCCTCCCCCATACTACCCCCATCATTACACAGGACCCTTCTCCCCCATACTACCCCCATGATTACACAGGACCCCCTCCCCCATACTAACCCCATCATTACACAGGATCCCCTCCCCCATACTACCCCCATCATTACACAGGACCCTTCTCCCCCATACTACCCCCATCATTTCCCAGGACCCTTCTCCCCCATACTACCCCCATCATTACACAGGACCCTTCTCCCCCATACTACCCCCATCATTACACAGGACCCTTCTCCCCCATACTACCCCCATGATTACACAGGACCCCCTCCCCCATACTAACCCCATCATTACACAGGATCCCCTCCCCCATACTACCCCCATCATTACACAGGACCCTTCTCCCCCATACTACCCCCATCATTTCCCAGGACCCTTCTCCCCCATACTACCCCCATCATTACACAGGACCCTTCTCCCCCATACTACCCCCATCATTTCACAGGACCCTTCTCCCCCATACTACCCCCATCATTACACAGGACCCTTCTCCCCCATACTACCCCCATCATTTCACAGGACCCTTCTCCCCCATACTACCCCCATCATTTCACAGGACCCTTCTCCCCCATACTACCCCCATCATTACACAGGACCCTTCTCCCCCATACTACCCCCATCATTACACAGGACCCTTCTCCCCCATACTACCCCCATCATTACACAGGACCCTTCTCCCCCATACTACCCCCATCATTACACAGGATCCCCTCCCCCATACTACCCCCATCATTACACAGGACCCTTCTCCCCCATACTACCCCCATCATTACACAGGACCCTTCTCCCCCATACTACCCCCATCATTTCACAGGACCCTTCTCCCCCATACTACCCCCATCATTACACAGGACCCTTCTCCCCCATACTACCCCCATCATTTCACAGGACCCCCTCCCCCATACTAACCCCATCATTACACAGGATCCCCTCCCCCATACTACCCCCATCATTACACAGGACCCTTCTCCCCCATACTACCCCCATCATTACACAGGACCCTTCTCCCCCATACTACCCCCATCATTTCACAGGACCCTTCTCCCCCATACTACCCCCATCATTACACAGGACCCTTCTCCCCCATACTACCCCCATCATTACACAGGACCCTTCTCCCCCATACTACCCCCATCATTACACAGGACCCTTCTCCCCCATACTACCCCCATCATTTCACAGGACCCTTCTCCCCCATACTACCCCCATCATTTCACAGGACCCTTCTCCCCCATACTACCCCCATCATTACACAGGACCCTTCTCCCCCATACTACCCCCATCATTACACAGGACCCTTCTCCCCCATACTACCCCCATGATTACACAGGACCCCCTCCCCCATACTAACCCCATCATTACACAGGATCCCCTCCCCCATACTACCCCCATCATTACACAGGACCCTTCTCCCCCATACTACCCCCATCATTACACAGGACCCTTCTCCCCCATACTACCCCCATCATTTCAAAGGACCCTTCTCCCCCATACTACCCCCATCATTACACAGGACCCTTCTCCCCCATACTACCCCCATCATTTCACAGGACCCTTCTCCCCCATACTACCCCCATCATTTCCCAGGACCCTTCTCCCCCATACTACCCCCATCATTACACAGGACCCTTCTCCCCCATACTACCCCCATCATTACACAGGACCCTTCTCCCCCATACTACCCCCATCATTTCACAGGACCCCTCTCCCCCATACTACCCCCATCATTACACAGGACCCTTCTCCCCCATACTACCCCCATCATTACACAGGACCCTTCTCCCCCATACTACCCCCATCATTACACAGGACCCTTCTCCCCCATACTACCCCCATCATTACACAGGACCCTTCTCCCCCATACTACCCCCATCATTTCACAGGACCCTTCGCCCCCATACTACCCCCATCATTACACAGGACCCTTCTCCCCCATACTAACCCCATCATTACACAGGATCCCCTCCCCCATACTACCCCCATCATTACACAGGACCCTTCTCCCCCATACTACCCCCATCATTACACAGGACCCTTCTCCCCCATACTAACCCCATCATTACACAGGATCCCCTCCCCCATACTACCCCCATTATTACACAGGACCCTTCTCCCCCATACTACCCCCATCATTACACAGGACCCTTCTCCCCCATACTACCCCCATGATTACACAGGACCCCCTCCCCCATACTACCCCCATCATTACACAGGACCCTTCTCCCCCATACTACCCCCATCATTACACAGGACCCTTCTCCCCCATACTACCCCCATCATTACACAGGACCCTTCTCCCCCATACTACCCCCATCATTACACAGGACCCTTCTCCCCCATACTACCCCCATCATTTCACAGGACCCTTCTCCCCCATACTACCCCCATCATTACACAGGACCCTTCTCTCCCATACTACCCCCATCATTTCACAGGACCCTTCTCCCCCATACTACCCCCATCATTACACAGGACCCTTCTCCCCCATACTACCCCCATCATTACACAGGACCCTTCTCCCCCATCATTACACAGGACCCTCTCCCCTCCCTCCCCAGACCCCTGCATTGTGCTCCCCAGTGGTCTTACCTTGATAGTGTCCAGAGGATGTCACACACCAGGCACACCCCATCAAACCCTCCAGCAAAGAAGAACTTTAGCGGGCCGATGGTCTGCGGCTTGTTGGACTTGGTGAGGGAGAGGGATTGATGTGACTGTGCCCGGGACTGACAGGCGCTCTCCCTGGACAAGTTTTACCTTACTGAGCTGGCCAATCACCGCACAGGCTGCAGACCCAACCAATCACCAGCACCCCCAACTTTCAACTCCACCCTCATCTCCTGAGTGATAGCCAAATCCACTTATCAACTATATGTGGGCAGGACAGGCTCAGCTGCTTTGGGCCCCACAAAAATGACTGGGCCTGGGGCAGCTGCCCTTTTGCCCCACGTTAAAGACAGCCCTGAATTCAATAAGGCCACCGGGACTTGCGTCCCATGCGAGCCCATACACTGTTTGCTAGGACTGGTTGACCAACTGCCAATACTCAGAGCCAGAAAAACACTCATATCCCTGTTGTTGTATTATGCGCGCAAAGCCATTACAATGAATTGGAAACAATCGTCTCCCCCCTCTGTTAAATTTTGGAAAAACGTAATTAATGCCAGTTTGCCCCTGTATAGAGCCACGTACTTGTCTAGAGGTTGTCCGCACAAATTTGAAAAGGTATGGAACTGTTGGTTAGATGACAGAAGCACGGCAAGTGATACAGTGACCACTGTCTAGACTTCTATTGTATCATTGAAATATCGATCTATTAACCCAAATAATGTTTCCAGGCTACCTTCCTCTATCAATACCACTTTGAAGCATGACGTATATTGACTGAACCCTCTCCCCAAGCTTGGGGTTGTAGTATAGACTAAGTTAAGTTCTTTGTTATTTGTCGCCCTGTGACCGTCTGATGCCGAAACAGGGTAATGGCCCCTGCGTGGGCAGCTGTTATGCCTAGGTGTGGGCAAAATGTGTGTATGTTTTATAAAAATTCAATAAAAAGATTAAAAAAAAAAAAAAAAGACAGCCCTGAATGTGCTGAACACGGTCAGAGTGCACACACAGGGAGTACGCGAGCAATCAGAGCACACACAGAGTACATATATAGTAGAGCTGCACAATTAATCATTAAAAAATCGTGATCTCGATTCAACCCCCCTGACGATCTCCAATGCAGAGTTTGCCGATTCTTTCATATAACAAGTGGAGAGACTTATCAGCTGTAACTAACGCTTCCTTCTTAGTTCAAAGGGATAAACTTCTGTGTGTAAAGAAAATATCCGGGCAGTCTGCCAAGTTTGTAACAACATGAAACATTGTAACTAACTTCCTTCTTATAGCAAACTTCTGTGTGTAAATGCAGGACGTTTAACCATAAAGTCCAAATCTTTTTCTGACACTTGTTTCTTAAGTTAAAATCAATATTTTTTGCTAGAAAATTACTTGGAACCCCCAAACATTATATATATTTTAGCAGAGACCCTAGGGAATAAAACGGCAATAGCTGCAATATTTTATGTCACACTGTATTTGCTCATCTGTCTTTCAAATGCAATTTTAGGGAAAAAATACATTTAGATGAATAAAAAAAAAAAAAAAAACAGTAAAGTTAGCCCAATTTTTTTTTGTTTTAATGTGAAAGATGATGTTACGCCACGAGAATCGTGAGAGAATCGTGATCCATCTTCTAAGCAACAAAATCGTGATTCTCATTTTAGCCAGAATCGTGCAGCTCTAACATGTAGTCAGAGCAGACACAGGACACCCCATGTGTGAATGGAGTGATAAGTCTTAGAGAAGTGATGGGGGCCGTATGGAGGAATTTCTTTCTGATCGTTACATCGCTCTGACATTCTTCCTGTAATACATTGCTGTGCATATAGTGGGGGGGGGGGGGGGGGGGTTCCCGGTGTCAGTAAGGTGGGTATGTGGGATCTCTCCATTTATGGTACCTTGGTTGGTGTACAATGTGCTCAGCATCATCCAGGAGATGAGCGCCCCCCTCTGACAGATATACAGAATGAGCCCCTTCCATACATGGGGCCATAATAAAAGTCATTTATCTCTCATACAGATGGAGGATGGGAGCGCGGAGACTGGAGGTGACATGACCATCGGAAGAGACTGAAAATCTCTGCACCCCTGTGAGCCCCTCCCCCTTCTCTGTACCCCAACACTTACCTCAGCCTTGGGTGGGGAGGTCTCCCTCCTCTGTATGTCTTCCGGTAATCGGACTTCCAGCTGTAATGTCTCCCCATCCGGTAATTTCAGTTCATGAGTCTTCCTCTGCAGAACCCGATCTCGTGCTGTGATAGAGAAGATTACAGATATTGTATATTCTACCATCCAGATAATTCTGTCCCCCAATGGGGGAAACATGTCAGCATTCAGGATTTCGTTTACACATCAGAGCTCCATAGTTTGTGAAATCAAAATGTCTCTGATATTGGCTGTAAACAAATAGATCCAATTTTTTTTTTTTGTTTAATAGCAACAATCCTCCTTTAATCCTCAGTACTTACCTGCCTCCTCCTTGTAGTGTATGAGGATCCCCCTCCAGTCCTCAGTACTTACCTCCCTCCTCCTTGTAGTGTATGAGGATCCTCCTCCAGTCCTCAGTACTTACCTCCCTCCTCCTTGTAGTGTATGAGGATCCCCCTCCAGTCCTCAGTACTTACCTCCCTCCTCCTTGTAGTGTATGAGGATCCCCTCCAGTCCTCAGTACTTACCTGCCTCATCCTTGTAGTGTATGAGGATCCCCCTCCAGTCCTCAGTACTTACCTCCCTCCTCCTTGTAGTGTAGGAGGATCCCCCTCCAGTCCTCAGTACTTACCTCCCTCCTCCTTGTAGTGTATGAGGATCTCCCTCCAGTCCTCAGTACTTACCTGCCTCATCCTTGTAGTGTATGAGGATCCCCCTCCAGTCCTCAGTACTTACCTCCCTCCTCCTTGTAGTGTATGAGGATCCCCTCCAGTCCTCAGTACTTACCTGCCTCATCCTTGTAGTGTATGAGGATCCCCCTCCAGTCCTCAGTACTTACCTCCCTCCTCCTTGTAGTGTATGAGGATCCCCCCTCCAGTCCTCAGTACTTACCTCCCTCCTCCTTGTAGTGTATGAGGATCCCCTCCAGTCCTCAGTACTTACCTGCCTCATCCTTGTAGTGTATGAGGATCCCCCTCCAGTCCTCAATACTTACCTCCCTCCTCCTTGTAGTGTATGAGGATCTCCCTCCAGTCCTCAGTACTTACCTTCCTCCTCCTTGTAGTGTATGAGGATCTCCCTCCAGTCCTCAGTACTTACCTCCCTCCTCCTTGTAGTGTATGAGGATCTCCCTCCAGTCCTCAGTACTTACCTCCCTCCTCCTTGTAGTGTATGAGGATCCCCTCCAGTCCTCAGTACTTACCTGCCTCATCCTTGTAGTGTATGAGGATCCCCTCCAGTCCTCAGTACTTACCTGCCTCATCCTTGTAGTGTATGAGGATCCCCCTCCAGTCCTCAGTACTTACCTGCCTCCTCCTTGTAGTGTATGAGGATCCCCCCTCCAGTCCTCAGTACTTACCTGCCTCCTCCTTGTAGTGTATGAGGATCCCCTCCAGTCCTCAGTATTTACCTCCCTCCTCCTTGTAGTGTATGAGGATCCCCCTCCAGTCCTCAGTACTTACCTGCCTCTACCTTGTAGTGTATGAGGATCACCTCCAGTCCTCAGTACTTACCTGCCTCCTCCTTGTAGTGTATGAGGATCCCCCCTCCAGTCCTCAGTACTTACCTGCCTCCTCCTTGTAGTGTATGAGGATCCCTCTCCAGTCCTCAGTACTTACCTGCCTCCTCCTTGTAGTGTATGAGGATCCCCCTCCAGTCCTCAGTACTTACCTCCCTCCTCCTTGTAGTGTATGAGGATCCCCTCCAGTCCTCAGTACTTACCTGCCTCCTCCTTGTAGTGTATGAGGATCCCCTCCAGTCCTCAGTACTTACCTCCCTCCTCCTTGTAGTGTATGAGGATCCCCTCCGGTCCTCAGTACTTACCTCCCTCCTCCTTGTAGTGTATGAGGATCCCCCTCCAGTCCTCAGTACTTACCTCCCTCCTCCTTGTAGTGTATGAGGATCCCCCTCTAGTCCTCAGTACTTACCTCCCTCCTCCTTGTAGTGTATGAGGATCTCCCTCCAGTCCTCAGTACTTACCTCCCTCCTCCTTGTAGTGTATGAGGATCCCCTCCAGTCCTCAGTACTTACCTCCCTCCTCCTTGTAGTGTATGAGGACCCCCCTCCAGTCCTCAGTACTTATCTCCCTACTCCTTGTAGTGTATGAGGATCCCCTCCAGTCCTCAGTACTTACCTGCCTCCTCCTTGTAGTGTATGAGGATCCCCCTCCAGTCCTCAGTACTTACCTGCCTCTACCTTGTAGTGTATGAGGATCCCCCCTCCAGTCCTCAGTACTTACCTGCCTCCTCCTTGTAGTGTATGAGGATCCCCCCTCCAGTCCTCAGTACTTACCTCCCTCCTCCTTGTAGTGTATGAGGATCCCCTCTAGTCCTCAGTACTTACCTCCCTTCTCCTTGTAGTGTATGAGGATCCCCCTCCAGTCCTCAGTACTTACCTCCCTCCTCCTTGTAGTGTATGAGGATCCCTCTCCAGTCCTCAGTACTTACCTCCCTCCTCCTTTTAGTGTATGAGGATCTCCCTCCAGTCCTCAGTACTTACCTCCCTCCTCCTTGTAGTGTATGAGGATCTCCCTCCAGTCCTCAGTACTTACCTGCCTCATCCTTGTAGTGTATGAGGATCCCCTCCAGTCCTCAGTACTTACCTGCCTCCTCCTTGTAGTGTATGAGGATCTCCCTCCAGTCCTCAGTACTTACCTGCCTCATCCTTGTAGTGTATGAGGATCCCCTCCAGTCCTCAGTACTTACCTGCCTCATCCTTGTAGTGTATGAGGATCCCCCTCCAGTCCTCAGTACTTACCTGCCTCCTCCTTGTAGTGTATGAGGATCCCCCTCCAGTCCTCAGTACTTACCTCCCTCCTCCTTGTAGTGTATGAGGATCCCCTCCAGTCCTCAGTACTTACCTGCCTCCTCCTTGTAGTGTATGAGGATCCCCTCCGGTCCTCAGTACTTACCTCCCTCCTCCTTGTAGTGTATGAGGATCCCCCTCTAGTCCTCAGTACTTACCTCCCTCCTCCTTGTAGTGTATGAGGATCTCCCTCCAGTCCTCAGTACTTACCTCCCTCCTCCTTGTAGTGTATGAGGATCCCCTCCAGTCCTCAGTACTTACCTGCCTCCTCCTTGTAGTGTATGAGGATCCCCCTCCAGTCCTCAGTACTTACCTGCCTCTACCTTGTAGTGTATGAGGATCCCCCCTCCAGTCAGTACTTACCTGCCTCCTCCTTGTAGTGTATGAGGATCCCCCCTCCAGTCCTCAGTACTTACCTCCCTCCTCCTTGTAGTGTATGAGGATCCCCTCTAGTCCTCAGTACTTACCTCCCTTCTCCTTGTAGTGTATGAGGATCTCCCTCCAGTCCTCAGTACTTACCTCCCTCCTCCTTGTAGTGTATGAGGATCCCTCTCCAGTCCTCAGTACTTACCTCCCTCCTCCTTTTAGTGTATGAGGATCTCCCTCCAGTCCTCAGTACTTACCTCCCTCCTCCTTGTAGTGTATGAGGATCTCCCTCCAGTCCTCAGTACTTACCTCCCTCCTCCTTGTAGTGTATGAGGATCTCCAGTCCTCAGTAATTAAGTGCCTCCCGCTAGTAGTGTATGAGGATCTCCCTCCAGTCCTCAGTACTTACCTCCCTCCTCCTTGTAGTGTATGAGGATCTCCCTCCAGTCCTCAGTAATTAAGTGCCTCCCGCTAGTAGTATAATATAATGCCCCCACCCCAGTACCTACCTGTCTCCTCCTTGAAGTATATGAGGATGTACCCCCGGGTGCAGTCGGTGTCTCGGATCTCACACTCTCCTCCGTCTGATTTGCTCTTACTCCCGAAATACAGCTGCAGTTTATTTTTTAGCTTTTTCAGTTTTTGTGGCTCTTGGCTCCAGGTTAGGGCCACAGGGTGCAGGTACTTGCTGTCCCCCATGGTGGTGACCTTCAGTGGGGGTCGGTTAGTGGAAGGCGCGGTGGTACAGCCAAGCAGGGTGTGGAGCTTGTGGTTTTCTGGTTGAGGACCGGATATTTGTGAAGAAAGAACCCTGAAGACTCTTTCACTTTCGGTTTCTGCAGATCAGATGACTTTCTGCTGGAGAGAGTTCCCGGAAAAGTTGCAGCTGGTGTGTGTGTCAGTCCTACGACCCGCGTTCACTTTCTGGGACTTGCTGTTCCATATTGTTCATTGGGTTGTCACCTCTCTCAGGGCTGATTGGACAGGTGGAGGATTTAACCCAATGTAACACACAGATCCCTTCGGCCTTACCTCCACAAGGCGGGACACACCATACTACAATGCCCAGGATCCTTCTGTAGTAAGAGGTTGAGCGGTGTTCTATAATTGTTGGGTCCCGCAGCGAGTTACCTCCTTCCGTTGGTTCTCACCCCTAGAGTGTAGGGAAGAGTCTGTTGTGGGTGCACCAATAATGCCAATGTCCAAACCAGGTTAAACCTTAATGAAGGAAGGTTTATTTTCTTTATGCTGGAATTAGATAGGAAAGTTGAAGAATAGAGTAATAGGGATGAAGGTTCAGGCACACGGCACTTAATGTCACCACTTTATCCCAAGTGGGTCTAGCTCACCCGGATAGTTCCCTGTAAGAGCGGATCCTAGCAGTCAGAGTGATGCTCGGACGTTTTCGTAGGTTTCTTTTTGAGATACGATCGGAAGATCCTCTGCCACAGAATCTCTGAGCCCCGAACTCCTCAGCACTTGTAACACAAGGACAGGTGCCAGCAACAGCACGTGACAAAGCCTTTGGATGAATGGCGAAATCCCTCTAGAAGGTTACCGGGCCTCTCTTTCACCGTGAACTCTCACCAGTCCATCAGAAAGGTCCTCCCCTGGCCTCCTCTTCTTAGAGTGGGTCCCCTCTCAGGGGCACCCTGGGATTTCTCCTCTTAGAAATGGGCCCCAGGTAAAGGTGCTGGGCCCAATGGCGAAGCTGCAGACCCAGGCTAAAGGTGCCTGGGCCAGTGCCCACGCGCACCCCTGGCCTGGAGGGCTGGGCGGCGTGAACTTGGACTTGCTCCCCAAGTCCCCGAACTCCGACTCCCCAGCTAAAATGGTGTCTGCCCTTATGTATCCCCTCCCTGCATGCACAGCAGGCCTACCACGCCCCCCGTACCACTGCCGAGAGAGGACACCCTAAGGCACAGCACTTTTACCAGTGGTTCAACCCTGACCTGTCATGGCAGTGCCACCTACAAGCGCTGCCACTGTGCCCATCAATTGCAGCTACTGTGCCATCAATTGCAGCCACTGTGCCATCAAATGCTGCAACTGTGCCCATCAAACGTTACTAGTATGCCCATCAAATGCTGTCACTGTTCCAAATGCTGCCAGTGAACCAAATTCTGTCAGTGTACTAGTATGAGTGTGACCCCCGCCCACTCGCCGTCTGCCCGGCACTTACCCTGTCTTGTGGACAGCAGGTGACGGCGACGAGCGGGGTCCTTCATGTCTCCTGTACTTCTTCTCCCGTCCTCTCCTCCCGTCAGGCGTCCAATAGCAGTGACTGTTGTTTCAGCCAATCAGGTGACAGGTAACCAGAGCTAAGCAACCTGATTGGCTGAGAGGCGGGTCAGTGTTAGGGAAGCGATGTATTTGGTTCCCTAACACACCACTGAGTAATTAGCGAACGCACAGCAGTGCGCCCGCTGTTTACCCTTTTGGAAGCCTATTAGAGCCCACAGGCTCTAATCAGGCACTTCCAAAACACCCTCCCCCCCCCCCCGCTGTAATTCATATGCCTGGTGCCCGACAAGGGGCCGGGCACATGAATAGGGGGCGGCAGCGGTGACCATCGATAGATTCATGCAATGCATCAATCATACCTCCCAACTTTTAAAAGTCCCACCGCGGGACATTGATGAGCTCCCCTCTCCCCTGCAAACAAATTCGACTTTAAAACGAAAGTTGTTGAGCAGGGGGGTTCAGCGGGAGAATTGAAAAAAATTCGTTCCTCCACTTCCTGCTGTGCCTGCTCTGCGGGAATTATACAACTATCGCGGGAATGCGGGAAGGAGGTGCCTATGCGGGAGAAACCCGCAGAATCCGTGCCTGTTGGGAGGTATGCATCAATCTATCTATTGGTGTGAGAGAGAGAGTGACAGGAGAGAGGGGGCGGCGCTCCTGCGTCCTTTATGGATGCACCGCCACTGGATGTAGCGGTACCCCGGAAGGGGCCGCTGGTGAACGTGGTCGTCTCCCACCCTGCACAGCCAGGCACTCAACTTTTCATTCACTTCAGAGACATGAAGAAGTCCTTGCAGCTTCGTTTGTTTTCATTAGGGGAATTGAACTTGGATTGGGAAGGGAGGATATGGGATGCCCATCTGATCAGCAGAACTTGTTAGGGACTTGAATTATATACACCCAGTATATGAACACTTCCCTCTTCTACCTCCAGCACTCCAGTCTTGAACTCCCTGAACCAGCTAGCACAAGTTGCAGGTTCAGCACAGTCTCAGCTGAGTCTGAATGCCCTTTGCAGGCAGGGACCGCGGGCCCCTAATGTGTAGCAAAAATAGAAGTCCTTGGTGCTAGCTGTCCTATCTGTGGCTACTGCTGCTCCCAGTACCACCTCTTTAGGCCCTGCCACCCCTCCTAGCTGCAGCTGCCTTTTTCTACTGTCCATGCCACCACAGTCCTCCTGACTGGCTCTACATCCATCCCAGTCCTCTCAGGCGTGCCTCCCAATCCTCCTGACTATGTGAACACTCACCAGCCCTCTTGGCTGTTCCTTTCCTCCTGGAGAATTGCCCGGTAGTGTTCTCCCGCTGTCCTCACCTTGCTCCCGTGCCTTCTGGCCAGGACAACTGTGTGTCTTGAAGAGACAGTCCCGGTTTTGAATCATGTGTCCAGGTTTCAGTCTACCTGAAAAACCCGGCAACATTATTCAGACAGGAATGTGGCTCAGAACAGGGCTTGACAGGAGGGTGTGCGCCGCATTACTCTTCTCTTTGGCGTACCCAAAGGTGCCCCAGGTCTGTTAGAATCCTTTAGTGCAGGGATATGAAATTAGCGGACCTCCAGCTGTTACAAAACTACAAGTCCCATCATGCCTCTGGGTGTCATGCTTGTGGCTGTCAGTCTTGCTATGTCACATGGGACTTGTAGTTCTGCAACAGCTGGAGGTCTGTTAATTGCATATCCCTGCTATCATAGGAGTGCGCAGCCTATTGCAATAGGGTGTGCACCCCAAAGCTCAAACACATGCTACCGATCATTCAGAAAGGGAAGGGGCCATTAAATGACATACCTGTATTTACCGTCCCCTTCTCCCACATATTGTAAAACATCCCCCTGTGTGTGCCCGCAGCAGAGGAAGGGACGGGGGGCGGAGGCCAGGGCAGTAGGGAGAATCTGTGCTGCACAGGGTGATTAGGGTGTGCCTGGGCACACCTGGCACACCCTGTGCGCACGCCTATGCCTGCTATAGTGTATACCAAAACCAAAAAATTTACTGTGTGCCGCTAAAGTGTTCGGGTTTGGCTCAGGGGTCAAGTCCTGGGGAAAAAAGTGTGGGAACTCCCACCCAAGATCCACTCCCCCACCAAAAAAAATCTTCAATCAAACGCAGTCACTGTGCCCATCAAACGCAGTTACTGTGCCCATCAAACGCAGCCACCGCGCCTCATAAAATGCAGCCACCGTGCCCATTAAAGCAGCCACTGTGTCCATCAAATACAGCCACCGTGTCCATCAAACGCAGCCACTGTGCCCCATCAAATGCTGCCTTACTGTGCCCATCAAATGCAGCTTTACTGTGCTCATCAAATGCAGTCTCACTGTGCCCATCAAACGCTGCCACTGTGCCCCATCAAACGCTGCCACTGTGCCCCATCAAATACTGCCACTGTGCCCCATCAAATGCTGCCACTGTGCCTCATCAAATGCTGCCACTGTGCACCATCAAATGCTGCCACTGTGCCCCATCAAATGCTGCCACTGTGCCCCATCAAATACTGCCACTGTGTCCCATCAAACGCTGCCACTGTGCCCCATCAAACGCTACCACTGTGCCCCATCAAATTCTGCCACTGTGTCTCATCAAATGCTGCCACTGTGCCTCATCAAATGCTGCCACTGTGCCCCATCAAATGCTGCGACTGTGCCTTATCAAATGCTGCCACTATGCCCAAACGCTGCCACTGTGCCTATCAAATGCCGCCACAGTGCCTATCAAACGCAGCCACTGTGTCCCATCAAATGCTGCCACTGTGCCACTGCCACATCAAATTGCCGCCACTGTGACCATCAAAAGTTGCCACTGTGACAGGGTACAGACAATGATGATGAGACCAATAGACAGAGATTGGGTACAGTACAGACAGACAGCATGTAGTAAATGTACCTACCTGCTCCTTGCCTCAGTGACTTGGTCCTCTACTAAAGGCAGCGGGAGAAGCAACACGTGGCGTTCTCTCTCTCTCTCTGAGTGCCCTGCAGTGCAATCTGGGAGTTGTTGTCTCTGCAGAGCACAGGCACCAGACGGCTAAGTTGAAGTCTGTGTTCCTGTTCTCTGTGGGAGAACTACAACTCCCGCCATGCGCTGGGGCCGCCATCAACTTTAAGGGAAAGGCTAGGAGGAGGGCGGCGCCGCGGCGCTGGAGCCTGCTATTGGACGCAGGCAGCCTGAGCCATGCCCACCATGAATGATTGTAAAGTGTTGTCCCTCGTCCGCCGCCGCAGACCGGACTCTTCGGCTGTGTGCAGCGCGCCCGCCACCCACTCACCCCGCTGCTTGCTGCTGCCTGCTCGAGTCCTGCAAATGGAACGGCGTTCCTGCTGTGAAAAAAGTGCAGGGACGCCATTTCCACACGTTCCCACAGGACTTGAGCCCTGGTTTGGCTTGAAGAAAAAGTGACAACCCTACCTCCAAGGCCACGACAGCCAAACATTCCATCTCCAGCTACTACCCAAACTCTCATGCCCAGCTGGGCTGATCAAGAGTATTTGATGGGGCCCTGCCAACCTAAGTTGGGGATTGGTCTGGGCCCTCAGAACACGCCAGCTAGCTCCTCCTGAACCCCTCCCAACCGCTTCTGGAACCTTCTCCAAGTATCCAGACAGCAGGGGGAGTTACCAGAGAAGCTGCTGCTGAGTCATCCAGCTCTCCCTGAGTCACTCACCCGACCCAGCCAAGCTTGGAAATTTACCTACACTAATACCAGCAAAAACCTATCACTAGCACTTTAGCAACGCTAGGGGGTGCTACACAGATGAAGAAGAAAGAGGAAATAAAAAGCAACATATTATGAGGCACAGAAAATAACATATAAAGCTAGATGTAAATCCTGAGGGCCCATCCACACCGTGTGCATTGCTCTGTGCTGCGAAGTCTTGCCCATACAGTCCCAATACATAGACAATGTAATTTGCCTTACGTCACTTCACACCATGCGCTGCAATGCTTAACCATTAGCCGACCAGGTTAAACATTGCAATGTGTTCTTGAACTGCCTCAACACAGCACATTCCACTGGGTGTGCGTTATACAGTGTTATACAGCCTCTTTGCAGCCACTTCCCTTCTACATGTACTCCAGTAATGGCTGCATGAGGGCATTTCTCTGCGAGGGGTTTCTGATGGTGAATGTTGATGGTCATGCCAGGGGAGCCCAGGCCTAAAGCTGTGTAAGGGACCCCAAAGTTTCTGATGGTTGCCTTTCTGACTATGCTTCTGCTTGATCCCTACCTTCTATATCTGCTACTGGACCCTGGTTTGATCACCTCCTGGTGGGGCGATCCTGAGGACTGCAACTTGATACTAACATGCAGCAAACCCAGGGGCATTTTTTAGGTGGGAAAAAGACCAGGGGCTTTAGCCCGAAGTCCAAGCCTGGCATGGAAGAGGGCGGCTGTGTAGAGAGGGGGAGGTAGGCTCACTTGCTGGTTGCTGCCTGGCTCGCCAGTGCCCATCAAAGCTGACCACTAAACTGACCTACCTCACCCATACACTGACCTACCTGACCATTACACTGACCTACCTGACCAATACACTGACCTACCTGACCATTACACTGACCTACCTGACCACTACACTGACCTACCTGACACACATACACTGACCTACCTAACACACATACACTGACCTACCTGACACACATACACTGACTTACCTGATTTTTCTACGTCAGACTTCAGGTGACCTCTTGACACTCCTGCAGGCTGCAGCTCAGCCTTACCTGTACAGTAGTGTGCGGCGCCCCCATCCCATTCATGACCAGTCAGAGACAGCAGGCTTCACGCACCAGGCAACCAGAGCCAGGATAGGAGAGCGGTCCGCCTATTTACACAGAGCAAGCACCAAGCGGGGATCTCATAGTGCTAGGCGCGGCCACAGTGTCACTCCCGCCTTTTGGACCCGGCAGTGCCCGCGATGGACATCACACGTCCCGCGGTCCTGGCATTGGACCAGTGTGACGTCCATCAAAGGCGCTGCAAGGTCCAGGAGGTGGAACTTGTTATGTCACTTGGCCGCACTCGGAGTCGGATCAGTCCCCGCTGGCTGCGCTGAGTGGCCACTTGGGCTCAGGGCTAATAATCCAATTATAAATGCCTGAGACCCGGGGCTTTTTGGGTGCCCACTCTGGGCTCCAGCCCCCCTCAGCCCCCGCCATCCTGGTGCCACTGAGCAAAACCCATCTCCACCATCAGAAGCTCTGGTCAACATCGCTTAGTACTTAGACACCGCACCTCAGGTGAGCCTGAGTCATTCACCAGGGTGACCTGCTTGTGTTCTTATCCAGTGGTCAGTGGGAGCTTTTTTACTGCTATAGCTACTGGTCTCCAAGCCTGACCCCTGACCGTGATACCAACCTCCTAAAACTTGGTTAGGGCTTCGAAGAAGGGGAGTTCAGGCACAGGCTGCTGAATTTGTGACAACAGCTTCTTCAACAAAGATTCCTGACAAGCTCTTAGGCCCTTCTTCTATAATGTAATAATGGCCTTGTTTCGAGTGCACACGTCACCCTGGACTTCTATGATAAACAAAGGACCTACCCTGTGATTTACATGAAGAAATTCTGGTACACTTATGCAGTAAAACATGCTTAGCTTTATGGAATTTCCCCAGAGTTTGGCGATAAACCATTAAAGCATTATAAGGAGGTGCATGGGCATAGCATAAGGGGTTGCAGGGGTCACAATCGCAACCCCGCCCCTAGCTCCAGGGGGCCCCAGCAGCCTCCCTGTCATATTATCATATCCTCCACAAAGTGCAGCTTCGATCTGCCCTAGGACCCCACAGCCTAGGCTCCAGTACTGGGCTTCCACTTTGCCTACCACAGTCCACACCCCTCCATTTTCATTGGCTGGGGAGAAGCTGTGAGGCATTTCCTGAATGGAGAGGAGCACGAGGTCAGAACAGCCCAGGATGGGGAAGTGTCTGTGTTGTGTGCTGGCAACATGGAATTAAAGCTTAGCGAGGCAAGATGAGGAGAGTGCCGTCCTATAGCCATGATGGGACCAATGTCACTGGTGAGGTAATACACCGCTCAGTGTCTCCTAGTCACCAGCTGGGATTCTCTGTACTCTCCCCACCCGGGGATGTCTGCTTACACCACTTCCCTGACAACTGGGGAAAAGACACACACCTCCGGGATGTGACCTTCCCTTAACACCTGCCAACACTGACAGAGAAACCTTCAGAAATTGCTAAAACAATTCCCTTAACACCTCCTCAGGGGGCCCCTGAAGGGCTGCAGGCTCCAGATTTTGTGTCACATGGCTTTGCCCTCCCAGATCTAAGTTGCACCTCCCAAAAGCCCCCTGACCACACCCTCCACCCTGGATAGTATGCCCGGCTGCTGAGCTCCTTTCCCATTACAGCACTCTATACTGTTCCTCCTCCGCAGGGCTGAAATCACATTCCTTTACAACACAGCCAGTCAGACTTTATCTGCACAGGATGTATCTGCCTATTGCAACTACACTGCCGTTCTGACCAGAGAATTTCACAGGTCAGAAGGGCAACATAAAAGTTGGAAACTCTCTGTGAAGACTGACAGACTGTGTGTAAAGGAATGTGATTTCAGCCCTGTGTAGTGGGGGGGGGGGGGGAGCTGTATACAGTGCTGGGATGGGAAAGGAGCTCTGCCAAGTGATTCTCCATCGGTAATCCCTGTGCTCTGATGCCCCTGTTGAAGTACCATCGTACGTAACACGTAGGGCCTGTTTCAACCACTCCGCTCATTGCCCCATTTTTTATGTGATCAATTTTTATGTATTGTTGGTTTTATCCAATAAACCCTCAATTGATTTACACTATTGGAGCCCTCCCCTCCTTTTTCCCATGTCATGGTGAATCGATTGTTTGGAGGTCTGGCTTCCGTGTGTCTTCCATGACCCAGACAGGCACCGCTACATGTGCCAGTTTTTTGGTATCTAAGTCAGGACCACTTTGATGGTGTGTCCATTGTGAATTCCTTTTGGATCTAGGACAACTCGAACAAACATCATCTGCAGGTGTACTTTGGGTCCACGACTTTCATCCAAGATCGCAGACGGTGAGAGTCTTCAGACAAGCCGCAGAGTTTTGCCTTTTGGAATTCTTATGCTCTAATGATCCACTGTCGCTGACATGTGGGTCCACCTGCTCTGGTAAGAGTATTTCATCTATTTCTACCATACGAAGAGTTATGTGATGGTCTACATGGCTCCAAATCCAGTTCCACCATTTATTCATATTATTTTGTTATGGACACTGTTTGTCACTAATCACGTTCATGTGGACTTTAATATTTTCAGTATTTTGTTTGCACATTTTTTATGACCTAGGTTCCACCTGAGGTCCTTCTGAACACTTAGCGCTTCATTTTTCATCACCAGTCAGGATAAGCTAACCCGGCAACACTGTAAGCACATTACCAAATTTCAGTGCATCCTCCGTGTGAGTCACCAGGACCTTCTAAAAGACCTGCCTTCTTCCTGGCTCTCTCCAGCAAGGGGTATCCTCCTTGGCACAGCTTCTTCCAGACCAAGCAGGACAGCTTCAGGACCACATGAGCACATGTTAGGCCCCAAACCAGACTATTGGGCCTAAAAGCAAAGCTCCATCCAGCAGCACCTCCTCAAGCCTCAGCCCAGGGGAAGAGAGAGAGAGCAAATGGCCTGTCCCAAATATGTATATCCTCCCCCAGCATGCATCAGTGGCCTGAACCTTCTAATGGATTGTCAGAGACACAAACTATTTTGGGAGGGGCAGAGACACAAACTACTGCAGGAGATCTCCCCATTGTGGGAGGGGCAGAGACACAAACTACTGCAGGAAATCTCCCCATTGTGGGAGGGAAAGAGACACAAACTACTGCAGGAAATCTCCCCATTGTGGGAGGGACAGAGACACAAACTACTGCAGGGAAATCTCACTATTGTGGGAGGGGCAGAGACAAACTACTGCATGGAAATCTCACCATTATGGGAGGGGCCGAGACACAAACTACTGCAGGAGATCTCCTCATTGTGGGAGGGGCAGAGACACAAACTACTGCAGGAAATCTCCCCATTGTGGGAGGGAAAGAGACACAAACTACTGCAGATCTCCCCATTGTGGGAGGGACAGAGACACAAACTACTGCAGGGACATCTCCCCATTGTGGGAGGGGCAGAGACACAAACTACTGCAGGAAATCTCCCCATTGTGGGAGGGAAAGAGACACAAACTACTGCAGATCTCCCCATTGTGGGAGGGACAGAGACACAAACTACTGCAGGGACATCTCCCCATTGTGGGAGGGGCAGAGACACAAACTACTGCAGGAAATCTCACTATTGTGGGAGGGGCAGAGACACAAACTACTGCAGGGACATCTCCCCATTGTGGGAGGGGCAGAGACACAAACTACTGCAGGAAATCTCACTATTGTGGGAGGGGCAGAGACACAAACTACTGCAGGAAATCTCCCCATTGTGGGAGGGGCAGAGACACCAACTACTGCAGGGAAATCTCACTATTGTGGGAGGGGCAGTGTGTTGCTATGGCAATTTCTATGGTGACTTTATAATAATAATATAGAGTTTAGGTAGTAACAGGATATGTGTACAGAGCCCCTTCCCTCCCCCTCCATTAATACTGGATGTTCTTTGCTGGAAATGGGTGGGAGGAAATGGATGGGAGGGGCCCCTCCCCCTCCATTGATCAGGAAACAGGAAGGGGGGGGGTTGGAAAGGTGTTTTTTGGAGACACATGTGTTTGAACAAGAGTTGGTGTTTGGAAGGACAAAGAGAGACATGGCTGCCTGGAGCTGGAGAGCTTTGAAGAACTTTTGAGATGGACTGAGCAAAGGACCATGGAGGACATCTTGACCCCTAAGTTGAGTAATTATTTAGTTTACTTAATGTGTACATGTTATACATGCTTATATTTGTAGGCATATATTTTGCAAGCTATAAGTTGTGTTGTATTGTGCATCCTACAGTTGTATGTGCAGATTTTTCCTTGTTTAGTGAAGCATTGATACACTACAGAAGTTTAAGCTTCCTTGGTTTTACCACAAGAACTTAATAGATAGACGTAAAGCATTACAGACAGAGACACTAACTACTGCAGGAAATCTCGCTATTGTGGGAGGAGCAGAGACACAAACTACTGAAGGAAATCTCCCCATTATGGGAGGGGCAGAGACATAAACTTCTGCAGGAAATCTCACCATTGTGGGAGGGGAAGAGACACAAACTACTGCAGGAAATCTCACCATTGTGGGAGGGGAAGAGACACAAACTACTGCAGGAAATCTCCCCATTGTGGGAGGGGCAGAGACACAAACTACTGCAGGAAATCTCCCCATTGTGGGAGGGGCAGAGACACAAACTACTGCAGGGAATCTCACCATTGTGGGAGGGGAAGAGACACAAACTACTGCAGGAAATCTCACCATTGTGGGAGGGGAAGAGACACAAACTACTGCAGGAAATCTCGCTATTGTGGGAGGAGCAGAGACACAAACTACTGAAGGAAATCTCCCCATTATGGGAGGGGCAGAGACATAAACTTCTGCAGGAAATCTCACCATTGTGGGAGGGGCAGACACACAAATTACTGCAGGAAATCTCACCATTGTGGGAGGGGCAGAGACACAAATTACTGCAGGAAATCTCACCATTGTGGGAGGGGAAGAGACACAAACTACTGCAGGAAATCTCACCATTGTGGGAGGGGAAGAGACACAAACTACTGCAGGAAATCTCACCATTGTGGGAGGGGCAGAGACACAAACTACTGCAGGAAATCTCACCATTGTGGGAGGGGAAGAGACACAAAGTACTGCAGGAAATCTCATCATTGTGGGAGGGGCAAAGACACAAACTACTGCAGGAAATCTCACCATTGTGGGAGGGGAAGAGACACAAACTACTGCAGGAAATCTCCCCATTGTGGGAGGGGCAAAGACACAAACTACTGCAGGAAATCTCCCCATTGTGGGAGGGGCAGAGACACAAACTACTGCAGGAAATCTCCCCATTGTGGGAGGGGCAGAGACACAAACTACTGCAGGAAATCTCACCATTGTGGGAGGGGAAGAGACACAAACTACTGCAGGAAATCTCACCATTGTGGGAGGGGAAGAGACACAAACTACTGCAGGAAATCTCCCCATTGTGGGAGGGGCAGAGACACAAACTACTGCAGGGAAATCTCACCATTGTGGGAGGGGAAGAGACACAAACTACTGCAGGAAATCTCCCCATTGTGGGAGGGGAAGAGACACAAACTACTGCAGGAAATCTCCCCATTGTGGGAGGGGCAGAGACACAAACTACTGCAGGGAAATCTCACCATTGTGGGAGGGGCAGGTCAAAAACTCATGTGTCATTTCATATATAGGAAGGATTTTAGTGCAGAAAGGAAGTAGTTGGTGACCCTGGATGATGTCTGTAGACAGGTGGCACCAACTTTGTGGAAAGAAAAGTAGATGAAGTCATTGTCCGGGGGAGTGCTGTGATCTCGGTAATAAATACTTGGTACTCAGCATGCTAACACCTAACATGAAAGATAAAGCAGACAACAGGTCAACCCCAAACCAACAAATCTTCATCCAACTTTATAATATCAGTTTTATTTTAGCTACAACAAGAATTTGTGGTAAAATGCGTTCTGAGGACTAAGAAATGAAATCACCAAAATTGTATTATGAACTCGTAGTAAAGCCTCTGTGTCCAGCTGGAAGAACTCCCGTATACCGGTATCAGTATATAGTTTCGGTCAGCAGGTCACTGAGTGAAGGTGATGAGATATTCAGGATAGGCCTGGATGTCATGGAATATCACATACATTACGGGGTTAGTCACATTGTCAGTGACGCTGTCATACAGGTCGGTGAGGTTGGAGGCCTTCTTAGCAGGGGGGGCAATCATCCCCTGTTTTCCGACACACGATACCCCCGTGACCACACGGGCCAGGTACATGTACTTGTATCTATTCGCATCCGGACGGGAGTATAAGTCCTGTGCAGAATAATTGGCGTTCACTGCAAAGTACGTTCCATTTCCATAACAAGCCGCTGTACAAGGAAAGAAAAAGATGATTATTTTCTCTAAATTCAAAAATTTTCACTATTATGTATAATGGTGACATCACACGTGCATCACATATACAGTTGTACATGATATCGAAGTTAGATAAGTTATGTCAGACAGATCCTATACCAGGGGTGTCCAAACTTTTTTAAAAGAGGGCCAGATTTGATGAAGTGAACATGCGTGAGGGCCGACCATTTTGCCTGACATCCTTTGAACTATTAAAATTCGGTCTAAATGTGTTAGTTCGAGCAACTAATACAACGCCCAACAAGAAGTCTCTTGCCTTTGTGGCTGTGTGTGGTGAAGAGATGAGCTCAGGCGTATTATTTGGATATACCGTATCTATTGGTGTATAACACGCACCTTCATTTTCAGAGGGAAGTTTCAAGAAAAAACGTTAATTTTAAATAAAGAACTGTGAAGCAAAATAAGAATCAGTGCCCCTTTTGCAGCCTCACAAGTGCCCATCTGCAGCCCCCACCGTTGCCAGCAATGCAGCCCCCCACCGTTGCCAGCAATGCAGCCCCCCACCGTTGCCAGCAATGCAGCCCCCCACCGTTGCCAGCAATGCAGCCCCCACCATTGCCAGCAATGCAGCCCTCACCCTTGCCAGGAATGCAGCCCTCACCCTTGCCAGGAATGCAGCCCTCACCATTGCCAGGAATGCAGCCCTCACCATTGCCAGGAATGCAGCACCCCCAATTGCCAGAATACAGCACTCAGCATTGCCAGGAATGCAGCACCCACCATTGCCAGGAATGCAGCCCCCACCATTGCCAGGAATGCAGCCCCCACCATTGCCAGGAATGCAGCCCCCACTATTGCCAGGAATGCAGCCCTCACCATTGCCAGGAATGCAGCACCCCCAATTGCCAGAATACAGCACTCAGCATTGCCAGGAATGCAGCACCCACCATTGCCAGGAATGCAGCACCCACCATTGCCAGGAATGCAGCCCCCACCATTGCCAGGAATGCAGCCCCCACCATTGCCAGGAATGCAGCCCCCACCATTGCCAGGAATGCAGCCCCCACCATTGCCAGGAATGCAGCACCCACCATTGCCAGGAATGCAGCACCCACCATTGCCAGGAATGCAGCACCCACCATTGCCAGGAATGCAGCCCCCACCATTGCCAGGAATGCAGCAGTCACCATTGCCAGGAATTCAGCAGTCACCATTGCCAGGAATTCAGCACCCCCAATTGCCAGGAATGCAGCACCCACCATTGCCAGGAATGCAGCACCCACCATTGCCAGGAATGCAGCACCCACCATTGCCAGGAATGCAGCACCCACCATTGCCAGGAATGCAGCACTTGTCATTGCCAGGAATGCAGCACTTGTCATTGCCAGGAATGCAGCACTTGTCATTGCCAGGAATGCAGCACTTGTCATTGCCAGGAATGCAGCACTTGTCATTGCCAGGAATACAGCACTTGTCATTGCCAGGAATACAGCACTTACCATTGCCAGTAATGCAGCCCCCACCATTGCCAGGAATGCAGCCCCCACCATTGCCAGGAATGCAGCCCCCACCATTGCCAGGAATGCAGCCCCCACCATTGCCAGGAATGCAACACTCACCATTGCCAGGTATGCAGAACCCCAAATTGCCAGGAATGCCGCCCCACCATTGTCATGAATGCAGCACTCACCATTGCCATCAGTGCAGCCTGATTGATGCCCATCCATCTGCAGCCTTGGAGGGAACAGGGAGGGGGGCGGGATGAGCGCCAAAAGATTACATACAGGAGAAACTCCTGTTTATACGGCGGCCTCTTTAATTGAAAGTCCCGCCTCCTTTGATGGACAGAACAGTTGTCCAACGGCAGCGCTGGAGACGGGACTTCCTATTACAGGAAACAGGAAATTCTCCTCCTGTATGTTCGGCACTTGCCCCTCCTCCTCCCTGTCCCCTCCATGGCAGCCAGCATATACTGTATATCTTTTGTGGCCACAAAAGATATATATGTCCAAATAACCAGGTGGGCCATTCAAAACCGGAACGGCTCACGGGCCGGACTTTGGACATGCCTGCTATATGCTCAATGAATGGTGCCACATCCCAAAAAAAGGTAAAGAGGAAAAAATATACCATGGATGGGACTTTAAAGGCACCATAATGTTTTGGCTTGGGATTCAGGAAGCTACCTGAGAGAGAAAGCTACATGGGGAAATCGCTCTGTAAGAGAAACAAAAAGAGTTAAAGGGGAAGCGTGAGGAGTGGAAGAGTGGATCTAGCTAGACCCAACAGGGGGGGGGGGGGCGCTGGTGAGACAGATCGGACCAGGCAGAGATTTACAGAACCTGAAGACCAATTACATATATAAGAAGGTGATGTTTGACTGGTCTGGTCATTCCCTAAGGTGAGCAGCCAATTCACTTAATGGTGACAGGTGGAGGATACCTCTTCACGAATATAGAACTTTTTTGGGCACGATTAATAGCAGGGGTGAGTTTCCTGTGGAGGGAGTACCTTCACACACTACTGGATTACCATTAAAATCTCCCTATCTGGACTTTGGACTTTGATGTTTGCTGTGTTTTTTTTTGTGATAGTTTTTGCTGACAATCGGGGCTAGCCTGGGTCCAAGTATGAAATGTTGCCCCCCCCCCCCCCCCAAAAAAAAAATCACGCCACCAAAAGGCCCCCAAATCCGATATTCTATATCATGATAATTAAAACTAAAATTAAATTGATCAGGAAGTCATATTTACATGCAACAGCACCTTGTCTATATGCAAAATTATATGACATACCATTAGGTTCAATTCCAATGGGCGGGCTAGGGTAGTATATAGACAGGCTAGGGTAGTATATAGACAGGCTAGGGTAGTATATAGACAGGCTAGGGTAGTATATAGACAGGCTAGGGTAGTATATAGACAGGTTAGGGTAGTATATAGACAGGCTAGGGTAGTATATAGACAGGCTAGGGTAGTATAAGGACAGGCTAGGGTAGTATAAGGACAGGCTAGGGTAGTATATAGACAGGCTAGGGTAGTATATAGACAGGCTAGGGTAGTATATAGACAGGCTAGGGTAGTATATAGACAGGCTAGGGTAGTATATACACAGGCTAGGGTAGTGTATAGACAGGCTAGGGCAGTATGGGGTGGGCTAGGGTAGTATAGGGGCAGGCGCAGCGGCCAGGGCGGCAGTTGTCATCATGACACACAAACTGCTGGAAAAAAATCTTGGTGGTCAATTTGCTGGGTAAATAGAAGAGGAGGAGAGGCGGTCGTGGTTCAATATGCTGCGCCTCTCAAAGTGCTGCCTGAGTCCAATGGACCTACTGGGACCCATGGTGGGGCCGGCCCTGCTGACAATGTACACTGGATATGGACATTTTATAGTTAAATAAGAAAGGGGGGGGGGATTACTGATTCATCTAGTATTTCTTCTGAGTTTATGTGTATGGTATAGTTTTGGTATTTTTTATATAAATTACAAAAGTGTTTGAATAAACGCACCATTTATTTATGTAGCGACCTCACCCCATCTCTTTTGTCTAGGGGTATGTCACACGACAGGGTGAGATGCGCTACGGCCCATGTCCTCCCCATAGCTGTGGGTGAGGTGAAGGCCAGCACCAGATATTTCCTCGGGCCAATGTGCTTCTGTAAAGGATTAAGTCCTGCTGCGCCAACACTTCCCTCTGCTCCCATTAACCAGAGTTCCACACACCGATCACAGTCCAACTCTTGTTTTATTGTACATCTCACAATAAACAGTGCTTCAGTAGCCAACTGGTTGCGACTTGATAACATTTTGATACGGGGAATGAGCAGGTCGAGGCACTATCCTAATTATCAGCTAAACCACTGCGATTTCGCCAGCGGTTACTATAGCATTAGCTAGAAAGGACTTAGAACTTGAGAGTCTCTACCAGCGACTCAAGAGAACGTAGATAGGAGTACCTTCGCTGCGTTGCGGCCCCTGTCAGGGGAAGATGTCCCTCCAAGAGAGTTACCAGAGGCCCATCCGTCACCGGGTTGATGCTGCTCCAGACTCTCCGAATGGGTAACCTCCCCGGCCTCCTCACCTCAGACATGGGCCCCATCCACCTCAGGGTCCCTCGGACTTCTCCACCCTCGCGGGACCCAGTCGAAGTCACTGGGCCCCAGGCCTCCTGGTTTAGTACCTCACCCCATGCTGAAGGTGCCTGGGATGGACTCCAACTCCATTCCGGTCAGGCCTAGGGCACCTGAGCCGGAATCCGGACCCGCCCGCACCCATGCCTAAGGTGCCTGGGCGCGTGATGAAGAACCTCCAGAAGAGCAAGACCTCGTGACCAGGGCATCTCCCCCTTTTATCCCCTCCAATGACGACACGGCAGGTTCCCCGCCCTCGCCGTACCATCTCCGAGAAGGGACAAAAAGGACAGCACTGCGGCAGTGAATCTACCTCGAACCTGCGGGCACCTGCCACCCACAGGCCAAGGAGATTATTACACCACCCAATCCTCTACGAATACAAATGGTCATTACTCCCATACTTACACACCTGAACTTCCACCCAGGTGTACCCCACCTAAATTTAAAGACCCCGCTACATTTATAATTGTTGCCATAAAGCAAAAAGCATAAATAAAATGCGGAATTGTTCATATTTCTTAAAAACAGGATTTTTTTTTTTAAAACAATACATAGTTGTATCCGTATACATGGTGATCACATTAAGAAACATAAGAATACCCATCAATCAAAGATCAACTAGATCAGAATAGAAGAATAAACCCCAATGTATTTCGACTTCTGTTGTCTTCTTCAGGGGGTTAAATGTGATGGTTAGGTTGTTGTTAATGGTGGGGACCAACCAAATTAAAAAAAAGACACCCCAGGACTCCCTCAGGCAGTGTGGTTGACAAAAAGGGGATTCAAGGGACAATAGCTATTAATCAATAGATTGAAACACCACATTTTTAGAATCTGGATGGTGTCTGAGAGGGCATTATGAAGCCATACACATCCCAAAACATCAGTGCTGGAAAGATGGGAAAAGGGGGGAGGGGAAGATGCAATACCTAGTTTCAAGTTATCAGGTTTCATAAAAAAGCAAGGCCTCAAAAGGACTATAGAAACCCGATAGAAACAAAAACAGGGGCATCAGAAGGCCCTGGGTCAGACTTTAAAAGCACATTGGACAGTATATGATAAAAAACATAAGCTTTATTGGTACAAAAGTATGTTGTGCAAACAGAGCAAAAAGCAATAAGAATTAAAAACATGTGTATATGGTTATAAACATGAGATACATGGAGCAGATGGAATTGTTTGCACCATGTAGTCGCAGTGAGCCCCTGTGCGTCAACGCGTTTCGCCGTTTTGCTTCATCTGGACACACTCAGAGGTTGTTTAAAGAAACAAGTCTTGCTATCCACCAGGTGGTGGTGTTTGACGCACAGCGGGGAAACTTTTTGCCTTCATCTGCATACGTTTCTATGCTAACAAGATAGTGAGACCTGTTTCTTTAAACAACCCCTGCGTGTGTCCTGACGAAGCAAAACAGCGAAACGTGTTGACGCACAGGGGCTCACTGCGACCACATGGTGCAAACAATTCCATCTGCGCCATGTATCTCATGTTTATCATCTTATACGCATGCTTTTAATTATTTCTATTGTTTTTTGCTCTGTTTGCATGTTAGAATATTATTTCAAATTCATAATTCGGCACTTATAGGTGTTCTATTAATATAAGGCAAGCTTGCAAAACATATTTGGTTTTATGATTAATCATAGTAAATTAGGTATGAGTGAATGACCTTGATCAATTGATATGACATGATTCTTCAATCTAAAGCTGATTGCTGGATATTTCTGGTGAAGCCAATTTGAGTATGACATATAAGGCATCTTGGTGTAGGGTGACAAGAATAGATCTCCAGAATAGATCAGTATTTAGGTAGTGAGATAAATAATATATTTCTTTATATCTCTTGTCAAGTTTGTTTAAGTGAAGTCTTAGTCATACTAGTAAGTATTAGTTAATAGTTATTTTATTGTTAGTAATAAATGTTCATATGGTTATGATATTACATCGTCAGCACACCACTCCAAGTATAGAGTGCTACATGTGTGCCTGTCAATCAAACTCCATATGTCTCTGAGCCAATATATTCTATTGGTAGAACATATTGCTGAAGTTAGCAGAAATTAATGTGTGCCATACAAGGTTCTAAGTTTGTATGAGATGACGACATTTGTAAAGATATATATAAGCCTATAGTTTGAGATGGGAGGGGGCACAACACACTTACACGTCACACTTGCACAGCATACTGACACGAACACACATGAAGAATCCCTCACTCACTCACACCCACTTCAAGAGACAACATTGACACATTTACACTAAGATTGACAAGAGGAACAGCTGAATTTGACCAGAAGCCTAAGAACGTCATTTCCTGTTTCTTCTCGCTGGGAAGAAGCCAATATGGAGTTTGAAGCCAGCACACACTGAGGACACATGCTTTCATAAGCTTGCTATAGCAATCTATTCTATTTTATATATATTTACCTACACTGAACTGAACTGTTATACTATTTTTTCATTGTATTTATGATGCCACCTGTGAGAAAATAAACTCACTTTATTTTTAAGTCAACCTGACTATGAATGCAATTCATTCAGAAACGCCCTTGAGATACAAGAATATTAGATATTAATCATATATTCTACAATTTGGCGAGCCAGCCAGGAGACGAACCTAGAATCTTCAATATCTAACATTGCACAACATATTTTTGTACCAATAAAGCTTAAGTTTTTTTATCATATACCGCCCAATGTGCCTCTAAAGTCCGACCCAGGGCCTTCTGATGCCCCTTTTTTTGTTTCTATCGTTATAATTTTACGCATGTGGCAATATGAGTGTTTTTCCTCTATTTGATAACGACTATAGAAACCCCAAGCTAGGTGATTAGGGGATGCTGCAAGCAGGAGACATCATGAACAGCACACAAAGATGGTGTCCATGGGTGGTAGTAGGTACCATTTTTTTCCTCTGATATTGAAGTTACTAACTGGGTGTCTGAGACAGTGTATTAAGACCCCTTTCACACTGGGGGGCGGTTTGCAGGCGCTACAGCGCTAAAAATAGCGCCTGCAAACCGATCTGAAACAGCCGCTGCTGGCTCTCCAATGTGAAAGCCCCGAGGGCTTTCACACTGGAGCGGTGCGCTAGCAGGATGGTAAAAAAAGTCCTGCTAGCCGCATTTTTGGAGCGGTGAAGGAGCCGTGTGTTTACCGCTCCTCCACCGCTCCTGCCCATTGAAATCATTGGGACACCGCGGCTATACCGCCGGCAAAGCGCCTCTGCAGAGGCGCTTTGCGGTGGTTTTTAACCCTTTCGTGGCCGCTAGCGGGGGGGGTAAAACCGCACCGCTAGTGGCCGAATACCGCCGCAAATCCGACGGTAAAGCGCCGCTAAAAATAGCGGCGCTTTACCGCCGACGCACTTCCCGCCCCAGTGTGAAAGGGACCTTAGGTGGGGACGGGAACCCATGACAGGAATGGGATACCTAGAAACGGGTGCCCTTACAAGAATGGACTACCTGGATGTGGAGGCCCTTGGCAACAGTGGCATCACCATCTGCCAATGGCTGTGCCTGGGTTACAGATTGAAGACAGGTTGTTTTTCCCTCCTTTTCACATAGGAGACTAAAGCCCCATACACACGATCTGACTTTTTGACAACAACGGTCCGACGGACGTGTTTTATCGGACAATCCGACCGTGTGTATGCTCCATCAGACAATTGTTTTCGGTTTTTCAAACGGACAAATGTTTGCTGTGCATGCTTTCAAACTTTCCGACAACAAATGTCCAATGGAGCATCATCCGATCGCGTGTACACAAGTCCACCGGACTAAAATCCAAAGTACAAACACGCATGCTCAGAACCAATGCTAAACATCAGACAACAATAGCAGATGTTGCCCAAAGGGTGGCGGTAAAGAGCTGAAAAACCATGTCATTTGGTGAATGTTGGCTGAAAAGGTTCTGCGGTGTGTATGCAGAACAAGTTCACGGCCAACGTCCCTTCAGACCAAAATAGACAGAAAAGTCCGATGGAAGTCCGATAGTGTGTATGAGGCTTAAGACCCCATACACACTATTAGATTTTCTGCAGATTTTTGTCTTCAGATTTACCAAAATCATTTAGTGCGAGGGCCGGCCTGATTGCATACAACTTGAAACTCTAAGGCCCCGTTCACACCTATGTGAATTGGTTGCGGCTTAAACCGCATCCAATTCGCATTACATTTTAAAATATATTGATTTCAATGAGGCTGGTTCACATATGTGCGATGCATTCGCACTGCACATTGCCCAAAAAACGTGTGTGTTTTTCTAGGCATTGCGGTGCGAATTGTCTGCCCATTACATTCTATGGGAACGCCTCTGATTGGCAGATGTGTTGCGTTCTAAACACAGTACATATGAATCATGAGGGGGAACTCCACGCCAAATTTTAAATAAAAACACGGCATGGAGCATACCAGGCCCTTAGGTCTGGTATGGATTTTAAGCGGAACCCCTACGCCGAAAAAACGGCGTGGGGGGTCCCCCCAAAATCCATAACAGACCCTTATCCGAGCACACAGCCCGGCAGTTTAGGAAAGGGGGTGGGGACCTGCGGCCTCCCCATCCCAAAGCACCTTGCCCCATGTTGATGAGGACAAGGGCCTCTACCCGACAACCCTGGCCGTTGATTGTCGGGGTCTGCGGGCGGGGGGCTTATCGGAACCCGGGAGCCCCCTTTAATTAGGGGGCCCCCAGATACCGGCCCCCCACCCTATGTGAGTGAGTATGGGGTACATCGTACCCCTACCCATTCACCTGGGGGAAAAAAATGTCAATAAAAAAACACTACACAGGTTTTTGAAGTCATTTATTAGGCAGCTCCGGGGGTCTTCTTCCGACTTCGGGGGTCTCTTCCGACTTCGGGGGCCTCTTCCGACTTCGGGGGCCTCTTCTTCTGCTCTCCGGTGCCTTCTTACTTCTGCCGGGCACCTCCGCGATCTTCCTTCAGCTCTTTTGCTAGCGGCGGCCCGGTCTGCTCCGTAGTCTTCTTCCCTCTTCTCTTCTTGGATGTTGACACGACGCTGCCTCCCGCTGTAATGCCGGGTGTGCGGTGTGCAACGATTTATATAGGCATGGGGCGTGGTCACCGGGTGATGCTACCCGGTGACCCCTCCCCCGTATGACGTCACAGTCCCGGGGAATGATGGGGACGCCCCATGCCTATATAATATCGTTGCGCACCGCACACCCGGTATTACAGCGGGAGGCAGCGTCGTGTCAACATCCATGAAGAGAAGAGGGAAGAAGACTACGGAGAAGATCGGGCCGCCGCTAGCAAAAGAGCTGGAAGAAGATGGCGAAGGTGCCCGGCAGAAGGAAGAAGGCACTGGAGAGCGGGAGAAGAACCAGAGAGCGCAGAGACGACACTGGAGAGCAGAAGAAGAGACCCCCGAAGTCGGAAGAAGACCCCCGGAGCTGCCTAATAAATGACTTTAAAAACCTGTGTAATGTGTTTTTTTATTGACATTTTTTTTCCACCAGGTGAATGGGTAGGGGTACGATGTACCCCATACTAATTCACATAGGATGGGGGGTCGGGATCTGGGGGCCCCCTTATTAAAGGGGGCTCCCGGATTTCAATAAGCCCCCCACCCGCAGACCCCGACAACCAACGGCCAGGGTTGTCGGGTAGAGGCCCTTGTCCTCATCAACATGGGGCAAGGTGCTTTGGGGGTCCGCAGGGCACCCCCCTGCCCCAAAGCACCCACCCCCCCATGTTGAGGGAACGCGGCCTGGTACGGTTCAGGAGGGGGGGGCGCTCCCTCGTCCCCACCCCCTTTCCTGACTGGCCGGGCTGCGTGCTCGGATAAGTGTCTGGTATGGAATTTTGGGGGGACCCCTCACACCGTTTTTCTGGCGTAGGGGGTTCCGCTTAAAATCCATACCAGACCTAAGGGCCTGGTATGCTCCTGGAGGGGAACCCATGCCGGTTTTTATTTAAAATATGGCGTGAAGTTCCCCCCTCATGATAACAGCGGCTTCCCTCTCCTCTCCCAGGTCAGAAAATCTGCAGCTAGAACGCAGATGAAACCGCTGTACCACTGATTGATATCTTGCCAAAGACTCCGGAGCTCAAAAACGCAACGCACAAGTGTGAATCCAGCCTTAAGGTTTGACCTCATATTATATGGTTTTAGTAAATCTGAAGACAAAAATCTGCAGAAAATCTAATAGTGTGTATGGGGTCTTAGAGATGTTGCATGTTCACCGTCATCTTATGAACACTCCTAGTCTCCACACCTGGCCTCATTAGCAGGCTATAACTTGAGACCACAGTTTCCAGCCTGCTTTTCATCTCCCTGACTGACTTCCATCCTACTGCACCGTACTTTGCAACTCCCTGTGGAGTTATCAGGACTAAATCTGAACTCTGCCTGCACCTCCTCTGATAGCCTGCAGTCTCTTCTATTAGGCCCCTTACACACTGGGGCGGGAGGTGCGTCGGCGGTAAAGGGCCGCTATTTTTAGGGTTGCTTTACCGTCAATTTTGCGGTGCTATTCGGCCGCTAGCGGTGCGGTTTTACCCTTCCGCTAGTGGCCGAGAAAGGGTTAAAAACCACCGCAAAGCGCCTCTGCAGAGGAGCTTTGCTAGCGGTATAGCTGCGGTCTCCCATTGATTTCAATGGGCAGGAGCGGTGGATAAGCGGTATACACACCGCTCCAAAGATGCTGCTAGCAGGACTTTTTTTACCGTCCTGCTAGCCCCCTCGGGGCTTTCACACTGGAGACACAGCAACGGCTGTTTCAGGGCGCTTTGCAGGCGCTATTTTTAGCGCAATATCGCCTGCAAAACGACCCAGTGTGAAAGGGGTCTTAGCTGGACTGGACTATATCTGCTCTGCCCACCCTTTTGGGGACTTTGTACGTCTTCAGTCTGTCCTGCCTGTTTGACAGCTATCACTACCTGGTGTATTAATAGTACAACTTCAGCACTCAGTGGCCCTTGTGAAGACCTGACACACCAGGGTTGTGCTTCAGAGTGTGGCACTTAATTCAGGAGCTTCCACAAGCAATGGACAACCTGGATATGTACCTACATGATTATAGGGGCCCCTGCCAGATCTATTAGCAGCTGCAGTCACTCACCATTCTTTCCAGCGTAGCTCCTGTTAAATCCATTGTGGTTCACACTGTTCACAGTATTGGAGTCCAAACCATGGAAGAGTTGCTTCTCATTAGTGGTGGAGCCATTCTTGTCATCAATACTTTGCTTCTTTATCTGGTAGTTTATCCACAGGGGGCGGTTCTGGATCCTCTCGATCTGCTCAGGACACAAATGTTATTATGGGCAGAATGAATCGCAGCAAGGATTGTGAAGATACAATCAGGCAGATGTGTGATGGATCTCGGATACCCCGTATGGGAACCTCCGCCAGACCTGTGTCTCCTGTCCTCCAAACATACCCACAGCCTGCAGACTCGCCATAACCAGCCCTTAATCAGCCCGCTAGTGGCCGAGAAAGGGTTAAAAACCACCGCAAAGCACCTCTGCAGCGGAATAGCTGCGGTGTCCCATTGATTTCAATGGGCAGGAGCGAGACAAGCCACACAGGTGTTGAGGGTTAAACATGCAGAGCATCAACTCTTTATTAAGTACCAAACATACACTTTTAAACACAGTCAGGGACACTCCCCTTAGCCTTGTTATAGAGGGGGTAGGGGATAAGGAAGAACCAATGGAAACTCAACACTTGTGTATTCAAACAACTACAGTTGAAACACATAAAGGGATTATGATAAGCAGGCAGCCCTGCTTACAGATCACCTGCTGGGAGGTGTCTCCAGACCTTTATCCACGTGCCATGACCCAACAAGAAGAGGGGGGGGGGGAGAAGGGATGTAGCATTACATTACATTAGCTCAATGCCATTTTATCCCCAAGTCTCGTAGCCCCCCGCTTTGGGAATACCGCCATCTTGTATATGCCTTTATCAGCTAAAAGTACATTGTTTGTGGAATAAAAGTATATATTTAGCCCAGCCGGGCCAATAGGTTTAGGTAGCCAGAAACAACTCCACGAGCCCAGCCACAGATACTGCGTTCACCCGGTTCCGATGAACCGGCGACCGCGGACACAAATGTCTGGGGGTGGCATCTTCTCCAGGTGGTGGGAGATGGCAAATAGCCCTCCAAATCTCCCGTTCTCTGCTGGGCCATAGTCTGCGGGTAGGAGGCCAGCACACAGCCCCTTCCAAAACACACAGAGACAGTAGGTTCTGTCACAAGATGTATGACATCTTATCACAGAATATAAGAAATATTCACTAAAAGGGACCAAATGATTTGAAAACATTACGAGTCCTATGAACAATCCTCCAGGCATTCAGTTCATCACCCTTATAATGTACGGCACACCCCGAAAACCCCTGTTATGTCATTCATCTCAATTGGCTACTTTAAGTAAATTAAAAAGATTGATTACCTTGATAATTCGCATTTGGCAGGTTCTCTTGAATTGTGCATCTACATCCATAAATTCCTGGCTCCCAGCACCTAACGGGACCACCTTCATATTCTCGTTGTTCATTGGATCCCATTGTGGGGGGACATTTAATTTTCCTGTAATAGAAACACTCATCAGTGATATCTGTCCTCTGCTTACACCTCCTCCCTGTATAATAATGTCTATTGTGTGCCATATACCCTATACTACAATCAGCTGATGATTGTGTAGCGGGGTATCGTTTTACCCGCAGGACTACATTTCCCGGCATGCTTTGCGGCACCCAGGGTGCCATTTCCCATGCAAGGACTGCTGGGGAGGACTTTAAAAAGGGAGAGGCGGAGCTCGGGTCTCTCTCTCTGAACGCCGCCCTCCTTGCAAGAGGATCTCCTGCACTCACCTGCTGGGCGCACTAGGCCTGAAGCCTGGGTCTAGCGTTCCTGTTCCAGAGAGTTCCTGTTCCGCTGGGGAGTCTGCAGAGCATCCGATCCACCTGAGGTACCATCATCTTTGGAAGGACCAAGGACTCGGTGCATCGTGGACCGCTGTGATGCCACTCACAGTAGCGGAGGAGCCGGACAGGAGTCAGTCCGGTTAGGGTGAGAGAGCGCCAGCTCGGAATCTTAAATCACTAACTTTGCCTAGGCCTTCTACTGAATAGTTATACTTTGGGGAGACTGTTGTCCTGAACTGAGTTGCCAGTCTCTCCAGTTGCCAAGTTAGCGGTTATCTACAACCCCATTTTGGATTACAATTTGTTTCTCTATGTGCACCACCGACAGTTGCTAGCGAAGGTTCCTCACCAAACTATACCCACAGTTATAGTCAGGCTTGACTGGGTAGTTAGGACATTGCTGGGCGCCATTTCGTTGCTCACGAGGGAGGATAGCTGCAGCGGGGTTAATATCATTTTATTGCCTAACTGAGTGTCATTTGCATATAGGGTGTACACCATTATTGCAGGGATCTGCATGAGATATCAGGGCCGATCCTAGGGTCACAGGCGCCTGGGTGCAGAAATATTTCTGGCGCCCCCACGTGGGCGTGGTTATCTTACAAACTCCTCCCCTTACACATGTTTCTATGGCAACGACACAGAGATGCTCCCCTAAGAAGTCGTCATTACCCAGGGATCCTCCCATGATCCTTTAACAATAAAGAAAATACAGGAAAAGCGTACACTAATGGGACCTGGAGGATAGTCTCTCTGATGCACACAGAGAGGGCTTCTGTTAGAGTCTGTTAGGAAGAGCCCCCAGACATAGTACAAGAGACGGTCAGAGAGTGCAGACATATTACAGGAGATGGTCAGAGACTGTAGACATATTACAGGAGACAGAGAGTGCAGACATATTACAGGTGATGGTCAAAGAGTGCAGACATGATACAAGAGACGGTCAGAGAGTGCAGACATATTACAGGAGATGGTCAGAGAGTGCAGACATATTACAGGAGATGGTCAGAGAGTGCAGACATATTACAGGAGACGGTCAGAGAGTGCAGACATATTACAGGAGATGGTCAGAGAGTGCAGACATATTACAGGAGACGGTCAGAGAGTGCAGACATATTACAGGAGACGGTCAGAGAGTGCAGACATATTACAGGAGATGGTCAGAGAGTGCAGACATATTACAGGAGACGGTCAGAGAGTGCAGATATAATACAGGAGACGGTCAGAAAGTGCAGATATAATACAGGAGACGGTCAGAGACTGCAGATATAATACAGGAGACGGTCAGAGACTGCAGATATAATACAGGAGACGGTCAGAGACTGCAGATATAATACAGGAGACGGTCAGACTGCAGATATAATACAGGAGACGGTCAGAGACTGCAGATATAATACAGGAGACGGTCAGAGACTGCAGATATATTACAGGAGATGGTCAGAGACTGCAGATATAGTACAGGAGATGGTCAGAGACTGCAAACATACTACAGGAGATGGTCAGAGACTGCAGACATATTACAGGAGATGGTCAGAGACTGCATGGGGGAATCATGCAAGTTTCTTTCCTGCAATCTGTGGTTACTGGAAAGAAATTTGTACTGTATATTACCAGCCTAACTGAAAGTGAAAGTTAGTGAATGTCTTTGCAATTAATAAGCATGAAGGAGTGGGGGCAGTTTAAATTTCTTTTAGATTGTATTTTATTTATTTTATTACACAGAAAAACAAATATTACACTGTATCTTTACATTTTTTTTTTTTTTTTCATTTTTGCTTTCACAAGAGATGAACAACATCCCTTGTGATAGCATGGGCCATGAAATGTCCTCTTTATGGAGGGATCTGGGGTCTTTTAGACCCCATATCTGTCCTCTGGCCTCCAAAGCATAAGATCAAACCGAGATCAGTTTGATCAGATACTTGTTCAAGCCGGTAATGGTTTCATTAAATGAGCCCGAAACAGAAAGTGATAAAATCCTCATCACTTCCAGTTTCTGACATCACACGGTGGGCGGAATGACATCCATCCCTCTTACTGTGTCCCAGTAACCAGATGCTACTGGTCACATCTAGCAGTAAAGGTGGTGGTGGAACCCCCTTCCACTGCCTGTAAAAGTAATACAGGGGCTTCTTAGCCACTAGGTTACTTTTACTTTGTGCAGAATTCCTGGTGTTAAAAAATTGTATCTTGATCATTACTGTAGTGATGACCGAGATATCACCCTTCCAAACGAGCGACGTTACTGATACATCGCTGGACGGGAAGCAGTTAAAATGAAGTGTAAATTAACATTACACCGTTTCTTATTATCATCAGCATTACAATTATCACACAGGCAGCCAGTGGCGGCTGGTGCTCAAAATTTTTGGAGGGACGCAAACAAACTGAAAAAAAAAAAAATCAATTGCCGCCACTGTGCCTATTAAACGCAGCCACTGTGCCCAAACGCCACCAGTTTGCCCCCTCAAATGCAGCCAGTTTGTTTCCATATACAGCCAGTGTGCCCCCATTTATATACAGCCAGTGTGCCCCCCATATACAGCCAGTGTGCCCCCCATATACAGCCAGTTTGTCCCCATATACAGCCAGTTTGCCCTATATATATATATAACCAGTGTGCCCCCCATATACAGCCAGTGTGCCCCCATATACAGCCAGTGTGCCCCCATATACAGCCAGTGTGCCCCCATATATATATAACCAGTGTGCCCCCCATATACTGCCAGTGTGCCCCCATATACAGCCAGTTTGTCCCCATATACAGCCAGTTTGTCCCCATATACAGCCAGTTTGTCCCCATATATAGCCAGTGTGCCCCAATATATAGCCAGTGTGCCCCCATATACAGCCAGTGTGCCCCCATATACAGCCAGTGTGCCCCCATATACAACCAGTTTGTCCCCCATATACAGCCAGTTTGTCCCCCATATACAGCCAGTTTGTCCCCCATATACAGCCAGTTTGTCCCCCATATACAGCCAGTTTGTCCCCCATATACAGCCAGTTCCCCCCATATTCAGCCAGTTTGTCCCCCATATACAGCCAGTTTGTCCCCCATATACAGCCTGTTCCCCCCCCCCCCCAGCCCTGCACTTACCTTCCTCGGTCCGCGCCGTCCTCGATGTGTTCTCCCGCCCTCGATGTCGCTTCAGCCAATCAGGTTACCGGTAACCAGATCCGGTGAACCTGATTGGCTGAAACCTCCACAGTCTTCTCCAAGGAACGCACCCCCGTGTGTACCTGGGAGGAGTTTTTGGAAGCCGAATACAGTGTGAGAGCTGTATTCGGAAAGCCTATCAGAGCCGCTGGCTCTGATAGACACTTCCAAGTCACACCCACCGCCGGCCACCGCTCTAATTCATATGGCCGGCGCTCACCAGGAGGCCGGCCATATGAATAGTGGGCAGCGCGGCAGCGGTGACAATACACAGATTCATGCGATGCATGAATCTGTGTATTGTCTTTCAGTGGCGGTGCGGGAGCGAGAGGGGGCGGCGCTCCGGCGCCCTCTATGGACGCACCGCCACTGCAGGCAGCACTGTAAGCAGGTGCTCTATCATATCTCTATCATGTCTCTATGTCACATTGCTTTTGGGTGCTGACTTTGTTATGGCTGTTACATACAGTAAGTACAGCAATAAGTTACCAGCCATAACAAAGTCAGCACCCAAAAGCAATGTGACATAGAGACATGATGGAGACATGATAGAGACATGATAGAGACATGATAGAGACATGATAGAGACATGATAGAGACATGATAGAGACATGATAGAGACATGATGGAGAAATGATAGAGACATGATGGAGACATGATGGAGACATGATGGAGACATGATGGAGACATGATGGAGACATGATAGAGACATGATAGAGACATGATAGAGACATGATAGAGACATGATAGAGACATGATAGAGACATGATAGAGACATGATAGAGACATGATGGAGAAATGATGGAGACATGATGGAGACATGATGGAGACATGATGGAGACATGATGGAGACATGATAGAGACATGATAGAGACATGATAGAGACATGATAGAGACATGATAGAGCACCTGCTTACAGTGCTACCTGTGTGATAATTGAAATGCTGATAACCTGCTGTGATGTGAGATACATAATAGGACACAGTGAGTATTTTATCCTCTAATCCCCACTCGCTGTGTCCAGTGCAGCCATCATCTCCTCCTGCTCTTCTCTGTCAGCCTCTCAACTTCTTCACATCTTGCTGGGATTGCAGCCGAGAGCCGAACGGAGAATTGCAATATCACTCCGCCAGCCGGGACTAATAGAATAGTGGGGCGGTATGATGTTCATGTGCCCGAAAATAAGAAAATAGTCCCTCCCCTGCGCTCCCCTCCACACTCACATTTCCAGGCTGGAAGCAGAAATCAGTCTCACAGAGGAATCTGCAGCTGCTGTTTTCATATTTCCCGCCCACACATCCTTTCTCCAGATACAGCTGTACGCTGGGGATAGTGTGGGCGGGGCGGGAAGTCACTGGAGGAGCAGAGGTGGGAGGAGCTGTATTCCTCACTGATCTCCCGTCAGTGAGGGGGGGGGTGTGTTCGCTGGGCTGTGTAAGTGTCACAGACACTTTACAGAGCTGCAGCCACCAGTCATCTCAGAATCTGCAGACTGATTTCTCACGGTTACTGACATAGAGGGAGGCTTGTCCCCCCGCCCTTTCTGGTGGAGCCCTTCCTGAAGTCGCTCTCCTCCCTGCCAATGAGGATGCAGGGGGAGGGAGCAGATTGGGTGGCCGTGGCAATGCGAGGCTCTCATATTATGCACAGAGGGAAGGGGAGAAATCCGCCCCCTCTTACTCTCTGCCCAGGGCACCCGCTCCGATCTCCTCTGACAGGAGGATGGATGGGGGACGGGCTTGGGCGGGATGAAATAGCAGCGGCGGTGAGCGGCCTCTGAATACCAGCAAGAAGGAGGAGGAGGGAGGGGAGCACTCTGGCGCTTGAGCGCCCCCACCTCTGTGGCGCCTGGGTGAACTGCACCCCTCGCACCCTGTCTAGGATCGGCCCTGTGAGATATTGTACTCAAATTACTCTTTTATATCGTTGCTTACAGTAAACCGTTATAGTTAAATAATTTGGTTGTGGGTGTCAATTATTGCGCTGGTATACAGAGGGGGTTGTACTGTGTAATATATATGTATAGAGATAGTACAGTTATATCACTACTTCCCCCCTTTTCTAACTGTGTCACGAGAGAACTCAGAGCCGATTGCCAGGGGTTGATAGCGGTGAACTACAGGGGCCCAAACAAACAAGCAGCCCTCTTAAGCTGAGGGTATCGCTACAATTGTAAGGGGGTGGGGCTACAACTCTAGCAAATTAATACATTGTCACCTTATATTTAATTCACTATCATGGACTCCATCTCCACTATAACAGTTGGGGGCTGCATGGTGTCACTGACATCGTCTGTGTCTGCAGTGGCGGCCCTTCCATTAGGAGGGCACGGGCGCTGCCCTCCCTATCTATGCCATCTGGCCCAATGATCTACATGGAGGGTGCCAGACGCATGGATTCCAATGAGAGGGGTGTTTTTTTTTTTTAAAGGGACACTAAAGGTTCAGGGTTTTAAAAAAAAAATATTTAACAAACATGTCATACTTACCTCCACTGTGCAGTTCATTTTGCACAGAGTGGCCCAGATCCTCCTCTTCTGGGGTCCCACGGCGGCTCCTCCCCACAAGAGCTAACCCCCTCTGGGAAGCTCTCTCCCGAGGGGGTTACCTTACGGGCGCGCTCCCGTGTGATACAGTAGCAGCCTTAGCCGCCAAGTGTATCACTCGGCCCTGCCTCCCGGAGTGCTGCGGGAGCCAATAGCTGCGCTGCTATCAATAATCCAATGAAGAGCCGACAAGAGCCGGGGGGAAAGCAACACGGGATCGCGCCTATGGAGATTCGGGGCTCAGGTAAGTAAAACGGGGGCTCGGGGGGGGGGGGGGCTGACTGCAAGGTATTTTTTCACCTTAATACATAGGATGCATTCAGGTGAAAAAACACAAAGCTTTACAACCCCTTTAAGCACGTGATTAGAGCCAGAGGCTCTAATAGGCTTCAAAAATGGGTGGGCTTGGGGGGGGGGTGCAGAGCACTGTGCTCCGAGCCCACCCAGTTGTGTGACAATAGTGAATTAATATTCACTATTGTAACACTGATTCTCCTCCCAGCCAATCAGGACCAGCCGGTCACCGATTGCCTGTAAGGTGATCCAATCGGACTGGCTGTCAGGAGGAGGAGGGAGAAGACGCAGGGGAAGTGAGCAAGCAGCCAGAGAGGAGCCGACACCGCCCGGAGTGCTGCCCGCGAGATGGGGTAAGTGCGAGGCCCCGAACTACTGACTGACTGGCCTGGGGGGGGGGGAGGGGGGATTGCGGCCGCCAGGCCAGGGTATGTATAGAAAGAAAAAGACCCCCTAAGAAATGGGATTTTGAAAGTGACCGAGAACAGATAAGCAAGACAAAAATGTCTTTATTCAATAAAAAACAATCATTATAAAAATTAGATAATGCGAAATATACATGTAGCGCCCTGCTCCTGTTGACCAGACGCTAATGTGTAAATTTAGTGGGTTATCTGAATTGTACATAATTCAGAGTGTAATGTTTATGGCTAAATTAGCCTCTGTTCCAGCTTTGGCTGTGTTGAGAGAATTTCCCACTGTCGCCGGTAGGTGTCGTTGTCACCACCGGCCAGTGTTGGAAATACAACAGGCTGATGTGTATTGGGTGAAACAGCCCAATGGGAGTGGTTCACCGCTGTGCATTCTGGGAGAGGATACTAAGGGGGCAGATGCCATTTTTCTCTCTCTCTGACCTCATGGCCCGCCTGGCCTAAGGTATGTGACAACTCCTCTTCTGCCTCGGGGCCCTGCTGGCCCGAGGCAACGTTACTGTAAGTAGGCCCAGAAGTCTGTCTGGTCCCTACTGGTTCGGGGATGGTCCTGTGCTGTCTTGCCTGCGTGAAGAAGCCAAGCAATTGGAGGATCCAGGGGAGGACTCTTCTTGGAGAGGACCGAGCAGAAGGCTGGTATCTCAAAAAGAGCCTGGTGACTCAATTGGAGGATGCATTCTAACCATTCTACCTCACAGTACTGCCGGATGGCTTAAATGAATTTGGTACTGTGTTGCTGTGTTCGCTACCATTACTAAATCCTGTGGCAGAGGATTGTTCAGCAGTTATTACTATCACCAAGTCTGTGGCAGAGACTTTTGTCCGTGCATCATTCGGGCTGCTAGGCCGGTGAGAGAGGCCTATCCGGGTGAGCAAGATCTGCTGACAGCAAGTGTACTTGTCTCCAGGATCTCAAGTTCCTCAGTGATCTGCACAAAGGTATCTGAATTCCCCTAACCTCACTGTGTCCATGTGCATGCCTCACTGTGTCCATGCCTCACTGTGTCCATGTGCATGCCTCACTGTGTCCATGTGCATGCCTCACTGTGTCCATGCCTCACTGTGTCCATGCCTCACTGTGTCCATGCCTCACTGTGTCCATGCCTCACTGTGTCCATGCCTCACTGTGTCCATGTGCATGCCTCACTGTGTCCATGCCTCACTGTGTCCATGCCTCACTGTGTCCATGCCTCACTGTGTCCATGTGCATGCCTCACTGTGTCCATGCCTCACTGTGCCCATGCCTCACTGTGCCCATGCCTCACTGACTAGACTGACTAGACCAGTGTTTCTCAACTCCAGTCCTCAAGGCGCCCCAACAGGTCATGTTTTCACGCTTTCCATTATTTTGCACAGGTGATTTGATCAGTTTCACTGCCTTAGTAATTACCACAGCCGTATTATCTGAGGGAAATCCTGAAAACATGAACTGTTGGGGTGCCTTGAGGACTGGAGTTGAGAAACACTGGACTAGACTGACATTTAACATGGGAGTCTATGGAAGGGGTGCCCGGTTTTAAAAAAAAAAAAAAAAAAAACGGTGCTCCCCGGCCGTAGGTCCCCTAGACAATAAACTTTGTACACTTGTAGAGGAGAAATGGGGATACATGTGTGCCAAGTTCCGGGTCCAGAGGACCTACGACTACCCGGTACCGGGTCCCCAAAGTCACCGGAGAAATGACCGTTTAACATGGGAGTCTATGGAAGGGGTGCCCGGCTTTGAAAAATCTGTGCTCCCCGGCCATAGGTCCCCCAGACAACAAACTTTGCACACTTGTAGAGGAAGAGTGGTGCTACATGTGTACTGGGTCCCCAAAGTCCGGGAGATCAGGCTCAAAAAGGTGACTCGAGTATAAGCCGAGGGGAGGCATTTTCAGCACCAAAAAAATGTGCTGAAAAACTCGGCTTATACTCGAGTATATACGGTATGTGTTTTTAGACATTTGGCTCTATATACTTGAAAAAACCCCTGAAGAAGGGCTTCATGCCGGAAACGTTGGGTCAAGCAAAAAAGAGTTGTTCCACATGTATCCATTTCCATCATATTTTCTATGGATTTGTATATTTTGCATGATCTAATTTTTATAATGATTGTTTGTATTGAATAAAGACATTTATATATCTTACTTATCTGTTTTCGGTCACTTTCAAAATCTCATTCCTTAGGGGGTCTTTTTCTTTCCTTATGTAGATTGGCTGCCCAACTCCTGGGATTTTCCAGCCATGTAATGATTCATATTTGACATAAAATTAGAATTACCGTGTTTAGAATTCCGTTGAAGCTTCACGGTGTTTCCTCTGGAATCTCTTGCCGTTTTCAGCTCTACAATCACTGTGTATTTTGCCCCGTTAATATCGATATGTATACTTTGTCTGTCCTCGGTCTTGGCCTTCTCCAGCTCCATGTTTGTCATTTTGTCGAAAGGAGTAAAGTTGCTTCCACTGGAGTATCCCCATTCCACCAGATTACTGCACAGCTCCGCCTCCCGCTCTCTGGTCTTCTTATCTCGCACACTCTTTATCATGTCTTGGATTTTATTACTGACCTCCAGGACATCTCTGGACAGGCCCAGCACTTTGACTGTGAAATTGGGCAAGTCAATGATAAGACTAACTTGGTGGGTCTTCTGAAGCTGGAATAAGGCCTCTTGTTCCTTCTTATCAAACTCCTGGATCCAGTCCTCCGTAATGATGTTCTCAGACTGCTCCTTCAATATCAGATCACGAAGCCAGACTTTCGTCTTATTCACAGTACCCGGACTTTCCGCACACAACTGGAAAATAGCCGGCTCAATGTTTTCTCTTAATTCAAAAACCTTGGAAGCCTCTGAACCTTCGGTGTCCCACCCGATTAAGCCGAGAAGAGCTGTGTAGGAGAAAAAAAAGATAAATACTGTATTTATCGGCATATAACACGCACAGGCGTATAACACGCACCTTCATTTTAAGAGGGTAGTTTCAGGTAATAAAATGTAAATTTTAAATAAAGAACTTTGAAGCAAAATAAGGGTCAGTGCCCATCTGCAGCCTCCAAATTGCCCATCAATGCAGCTTGATCAATACCCATCTGCAGCCTCCCCATCGCCCATCAATGCAGCTTGATCAATACCCATCTGCAGCCTCCCCATTGCCCATAAATGCAGCTTGATCAATGCCCATCTGTAGCCTCACAATTGCCCATCAATGCCGCTTGATCAATGCCCATCTGTAGCCTCACAATTGCCCATCAATGCACCTTGATTAATGCCCATCGGCAGCCTCACCATTGCCCATCAATGCAGCTTGATCAATACCAATCTGCAGCCTCCCTATTGCCCATCAATGCAGCTTGATCAATACCCATCTGCAGCCTCCCCATTGCCCATAAATGCAGCTTGATCAATGTCCATCTGTAGCCTCACAATTGCCCATCAATGCAGCTTTGATCAATGCCCATCTGTAGCCTCACAATTGCCCATCAATGCAGCTTGATTAATGCCCATCTGCAGCCTCACCATTGCCCATCAATGCAGCTTAATCAATGTCCATCTGTAGCCTCACAATTGCCCATCAATGCCGCTTAATCAATGCCCATCTGTAGCCTCACTATTGCCCATCAATGCAGCTTAATCAATGCCCATCTGCAGCCTCACAATTGCCCATCAATGCAGCTTGATTAATGCCCTTCTGCAGCCTCCCCATTGCCATGAATGCAGCCTGATCAATGCCCATCTCAGGGAGGGGGACGGGATGAGCGCCGTCAGATTACATACAACAAGAATCTCCTGTTTACTCAGCGGCCTCTTTAATACAAAGTCCCGCCTCCTGGACCAGCGTCTATGATAGACAGAACACTGGTCCAATGCCGGCCCAGGAGACGGGACTTCCTATTACAGAGGCCGCTAAGTAAACAGGAGATTCTCGCTGTATGTAATCTGACGGCGCTCGTTTAGTGATTTTGACTCTCTGTTGGCGCACCATAGACATTATTTTCCAAATTTTCCACATCACCCAGTATCAACTTTGTTCTAGAGCAGTGGTTCTCAACCTTTCTAGTGCCGTGACCCCTTGATAAAATTTCCCAAGTTGTGGAGACCCCTAACAGTAAAATGGTCAGCCCCCGGGGCAAGACAAGTAGTTTGTGCCCCTAACCCACGGACATTTAGCCGTACAGTATTAAAACCCCTTATGGTACATTTTGGGATGTACCACTCTTTCTCTTTGTTCTCGATTCTTTCCCTTTTATCTCTCTCTATCCTAATTTCTTTTTTTCCCCCCCATCCCTCTCTCTAGCCGTCTTTCTTGTTCTTTCTCTTATTCTTTCTCTCCCTTTTTCTTTGTTCCTCCCCCTCTTTTCTTCTCCCTTCCATATATTCTCTATTTTTATTCCTTCTCTTGCTCCTTGGTGGGGGGGAATGGGATCAGTGGCAGTGCTGGTGAGGGGTGGGATGAGTGGTAGTGCTGGGGGGGGGGGGGGGGGAGTTCCGATCAGCCAACTTAGGTGCTCTTGATCGAGGTCATCTGCTGATCTGAGAACTGTAGTGGGGACTTTTAATGGCAACTATAATCACAGGTAGTGTTACACACTGTCTCTGACTTCACTGTGTCTCCGACTTTGGTGTCTCAAGCAGTGACACCTATGCCGAAATCAGGAGATAGGATCTCCTCCAGCCCCTCCCACTTCACATTCCTCACCAGTCAGCTGACCTCTAGTGTCTGCCCCCCAGCCATGCCGTGAACTGAATGGGCGACTGCTCTGCCCCCCAGCCATGCCGCGGGCTCCAGGAACAGCCCAGCTGGGTGGCCGTAGAAATTCTGGGAGAGCAGTGCAGGCTTCAGGAACAGCCCAGGATTCAGTGACCCCTGGCGAATTGTCTTTTGACCCCCAGGTTGAGAACCACTGTTCTAGGGACTGCCTCACAATCTGGTCAATGAGGCCTATGGGAATGTGACTTTCCTGAAGACACAAACTCCAACATTGTGTAGGAAGACTGCCCTGATCCAAACTTACATTTAGTGCTGTTACTGGGCTGTAATCAGCCTGAGCATTGCGTTGATATCGTTCTGTAGCCCTTCTACTCATAATGTTTTTGGCATACAATCCCTATGGATTCCCACAATTGCCCAGGTTCCAATGATCCTCTGGACTTCTGGGCATACCCAGAGTAGGGTGACCAGACATCCCCGGTTTCTGGGGACAGTCCCCGGATTGAGTACACTGTCCCCAGACCAAGTCTGTCCCCCGTTTTGGATTTGAACAGGGGCTGGGGCAATTTCAAAGACAGTCAGTGCAGAATAAAAAAAAAAAATCTGAATTACACATTTTTTTCCATTATCTGTGCCCCTTTCTGATGATCATGTGCTGGTCGAAACGGAGGGACCATTTCTTCAGTTTCGGGTGCCCATCCAGCTCCGCTCGCCTGTTCTTCTGCCTTGGCTCAAGTCCCGGCCAGCCGCCTGCCTGCTTATCTCCTTGCCTTCCCTGGCAAAGTGATCTTCCTCCGCTCCCCACCAAGGAGTAGCCGGGGTCCAGAGAGTAAGACTTGACAGGCTGCGAGACAGGCGGCGGCGGGCAGAGAGTCGCTAATTGCCGCCATTACTAGTAAAAAAAAAATAATACAACCCTGGATTTTATTTAAAAAATCTGGTCACCTTAACCCAGGGGATATAGGTTTATTTGGTGCTCAGAGAGATTGCTTCTGGAGGTGGCAGAGGTTGTTTGGCATGTAATCTGCAGGTGGTTGTGCCTTCCTCCACTAAAAGTCCTGGCATGCAGGCAGCCCTCTAGCATGCAGCTTTTACGGAAGACCTGGCCACTGCGGAGAGCACTATTCTAATGGATACCAGAGTATGGTGCTTCAAGAGATGCCCTGCATCTACAGCCATTCCCCTGTGTTAGCAACCCTGAGACTCCTCCAGCCACTTGCTAGTGCTACCAGCCCTGAGGTCCCTCCAGCGGTTTGCCTTTTTATCAAACAGTGTTACAAGTGCAGGCTGTTGGGGCTGGAGCCTCCGAGCAATCACTCCAGTCCAACCACCTTTTAGACGGACACTTCACTGCGCCCCCCCACCCCCAATAAATTGTACCGCCCAGGGAATCCGCCCCCCCCCCCCACTTCAATTTGCAGTTACCCTCTTTCTGATCATTTTACTGTTTATTTCTGTTCCCCCTAAGCTCGATTTTATTGTTGGATTCTACCTGCTGTTAGGGTGAATTCTGAATATTTATTTCTCTCTGGACAGCTGCTAGGTGCCCGTGGTGCGTGCTGGGAGAGGATATAAATATATGAAGTGACCTACAACTAGCTTTCTTGCCTCATGACCAAAAGCCACGAGAGGAAACTGTGTTTTGAAGGCTTGTGCCTCCCAGGCCTGCTGCCCGGGGAGGCCCATTGCCAGGAGGGTAGCCTGAGTCTGGGACAGGATGGATGCTTGGATTGAAGCACCAGGGGTGAAAACTTAGCTACTAAAGAGTGTTAGGGAACTGGGTGGAAGCTACTGCAAGTGCCACCACCATGTTTCACGGTGGGGATGTTCAGGGTGATGTGCAGTGTTAGTTTTCCGCCACACATAGCGTTTTGCTTTTAGGCCAAAAAGTTGAATTTTGGTCTCATCTGACCAGAGCACTTTCTTCCCCATGTTTGCTGTGTCCCCCACATGTTTGCTGTGTCCCCCACATGTTTGCTGTGTCCCCCACACGTTTGCTGTGTCCCCCACACGTTTGCTGTGTCCCCCACATGGCTTCTCACAAACTGCAAACAGGACTTCTTAAGTCTTTCTTTCACCAATGTCTTTCTTCTTGTCACTCTTCCATAAAGGGCAGATTTGTGGAGAAGCACGACTAATAGTTGTCCTGTGGACAGATTCTCCCCCCTGAGCTGTGGATCTCTGCAGCTCCTCCAGAGTTACCATGGGCCTCTTGGCTGCTTCTCTGATTAATGCTCTCCTTGCCCGGCCCGGTCAGTTTAGGTGGACGGCCATGTCTTGGTAGGTTTGCAGTTGTGCCATACTCTTTCCATTTTCCGATGATGGATTGAACAGAGCTCCGTGAGATGTTCAAAGCTTGGGAGATTTTTTTTTATAACCTAACTCTGCTTTATACTTCTCCACAACTTTATCCCTGACCTGTCTTGTGTGTTCCTTGGCCTTCATGATGCTGTTTGTTCATTAAGGTTCTCTAACAAACCTCTGAGGGCTTCACAGAACAGATGTATTTATCCTGGCACACAGGTGGACTCTATTTACTAATTAGGTGACTTCTGAAGGCAATTGGTTCCACTAGATTTTGGTTAGGGGTATCAGATTAAAGGGGGCTGAATACAAATGCCCCCCCCCCACACTTTTCACATGTTTATTTGTATCATTTATCATTTTCCTTCCACTTCACAATTATGTGACACTTTGTGTTGGTCTATCACATAAAATCCCAATAAAATACATTTACGTTTTTGGATGTAACATGACAAAGTGTGGGAAATTTCAAGGGGTATGAATACTTTTTCATGGCTCTGTATCTCAATGAATTTCCTGCTGGCTGATCACATAAACGGATCTTTCTATAACGCCGTCTACTCACATTCCTTCATCTTAGTGAAGAATCCCTCTTTTTTCGGCAGAGATCTCCCCTCCTTCTTCTTCATACTAACGTGGAAATCATTCAGCATTTGCTTCTGGAAAATGACGACTTTCACCATCCGGACAGATTGGGGCGATCTGGCGAAATCGGCCACCGATTCCAAAATGGAGTCCGCCACCGCCGATGAGGAGACGTTACCCATACCTGCAACACAGACCACAAGCTTATAGTTTAATAGGAAAGTGAAGCCAAAAACAAAAATGTCCCATACTGCAGATTCCCAGTCCTTCGATGTGCGGCGGCTGCATTACTTTTCATTTTTATTTGCCAAGATTGTTTTCACCAAGAACTGAAAACATCTGTTGATCCTGCCAGAAATGCTGTGTGCTTGTCACTTTCTGTGAGTTGAACTGAAAGCCAAAAACAATACTGTCTTCCTTCTATAACCTACTAATGGGTAACCTGATTGCCTCTATACAGGACTGTGAGGCGGGGTTCACACCGAAGACGGATCCATCACATAGCAGGGGGTCCGGTGCGTCCTGGTTCGCCGTTTCAGGTCCGAATTCAACCGGAATTTTGGGCTGAATTCTGACCGGAAACGGACAAAAAAAGACCTGCTGTGAAGATATGTGAGCTATGAGTAAGCGTCATTCCTGATGTGAAACGCGTCAGACTTGTTCTCCTGCATGCCTTTTCTGATTGCTTTTGATGGATTTTGATTATTATAATTTTTTCTTGGATATTTTTGTTTTTATTTTTGCTAATAAACGCTTGAACAGAGTGCAGCAGTCCAGACAACGTTCTTTCTCTGTGAAGATATGTAAACCGGCTCCATAGAGAGCCAGTCAGAATCTTCTGCAATGCGAATTGGATGCGGAGAAATCTGCATCCAATCCGCATCAGTGTGAACCCGGCCTAAATGATTATTGTCAACCTGGGATGGGATGTGCGGTATATGCAGGATTAGCACAAAAAAAAACGGGAAAAAACATTTAAAATAAAAGACAACTATTGTAGCCACCACCACATATAAAGACTGTGAAGCTGCAATATATATATATATATATATATATATATATATATATATATATATATGCTACAGGAGACGGTCAGAGACTGCAGACATAGTACAGGAGATGGTCAGAGACTGCAGACATAGTACAGGAGATGGTCAGACACTGCAGACATAGTACAGGAGACGGTCAGAGACTGCAGACATAGTACAGGAGATGGTCAGACACTGCAGACATAGTACAGGAGACGGTCAGAGACTGCAGACATAATACAGGAGATGGTCAGAGACTGCAGACATAGTACAGGAGATGGTCAGAGACTGCAGACACAGTACAGGAGATGGTCAGACACTGCAGACATAGTACAGGAGATGGTCAGAGACTGCAGACATAATACAGGAGATGGTCAGAGACTGCAGACATAGTACAGGAGATGGTCAGAGACTGCAGACACAGTACAGGAGATGGTCAGACACTGCAGACATGGTACAGGAGACGGTCAGAGACTGCAGACATGGTACAGGAGATGGTCAGAGACTGCAGACATAGTACAGGAGATGGTCAGACACTGCAGACATAGTACAGGAGATGGTCAGACACTGCAGACATGATACAGGAGATGGTCAGACACTGCAGACATGGTACAGGAGACGGTCAGAGACTGCAGACATAGTACAGGAGATGATTAGAGACTGCAGACATAGTACAGGAGATGGTCAGAGACTGCAGACATAGTACAGGAGATGATCAGAGACTGCAGACATAGTACAGGAGACGGTCAGAGACTGCAGACATGGTACAGGAGATGGTCAGAGACTGCAGACATAATACAGGAGATGATTAGAGACTGCAGACATAGTACAGGAGATGGTCAGAGAGACACATGGACGGCGTCAGGAGGAATAGGGCAGTTTTGAGACCACTAAGTCAGTAAATGAGCAAACTGCTTCAGTCAAACCTGAATGATTCTAATTGGCAGCCAAATGCACCAATCAGCACCGTTCTGTTCTTTCTTGTGAAATGGTGATTTGCTCCAATGGGTGAACCAATCAGATTGTGATCTGGTAAAGGGGTCTTTTAGAGATGATGGTGACACGGGGGAGGAATATGATACATGGGAGTATATATCAGAGCACAGACCTGTCCCTATGGCGGGGAAGGCCACGGATGTCGCCTGGAGTCGGGCGCACTCGGTCAGAGCCTCGGTGATGAAAGTCTTTATTCCGCTGGCTGAGTTGGTGCCGACCTTATGGAGGATTTTCTTGCAGCGAAGATTTCCATTCTGTGTCACAATATATTCTTTATTACCCCCAGATCCTGGAGATGGAAAAAAAAAAAATCCAATAATAAATAACTGCTATTATGTAAGTCCATATTATCCAATCACGTTGTCCCAGTGAGGTGTCATACCCCGAATGTGAGCAGTGACTCCCAATCAGCGGAACATCTAGATCCTAGGGCGAACATGCCAAATTGTGCCCCCCCTCCAAGATGTATGAGCCCCCCTAAAAAACTTAGCATTAGTCTGCAAGCTCACCCCCTAAGCATAAATTTCCCCTCCTCCCAGTACAAATCTGCCCCCCTGTTGAAATCCCCCCTCCCAGCACAAATATTTACCGCCCCCCCTTCTGCGGATTTGTCCTCTGAACCAGCGGTGCTCCGTAAGCATTCTAGGGGCTACGCAGGCACTCAGGCAAAAAGATGCCATGCGGTGCTTGAGTTGGTCTGCTTGGGGGACAGGAGCCACACTGGGGCAGAGATTCTGTCAGCTCTGCAGGGGCAGGCTCAGAGGTGGTTGACGCCACGCCAGCTTGAGCCAGGAATGGTGGTATGCGACAATGGCACCAACCTCCTCTCCGCCCTCCGACAAGGACACTTGACCCATGTTCCATGTTTGGCACACGTCCTGCATTTGGTGGTGCAGCGGTTCTTGGGCAGGTACCCGGGCTTACAGGATCTCCTGAGGCAGGCCAGGAAAGTCTGTGGTCATTTCCACCGGTCATATAATGCCAGTGCTCGGCTGGCTGACATTCAAAGGCAATGCAACCTGCCCAAGAACTGCCTCATCTGTGACATGCCCACCAGGTGGAACTCAATGTTGGCAATGCTGCATTGGCTGCACACGCAGCAGAGGGCCATCAATGAGTAGCTGTGTGAGTATGGCACCAGGACAGGGTCAGGGGAGCTTGGCTTTTTTTTGCCATTCCAGTGGCTACTGACCAAGGATGCATGCACTGTCCTGTCACCATTTGAGGAGGCCACAAGGATGGTGAGCAGTGACAGTGCATGCATCAGTGCAGGGGAGGGCTGGCAGCCTTAGGCCTGGGGGGCAAGTCCAGTCAAGTGGCCTATTGAACCGCCGAATCAGCTCACCATCCACGGCCCACCTGGTTTTTCAATGCAGCCTCACCAGTGCCCATCACTGCAGCCAACTCCAGTGCCCATCAATGCAGCCTGATCACTGGGGCAGGTTACATGGGGTGTATGGGGGGGGAGATGGGGGGTCAGCTAGGGGTTTCAGGGTCTCTCACCTCAGTGATCTCAGCGGGTCCTTGCACGTCACGGTTTCCTGGGGGGTAACGCTCCTGATCCTGGGGTCAAGTTGCAGCCAGAGCCCAGCCCTGCGTCCCGACTCCCTGGCACGCCCTGCCTCTGCCTGCTTCCAAGAATCCGGTCCCAGGGAGTTGTAGTTTCCTCTGCGCTGCTGTGTTTTCCACCCACCAGAAGCTTGAGTGCGGACTACAACTCCCGGAATATAACAGCTAGTGGTCGGCCGCCATGGCCATGCCCCCGGCCTGACTTCCTAGACCAGATTAAAAAAGAAAAAATGGTAGCAGGCAGCGGCTGCCGGACATTTTGAACATAAGTTAGGGCGGCTTGGGAGACAATTGCCACCCTGCCCCCTGGCCCAGCCCTCCCCTGCATCAGTGACACTGTCCTTCTTGTCTTCCTGTTGGAGCACACGCTTCGTGGAATAATGGACAGGGCACTTGAGGCAGAACAGCGGGAGGAAGAGGAGTACTTTCTTTCTTCTCAAGGCCCCCTTTTTATCCAGATAGTATTCCTGCGGGCCTGCCAAACACAGAGGAAGAAGAGGAAGAGGAGGAAGAGGAGGAGGATTGTGTCAGCATGGACGTCGAGGAGAACACTCAGCAGCAGTCTTCAAGGGATCGTTTTCAGTCCCCAGAAACCCAAGGAGTTGTACGTGGCTGGGAGGAGGTGGTTGCGGATCATGTGATCCTTAGTGACCCAGAGGACTCAGAATTGCATGCCTCTGCAAACCTACGCTGCATGGCCTCCCTGATTCTGCAAAGCCTGAAAAAGGACCCTAGGATTCGTGGTATCAAGGAGAGGGATCATTACTGGCTGGTAACCCTTCTTGATCCACGTTACAATGGTAAGGTTGCAGAACTTATCCAGCCTTTGCAGAGGGAGCAGAGGATGAAACATCTTCAGGAGGCCTTGAAGAAAAGTTTGTGCAATGCGTTTCCAGAGCCAGGGAGGTTACAATTTCCTGGTGCTGGACAACGTGTTGCTGAGGCTTTGTTCAGTCACAGAAAGAGCGGTGGAGAAGGTGGGCGGCTGACCGATGCCTTCAGACAATTTTTCAGTCCTCAGTGCCAAGGTCTGATGGTTTCAAGGAACCATCGCCAGCGTCTGCATTACATGGTGCAGGAATATCTAGGGGCAAGAGCAGACCTGGAGACCTTCCCAACAGAGCATCCACTGGGTTACTGGGTCTTGAGGATGGACCACTGGCCAGAACTTGCTCAATATGCTCCTCCCTTGGTCACTTGATAACCGCCCATGGCTGCCAATACCACTTATACGCCGATGACACCCAAATCTGTCTACTCCTCACCTTACTCCTTCAGTCTCCTCTCGCATTACTAACTTACTAACTGACATGTCAGCATGGATGTCGCACCACTTCCTTAAACTAAATCTCTCTAAAACTGAGTTACTAATATTCCCCCTGCCCCCCCCCCCTCCATGACTTTTCTATCAAAATCAACAATGCAACCATCAGTCCCTCCCCTCTCGCCAGGGTACTCGGTGTAATCGTAGACTCTGACTTGTCATTTCAGCCTCAAGTCCAATCGTTGTCAAAAGGTTGTAGAATTCACCTTCATAACATCTCTAAAATTCACCCCTTATTAACAAATGAAAGCACCAAACTCCTCATTCACTCCCTTGTTATCTCTCGCCTTGACTATTGCAACTCCCTTCTCATTGGCCTGCCTCTCCATAGGCTCCTCCCCACTTCAGTCTATCATGAATGCTGCTGCCAGACTTATCCACCCTACCAACCGCTCAGTGTCTGCCAACCCTCTCCTCCAATCCCTACACTGGCTCCTGATCACCCAGCAAATTAAATTCAAAATACTAACCACAACTTACAAAGCCATTCACAACTCTGCCCCAAGCTACATCACCAATCTTGTCTCCAAACATATCCCAAACTGTCCTCTCCACTCTTCTCAAGACCTCCTACTGTCAAGCTCTCTCGTCTCCTCCTCCCATGCTCATCTCCAGGATTTCTCCAGAGCCTCTCCCATCCTCTGGAACTCGCTACCTCAACCTGTCCGGCTATCCCCTACTCTTGCTACCTTCAAGCGATCCCTGAAAACGTATCTCTTCAGGGAAGCCTATCACGTCTCCAACTAAGCTTTTACCACTTCCATCAGCTCATTCCCCACAGTTACAACCTTTTGTACCACCTGCCACACCCTATTAGATTGTAAACTCTTCTGAGCAGGGCCCTCTTAATCCTCTTGTATTTTATTGTATTATAACTGTATTGTCTCCCTTTTATATTGTAAAGCGCTGCGTAAACTGTTGGCGTGATATAAATCCTGTATAACAATAATAATAATAATAATAATAATAATAATATGCAATTGAGCTACTGGCCTGTCCTGCATCCAGCGTTTTTTCTGAAAGCACATTCAGTGCTGCTGGAGGGTTTGTAACGGATCATAGAGTGCGCCAGACCACAGACTCTGTTGATCGGCTCACATTCATAAAAATGAATCAGTCTTGGATCAGCAGCTATCAAGCACCTGATGCTGACGTAACCGATTGAATTTTCTATGGATGTGGGATCCCATGAAGACTGCCTTTGCTGAGTGACTATCCTATTCCTCCTCAATTTTGATGATGCTAGCTTCTAAGAATAACTGTGAGGGCGTCCAATGTTGTGGCACCACCAACACCTAATGCCTCATACACAGGACCAGTTTTCCCTTCGGGAAAACTGCCATGAGAGCTTTTGGCCGGGAAAACTGGCCGTGTGTATGCTCCATCGCAGTTTTCCCGACGAGAAAACTGCGGGGAAAAAAAGAGAACCAGCTTTCTTTTTTCCCCGTCGTGATTCCCGGCGGACTTTTTCCCCGTCAGGAAAACTGGTCGTGTGTATGCTTTTCCGAGGGGAAAAAACGTGCATGCTCAGAATCAAGTATGAGACTGGAGTGCTTGTTCTGGTAAAACTAGCGTTCGTAATGGAGATAGCACATTTGTCACGCTGTAACGAACTGAAAAGCACGAGGCTGAAAAGCGCAAGTCGTCTTTCACCAAACTTTTAATAACACAAGATCAGCAAAAGCAGCCCAAAGGATGGTGCTGTTTGAATGGCACTTCCCCTTTATAGTGCCGTCGTACGTGTTGTACGTCACCGCGCTTTGGACGGGCGGTATTTGGCCTGAATGTGTGTATGCAAGGCAGGCTTGAGAGGAATCCCGTCGGGAAAAACTTTGTTTTTTTTCATGCCGAGAAAACTGGTCATGTGTACGAGGCATATGGCCCAATTTTCTGCAGAGTATATAGGGCAGGCCATATAGTATATATACATACGGCTGTTCAGAGCATATAGTGCCTGGGGGCCTCCCACGCCATTTTTATTTAAAATTTGGGTGCGGGATTCCCCTTAATATCCATACCAGACCCAAAGGGCCTGGTAATGGACTGGGGGGGGGGCAATCTCAATGATTTTCATCTGTATTGCCGGAACCTGACATTACATTACAGCCGCAAGCAGTTTTAAATTACTTTTTTTTCTTTAGAAATGTCATTTTGCTGCGGGACTGTTCTAAACATGGAAAACTGCGCTACTTTACAGGCATACTATACACACCCCCCAGGTACGATATTTAAAGGAATATTTCATTTTTATTGTTTCACTTTAAGCATTATTAAAATCACTGCTCCCGAAAAAACGTCAGTTTTTAAAACTTTTTTTTTTGCATTGATACATGTCCCCTGGGGCAGGACCCGGGTCCCCAAACACTTTTTATGGCAATAACTTGCATATAAGCCTTTAAAATTAGCACTTTTGATTTTTCCCATTCTTGTCCCATAGACTTATTGCCTGTTCGCGTGTTCTGCTGCCAACCGAACCGGGGGGGTGTTCGGCTCATCCCTAATGTTGAGTTTCATGCTCTGTAGGAGACGGTGACATCCCTTAGAACAGGATATTTACTGCTGCCAATATGCCTTCCAGGTATTACAATGACAGTCTGAGGTTTCTTACCCAGCTGGATGCACTCGTCTATCACACTCTGTCCCGCAGCGTCCAGGATGGCTTTAGACACACCTAGGAAGGAAATGGCAACATGATTAGGAGCATCCAACTGATATAGAAAAATAATTGTATGTTTTATTTATGATTAAAGGACAATATTGAGTGCTTATATGCTAATGTTAGGCTCTTTAATAACAGATACAAAGAGCACTGGATGGGAGATATGGGACTTTAAAAGGTGCATTTTGTACAAATCCATATACCACAAACAGTTAAAAAGGGAGATATTTATTAAATCACATAGAAAAAGATAAAAACACTTCATACACTGCACCAGTGTCCAATAACAATAAAGGACACTACTTATGAGATACACCGCTGTTTCCACGCTCTTAATTCAACACGTTTCGCCGTGAGGCTTCTTCAGGAAAAGGCGTGGTGTCATAACTCATAATGGGTAAGGAAATGTATTTCAAGAGTCTGTTCAACTAACCGTGCATGCCCAAACGACTAAGGACTGATCATCCACCTGTACCGGATCTCCTGCAGGGAGGGGCATATCAACATAGGGTACGTAGTAGATACAAAAGGTAAGACTTTCAAAAATTCAGTACAAAGGGTGCAGGGAGCCCAATTAATCACTAGATGGCGCCAAGTACCATGATATCCAACAGCGAACACTGTTTGCCATTTGTTAGAGGATCAGGCTCCAACAAAAGTAGTCCCTGGGAGCCTGATCCTTCCACAAACGGTGAGCAGTTTGCAGTGTTGGTGGAGGGGGGAGGGACAATGGAGGAGATGACAGACAGAGAACAATGAGGACACAGGTATTAGAGATGATTATTTCTGGGGCCAGACTGGAAATAAATGGTATCGGGGGGGGGGGGGGTGAAAGGGTTTAAAAGGATTTATCACCCCCTCCCCCCCAATTAGTAAATACCTGATCTCATGGTGAATGTCTGGTCAGTTGAATTGACGATGATGTCCGTATCCTCCTTTGTTATATCTCCAGTTTTCACCTGATAAGTGACCGATCCGATCGTCAATTCATGAGTCCCCGATGTCGGCGTGCTCGCTGTGCCATAGACGACTGCAACAGATAAGAGGAAGAGGAATTATCCCCACCCAGGACTATTCCAGCATTCTTCCTGAACTCTGCAACCAATACTACCAATGAATCTCTGCTGATCCAAATAATATCTGATTTGTGATGAAGCCAGCAGATACACCCCGGTGATTGTGCCACTTTAGAGTCCTCCAATCTCCCCAACAAACCGGCACCCTGAAGAAGGTGGAGATCTTTGAGCCCTCGAAACGCTTTGGTCTGGTATGTTATATGTGAGCAAATATCAATATTAAAAGTGTTTGGACTCTAAGACCCTTTGTTTGGATCTCTCATTGGACTTTGTGCTTGTAAACCTGAAAATGAAGGCAGTGTGCTGTGTACCTAGTGTCTGTTGCCCTAGGTGAGACATCTACCGGTCTGTGGCCATCCCCACTCACCTGAACCGGCTCCAGCACTGGCTTGTGAGCTCTGGGAAGTTCCTGGTGCCGACATATCGCTCTCAAAGCTTACTGCGACATTTCTGTCCGTCCGGCTGTTGAGTTCTTTGGAAAACTCCTAAACAGGATGCAGAAATCGAGTTCTATCATACTGCATTATATATACACACAGTGTACAAAACAGCTATTTCATACAGTCCTCACAATATGAGCCCAACAAGAGAATAAGGACCCTTGCTCTCTGTATGGAAGCAGTGGTCTGTCTGCAGTGGTCTGGTACACCCCCTGTAGAGTCAGAGTTAGAACTCTCCAATTAGCAGCTAGTGTGAGCTTTGCTGACTACACAGCTATTGGCCTGACTCGGGGAGGAGATAAGGGCGCTCTGGTGGAGGTGGATAGCTGGTCAGAGGGATGATAGTGATGAGGAAGCACTTCTGGTAGCACTTTAGTTAGAGGAGAAGCAACTCTGAAGATATAAAAAAAGGAAAAGAAAGGCACCTCTAAGTACAGTATGCAAAATAATAATAAAGTGCACAAAGGGCTAAAAGCACAGTGACAGACTCACCCGGGATGGAGGCTTTGGGAGGGGACTGAATGCTACCCTCTTGCCTTGCGATCATGGGACCTGGCATTTGGGGGAACGGTGCTCTTTGTGAGCTGTATGCCTGGGGAACCTGTATATGCCATATTAGAAAGAGTGACTGATTCATACTGTTGGAACATATACTGTAAGGAGATGCTAATGTCATCACCTCCAGCCACCTGTCTGTCTGTTGTCTTATATAATGTAAATGAGTCTAGTGTGGCTCCTCTGTCACCCATTGTTGTCTGTGCCAATTGACCCTGCAGTTGTATGAAGGAGTTCTGTGTTGATATGTATGATATTGTGTATTCTGAATTAGGGAGTCACAACGGCTGCTTTATGGGATTAGTTAATTAGCTCATGGTAATTAGGCTTCTGCTTACAAATGTATTGTAGAGTAATTAGAGCAGGAGGTATGCACCTCCTCTTTTACTGTATATAAGACTGTATTCTTTTTCTAATAAACCAGTCCATGTTCAGCAGACAAACAAGTATTGTCTCGTTGTGTGCTGGTGAGCAGCTGGAATATCTGATATCTATATCCAGACTGATAGGAAGCGGTATGACCAGGTCTGACGAAGGAGCCGCACATGCTCCGAAATGAGTTACCGCCCCCTTCTCCCCACTGACACCATCAGCCTCGTGTGTCCCGCAGTGAACCCGGAATACAGGCTTCCCTGCTGCCTCCTCTCTCCAACATGTATGAGAACGCTTTACAGCTGCTGGGCGGCTCTACACTGCTCTCTACCACCATGCTGAGGATGGACACATGCCACAGATGAGGACTCCTGATTTTATCATGTCTTTTAACACTCAACGATCTTGTAAGTGCTTTCCTTTTTTATTGGTCTGACTCAGCAGTGAGTATGCCAGACATCTGGAGAGAGACCACTGCTTCCCCACAGAGCAAGGCTCCTTCTCTATAGAATGGTGGCAGGGGACAGGCTTTCCATTCAGGCTGTGGCCTCCTTCTTAAGAAAACAAAACAGCAAGACTTTGCTCACCTTTTAGAACTGATTTTGCTCAAACTGACTGATAGTTCACATATTTTGACGATTTTACCCGGGAATTGTAATTCTGTTCAGCTGGTCTTGTTATTTACACACTTCTGCTACATTGCATAGCCCAAAAGGTGACACCACTGTTTCCTCATTCAGCTTTATAGCTTCCTAGCAACCTGCCTGCCCAGTGAGCAATAAACCTGCAGGACGATGCACCTAGTGAGCAGACTTCTGTGTGTCTATATGCTTCTAACAGATGCCCTGCTGTCCAACTTTATGATCTGAACTACAAAGAGCAGCTTCAAGTAATAAAAGTGATGTTATTGCATGCAGAGAATTTCAGACATCTTGAAAAACTTGTCTTTTCAGAAATAAGGAAACAAGCCTTTTACATGCACCTCCACTAAACTCTGGCCAAGTCAGGGGAAAACCCGCAACACAACCCAATGGTGGCCTCTGTGTGAAGACACTGAGATCCGGCATTCCTGGTGAGAGGACACGTTTTCAATGTGTCTAGGAGGGTATGAGAGCAATACTTGTCGGCTATCCAGATGTCCCCCCATCGGAAGATTTTGGGGACATATCTGCCCATTAATGCCCAACCCAAAATATGGCCATAGACCTCAGATGGATGTATAAGCACAATCTAGAGACTAGAAGAAGACTTTCTGGATTGAACACACACATTTTATTTCAAAGATAAATCAGACAAGGTGGTTGTGTATGTCCAGTCAATCTTTCCTCTGAAGTTTAGACTTTTGGTAGAGCCTCCTGGAGCCCACACACAAAATATTGTCATACAGGAAATCTGTGACCAGTTTTAATAAAATTTACATTAAATGGAAACTATAATGGTTTTGCCGCAATTTTATTTTCTGTTCTAAAACTTTTTAAACTGATTTATTCTATCTTTTTATTACCATATGTAGTGATACCCCCAGCTAAGAGGGCCGCTGGTATAATTTTTGGGCCCTGTAGTGCACCGCTGTCAATCCCGGGCAATCGGCTCTAACCTCCCTTGGCACAGTTAGTAGGGGATGATAGGATTGTGTGGCCGGCAACCCACGGAGACACAACCCTATGAGAAAAAACACACAGCAATAAAGTATAACTATCCTTAACCATCTCTTCTGCAAAGTAAAGGACACAAAAACACCAGTATACTTAACCCTTGTACTTTTACTCAAATTGTTGGGTAAGCATAAGAACAACAGTGTACCTATCATGTGCAGAGCCCTGCAATAGAAGAGTATCTCAACAAACAAATAGATATACAGTATTATTATTAGCACTAACGGTCCCCGCTGTAGCTATTCCCCCACGTGGACAAGATGGCGCCCAGCAATGTCTACGCTACCAAGTCAGGCCTGACTGTACTACGTGGAAGTTCTGCAGGGAAATCTTCGCTAGCAATCGGTGGTGCACTTCTGAAGAAACAAACTGTATTCCACAAAGAGTAACAGGGATCTTGTGTGCGTCTCTGAGCAGGTGCTCTCTCACCCAACCGGACCAGTCCGTGTCCGTATCTTCCGCTGCTGTGTCTTGGTCCACAGGTCTCACGACATCTGAGTCTTCGGTCCTCCTGGCAACGATGCAGCAACAGTATGGAGAGACGTCCCTCAGGTTCCTCAGTGAGAGCGGAAGGCTCTTTGGAGAAAGGCCCAGGCTTCAGGCCTTGTAACTCAGCAGACTCGAACAAGAGTTCCACTTGCTGGGCGGGCGGTGTCCAAAGAGAGCGAATTCAGCCCCGCCTTCCAGTTAAATAACCCGCCCCAGCAGTCTTTGCGCGGGGAAATGCACCCTGGGTGTCCCGTTGCCCACTGGGTACTGTAGTTTATGAGGGATTAAAAGGGCAATACCCCGCTACACACATTATATATATATATATATATATATATATATATATACATACACACATACAATGTTTGTTTTACAAATATATATTTAATATGTAAGAAAGATTCCTAGAGCACTTGGAGTTAACCAAAGAGATGGCAGTAGTATAAGTGGTTCACCTTTAGACACTCTGTCTCTGATTAAAACCTTGGACAGAGCCATATGGAAGGGGGGGAAGAAATCTCTTCTCTGTGGGTAAGGGAGGGGGAGAAATCTTTGCTCTGTAGGTGAAAGAGGGGGAGAAATCTTTGCTCTGTAGGTGAAAGAGGGGTAGATGTCTTTGACCTGTAGTTGAGGGAGGGGGAGAAGTTTCTGCCCTGTAGGTGAGGGAGGGGGAGAAGTCTCTGGCTGTAGGTGAGGGAGGGGGAGAAGTCTCTGCCCCGTAGGTGAGGGAGGGGGAGAAGTCTCTGCCCCGTAGGTGAGGGAGGGGGAGAAGTCTCTGCCCCGTAGGTGAGGGAGGGGGAGAAGTCTCTGCCCCGTAGGTGAGGGAGGGGGAGAAGTCTCTGCCCCGTAGGTGAGGGAGGGGGAGAAGTCTCTGCCCCGTAGGTGAGGGAGGGGGAGAAGTCTCTGCCCCGTAGGTGAGGGAGGGGGAGAAGTCTCTGCCCCGTAGGTGAAAGAGGGGTAGATGTCTTTGACCTGTAGTTGAGGGAGGGGGAGAAGTTTCTGCCCTGTAGGTGAGGGAGGGGGAGAAGTCTCTGGCTGTAGGTGAGGGAGGGGGAGAAGTCTCTGCCCCGTAGGTGAGGGAGGGGGAGAAGTCTCTGCCCCGTAGGTGAGGGAGGGGGAGAAGTCTCTGCCCCGTAGGTGAGGGAGGGGGAGAAGTCTCTGCCCCGTAGGTGAGGGAGGGGGAGAAGTCTCTGCCCCGTAGGTGAGGGAGGGGGAGAAGTCTCTGCCCCGTAGGTGAGGGAGGGGGAGAAGTCTCTGCCCCGTAGGTGAGGGAGGGGGAGAAGTCTCTGCCCCGTAGGTGAGGGAGGGGGAGAAGTCTCTGCCCCGTAGGTGAGGGAGGGGGAGAAGTCTCTGCCCCGTAGGTGCCGGGAGGGGGAGAAGTCTCTGCCCCGTAGGTGTCGGGAGGGGGAGAAGTCTCTGCCCCGTAGGTGTCGGGAGGGGGAGAAGTCTCTGCCCCGTAGGTGTCGGGAGGGGGAGAAGTCTCTGCCCCGTAGGTGTCGGGAGGGGGAGAAGTCTCTGCCCCGTAGGTGTCGGGAGGGGGAGAAGTCTCTGCCCCGTAGGTGTCGGGAGGGGGAGAAGTCTCTGCCCCGTAGGTGTCGGGAGGGGGAGAAGTCTCTGCCCCGTAGGTGTCGGGAGGGGGAGAAGTCTCTGCCCCGTAGGTGTCGGGAGGGGGAGAAATCTCTGCCCCGTAGGTGTCGGGAGGGGGAGAAGTCTCTGCCCCGTAGGTGTCGGGAGGGGGAGAAGTCTCTGCCCCGTAGGTGTCGGGAGGGGGAGAAGTCTCTGCCCCGTAGGTGTCGGGAGGGGGAGAAGTCTCTGCCCCGTAGGTGTCGGGAGGGGGAGAAGTCTCTGCCCCGTAGGTGTCGGGAGGGGGAGAAGTCTCTGCCCCGTAGGTGTCGGGAGGGGGAGAAGTCTCTGCCCCGTAGGTGTCGGGAGGGGGAGAAGTCTCTGCCCCGTAGGTGTCGGGAGGGGGAGAAGTCTCTGCCCTGTAGGTGTCGGGAGGGGGAGAAGTCTCTGCCCTGTAGGTGTCGGGAGGGGGAGAAGTCTCTGCCCTGAAGGTGTCGGGAGGGGGAGAAGTCTCTGCCCTGTAGGTGTCGGGAGGGGGAGAAGTCTCTGCCCTGTAGGTGTCGGGAGGGGGAGAAGTCTCTGCCCTGAAGGTGTCGGGAGGGGGAGAAGTCTCTGCCCTGCAGGTGAGGGAGAGGGAGAAGTCTTTGCTCTGGAGGGAATGAGGGGGGTGGGGGGAATTTCTCTGAGGGGAAGGGGGAGAATCACAGCTCTGGTGGGGGAGAAGTCTCAGCTCTGGGGAGGTGAGGGGGAGGAGTCACTATCCTGAACAGGAAGGGGAGGAGTCCCTTCTGTGACTTTTGTTTGTAAGATATATATCAAGGAATCACGCCCCAGTGTCTCACTAACAAGGGCAAGGACCATGTATGGGGAAGGAGTAATATGGAGTGAGCTTATTTGGGGAAAATAAAACAGGGTTTGTGAAATGGATATCATGGACTGCAATACCACTGAAGGGACACTTACCCAAAATCTAGCTAGCTGGACATACACAGGTGGATACATATCTTGCATACAATCTGGCGCTCTCCAAGGGTTGTAAAGCAGCCTAACCCTTCCCTGATACGTTAGCTTCCACACACTGACACTAATCTGAATGCAATCATCATCCACACAATGCAATTTCATACGGGTTATTAGAAAATTTACGACTGAGCATACAGGCGCTGGTAACAAAACACCCTAAGATTTGAGATTTTATTAGAGATGAATATTTCCCTCTGACCTTAGAAAATGACAGATGGTAGAAAATTTGGATTCTTGGTATGTACAGATCTATTTTCCGCTTGATATCATTAAAAACCTCACTGGTCTGATGAGCCCATACTGGAAGGAAAGGTTCCTGTCCCGACATCTACAGGTCCTTCTGACCCCACAAACCCAGCAGTTCACAAATGGTCACCAATCACACACCTTATAATGTCACCTGGTGCTCTGCCTCTCCATCCCTCAATGTCTGTGTGACCTCACAGTGTACAGAATAAGAATCTGACTAATCTGGATGAGCTCCGAATCAACCTAGAATCCATTGGTAATCCCAATCCAATAAAATCCTAACAGGGAGGAGAACCCCAAAATACTTAGCTTGTCTGCCGGGACCCCTCATGTGGCAGAGATCACATGACCATGTTCCTGGACATTTGGTCACATGACTATCCACCATAGAATCCCAGAGAAAACTGATTCTGAAGCCAAGGTAAATATTTCAGGGCTTCTCTTGCCTTTTCAAGGATGGGGGTGGGTATTAGGGTAGTAAGGGTAGTGGGGGGGGGGGGGGAGATCTTTAATTACAGTATTGCTTTAACATGGACCTCAAATCCCAAACTATTATTGATATTAAAGTTCATTTACCGTTAGTGTTTCTTTGTCACTGGGGTGCAGAATGAAGTTGACTTCTCTCAGATGTTGGGAGTTACTTTTGCTGCTGAACTGGAGAATCTCTTCGAACATTAAAGAGGCGGCGGTCCTTTTTGGAAATCCCAGAACTCCGGTCCCGATGGCCGGGAAAGTTATGGATCTCAGTTTTTTCTTCTCTGACTCACACAGGCAGCTCCTCACAACGTCCCTGAAAATCTACAATTTAACACACAGTTATCAAAAACCAACCTTAGCAAAGATGTGACTTGCTGGGATATCAAAATGGTAACAATCCTAGCGCCGCGTACACACGATCGGAAATTCCGACAAGAAAAGTTCGATGTGAGCTTTGGGTCGGAAATTCCGACCGTGTGTAGGCTCCATCTGACTTTTTCTGTCAGAATTTCCGACAGCAAAAATTTGAGAGCAAGCTCTTAATTTTTCCGACAAGAAAAGTTCTTGTCGGAAATTCCAATCGTCTGTATGCCATTCCGACGCGCAAAAAAAACACGCATGCTCAGAATCAATTCGACGCATGCTCGGAATCATTGAACTTCATTTTTCTCAGCTTGTTGTAGTGTTGTACGTCTCCGCGTTCTTGACGGTCGGAATTTTGTGTGACCGTGTGTATGCAACACAAGTTTGAGCCAAGATTCCGTCGGAAAAAAATCCAGGGTTTTCTTGTCGGAATTTCCGATCGCGTGTACGCAGCATAAGTTGCAATATATTTATATACTGTATATTTGCGAGCTTATCAGTCCTTGGATGTGGTGGCCACATTGGTTTTCATTTTTTTTTTTTAAGCCTAATTCCTTGTACACATGATCGAGTTTCACGGCGGTGAAAACACCGCCGTGAAACCCGATGGGAAAAACCGCCTTGGTCCCCTACACACGGCCGTTTTTCAAGACATGTTTTCTCTTGGTCGAGAAAACCAGCTGTGTGTAGGCTCCCTAGCAGTGTTTCCCTATGGGAAAACTGCAGAGGAAAAAAATGCCGTGATTCGCGACGAGAAAAATTAGGTCATGTTCTAATTTTTCTCGCCGTGATTCTCGCCGTTTTTCTCGTTGGGAAAAATGCTGGAGAGCCCACACATGGCCGTTTTTCTCGTCCAAGAGAAAAAATTAAATTTTTACCGACGAGAAAAATGATCGCGTGTACGCGGCATCAGAACATTTTCTGCAAGTAGTTGCAGTGTCCTTGTAACTTCCTGTACATGGAACTGAAATCTCAAACAATGTTATCAGCTTTACCAGATATCTTATGCAAACTACAGAACACCTCCCAGGCAAGGAAGATCAGAAGAGGGCAATGTGTTCTGTATTTCTAGAGTGGCAACACTGCTCCTCTATAGATACAGTGCAATGAGTAAGGGGGTTATTTACGAAAGGCAAATCCACTTTGCACTTCAAATTGCACTGAAAGTGCACTTGGAAGTGCAGTCGCTGTAAATCTGAGGGGAAGATCTGAAATGAGGGGAAGCTCTGCTGATTTTATTATACAATCATGTGCAAGCTAAAAAAAATGTTTTATATTTTTCTTGCATGTCCCCCTCCGATCTACAGCGACTGCACTTCCAAGCATGGGCGTCCGCTCCATAGGGCGGGGGGGTCAAAGACAGGGATAAATGCAACTGTGTATCGCCGCTGCCGAAGCGCTTTGCAGGCGCTTCGGCAGTGGTGCCTATTTATTTCAATGGGTGGTGGAGGAATGGCGTATACAGCCCTGTTCCACTGCCCCAAAGAAGCATGGATGACCTTAAAATGATGCCCCCCCCCCCCCCCCTGAAAAAAGTTCAGCGGACACCCATGCTTCCAAGTGCACTTTGCACTTGTAGTGCAAAGTGGATTTGCCTTTCCTAAATAACCCCCCATAGTGTGTTACTGGCAGGTAAAAAAAAAAGAATACAAATGCAGCCACATCTAAGGACTGCTAAGCTGCAACTTGTTACATTTTTGGATTTGGATTTAGATACTTTTTTGTTACATTTTTGTTACCTTCTCAGAAGAACCTTGTTTTCCATTCCAAGCAGGAACCACGACATGGATAACAGTCTTACATTTCAGGTTGCAGCCCTCTGTGATGAACATTGAACCTTCTTCCACCTGGACTCCATAACTGACATCCTTCAGACATTGCTGAAGCTTGCCCCCGGCCTTGTCTAGTAGAGCCCTCGATGCTCCACCGCTGCCGAGGTTCAAGTCTTTCCCCACGCTGTTCACAATGGCGTCTGTCTGAAAAACATCACAAATCTCACAATGAATGGGGAGATCCTCTTAAGATTTTCCTCAGCTTTTCTTCTAGTCATAGCAGCAGGTGATGTTCTGCAGACTTTGGGTAGTATTTGGGTTGGGGAATTGAAATGGGGGGTGTTTTTTTTTTGGGGGGGCATAGATTTGTGCAGGTGGAGGATTTGTACTGTACCCTTTAATTATATACGTATTAGATATATTGCTGCACCATAAAGTTACCCCCCACCTAATATACCTTCTTTTCTTTATATTGTTCTGTGTTTTCCTCCTGTGTGCCCTCCCTGTGAGGATGGAGCCAATGGGGCTTTGTACCTCTTACTTTTGCAAAAAAAATATTAAACAGGTACTTAAAAAAAATCTTAAATTTGAATGATAAAAAAATAATAATCTTAAAATGTTTATAAACTGTAAAATGTACCTGTTTGTTATGCTGATCTAATAGGTTTAATATTTTCAGTCACTATTGCAGAACAAGCATTTGTGACAGGAAGGGCTGCCAATAAGGGGGTACCACCGGTCCTCCTGTAGGGGGTCCAGACAGCAGGGGGAAAAATGTGGGCAGGACAGAGAGGGGAATTGGTGTGGCGGGCAGGGGCAATTACAGGAAGGATGCCCTGTGCAGCTCTCTGCGACAGCTGAAATCCGGCTTTTCCCCTCTCTCACACCAGCTTTTAGCTGCTGCAGGGAGAGACACATATGGCAATTTTCCTGTAGACAAATTGTAAAGAACTAATTTATAAAAATTGTAAGATATTATTTAAAAAAAATAAAAAATAAAAAAAAATAAAAAAATGAAGGGTTCATTCTTACGGGTTCTCTGGCCCATACAGTGTGAATAAGCAGTTTGTGTGGCTGGAGCCGCCTGTTACTCTGTATGAACAGCTGCAAGTCCTAATTTTTCGCAGAGCACTGCGCCCTGAACCCACCCAGTTGTGTTACGATAGCGAATTAATATTCGCTATTGACTTCCTGATTCTCCTCCCGGCCAATCAGGAAGAGGGTCCTGAGACCCGATTGGCCGACAGGAGAAGCAAACCTATTGACCGCTGAGGAGAAGGAGGGAGGAGATTCAGGGGAAACCGCCGTGAAGCCGAGGAGGAGAAGACGCAGGGTGAAGTCGCCGCCTGCCACCCAGAGGAAGCACCGCCAGCCAACCAAATGAGGTAAGTGCGGGGGACCCGGCCGACCAACTACAGTTTACCAGAAGTTGTGTGACTTTCTGTTAAGAGAAGTCAGGAAATGCTTGTTTAAAAAACTCCTTTTCTGCGGTACCACGTCTTTTCTTAGGTCTCCTCACACAGATGCTTCGCCATTTCCCGGGAGTGAAGAAAAAAAAAACAGAGCACCAGGCTATCATAGTGTAAAATTCTTAAGGATGTTTTATTGTAGTTAAAAGCACTAAAAAGCCTTACAAAATTTGGCATCAAGAGGGACTCCAAATCCCATAATGCAATAGGCAAAGCACGCAAAATGTGGTGACGTCATGGGCCTCCGGTTTCGCTCTACGTACGTTTTGTCAAAAGTGACGTCATCAGAAAAGGGCTGCTGCGGCATGCTGCTGGTTGAGTTGTTTCCGGTGTATGTTATCCTATTGTCACGTACCTGACGGTGATGAGCCCGGTTAGCAGAGGGAGGCCTCCCTTACGGCTCCCACCGGCGGCCCCTGGTGGTATAACAGGAAGCACGGAGGTGGAAGGGGTACGAGTGCCTGGCAGGATCAAGAACTACCGCAGGTGATCAGGAACCAGCAGGTGAGGAGGCAGGAACCAGGAACTACAGCAGGTGAGTGGACAGGAACCAGGAACTACAGCAGGTGAGTAGACAGGAACCAGGAACTCAGAAGATGACCCGGACCGGGAGGCACAGCAGGTAGACTGGAACCACTGGGCAGCAGCAGATGAACAGGAACCAGCAGATGAGCAGACAGGAACCAGCAGATGAGCAGACAGGAACCAGGAACTGCAGCAGGTGAGTAGACAGGAACCAGGAACTCAGAAGATGACCCCGACCGGGAGGCACAGCAGGTAGACTGGAACCACTGGGCAGCAGCAGGTGAACAGGAACCAGCAGATGAGCAGACAGGAACCAGCAGATGAGCAGACAGGAACCAGGAACTCAGCAGATGACCCGGACCGGGAGGCACAGCAGGTAAACTGGAACCACTAGGCAGCAGCAGGTGAACAGGAACCAGCAGATGAGCAGACAGGAACCAGCAGATGAGCAGACAGGAACCAGCAGATGAGCAGACAGGAACCAGGAACTCAGCAGATGACCCGGACCGGGAGGCACAGCAGGTAAACTGGAACCACTAGGCAGCAGCAGGTGAACAAGAGCCAAGGTCAGGCAGGATCGTCAGACAAGCCGGGGTCGGGTAAACTGGCAGGCAGCGAGGCACAAAAGGATCAGGCAATACCGAAGTCAGAAAACAGGCCGATGGTCAGGTACAGGCAGATAGCAGGAGGGTCACAGGAAGCCGGGTCAGATACAGGTAAACAAGGCAGATCAGGTCACTTGGGATAAACGCTGTAGAGCAGACAGCAGGGACTGTCTGCAAGTGAGGAGTTTAAATAGCCCTTCGGGCGTCACCTGCGGGGGCGGGAACCAGGAAGTCCAGGGCGTCTGTTCCTGACAGGGTTTCCATGACATTGCCCCCCCCCCCCCCCAAGGGGCAGCCTCCGGATGCCCCTAGGAGCAAACTTCTCGGGGTGAGACCTCCTGAAGGCTTGCATCAGGTCTTTGGCGTGAATGTTCTCTTCGGGTTCCCAGGAGTTCTCCTCTGGTCCGTAACCCTTCCATTTTATTAAAAATTGACTCTGGCTATTTCTTCTTCATGCGTCTAAAATAGCTTCTACCTCGAATTCCTGTTCCCCGTCTATGATGACGGGATCAGGGCGAGTCGGGGTCCGACCTGGGAATGGGTTGGAGACTGACGGTTTCAATAGAGAAACATGAAAAACAGGGTGGACCCTCAGGGAGTCGGGGAGCTCCAGCTCGTAGGCCACCTCGTTGATTTTCCTTTTGATAGGAAAAGGCCCTAGAAACTTGGGGCCCAATTTCTTGGACGGGCAAGCCAATCTTAGATTGATGGTGGAAAGCCATACTTGGTCGCCCAGTGCCAGCGCTAATTCACCCCGTCTCCTCCTGTCGTAGACCGTCTTGTTATACTCCTGAGTTCTTGCCATGGCTTCGCGTAGAAGCTGGTTGTTAGAGGAGAAGAAATTCACTTTTTCCAGAACTGCGGGCACTGAGCACTCAGGGAGAGAGTTGGGCAGAAATGTGGGGTGAAACCCGAAGTTCGCAAAAAATGGGGTCTGGTTAGTTGCGGAGTGGATGGAGTTATTGTAGGAGAACTCCGCTAGCGGAAGCAGGGAGAGCCAGTCATTCTGAGCAAAGGAGGAGAAACAACGCAAATATTGCTTGAGGGTCTGATTTGTTCTCTCAGTCTGTCCGTTGGTTTGAGGGTGGTAAGCCGAAGAGAATGATAGCTCTATTCCCAGAGTCTTGCAGAGGGACCTCCAGAACTGGGAGGTAAATTGTACCCCCCGATCGGAGACTATATTAGCAGGTACCCCGTGGAGCCTGACGACTTCTTTAATGAACATTTGTGCAGTTTCCGGGGCCAAGGGGGTCCCTCTCATAGGAACAAAATGTGCCATCTTGGACAGACGGTCCACAATCACAAAGATGGTGGTGTGATTCTCAGCCGGGGAGAGTTCAACTATGAAGTCTATAGAAAGCATTTTCCACGGTCTCTCTGGAACGGGTAAGGGCTTCAGTAGTCCCCAGGCTTTGAATCTGGACCCTTTATTCCGGGTACATGTAGTACAGGACTCCACGAACCTCCTGCAATCCTCGCGTAGTCGAGGCCACCAGAAGGTACGTTGTACCAACTCAGTGGTCTTAGCCACGCCAAAGTGCCCAGCAAGGGCATGATCGTGGCAGAGCTCTAGCACGGTTATCTTTAGTTCTTCTGGTATGAATATCCTGTCTTGGTGCCAGAGTAATCCATCCTTGGTTTGCAGATCCAGTTCAGGAGAGGGTTCCTGTCTAGTGGTGGCTTGTCTGATCCGGGAGAGTAGGTCCTCCTGAAGTAGGAGAAAATTCCCAGGAGCGAGGATTGTATCGGGTGAGGAGAGTTCTTTGGATCCATGAAACATTCGGGACAAGGCGTCAGGTTTAGTGTTCTTGGCACCGGGGCGGTATGTCACATGGAAGGAGAACCGGGAAAAAAACAGGGCCCATCTGGCTTGTCGTGGTTTTAGTCTTTTTGCAGTTTTCAGGTACTCTAAGTTCTTATGGTCGGTGAATACTAAGATCGGGTGAGCAGCACCTTCAAGTAAGTACCTCCATTCTTCCAGGGTGGACTTAATCGCCAAGAGTTCCCGGTCTCCCACGTCATAGTTCTTTTCTGCCGCAGATAATTTGCGAGAAAAGAAAGCCACCGGATGAAGCAAAGCCTTGGTTCCTTGCCTCTGTGACAATATTGCCCCTACTGCAACCTCAGAAGCATCTACCTCAAGTACAAATGGTAGGGAGGAATCTGGGTGTTTTAAGATGGATGCAGAGGTGAAGAGCCCTTTGAGATCCTCAAAGGCCTTTTGGGCCTCAGGGGACCAGTGGAAGCGGGTACCTTGCTTGGTTAGCTGAGTAATGGGTGCAATGATGGCGGAGAACCCCCGGATGAATTTACGATAAAAGTTGGCGAATCCAACGAACCGTTGGATTCCCTTCTTATCCACTGGCGCTGGCCAGTCCAAGATTGCGGTGATCTTCTGTGGGTCCATCCTGATGCCTTCGCCAGAGATGATTAATCCCAGAAATGCTATGCTCTCCCGCTCAAACTCGCATTTCTCAGCCTTCGCATATAGTTTATGCTGCCGAAGCCGGTCTAACACACTTCTGACATGCCTGCGATGAGAGTCAAGGGAGGAAGAGAAGATTAGTATGTCATCTAAATAAGCAATCACAAAGAGATCTAAAAAGTCCCGAAGAACATCATTAATTAAATACTGGAAGGTGGCAGGGGCATTGCACAGCCCGAAGGGCATCACTAAATATTCGAAATGTCCGAACCGGGAGCGGAAGGCGGTTTTCCACTCATCGCCCTCCTTGATTCGGACCAGGTTATAGGCTCCCCAGAGGTCAAGCTTAGTGAAAATAACGGCAGCTCCCAATCTTTGGAACAACTCTGGTACCAGAGAAGGAGGATAACGATTTTTAATGGTGACCTTATTTAGTTCACGGTAGTCCACACATGGCCTGAGGGTATGGTCCTTCTTTTCTACAAAGAAAATGCCTGCGCCTGCTGGCGACGTAGAGGGGCGAATGAACCCCTTTAAAAGGTTCTCATCGATGTAGTCCTTCAGGGCCCCCTGTTCCACCTCCGTTAAAGGGAAAATCCTACCGAAAGGAATAGCTGCTCCGGGAAGTAGATCAATGGGGCAGTCGTAGGCTCGGTGGGGTGGTAGGGTCTCTGCCCCCTGTTTACTAAACACATCGAGAAAGTCCAGGTAAGCGTCAGGGATGGCCTGACGTATTCCGGCCTCAGTGTCGGTACACATTAAGGTGGCAGGCCCAGGGGGTTTGTGTGAGCCACAGGACCATTGGCAGTAGGAGGAAGGAAACGTGATCACCTCCGTGACCCAGTTAATGGTAGGATTATGGGCTTGTAGCCAGGGCATACCGAGAATTATGGGGAACAGTGGAGAGGAGATAATATCCAGCCGTAGATATTCTCGGTGCACCCCGGTAGAGGAGAAGACAGTGACAGGTAGGGGAGCCGTCTCTTCGACCACGGGCCCCGACTTGATAAGGGACCCATCAGCCAGGTGAACCCGTAGTCCATGGGTCTTGGGAAGTAGAGGAATAAGTTGAGTACGGGCAAAAGTTGAGTCAATGGAGCAACTACAAGCCCCAGAGTCAATAATTGCGACGACTTGCAGGGTCCTTCCTGGGAGCTGCAGGGAGATAGAAAGAGCGAAGTGAGAGGAGGATTTAGTCTGAGGGTTGATCACAGTAGGGAATACTGACAAGCACTTACGGAACTTCAGGGGACAGTTCCTAACGAAGTGACCGGGCTCCCCGCAGTACAGGCACAGGTTGTGCGCGCGTCGGCGTTGGCGTTCCTCCAGAGTAAGGGAAGGGCGGAGGACCCCAAGCTGCCTGGGTTCAGGAGCATCGTACGAGGGGGTCAAGGGTGCTGCAGAAGCTGGGTGCGGATGACTGGGGACCCGGGGAAGCATCCAGGTCGGCCGGGTGAAGCCCGTGGCCCTCTCAACCCTCCGTTCCCTCAGGCGTCGGTCGATCTGAATTGTCAGATCGATCAGTAGGTTCAAATTTTCTGGTATTCCTACCCTAGCCAGTTCGTCCTTCAATGGGTCAGAAAGGCCTATGCAAAACTGGTGACGGAGGGCAGCATCATTCCAGCTGGTGTCTGCGCTCCAGTGCCTGAATTCAGCTACATAGTCTTCCGCTGCTCTGCGTCCCTGCTGAAGGGTCCGCAGGGCGTTCTCTGCAGTGACCGAGAGCTGAGGGTCCTCGTACAATTGGGCAATGGCGTCAAAAAAAATTGTAAGGCTGTCCAAGGACGCATCTTTGCGTTCTAGCAGGCGGTGGGCCCAGTTCTGTGGGTCTCCGGAAAGCAGCGAAATTACAAAGCCCACCTTGGTAGCTTCTAAGGAAAAGGTGCGGGGCTGTAAGGCAAAGTACAACTCACAAGAGTTCCGGAAAGCCCTGAACTTGCTCCGGTCCCCGGAGAATCTTTCGGGTGTAGGGACCCTGGGTTCAGGGGGAAGCATGACCACCGTGGGCGCAGCTCCTGCCCCGGCGGAAGAAGTGGAGGCACGTGGACCCCCTTGAGCTCCATCGGGGTTGGTGAGGGCCCGCACTTGTCCTTCCAGGTGAGTGTAGCCTTGCTGGAGGCTCTTAACGGCCTCGGTCAGTCCCGCCAGGTGTCGGCATAGTTCCTCCATAGGTGAGACTCCCTGCTCGGGCTCAGACATTGCTGTCTGCTACTGTCACGTACCTGACGGTGACGAGCCCGGTTAGCAGAGGGAGGCCTCCCTTACGGCTCCCACCGGCGGCCCCTGGTGGTATAACAGGAAGCACGGAGGTGGAAGGGGTAGGAGTGCCTGGCAGGATCAAGAACTACCGCAGGTGATCAGGAACCAGCAGGTGAGGAGGCAGGAACCAGGAACTACAGCAGGTGAGTGGACAGGAACCAGGAACTACAGCAGGTGAGTAGACCGGAACCAGGAACTACAGCAGGTGAGTAGACCGGAACCAGGAACTCAGAAGATGACCCGGACCGGGAGGCACAGCAGGTAGACTGGAACCACTGGGCAGCAGCAGATGAACAGGAACCAGTAGATGAGCAGACAGGAACCAGCAGATGAGCAGACAGGAACTGCAGCAGTTGAGTAGACAGGAACCAGGAACTCAGCAGATGACCCGGACCGGGAGGCACAGCAGGTAGACTGGAACCACTGGGCAGCAGCAGGTGAACAGGAACCAGCAGATGAGCAGACAGGAACCAGCAGATGAGCAGACAGGAACCAGCAGATGAGCAGACAGGAACCAGCAGATGAGCAGACAGGAACCAGGAACTCAGCAGATGACCCGGACCGGGAGGCACAGCAGGTAAACTGGAACCACTAGGCAGCAGCAGGTGAACAAGAGCCAAGGTCAGGCAGGATCGTCAGACAAGCCGGGGTCGGGTAAACTGGCAGGCAGCAAGGCACAAAAGGATCAGGCAATACCGAAGTCAGAAAACAGGCTGATGGTCAGGTACAGGCAGATAGCAGGAGGGTCACAGGAAGCCGGGTCAGATACAGGTAAACAAGGCAGATCAGGTCACTTGGGATAAACGCTGTAGAGCAGACAGCAGGGACTGTCTGCAAGTGAGGAGTTTAAATAGCCCTTCGGGCGTCACCTGTGGGGGCGGGAACCAGGAAGTCCAGGGCGTCTGTTCCTGACAGGGTTTCCATGACACCTATACATACTTGCCGCAAGCTTATTCAAGTTGACACATTTTGCCATTTGCACAGTATCACATTTAGATTTGGGTATTTAAAAAATTATCCTATGTGTCAGGACAGGGCTAGGTCATGGTGCTACACGTCACCCAGGGCTCTCGCCCATGCAGATTGAGGGGCTCTAGGATGTTTGTTTTGAGTAGTGAAAACTGTCTTTGAAGTCTTCAAGGAATGGTTAATCCTAGTATGGCTTTTGTAGAATATTGGGAGGAATGAAACCTCCAGTCCTAGTGGCCTAGCTCATGATTTGGCAAATAAATAATTTGATTGTGTAGTTGTGCACAGCTCTTTCAGGAGGGAGGGGTGCTGACTATAGCTCAGGGCTTCACCCTTCTGAAGAGACTGTTTTGCTGCCAGAGACCAGCAGGTGCACAGTAGGGATATGTGTGACTGCAATGACCAGGCCTACACCTGGAGATACAGTTGCTGCAAAAGCAGCGTCTAGATTGGGGTCACCAAACTACAGCCTGTGGGGAAAATCTGGGCCACAGCAGGGAGTCAGTGGGCTCTCAAACATGTCATCCTATGTGTCAGGAGCGTATAAGCTCCTGCTCCATCTTAGCTGCTGGTTCCAGCATTCTGGGTTTGGCTGTGGCATTCTCCTTATCTGTCTGTCCACCTGCAAGGTGATTGATTGGTCCAGACTCTTGGGTGGAGAGCAAACCTGATTTAAGCCATCCAAACCTGCAGTCTCATGCTTGTGATAGAGTGTGTAATACCTGATCAAGCTCCCTGTCTGTCTGCCCTGCTCTACTAGATTTGATTTCCCTGTGTATGACCTCTGATCAGATAGCGACTATTCTCTGAACTCTGCCTGCCTTTTACCTGGACTGTCATTGAACCACTCAATGCCTGTCTGACAACTGCAAGTACCTGTTTGCTTTGCTTAGTTCACGCCTGCCCTGGCATGGTGGCCAGGCACTATAGCATTGTGTATAAGACCTGGGGGCAACCAAGCACCAGTAGGCTTGCTTGCTTTCTGTGAAAGGGAGCTGCTATGTGTGAAAAACACAGTAGCCAGCCATAGTGTCTGACCACCTGCATTAGGGGTAAGCATGACACTATGTTTTTTTTTCTTCCTCAACATCCACAACCCTTCCCCTCTGGTCTCCTGCACAGGTTTCTCGACTGTGCTGTCATTGTAACGTGTTGATTGGTTGTTAGGATGCTGGCAGTCCTAGCAATCACATGTCTACCTCAACATTCACAGACCAGCTCCTCCACCTGGTGCTACAGCCACAATCCCGGGTCCAAGTCATGCTGTAAATGTATGAAGTAAGGGTGGAGCTTTGATGGGGACTCTGATGTAAAGTGAGACTCTAATGGGGACTATCATGTAAGGGGGGACTCTGATGGAGACTTTAATGTAAGAGTGATTCTGATAGGGAATCTAATGTAAGGGGAAAGTGTTATGGGGAACCTGATGTATGTAGGAGTTCTGATGTAAAGACAGACTTTGTGGATGGGGGGGGGGGGCTCTATTGGGTATAAGTTTTTTTGGGAAAAGCTTTCTGTGTTGCTCTGAATTATGTCATGCTGATAACAAAAAAACTCCAAGTGACGGCTGGTGGTATATATTTTTTTTTTTTGGGGGGGGGCAAACAATGCACCCACAGACACCCGCAACCCCACTGGTCGGTCGGTTACCACCCCTTAACTTAACCCATCTATGGCGCGGGCAGCGCTTCCCTTCGGGCGGGATGGGCGGCAGCTTCCCCTGCGCCTCCTTCTCAGCATCACGGCGGCCTTGCGTCTCCTCCCTCCTCCTCCTTATAGGCCAATAGGATTGCTTCCCCTGTCGGCCAATGGGGAAATGAGTCTCAGGGACCCGCTTCCTGATTGGCTGGGTGGAGAATCAGTGTGACAATAGTGAATATTCATTCGCTATTGTCACATAACTGGGTAGGCTCACCCTTTTATGAAGCCTATTAGAGCCTCTGGCCCTAATCACGTGCTTCAAAAAAAAGAAGAAAAAAAAACCTCATTGGAATCCATGCGTCTGGCACCCCGCATGTAAATTAGGAGGCCGGACGCATGGATAGGGGGGTGGCGCCCCTGCACCCTGCATTACGGGCCACCACTGTTCATTCATTTATAAAACTTTTTTTTTCGGCCCTTGAATATTTGACAATTGTGCGGTCGTGCTATATCTATGTTATACGGTCAGCAAGCGGTTAAACATGGTTTACTTTATCCAAAAATATTAATAAAGTACTTACTGCTGCATCTTGGATGAGTCCTTCTCTGACTCTAATGACGATGTTTTCTTTGGTCATCATCTGATTAGCGGATACTCTGGGTTCATAATCAGATACTCTGGGTTCATAGAGTCTCTGGCTGGGGACAGGCCTCTCCACCCTCTCAGTTCTATTCCCTCTGTATTTCGGAGAGGGTTCCGCTTCTTCCTCCCCAAACTCTCTTTTCAAAACGGAGGAGAAGATTCGTATCGTATCCACGTTAGTGTCCACCAGACGAATTTCTTTAATGGTTGATTGGCCTTTAGGTTTGCTCTCCCCGTATTCTTTGATGGCTTTGATAATATTTTCTGCGCTTTGATCTACAGGACAACCAAAAATACCGGAGCTGATGGCTGGGATGGCGATGGAGGTATGGCAGTACTCCTCAGCCAGCTTCAAACTGCTGGTTATGGCTTTCTGTAGAAGACCCTCACGCTTTCCAGGTCGTTCATTGGACCATCTGGGACCAACTGTATGTATAACCTGCTTACATGGCAGTCTACCAGAGTCCGTTATTACTGCCTCCCCCACGAACAATCGTCCTTCTGTCTTGACAATGTAATCAGAATCATCTTGTAGTTTGGGACCTGCAGCTTTCAGTAAAGCCAATGCCAGACCCCCAACATGCTTCAGATCCTCATTGGCTGCATTAACAATAACATCGGCTCTGTGACGGCACAGGTCGTCCTTATGCACAGAGATGACCATTCCATTTGGAAGATTTTTTTGGCACTGTGATCCTTCCATTTCCTCAGGTTCCTCTTCTTCTTCAGTCTCTTCTTCCTCTTCTTCCTTCTGTAAACGTATGAGGCATCTGTAGGTGTTCTTTGCCATAGTGACATAAAGGTCCTCATTTGCCAAACAAATCTTCTTGGCTCCAGGTTTATCGATGATCAGTGTGTCGGAGCAGATAGAACTCAGGACATTACTAATATGGGAGTGGGCTTTTACTACATAGATCTTTGGGCCTCTTAAGCGTATATTTTTATTACGGATTGCCACACTCAGGTTATCATTTTTCAGACCATCCAACATTTGTTTCTTCTCTTCTTTGAGGAACTGCATGACCACCGTAGACTTCACTTTAATGTTCTTGTTCATTGGAGTGTTCTTCTCTAGAAAGTCGCTGACTTTTTGGTAACATTTGCCCACATTTGAAGTCAGGCCGGCGATGACCACATTGTTTTTCACCCCAGAATGAGATTCCTGTATCAGGACTGTGGCTTTCTCTGCATTATATGACTCAAGCAGATGTGAATGAAGACTTTCCCACTCTGGAATTTTTAGGGTACTCTTTTCTTCAACCGGAACTTCTCTACTAATGAGTTCTTGGTTCATCTGTTCTTCAGCCTCTGTCAAGTCTTTCCTTGAGAAAGCCGTCAGCAGAACTGCATCATCCTTAATTTCCAGCATTGCATTGATTTTGTGACATGCAAAGAGCAGAGAGGACAGCTCCTCGTTATCGGTGGACTTCAGGAACTTGATAAGGTGTGGGTTCATCTGGAAGAGTTTACTTTTCATTTGTTGTTTGATGTCAAGTATCTCACATTTGGCGGTGAGCACTTCTTCTCTTAGTCCGGAGAATCGGATCTCCTTTTTTGACACATCATAGTCCATCTTTAGCTCTGGAACTTTGTCCAGGATCTTCTTCTGCAGGCCGCTGTTACACATTATCTGATAGAGAGCTGGAGACATGGATATGGTCTCAGTCTCGGTTTGGCTCTTTCTTTGCACCTGTTTGGTGGTTTCCTGTACCAGTTGTCTGAATGTGGGATCAGTCCTGGCAACATCCTTTACCAGTCCCACCAGGAAAACTTTACTTGAACCCAACTCAGGTTTGATAAGCACTCCATTATAGGTGGAGCTGCTGGCACGTTCTTTAACAGCATCCCAGACCGACTGATCTATTTGATATTCTTCGACTTTGTACTTTGATATGAGACGTGAGAACTCCAGATGGACCTCGTCTTTCCATGTTGGGACAAGCTTCACCAATAATCTGAGATCAGTAGACTGGGCCTCAGGAAAGCTCAATGTGATGACGGGGTTGGGGCAGACTAGGTCTGACCATTTGATCTCACATGTATGGGTCCCCATTGTTTTTTCCATGCTGTCTTTGAGCTGGTTGTTACTGAGGATGAATTCCAGAATGTACGGACTTACTGGGAAGGTGAGCGGCTCTGGTGTTCGTATTTGGGGTCTTTGGTCTCCATAAAGCACGATATCCTGTGCGGGATAATACGGATAAACAGATACTTCTGTCTTACTAAACTGATGCTTCTTCCCCAGAACCTTTTTAGCAGCTGCACAGAGGAAAAAAAAAAAGGGGTCATCAGAATCTCATTCCTGGAATATCGAGAATACTTTTTACAGTTAAAATTTTATCAAAAAATCTGTGTTTTCATGAATGGAGGAATTTGGGGAATGTGGGTCTGTTTCTCGCCATCACAATTATAAGGCCCCTTTCACACTGAGGCGTTGAAAAAACGCTCAAAAATTATGGGATTTTGTACCTCTATTTTACCGCGATTTTACCGCGTTACCACGATCGCGGTAAAAATAGCGTTAACGCGTATGCGTTTTTACCACGTTTTTACCGCGTTCGCGCAAAAAATAGCGCGAACGCGGTAAAAACGCATACGCGTTAGCGCTATTTTTTAAAATAACGCTTATGCCTGTGTGTTTTTACCGCGGTTCCCATTCATTTCAATGGGGATAGGCGTTTTTACAGCGCTATTTTATGCGCCCTAAAGTTGCTCTAAAAAAGCGGTTTGCAGGATTTTTTCCAACGCCCAGCCAGCATAACGCCTCAGTGTGAAAGCCCTCAGTGCTTTCACATTGAGAATGCTGGGGCAGGATTATTTCAGGCGTTATTACAGCGCTATTTTTAGCGCGAAAACGCGGAAAAAACGCCTCAGTGTGAAAGGGGCCTAACTCTTCACCAATCCCTACTTCATATAACACACACACATCAATCTTGCATGGATTTAATTCCATATATAAATACAGTGGGAAAAATAATTATTTGATCCCCTGCAAATATTGTGAGTTTACCCATTTACAAAGAAATGAAGGGTCTATAATTTTTATCATAGGTGTATTTTATATGATAGAGACAGAATATCAACCAAAAATTCAGAAAAGCACAAGATACAAATGTTATAAATGGAGTTGCAGTTCAGTGAGTAAAATAAGTATTTGATCCCCGACCAACTAACAATAATTCTCCCCCCACAGACTGGCTACAGTAGGTCCTCATGTGGTACACAGGTTAGTCCCGTCAATGTAAGAAGGTTCTCCTAACGACAACTCGTTATGTGTATAAAAGACACCTGTCCACAGAATCTCTTTCCTCCAATCACAGCTCACCATCATGGGGGAGACCAAAGAGCTGTCAGAGGACATCGGGGAGAAGATCGGAGACCTTCACAAGGCTGGAATGGGCTACAAGACCATCAGCAAGAAGCTTGGTGAGAAGGAGACAACTGTTTCGAGGGATTATTCTTAAATAGAAGAAATACAAAATAACCATCAATCGCCCTCGGTCTCGAGCTCCATGCAAGATTTCTCCTCATGGGGTGAGGATGGTCTTGAGAAAAGTGAGTGATCCGCCCAGAACTACACAGGAGGAGCTTGTGGAGGATCTCAAGGCAGTTGGCACTACAGTCACCCATCAAACCATTGGTCACACAATACACCACCATGGATTGAAATCCTGCAGTGCCCACAAGGTCCCCTCCTCAGGAAGACACAGGTACAGCCCATCTGAAGTTTGGCAATGAACATCTAAATGATTCAGAGGAGGATCGGGGAGAAAGTTCTGAGGTCAGATGAGACCAAAATTCAGCTCTTTGGCATCAACTCAACTCGCCGTGTTTGGAGGAAGAAAAATGGTGACTATGACCCCAAGAACTCCATCCCTCCAGTCACACGGAGGGGGAAACATGAGGCTTTGGGGTGTTTCTCTGATAAAGGTCCAGGCCGACTTTGCCGCATTGAGGGGCCAATCGGCGGGGCCATGTAATGTAAGATCTTGGATGAGAACCTTCTTCCATCATCCAGAACTTTGAAAATGGGTCATGGATGGGTCTTCCAGCATGACAATGACCCAAAACATACCGCCAAGGCAACAAAGGAGTGGCTCAAGAAGAAGCACATTAAGGTCATGGAGTGGCCTAGCCAGTCTCCAGACCTTAATCCTATAGAAAATGTATGGAGGGAGCTGAAACTTTGAGGTGCCAAGCAACAGCCAAGAAACCTTAAGGATTTAGAAAAGATCTGTAAAGAAGAGAGGACCAAAATCCCCCCTGAGATGTGTGCAAACCTGATCACCAACTACAAGAAACATCTGACCTCTGTGCTTCCCAACAAGGGTTTCCCCACCAACTACTAAGGGGATCAAATACTTATTTTACTCTCTGAACTGAAACTCCATTTATAACATTTGTATCATGTGTTTTTTCTGGATTTTTGGTTGATATTCTGTCTCTATCATATAACATACACCTGTGATAAAAATGATAGACCCTTCATTTCTATGTAAGTGGACAAGCTTACACAATCTGCAGGGGATAAAATTATTACCCCCCCCCCTCCCCACTGTATATTGCAGGGCTCAAAATTTCAAGTCCTGAGCCAATGGCCATGTCTTGGTAGGTTTGCAGTTGTGCCATACTCTTTCCATAACAGAGCTCCTTGAGATGTTCAAAGCTTGGGAGATTTTTTTATAACCTATCCCTGCTTTATACTTCTCCACAACTTTATTCCTGACCTGTCTGGTGTGTTCCTTGGCCTTCATGATGCTATTTGTTCACTGAGGTTCTCCAACAAACTTCTGAGGGCTTCAAAGAACAGCTGTATTTTATACTGAGATTACATTACACACAGGTGGACTCAATTTACTAATTAGGTGACTTCTGAAGGCAATTGGTTCCACTAGATTTTAGTTAGGGGTATCAGAGTAAAGGAGGCTGAATACAAATGCCCCCCCCCCCCACTTTTCACATATTTATTTGTATCATTCATCATTTTCCTTCCACTTCACAATTATGTGTCACTTTGTGTTGGTCTATCACATAAAATCCCAATAAAATATATTTACATTTTTGGTTGTAACATGAGAAAATGTGGGAAATTTCAAGGGGTATGAATACTTTCTCAAGGCACTGTAGTAGTATAAGATTTAAATGACAAAAAAACAATAACCTGATTTAATTTTTCAGACCTAATTTGGAGAATTGATACCGCAATGCTTAGTTTTATCAGGAAATCTTAAGAAAGATTCTTTATAGTAATTCATGATGTTAAACTGCCGGCCATTTCCACCCCGGTATGTGTGCGGTTCTGTAATTAGAGTACCCGGTGCTGTCCCACATGACACCCGACTTACCTTCCACGGTGGAGAATGTAACCAGTGCGGCGCCCTCACCAGGAATGGCCATGGTGTCTTCCGTACTTCCAGGAACGCCATGCTTTGGGTTATCAAAATACAGGCCGATGTAATCCTCAGGGGTGTTGGGGGGGAGACCCTCAACCCTGATCGTTCTAGTTTCTTCCAGGGGCTTTACCTTCATTTTAGATGTCCGGACTTTGGAGTTTCTTGAAAATTTTTCAACAACTCCTAGAATATCTGGTAAAAAAAAAAATGAAGTTGGTTGATTGATAAATTAAACGGGACGGCAAGACTGTGACAGGACATATTGTACACCGGTGATGAGGTTTCATCTATCTTGAATTTTGCTATCTATTTTCAGCAAAAAGTCTGATTCCAGAGGATCAGTAGCTTATGCAAGCTTCTGGTCTCATAGATGCAACAGAAAGTCAGAGGAAATCTCACAAAGTGAGGGGATGTCCCCTCTTAGCTTAGTTGTCACCAGAACCAGCGTCCCCATTGGAAGATTTCTCCTCATCTCTTGTTCAGGAGACAACTCTAAAGTTTTAGATTTCCCTTCACTTTATCAATAAAATCTATAAATGATTATTACGTGTTTTACTAATGATCAAATAACATCATTATGTGCTTATATGCTAATGTTAGGTTCTTTATATAATAACAGATTCGCTTGCTGGAATGACTTTGCAGAAATAAGTTATTGGAACAAAATGTTGTTCTCCCATCTCCTTGGAATGTTTTGTTGGCACAATGTAGGGAGACGGTCTCCACGTTCTAAACAGAGAGTCTGGGTTGTAGTAAAACTGATCAGGTGCACCGAAAAGACTGGAGAAGACAGAAAATGGCGGATACCACATTCTCCCACACATCCTTAGGAATGCGGAAGTGAAGACAGATCAGAGGGACAACCAAGCTTGACCATCACATTTTTGTACTCTTCTTGTATTTCAGCCAATCAGATGTGCTTTCCAGTTTTACATTAACATAATAGTGACGTATCATGCTATGTGTAAAAAGTTTAGTACTGCCTGTAATAAAGCATTAGATAAGGAAGTAACGAATCTGCACGGACGTGTCGGAGTCTTACTTTCAGCGTGCACGCAATGTTATCTAAACGTTACAATTCGGAACAGTAGTAGAATCCATATTAACCCCTTTGTGGTTAACCGACCATCACAATCTCTTGTGCTAATTCTTACCTAAATGAGTTAATATGTGAAATGGTTATATTATGGCCTACATGGAAGATGTTCATGATTGGAGCTTAAAACCTTTCCCTCTTACCCAAGTGGACAATTCCCCGAACGTTGACACTTGCCTTGTCTCTGTGCATGTTAATTTCTCTGCTTTCTAATGTTTTACTTTGTAACTTCTAAACATTTAAAATGTTCACCATTAGCAGAGCTTGTTACTTTTCATGTCGTCAGTGATAATGGTCATCACCAGTACTAACAGAGGAGTCGATCTCCCCAATAGGGACAATGATAACAATGGAAACTTGACAGAGAGTCTAACCCTTCCTAACTCTATCCAAAACTTTTTCCCTGGAGATACACTTGAGTTCTGTGACATGGGTGCTTCATAAAGCTACACAACTTCAGGACAGCAAAGTCAGGTGAAAGACCCACCGGCATGTTCTGGGCTGCTGTCCTCTAAATATGTAAAGTGGAAACCCACCAGCACCGTCGTGGCAGCCATTCCACCAGGTTCCAGCTAAGAATGAGGTGGATTTTTGACCACAACCCCTTATTGAAGTGTATCGGTTCATCTTGAGAGCTTATTCATTAAATTGGTTGGCTACATTTTCCTAATTGTTTCCCTCCATATTATTTGATTGTATTTTTTTTTTTTTTTTTGCAGTTGCCATTTTTAGTCATTATAGTCCTGGTATTAGAAGTAATTGTCCATAGCAGATGTGCCCTGGGAAGTGCCACCCAGAGGTGTCTCCAGGACTAGGATCGGGAGCGGACTTCTCAGGACTATGGGTACCTTAGCAGAGAAACTTTAAGTAAGTATTGAGCTCAAAGTTCTTTTAGTACATCTACGATTTTACTCATGAACATTTGCTTTGCAGAATACAAGGAAGCACTGCGTGATTATAACTAGGAAAATAAAGCACGTTCAGAACTGCAATACAATAAAATTGTTTTAACAACCTGACATAGAGACTATTATCACCCACATATCTGTGTACTTCATAAGAGAAGGGATTGGGGTCAGTGTTGGTTCTCACCGATATCACATGTGAAGGTGATGACTGCACATTGTTTCTCCGGAATTCTCTCCACCTGGAAGTCGGTGTTCTCATTCATGCCACTGATATTCTCCACCAGGAGGTTTAACATCTCCGAAGAGTAGCTGTCCTGGAGGTTCTCTATCAGAATCAGAGAGGTTTGGGTTTCCTGTGTAACGTGCTGTGATTGGTTATTTAGAGCCTCTGCAGCTGCTAAATTATAGAGGAAAACATTAAACTTATCTTTTATCACCGGTCAGTATATAAAATGTCATAAAGCTGATACAGTTTTGTCGTTAAAATTCACTCTGATCAATATGACCGTCATCTCCTTCAGTCAACATGAACTGGATTGTCTCTTATAGCTTAATATTGTGACCACCATCATATTATACATCAACTGTGATCACCATCATTATTTTCCTACAGCAGCCGTTACCACCATTGTTTTCTACAGCAGCCACGGCCACCATCATTACATACATCAACTTTAACAACCATCATTTTCTTCTGTGATTACCATTATTTTCTGCACCAGCCATGACTACCACCATATTATACACCAACCATGACATTTGTCATTTTTCTACACCAGCCATGTCCACCACCATATTAGTCACCATCCGTGACGCTTATCATTTTCTACAATAGCCATGACCGCCACCATATTATACACCAATCATGTCCACCATCATTTTCTACACCAGCCATGACCGCCACCATATTATACACCAACTGCGACGTTCATCATTTTCTTCACCAGACATTACCACAATCATTTTATACACCAGGGGTCTCCAAACTTTCTAAAAAAAGGGCCAGTTTACTATCCTTCAGACTTTAGGGGAGCCAGACTGGACCCAGCAGAAGTAATCAATGGTATTAGGGGGAGATATAGTTGGTGTCGTCGGGAGGAATAGTGCCCTGTTTTTGTTGTTAGTGGAAGGAATTAAGGATAAAGGCAAGCAAAGGGCTGCAGTTTGGAGACCACTGTTATACACCATCCACGACGTTCATCATTTTCTACACGAGCCATGACCACCACCATATTATACAACAACCGTGACATTCATCATGCTCTACACTAGCCAGAACCACCATCATTTCATATACCAGCTGTGGTCATCATCAAGTTCTACAGCCCCAAGTACCACCATTATATTTTACATGTACCTTGACCAACATCATGTTACACAGGCATCCAGGTCACCCTCAGGTTCCACAGCTGGCATGAACACCATTGTATTTTATAGCCACCATAAAAACAAAATATATATTTTACAGCAACTGCAACCAGTATTAAGTCATGCTCCTTGACTACAATATTCCCTTACAGCCGTTATAACATTTGTCATGTTCTACAGCCCCTCCTTTATGTCCAACATCTAACACAGCTTTTCTCAGCCAAGGTTCCACGAAACCCTAGGGTTCCCCCAGAAGTTGCTAGGGGTTCCTTGAGCAATGAGCAATATTTGACTCTCAGATAAGTAACCACAGACACAAATGTCTTTTTTAGCTATACGTAAGGACAGGATTTATCCAACTGACCATGAATGTAAGCAGCATTCTTCCCTTCTACCATCACGTTAATATACCATGAGCTGAAGGTTCGTAATTATTAAAGCGGAGTTCCAGGAATTTGGATACTTTGTAAAAGCTGCAGGCATACCATGAATTAAGTCTAACGAGGTGCCTGCCGCCACATAGGCTTATCTCTATTATTCACATTCAAACAGGTTTATTGTGCTCCTGGAGGAAAAGCTTCCAAAGCTCAAATACTGCTCACTGTGGTCTCAGTTCCTTCAAAAACAGAATCACTGGAACTGCTTTGCCCGCCCCTCCCCTCCTTCTGCTCATTCACAGAAGTCTTTGTATTATGTGAGCTCATTCACAAAATACAAAGTCTTCTGTGAATGGACAGCAGAGGGGAAGGGCAGGTATAGCTGTTCTGTGTGCTTCTCTCCTCTTACAGCCAGGGGTGTATCCTCCGGGAGAAATAAACCTGCCACGTATAAGTAATAGAGATAGGTCCCGGAGGGGACCAGCACCTAATTGGACTTAACTCATAGTGTGCATGCACTTTTTGCAAAGTTATTGAATTTCTTGGAAATTAGCTTTAAAAGGGGTTCTCTGAAACTGGAAAGTTATTTTTAGGGTTCCTCCATGTTCAAAAGGTTGAGAAAGACTGATTCTAACAGGACCACATGACAGTCAACAGTCACCATAAGACCCACCATACTCTGCGGTTGATTAACTAAAACTGGAGAGTACAAAATCTGGTGCAGCTGTGCATAAAAATGAATCAGCTTCCAGGTTTGTTTTTTGTCAAAGCATATTTGAACAAGCTGAAGTTAGAAACTGATTGGCTGCCATGCACAGCTGTATCAGATTTTGCACTCTCCAATTTTAGTAAATCTCCCCTATGGGTCTACCGTGTCTACCATCATCTCCTGCAACCATCCTGACCAACATTGTGTCCTACAGCTTCCACCATCTCCGAGATATCCAGAAACCACCAGGATTACAGTCCTATGGTCTCTGGTCACTGCAGCCACCATCATGTCCTATCACAATCTCCAATATATTACAAAACCATATGTTTAAAGTACATTACCTGGGGGTTGGGCGGTGGGATCCACTTTGGAAATCTGAAAAAAAAAAAAAAAAAATACTGAACAAAAAGAGTAACCTATTCTAGGAAGTAGATGCTGATGATATGTACAGACATGATGGAATATAGGCATTGTCTTCCCAAACATCATTACACGATTGTATGTTCCATGTTACAAATGTTACAGTAATAACAAATGAGTTTGCTTTCTAATTCCAAAAGAGGATTTATTTAGAGCGGGGGTGGAGTCTTGCAGAGACAATGATGTTCTCTAACTTATAGATGCGTGTAGGCAGGTTGCCTACAGTTTTCTAGCTATACAGTGGCTGACTCAGGCTGGGAAGGGGTTAAGGCTGTACTTTGCTGTTCCCGGGCTTTTTGGGCCAAGCCTATCCGCCCCCTATTATAGAAAGGGGGAAAAGCTGAGGTCCGGGGGCCAGTCTGTTCCCGCTCTACAGAAGGATGTGATTGCAGCAAAGGAGGACTGCTGCACCTTGCAGTGTGTCAGAGGCAACAAGAGTTCGAATATCTTATGCAGGTATGCCTGGGCAGCCAAGTAGAGATAGTTACTGACATTTTTAAGATTATTATTCATATTATACTGTACCTTTTAAAGACTTTTAAGTAAAGTTGCATCTACCGATCCAAGCCTGGTTTTAAATTATTTAAAGGGGTGCATGATGTATCTCAAAATGCAGGCCGATGTAATCCTCAGGGGTGTTGGGGGGGGGGGAGACCCTCAACCCTGAGCTTTCTAGTTTTTTCCACGGGCTTTACCTTCATTTTAGATGTCCGGACTTTGGAGTTTCTTGAACATTTTTCAATAAATCCTAGAATATCTGGTAAAAAAAAAAAAAACTAAGTTGGTTGATTGATAAATTAACGTGACGGCAAGACTGTGACAGGACATATTGTACACCGGTGATGAGGTTTCGTCTATCTTGAATTTTGCAATCTGCTACCTATTTTCAGCAAAAAGTCTGATTCCAGAGGATCAGTAGCTTATGCAAGCTTCTGGTCTCAGAGATGCAACAGAAAGTCAAAGGAAATCTCACAAAGTAAGGGGATGTCCCCTCTTAGCTTAGTTGTCACCAGAACCAGCGTCCCCTTTGGAAGATTTCTCCTCATCTCTTGTTCTGGGGACAACTGTAAAGTTTTAGATTTCCCTTCACTTTCTTTATCAATAAAAAAATATAAATGATTATTACTAGGGTTGAGCGGACCCAAACTGTAAAGTTCGGGTCCGTACCGAACTTTTGGGTTTTTGGACCGGACCCGAACAATTGACTGTATGTTCGGGTTTGGGTCCGGTGTTCGGCAATATACATGTAAAGCAGCGCTTATTTCCCGTGCTTAGAACTGTCCCTGCAGCAAAGTGTCATTTCTGAAGGAAAAAAAGTCATTTAAAACTCACTCGCGGCTATAATGAATTGTCGGCCCCCTGCAATACATAGAAAAGTCACTGATAAAAAAAAAAAAAAAAAAAGCGTGGGGGTCTCCCCAAATTCAATTACCAGGCCCTTCAGGTCTGGTATGGATATTAAGGGGAACCCTGCCGCAAATAAAATAAAAAAAATGCGTACGGTTCCCCCCCAAATATCCATACCAGGCCCTTTAGGTCTGGTATGGATTTTAAGGGGAACTCCACCCCAAATTTAAAAAAAAATGGCGTGGAGTACCCCCAAAAATCCAGACCAGACCCTTTATCCGAGCACGCAACCTGGCAGGCCGCAGGAAATTACTTTTCGTGTGGACAGCGCCGGACATCGGATCACCGCGGGACACTGGATTTCATTGCTGGAATGTTTTTTTTTATTTTTTATTTTTAATAAAGGACTTTCCCAACGGTGTCTGTATTTTTTTTACAATTTTTTTACCAATTCACATAAGGGGGGTGGGATCTGGGGGTCCCCTTTGTTAAAGGGGTCTTCCAGATTCCGATAAGCCCCCCGCCCGCAGACCCCCACAACCACCGGGCAAGGGTTGTGGGGATGAGGCCATTGTCCCATCAACATGGGGACATCCTCCCCATGTTGAGGGCATATGGCCTGGTACGGTTCAGGAGGGGGGGGCGCTCTCTCGTCCCCCCCTCTTTTCCTGCGGCCTGCTCGGATAAAGGGTCTGGTCTGGATTTTTGGGGGAACTCCACGCCATTTTTTTTTTAAATTTGGGGTGGAGTGCCCCTTAAAATCCATACCAGACCTGAAGGGCCTGGTAATTGAATTTGGGGGAACACCCACGCATTTTTTTTTTTTTTTTATCAATGACTTATCAATGCCGGGAGCCGAAAATTCATTTTAGCCGCGAGTGAGTTTTAAATGACTTTTTTTCCCTTCAGAAATGAGACTTTGTGCATGGACAGTTCTAAGCACGGGAAACATGCGCGAATAGTCCTCAGAAGTTCGGGTCCCCATTGACTTCAATGGGGTTCAGGGTCAAGTTCGGTCCCGAACTCGAACTTTTTTCCGAAGTTCGGCCGAACCCGTACATCCAGGTGTCCGCTCAACTCTAATTATTACGTGTTTTACTAATGATCAAATAACAACATTATGTGCTTATATGCTAATGTTAGGTTCTTTATATAATAACAGGTTCGCTTGCTGGAATGACTTTGCAGAAAGTAGTTATTGGAACAAAATGTTGTTCTCCCATCTCTTTGGAATGTTTTTTTGGCACAATGTAGGGAGACGGTCTCCACGTTCTAAACGGAGAGTCTGGGTTGTAGTAAAACTGATCAGGTGTTCCAAATTACCAGGAATTAATATCTCTTGTGCTAATTCTTATAAATATACAAAAAAGGTGTAGCGCTGGATGAGCAAAACTGTGTATGGCTATACAGTGAAAAAAATATAAGAAAAAGTATCAAAAACATAAGTGAATACTACAAATAAACAAATTTAAAGTTCATGTGTGTCAGTGAAAAATATATGAAATCTTCTCCTCTATTTAAAGATAAGAGTTCTACAGAGTGCAGGTATCTGATGAAAATCATAGGCAAAATGCTCCAACACTTAGTAAAGATCCCGCCACCAAGGTGAAGAATGAAGGCTTACCAGACAGCCTGTGACCACCCTTCTCAGGGGGGTCAAAACAGGCTCAGTAGAGTGATGTTTTACTCCATGGAAGGCAGGATGATTCTGCAGGAACGCTTCATCCACAATGGGAGAGTCTCCAGAGACGTTGATTGAACACCTGGCCAGAACTGGGAGTAGACACACTCTTGGCAGATCAGAGTGGATGTTCCTCAGTAAGTAGGATAAAATCCAAAAGAGAAAGAAAAACTTTCCATAGTGTAGCGTTCATCCATAAAAAAAGGGGTTTATTTTCACAAAGTATGCGATACAGAACCTCAAAGTAACAAGTCCTGAGATATTAAAATGCTGGTTAAAAAACTCCTTGCAAGGAATAAAAAGCTCCGTATTCTGTCAATCAAACGACCCTTCGCGCGTGCGCAATGCGTGCACGCGCGAAGGGTCGTTTGACAGAATACGGAGCTTTTTATTCCTTGCAAGGAGTTTTTTAACCAGCATTTTAATATCTCAGGACTTGTTACTTTGAGGTTCTGTATCGCATACTTTGTGAAAATAAACCCCTTTTTTTATGGATGAACGCTACACTATGGAAAGTTTTTCTTTCTCTTTTGGATTTTATCCTACTTACTGAGGAACATCCACTCTGATCTGCCAAGAGTGTGTCTACTCCCAGTTCTGGCCAGGTGTTCAATCAACGTCTCTGGAGACTCTCCCATTGTGGATGAAGCGTTCCTGCAGAATCATCCTGCCTTCCATGGAGTAAAACATCACTCTACTGAGCCTGTTTTGACCCCCCTGAGAAGGGTGGTCACAGGCTGTCTGGTAAGCCTTCATTCTTCACCTTGGTGGCGGGATCTTTACTAAGTGTTGGAGCATTTTGCCTATGATTTTCATCAGATACCTGCACTCTGTAGAACTCTTATCTTTAAATAGAGGAGAAGATTTCATATATTTTTCACTGACACACATGAACTTTAAATTGTTTATTTGTAGTATTCACTTATGTTTTTGATACTTTTTCTTTAATTTTTTTCACTGTATGGCCATACACAGTTTTGCTCATCCAGCGCTACACCTTTTTGTATATTTATATTCGTTGTACCTTATATCAAGGTTTTTTTTGGTGTTTAGCAGCAGGTTTTCCTTTAGGGATTTATTCATATATTGCACTTTAATAATTTGCACCTAGCGCAAATTTTTCTTTTATAACCATATTGTGCTAATTCTTACCTAAATGAGTTAATATGTGAAATGGTAATATTATGGCCTACATGGCAGATGTTCATGATTGGAGCTTAAAAACCTTCCTTTTACCCAAGTGGACAACTCCCCTAACCTTGACACTTGCCTTGTCTCTGTGCATGTTCATTTCTCTGCTTTCCAATGTTTTACTTTGTAACTCTTCTCTTTAAATAAACATTTAAAATGTTCACCATGAGCAGAGTTTGTTACTTTTCATGTCTTCGGTGACAATGGTCATCACAGTACTAACAGAGGAGTGGATCTCCCCAATAGGGACAAGGATATGCACCGAGTGAAGTTCTTAAGTGTGTTTCACACGCCATAGGCTTAAAAAAAAAAAAAAAAAAAAAAATGTAAACTTGACAGAGAGTCTAACCCTTCCTCACTCTATCCAAAACTTTTCCCCTGGAGATACACTTGAGTTCTGTGACATGGGTGCTTCATAAAGCTACACAACGTCAGGACAGCAAAGTCAGGTGAAAGACCCACCGGCATGTTCTGGGCTGCTGTCCTCTAAATATGTAAATTAGGAGCCCACCACCAGCACCCTTGTGGCAGCCATTCCACCACTAGGTTCCAGCTGAGAATGAGGTGGATTTTAGACCACAACCCTTATTGAAGTGCATCGGTTCATCTTGAGAGCTGATTGATTAAATTGCTTGGTTACATTTTCCTAATTGTTTCCCTCCGTATTATTTGGTTGTATTTTTTCAGTTGGCATTTTTAGTCAACATAGTCCTGGTATTAGAAGTAATTGTCCATAGCAGATGTGCTCTGAGAAGTGCCACCCAGAGGTGTCTCCAGGACTAGGATCGGGAGCGGACTTCTCAGGGCTATGGGTACCTAAGCAGAGAAATTTTAAGTAAGTATTGAGCTCAAAGTTATTTTTTAGTACATCTACGATTTTACTCATGAACATTTGCTATGCAGAATACAAGGAAGCACTGCGTGATTATAACTAGGAAAATAAAGCACGTTCAGAATTGCAATAAAATAAAAATTGTTTTAATAACCTGACATAGAGACTATTATCACCCACATATCTGTGTACTTCATAAGAGAAGGGATTGGGGTCAGTGTTGGTTCTCACCGATATCACATGTGAAGGTGATGACTGCACATTGTTTCTCTGGAATTCTCTCCACCTGGAAGTCGGTGTTCTCATTCATGCCACTGATATTCTCCACCAGGAGGTTTAACATCTCCGAAGAGTAGCTGTCCTGGAGGTTCTCTATCAGAATCGAAGAGGTTTGGGGTTCCTGTGTAACGTGCTGTGATTGGTTACTCAGAGCCCCGACAGCTGCTAAATTATAGAGGAAAACATTAAACTCATCTTTTAGTCAGTATATAAAATGTCATACCGCTGATACAGTTATGTAGTTAAAATTCACTCTGATCAATGTGACCGTCATCTCCTTCAGCCAACATGAACTGGATTGTCTCTTATACTGTAGCTTAATATTGTGACCACCATCATATTATACATCAACCGTGACATTCATCATTTTCAACACCATTCATGACCACCATCATATTATACATCAACTGTGATCACCATCATTTTTTTCCTACAGCAGCCGTTACCACCATTGTTTTCTACAGCAGCCACGGCCACCATCATTACATACATCAACTTTAACAACCATCATTTTCTTCTTCTGTGATTACCATTATTTTCTGCACCAGCCATGACTACCACCATATTATAAACCAACCATGACATTTGTCATTTTTCTACAATAGCCATGACCGCCACCATATTATACACCAACCATGTCCACCACCATTTTCTAAACTAGCCATAACGCTCATCGTTTTCTACACCAGTCAGGACCACCATCATAATATACACCGGGGATATGCAATTAGCGGACCTCCAGCTGTTGCAAAACTACAAGTCCCATCATGCCTCTGCCTCTGGGTGTCATGCTTGTGGCTGTCAGTCTTGCTATGCATCATGGGACTTTTAGTTCTACAACAGCTGGAGGTCCGCCAATTGCATATCCCTGATATACACCATCCGTGACATTCGTTATTTTCTACACCAGCCATGACCGCCACCATATTATACACCAGGGGTCTCCAAACTTTCTAAAGAAAGGGCCAGTTTACTATCCTTCAGACTTCAGGGGGGCAAGACTGGACCCAGTGGGAGTAAACAATGCCCCATCTTTGGTATTAGGGGGAGAAATAGTTGGTGTCGAAGGGAGGAATAGTGCCTTGTTTTTGTTGTTAGTGGAAGGAATTAAGGATAAAGGCAAGCAAAGGGCTGCAGTTTAGAGACCACAGTTATACACCATCCACAACATTCATCATTTTCTACACCAGCCATGACCACCACCATACTATACACCAACATTGGCATTCATAATGACATCATGTTACACAGGCATCCAGGTCACCCTCAGGATCCACAGCTGGCATGAACACCATTGTATTTTATAGCCACCATAAAGAAAATTATATTTTACAGCAAATGCAACCATAATTAAGTCATGCAACCTTCTTGACTACAATAATCCCTTACAGCCGTTATAACTTTTGTCATGTTCTACAGCCCCTCCATTGTGTCCAACATCTAACACAGCTTTTCTCAGCCAAGGTTCCACAAAACCTTAGGGTACCCCCAGAAGTTGCTAGAGGTTCCTTGCGCAATAAACAATATTCGACTCTCAGATAAGTAACCACAGACACAAATGTCTTTCTTAGCTATACGCAAGTATGGGATTTTTCCCACTGACCATGAATGTAAGCAGCATTCTTCCCTTCTACCGTCACGTTAATGTACCGTGAGCGGAAGGTATCGTAATTATTAAAGCTGAGTTCCAGGAATTTGGCTACTTTGTAAAAGCTGCAGGTTTAACAGGTTTATTGTGCTCCAGGAGGAAAAACTTCCAAAGCTCCAATACTGCTCACTGTTGTCTCAGTTCCTTCAAAAACAGAATCACTGGAACTGCCATGCCCACCCCTTCCCTCCTTCTGCCCATTCACAGAAGCCTTTGTATTATGTGAGCTCATTCACAAAATACAAAGGCTTCTGTGAATGGACAGCAGCGGGGAGGGGCAGGTATAGCTGTTCTGTGTGCTTCTCTCCTCTCACAGCCAGGAATGTATCCTCCGGGAGAAATAAATCTGCCACGTATAAGTAATAGAGATAGGTCCCGGAGGGGACCAGCACCTAATTGGACTTAACTCATAGTGTGCATGCACTTTTTGCGAAGTTATTGAATTCCTGGAATTCAGCTTTAAAAGGGGTTCTCTGAGACCAGAAATTTATTTTAAGGGTTCCTCCATGTTCAAAAGGTTGAGAAAGACTGATTCTAACAGGACCACATGACATTCAACAGTCACCGTAAAGCCTCGTACACACGGTTGGACTTCAAACAAACGTTTCTGTGGATTTTAGTCCGAAGGGAGTTGGCACACCCATAGCATACACACGGCAGGACTTTTCTGCAAACTTTCCCAAAACTTTTCCAACATCACCTGGTTTTTCTGCTCTTTTCTGCTCTTTACCACCACCCTTTGGTCAACTTCTGCTATTGTTGGTTGATTTTAACATTGGTTCTGGGCATGCGTATTTGTACCTCGGACAAAAGTCCAATGGATTTCTGTACACACCATAGGACTTTTGTTGCCTGAAAAGTTTGTCCGTTTGCAGAGCGAACTTTTGTCCGATGAAAACCGAAAAAGTTTGTCCGATGGAGCGTACACGCGGTCGGATTTTTTGGGAAAACTTGCTCATTTTGAAGTTTGTTGGGAAAAAGTCAGACCGTGTGTGGGGGCCTTAAGACACATCATACTCTGCGGTTGATTAACTAAAACTGGAGAGTGCAAAATCTGGTGCAGCTGTGCATGAAAATCAATCGGCTTCCAGGTTTGTTTTTTTGTCAAAGCATATTTGAACAAGCTGAAGTTAGAAACTGATTGGCTGCCATGCACAGCTGTATCAGATTTTGCACTCTCCAATTTTAGTAAATCTCCCCTATCTGTCTACCGTGTCTACCATCATCTCCTGCAACCATCCTGACCAACATTGTGTCCTACGGCTTCCACCATCTCCGAGATATCCAGAAACCACCAGGATTACAGTCCTATGGTCTCTGGTCACTAGTGATGAGCCGAACACCCCCGGGTTCGGTTCGCACCAGAACCCGCGAACGGACCGAAAGTTCGTACGAACATTAGAACCCTATTAAATACAATGGATGCGAACGTTCGAATTCTAAAGTGCTAATTATAACGACTATTATGCATGTTATTGTCCTAAAAAGGGTTTGGGAACCCGGGTTGTGCACCAGGGGACATGTATCAATGCAAAAATAAGTTTTAAAAACGGTCGTTTTTTGGGAGCAGTCATTTTAATGATGCATAAAGTGAAAAAAAAAAAAAGTCAAATATTCCTTTAAATATCGTACCTGGGGGGTGTCTAAAGTATGCCTGTGAAGTGCCACGTGTTTCCCGTGTTTAGAACTGTCCCTGCACAAAATGACACTTCTAAAGGAAAAAAAAGCCATTTAAAACTGCTTGCGGCTTTAATGTAATGTCTGGTCCCGGTAATATGGATGAAAATCTTTAAGAAAAATGGCATAGCTACCCCATCACCCCCCCCCCCCTACCCCAGCCCATTACCAGCCCCTTTGGGTCTTGTATGGATATTAAGGGGAACCCCGCACATAAAATAAAAAAGGCCCTATATACTCTGAACAGCCGTATACAGGCGGTGCATACAAGACAGGGACTGTAGGTTTGTTCTTATGTAGAATGTGTTTGTAATTTTGAACAGGTACATTGTTGAAGTGTAGCTCCAGCCCAAAAATCTATTTTTAAACTTTTTGGAAAACATAGGTAAGGGTTATCACCCCTGTAACATTTGTTTTGCTGTCTGTGCCCCTGTTCAGAACATTTCACCTCACTTTCCGTCCCAATGACAACTGTTTTTGAAATGTGGTGTTTTTCTTGAAACAAGGATTGGTGATAAAGCATCAGTACAGAGGAGACACCTTTCTCCCATATTAATTCTTACAGGAGAGAATTTTCCTTCCAAGGGGTAGATTTCCTCTCACTTCCTGTTGTCTTCTTGCGTTTGCAAGTAGGAGTCGTTTGTAAGTTGGATGTTTGAAAGTAGGGACCTGCCGTATATACTCTGCAGAAATAGGCCCCTTAGTTGTTGGTGTTGGCACAACACTGTAAGCACTCACAGTTACTCTTGGTTGGTGCTGGAACGCCCTGCTGTCAACTATTATATCAGGAATTGTAATTACATATAATTGTTGAACAGTGGTAGTAAAAATTGGGCCTTTGATGGTGGTGCTGGTGCCACAACACTGTAAGCCCTGACAGTTACTCTTGGTGGGTGCAGCAATGGGCCCTGCTGTGAATTATTAGATCAAGAATTGTAATTGCATGCCCCTGTTGAACAGGGGCTGAAAAATTGGGCCTTTCGTGGTGGTGGTGGTGGTGGTGGTGGTGGTGTTGCCACAACACTGTAAGCCCTCAGAGTTACTCTTGGTGGGTGCAGGAATGGGCCCTGCTGTGAATTATTAGATCAAGAATTGTAATTACATGCCCCTTTTGAACAGGGGCTGAAAAATTGGGCCTTTCGTGGTGGTGGTGGTGGTGGCGTTGCCACAACACTGTAAGCCCTCAGAGTTACTCTTGGTGGGTGCAGCAATGGGCCCTGCTGTGAATTATTAGATCAAGAATTGTAATTGCATGCCCCTTTTGAACAGGGGCTGAAAAATTGGGCCTTAGGCACTGGTGGCACAACACTACAACCCCTCACAGATACTGTACTTGGAGCACAGCAATGAGCCCTGTTGCAAAGTATTGCTTCAAAAATTGTAATGACACGCCCCTGTTAAACAGGGGCTGAAAAATTGGGCCTTAGGCACTGGTGGCACAACACTCCAACCCCTCACAGATACTGTACTTGGAGCACAGCAATGAGCCCTATGGCAAATTATTGCTTCAAAAATTGTAATTACACGCCCCTGTTAAACAGGGGCTGAAAAATTGGGCCTTAGCCACTGGTGGCGGCACCCATAAACAAAAATGATCTTCCAAGCTATCATCATCAATCGTATCATTGAGGACTCGGAGGAGGAGGATAGCCAGTCAACATAACAGCACAGGCACTCAGCATCAGCATCAGTCTTGAAGGGATGTGACATGTTAAAATCAATTAGTCTGTTATATCAGCATCAGGTGTGTGGTAGCTGGTGGTGATCCAAGACTGGTTCATCTTGATGAAAGTCAGTCGATCAACCGAGTCGGTGGACAGGCGCACCCTGTGATCCGTGACAAATCCTCCAGCAGCACTGAATGTGCGTTCCGAAAGAACGCTGGATGCAGGACAGGCCAGAAGCTCAATTGCATACTGTGCAAGCTCTGGCCAGTGATCCATCCTCAAGACCCAGTAAGCCAGAGGATTTTCGGTGGGGAAGGTGTCCAAGTCTGACCTTGCCCCTAGATATTCCTGCACCATGTTTATCAGACGCTGGCGATGGTTGCTGGAACCGATCATACTTTGGGGCTGCGGACTAAAGAATTGTCTGAACGCATCGGTCAGACGGCCACCTTCCCCACCGCTCCTTCTTTGACTGGCCGAAGCCTCAGCAACTCGTTGTCCAGGACCAGGAGTTTGTAACCTCCCAGTCTCTGGGAACGCGTTGCACAGACCTTTCTGCAAGGCCTCCCGGAGTTGTCTCATCCTCTGCTCCCTCTGCGACGGTAACATAAGGTCCGCAACCTTACCCTTGTACCGTGGATCAAGGAGAGTGGCCAGCCAGTAATGGTCCCTCTCCTTGATCCGAAGAATACGAGGATCCTTCCGCAGACTTTGCAGGATCAGGGAGGCCATGCAGCGTAGGTTTGCTGAGGCATTCGCTCCGGAGTCCTCTGGGTCACTAAGGACGACATGATCCGCAGCCACCTCCTCCCAGCCACGTACAAGTCCACTGGTTTCTTGGGACTGTAAATCATCCCTAAAAGACTGCTGCTGATGATGCTGAGTGCCAGCCTCCACCTCCATGCTGACACAATCCTCCTCCTCCTCCTCCTCCTCCTCTTCCTGTGCGATGGGTGGGACAGAAGGAACACTGTCTGGGTAAAGGGGGCCTTGAGAGGCAAGGAAGTCCTCCTCTTCCTGCCTCTGTTCTGCCTCAAGTGCCCTGTCCATTATTCCACGCAGCGTGTGCTCCAACAGGTGGACAAGAGGTACAGTGTCACTGATGCATGCACTGTCACTGCTCACCATCCTCGTGGCCTCCTCAAATGGTGCCAGGACAGTGCATGCATCCCTGATCATGCCCCACTGGCGTGGAGAAAAAAAACCAAGCTCCCCTGACCCTGTCCTGGTGCCGTAGTCGCACAGGTACTCATTGATGGCCCTCTGCTGCGTGTGCAGCCGCTGCAGCATGGCCAACGTTGAGTTCCACCTGGTGGGAATGTCACATATAAGGCGGTTCTTGGGCAGGTTCAACTCATTTTGCAGCTCAGCCAGGCGAGCACTGGCATTATAAGATCTGCGGAAATGCACACAGACTTTCCTGGCCTGCCTCAGGACATCCTGTAAGCCCGGGTACCTGCCCAAGAACCGCTGCACCACCAGGTTAAGGACGTGAGCCACACAGGGCACATGGGTCAGTTGTCCCTGTCGGAGGGCGGAGAGGAGGTTGGTGCCATTGTCGCAAACCACCATTCCTGGCTTAAGCTGGCGTGGCGTCAACCACCTCTCGGCCTGGCCCTGCAGAGCAGACAGGACCTCTGCCCCAGTGTGGCTTCTGTCCCCCAAACACACCAGCGCAAGCACGGCATGGCATCTTTTTGCCTGCGTACTTGCGTAGCCCCTTGAACGGCTACGGAGCACCGCTGGTTCAGAGGACAAACCACAGGAAGAGGCCATGGAGGAAGAAGAAGAGGAGGGGGTGGAGGAGAGAGGTGTGTCACAACCAGTAGTAGCATTTTGGAGGCGTGGCGGTGGAACAACCTCCAACACTACTGCACCTTGTCCTGCATCCTTCCCAGCTGCCAAAAGAGTGACCCAATGGGCCATGAAAGAAAGGCAACGTCCCTGTCCATGCCTGCTGGACCATGAGTCAGCGGTAATATGCACCTTACCGCTGACCGCCCTGTCCAGCGAGGCCAAGACATTGCCTTCCACATGCCGGTAGAGAGCCGGAATAGCCTTCCGTGAGAAAAAGTGGCGTTTGGGAACCTGCCACTGAGGAACCGCACATTGCACAAACTCACGGAAGGGGGCCGAGTCTACCAACTGAAAAGGCAGCAGTTGAAGCGCTAGCAATTTAGCCAAGCTAGCATTCAACCGCTGGGCATGTGGATGGCTGGGAGTGAACTTCTTTCGACGGTCCAGCAGCTGGGGCAGGGAAATTTGCCTGCTAGAATCGGACGTCGGTGTACTGCTAGCAGAGTGGCCGCAAGTACTTGGCTGTGACACACCTAATTCTACACCTTCATTCCTCTCAGTGCATGTTTCAGAGAGGACTGAAGTTATAGTGGGGTTGGAGATCCCAGCTGATGCGGTGCAAGGAGAGGTCCGCTTTGTTCTTTGGTGTGGGTCTTTGAGGTAGGCTTGCCAACGAGCTGCATGGCAGGTCAACATATGTCTGGTCAGGCATGTGGTACCCAAGCGGCTGATGTTTTGGCCACGCGATATACGCTTGAGACATATGTTGCAAACAGCAGCTGTGCGATCTGATGCACTAGCCTCAAAAAAGGCCCACACCAAAGAACTTTTTGAATGACGGGCAGAGGCAGCGCCCTGCACAGGCGGAGCTCTGCGGTGTGATTCCTTCGGTGTACTGCCCTTACGCTGGCCACCAAAGGGCATCCTGCCTCGTTGGAGATGTGCCTCCTCCTCATCCTCCTCCTCCTCCTCTCTCCTATTAGGCACCCACGTGGAGTCAGTGACCTCATCATCCCCTCCCTCCTCATCACTGGAGCCAATCTGGCAGTATGCTGCAGCTGCTGGAACATGACTGCCAGATTGGTGTCCTTCTTGAGCATCCCCTCTGTCTGCTCTCACGCTACTGCCTTCCTGTAGCTGGGTTTCATCATCAGACCCTTCGAAACGCTGGGCATCCTCCTGGAGCATGTACCCAACACTGTGCTCAAACAGTTCAGGGGACTCCTCAGGAGGAGGACATGGTGGGTCTAGGGAAGGAGTGACTGATGATGAGTCTGACATTGATACCAGGGAAGAGGACGCTTTGGCAGCTGCTTTGCCAGTACCCTGAGCCTGGGTGAGAGAGGATGAGGAGGAGGAGGAGGGCTTGGTCATCCACTCTACCAAGTCTTCGGCATGATGTGGCTCAACATGTCCAGCTGCCGAAAAGAAGGACAAGCGTGTCCCATGGCCATGTGCTGATGACAATGCACCGCGTCCACGACCAGCACTGTTGCCCCCAGACACAGAGCCTGCTTGCCCTCTTTTATTGCCTCCTGACTGTCTGCCTCTCCTTGTTTGCCTTCCAGACATTCTAATAGATGGCCTGCAGGGAGATGGGAAAAAAGCAATAAGGGCTACCTTCAGGTGTCCTTCTCTGTCCCTTTACTTAAGGATTTCTAAATATGGTTGAGGATGATTGCATTCGCACAGAATAGCACAACGACAATTTCCCTGACTGTCCAAAAAACAAGGATTTTAAAGATGGTTGATGATCAATGCTTTAGTACAGTATAGCACAAGGAGAATTTCCCTCACTGTCCTTCCCTGTCCCTAGAAACAAGGATTATCACAGTGAAAGAAACTGACACTCTCCCTACCTATAGTTTTCTGTCCCTAGAAAAAATGTTTTTTTAAAGCACATTATAGCACAAGGAGAATTTCCCTCACTGTCCTTCCCTGTCCCTAGAAACAAGGATTATCACAGTGAAAGAAACTGACACTCTCCCTACCTATAGTTTTCTGTCCCTAGAAAAAATGTTTTTTTAAAGATGGTTGATGATCAATGCTTTAGCACAGTATAGCACAAGTAGAATTTCCCTCACTGTCCTTCCCTGTCCCTAGAAACAAGGATTAGCACAGTAAAACACACTGACACTCTCCCTACCTATCCTTCTCTTTCCCTAAACTAAAGGAATCCAGGTTAAGCAAGAAAAAAAAATGTCACTGTCCCTGCCTATGCTTCTCTTTCCCTGCTCCGGAACACACTACACTAGGCCGCCGTGCTGGCGGCCTTTTATAGTGTGGGGCGTGTACTAAACACCCTCAGCAATAATTGGCCACAGGCATCCTGCCTGTGGCCAATCATTGCTCTCCTCGCTGCCGGCGCTGTGATTGGCCAAGCATGCGGGGTCACAGTGCATGCTTGGCCAATCACAGCGCCTGGATGACACTGCGATGGCGTAGTGCATTGTGGGCCATTCGCGTCACTCGAATTAGGCGTGAACGGCCCAAATCGTTCGATCTTCGTCGAACGATCGAACAGCCGATGTTCGAGTCGAACGTATGTTCGACTCGAACACCGAGCTCATCCCTACTGGTCACTGCAGCCACCATCATGTCCTATCACAATTTCCAATATATTACAAAACCATATTTTTAATGTACATTACCTGGGGATTGGGCGGTGGGATCCACTTTGGAAACCTGAAAAAAAAAAAAAATTTTACTGAACAAAAAGAGTAACCTATTCTAGGAAGTAGATGCTGATGATATGTACAGACATAATAGAATATAGGCATTGTCTTCAGAAGCATCAATACACCATTGTATGCTCTATGTTACAAATGTTACAGTAATAATAAATTAGTTTCCTTTCTAATTCCAGAAGAGGATTTATTGGGTGAGTGGGTGGAGTCTTGCAGAGACAATGATGTTCTCTAATTTATAGATGCGTGTAGGCAGGTTGCCTACAGTTTTCTAGCTATACAGTGGCTTTGCTGTTCCCGGGCTTTTTGGGTCCATCCTACCCCCCCCCCCGTATTATAAAAAAGGGGGAAAGGCTAGGCTAAGGCCCGGGGCCTAGGTCGCCAGTCTGTTCCCGCTCTACAGAAGGATGTGATTGCCGCAAAGGAGGACTGCTGCGCCTTGCAGTGTGTCAGAGGCAACAAGAGTTCGGAGATCTACCAGCTTCTGGGAAACGTCTGAAATGGACTACGCACCTTACTCAGGTATGTCAAGGAACAAGGGATCCACCGCTCCAGGTGTGTGCAATAACCCAAATGGAACCGAGTAGGAGTGCTAGCCCCCGGCCCGCCTCTGTAGGATACTTGGAAAAAGAAGAATGGCTGCACATCCGAAGGTTAAAAAAAAAAAAAAAAAATGCCTTTATTGAAAATCACCAGGATACACCAGGGACACCAGATTTTAGTCACGTAGATGCGTTTCACACAACCAACCTGTGCTTAATTATACCTTATGCAGGTATGCCTGGGCAGCCAAGTAGAGATTGTAAGTGACATTTTAAAAGATTATTCTTCATAATGAACTGCACCTTTAAAGACTTAATTAAATTTGCATCTACTGTTCCAAGCCTGGTTTGAAATTATTTAAAGGGGCGCATGATGGTTTCTGGTATATCAAAAGAACTTGGTTTAGTGAAGGACATGTGGGGTATGAAGCAAAGCCACTACTACAAGGTCTACTTGGCAAGACAAACAGTTGCTATGGATAACCAAGGACTAATGCAAGGTACATTGCAGCCAGTTGGGAAGACTGGTACCTGGTGTAGGTGACATGTCCTCCGGTAGCAACCCCCCATTGGTGATCTGGCTCCCTCCCCAGCAGTCGGTTCCAAGTAGCAACCGTAAACCAAACATTGTTACAGAAATCCACAGCCTTGTCACATGGTACGGGAAAAAAGAAGTTAAAAACTTCACACATGACGCCCGTGCTATGTGCATGGCGGGAACCCATTCTCTTACTGGGATTGAGGTAACAGAGGCATATATCAGATACAGTGTGTAGTGACACGGGACAGCACTTTTCAGAGGAACTGTGTATATGACTGCACACAGTGAAGGCTCATTTCTAAGTCAGGGTACTGCCCCAGGCCCATTTATGTCATTATAAATATATTTAAGCTGCACCTCTGACAGAAACCTCCGTGGTCACACCTCTGTCTCCCAGTCACAACTGTCAAACAGACCCGAGCTGCCCATACAGGAGCTCTAAATATGGCCCGGCTTTGACATAATACCACTTGGCAGCTTTGCCAACGACACACTACTCTGCCAACCAGCTCATGCCTGCAAACATCTCACATGTACAGTAGAAACCAGCAGATCTGCAGCTAAAAGAGGGCAGAGCAGACCGACCACCAGTGTCTTTGCAACAAGGGTGAAGGGCATATCCAAGCAGAGCTCTCCTAGCATGCACTGTCTGTTCTACTCGCGGGGCGCTCTGCAATAAACTCCAGCTTGGCACAGTGTAAGTGTGTAGATCTCATACTCATGGGACCACTGGGGAAGATGGAATTCACAGCAGTAGATGGCAGAACTACAGTGATCACCGCCATCTTTTGGGTCCTGGGCAAGTGGTTTCCGCTCTGCACACTGACCACAGGAGGTCACTTGCTTTGCACTGCTACCAAGGTGCAAACCTGCTCAGATTGGGGGTGGTGGTAGACAGGGTCCAGGATACAAGATACAAGGTTTAAATCTGATCAGGTTGGGGGTGGTGGGGGACAGGGTTCAGGATACAAGGTGCAAGGTGTAAACCTGGTCAGGTTGGGGGTGGTGGGGGACAGGGTTCAGGATACGAGGCGCAAGGTGTAAACCTGGTCAGGTTGGGGGTGGTGCTGGTGGACAGGGTCCAGGATACGAGGCGCAAGGTGTAAACCTGGTCAGGTTGGGGGTGGTGCTGGTGGACAGGGTTCAGGATACGAGGTGCAAGGTGTAAACCTGGTCAGGTTGGGGGTGGTGCTGGTGGACAGGGTCCAGGATACGAGGCGCAAGGTGTAAACCTGGTCAGGTTGGGGGTGGTGCTGGTGGACAGGGTTCAGGATACGAGGTGCAAGGTGTAAACCTGGTCAGGTTGGGGGTGGTGCTGGTGGACAGGGTTCAGGATACGAGGTGCAAGGTATAAACCTGGTCAGGTTGGGGGTGGTGGGGGACAGGGTTCAGGATACGAGGTGCAAGGTGTAAACCTGGTCAGATTGGGGGTGGTTCTGGTGGACAGGGTCCAGGATACAAGATACCAGGTGTTAATCTGGTTAGGTTGGGGGTGGTGGTGGACAGGGTCCAGGATACAAGATACAAGGTGTAAACCTGGACAGGTTGGGGGTGGTGGTGGGCAGGGTCCCGGATACAGGATGTAAACCTGGTCAGTTTGTGGGGGGGGGGGGGGTGGTGGACAAGGTCCCAGATACAAAATGCAAGGTGTTAATCTAGTCAAGTTGGGGGGTGGTAGTGAACAGGGTCTCAGATACAAGGTATAAACCTGGTCAGGTTGGGGGTGTTGGTGGACAGGGTCCCGGATACACAATACAAGGTGTAAATCTGGTCAGGCTGGGGGTGGTGTTGGACAAGGTCCCGGATACAGGGTGTAAACCTGGTCGTTGGGGTGGGTGGTGGACAGGGTCTGAGATACAAGATACAATGTGTAAACCTGGTCAAGTCGGGGGTGGTGGACAGGGTCTCAGATACAAGATACAAGGTGTAAACCTGGTCAGGTGGTCAGGTTGGGGGTGGAGGGGAACAGGGTCCTGATACGAGATACAAGGTACAAACCTAGTCAGGTTGGGGGTGGCGATGGACAGGGTCCCAGATACAAGCTGTAAACCTAGTCAGGTTGGGGGTGGTGGTGGACTGGGTCCCACATACAAGGTATAAACCTGGTCAGGTTTGGGGTGGAGGTGGACAGGGTCCCGGATACAAGCTGTAAACCTGGTCAGGTTGGGGTTGGTGGTGGACTGGGGTCCCGGATACAAGGTGTAAACCTGGTCAGGTTGGGGGTGGTGGTGGACTGGGTCCCGGATACAAGGTGTAAACCTGGTCAGGTTGGGGGTGGTGGTGGACTGGGTCCCGGATACAAGGTGTAAACCTGGTCAGGTTGGGGGGTGGTGGTGGACTGGGTCCTGGATACAAAGTCTAAACCTGGTCGGGTCGGAAGTGGTGCTGGCAGAACAGAACCCTCTACAGAACGCTTACCAAGTGACCTGGGCCCCAGATGTTTGGCAGGACTGTCGGAGCCCTGACCTGGCACCTCAGGGAAAAGCAGGGCCCTGCAACATGAGAATTTGCAACCCAAATTCCCATTGCTTTGAGGGACTAGTAGGACAGTGTAGTGTAGGGTTTTTAACCCACCATCAACACACAAGTTGGTGGCCAGTATGGTCTGCGCAGGCTGAAAGTTGATCATGGGCCTAAATGTTAGGCCCCTGGACAGCCCTGTATTTAGATAGGCCCCCCTAGAGGGGTGTTGAGAACTTGTAATGGCTAGGGACCTGCCAGCAACCTGCTACTAAATAACCCATTACCAGGGACAATGACTGACACTGACAGGCCAGCCTCCTGGACAGGAGCCTAACACCCCCTAACACACCGACTTCACCCTGTTGTATAGCGCAATGCAAGAGGTCAAAGAGGAAAAGGAAGTTCTGACATTTAATTGGAGTAAATTAGGGTGACCCCTCCAGTGTATTACATGTTGTGACCGTGAGAGGCTCTGTCATTGAGAGAATATAGGAATATAGAAAAATTTGATGCAAGATTCACATTAAGGGTTAATGCGACGTTCCAGACGATTGTTTCTGAGCAGAGAAAAGATCTCTTTTCCGGATTCTGTAGTTCTGGATCGGAACATTCAAACCTGTGTCCGGGTTTTGCTAGACCTGACTGAGTAAACAGGTGTGCAGAGTCAGTATATACTCAGGTCTGAGGATAGTTCAGGGCTTCCAGTTTTGGAGACCGCTCCCAGTGGGGGAGATCAAAGGGCTCATCCCGGGGGTCAGGTTGTCTCGTTCCAGGCGACGGGACGGCTCCTATGGGGGTGTCAGGAGAACCCCAATCCATAGGCCAGAGGTGGGCCGTGCAGCAGGGTGCTGCAACTAAAGTCTAGACTCTAGAGAGCCAAGTATCTAGGAGAGCAACACAGTCAGAGAGACTGGTAAGAGGAGCAGCATGGTACTGCAGTTGAAGCTGAGTGAGCTTCTGCCACCGGTGACCCCTGTCCTCTCTCCTGACAGCGGTGACCCCTGTCCTCTCTCCTGACAGCGGTAGCCCCTGTCCCCCCTCCTGCCAGCGGTAGCCCCTGTCCCCCCCTCCTTGCGAGCGGTAGCCCCTGTCCTCTCTTCTGACAGCGGTGGCCCCTGTCCCCCCTCCTGACAGCGGTGGCCCCTGTCCCCCCTCCTGACAGCGGTGGCCCCTGTCCCACCCTCCTGCCAGCGGTGACCCCTGTCCCACCCTCCTGCCAGCGGTGACCCCTGTCCCACCCTCCTGCCAGCGGTGACCCCTGTCCCACCCTGCTGCCAGCGGTGACCCCTGTCCACCCTCCTGCCAGCGGTGACCCCTGTCCCACCCTCCTGCCAGCGGTGACCCCTGTCCCACCCTCTTGCCAGCGGTGGCACCTGTCCCCTCTCCTGACAGCGGTGACCCCTGTCCCCCCCCTCCTGCCAGCGGTGACCCCTGTCCACCCTCCTGCCAGCGGTGACACCTGTCCACCCTCCTGCCAGCGGTGACACCTGTCCACCCTCCTGCCAGCGGTGACACCTGTCCACCCTCCTGCCAGCGGTGACACCTGTCCACCCTCCTGCCAGCGGTGACCCCTGTCCACCCTCCTGCCAGCGGTGACCCCTGTCCCCACCCTCCTGCCAGCGGTGACCCCTGTCCCACCCTCTTGCCAGCAGTGGCACCTGTCCCTCTCCTGACAGCGGTGACCCCTGTCCCCCCCTCCTGCCAGCGGTGACCCCTGTCCACCCTCCTGCCAGCGGTGACACCTGTCCACCCTCCTGCCAGCGGTGACACCTGTCCAACCTCCTGCCAGCGGTGACCCCTGTCCACCCTCCTGCCAGCGGTGACCCCTGTCCACCCTCCTGCCAGCGGTGACCCCTGTCCACCCTCCTGCCAGCGGAGACCCCTGTCCCCGCTCCTGCCAGCGGTGACCCCTGTCCCACCCTCTTGCCAGCGGTGACCCCTGTGCTCTCTCCTGCCAGCTCGTGACCCCTGCCCCCCCCTCCTGCCAGTGGTGACCTCCTGTCCCCCCCTCCTGGCAGCGGTGACCCCTGTCCCCCCCCCCCCCTCCTGCCAGCAGTAACCCCTGTCCTCGGCCTTGCTGACCCCTGTCCTCGGCCTTGCTGACCCCTGTCCTCGGCCCTGCTTACAACCTCTAAGTGTCCAACAAATTAATAGCCTCTGTATACTGCCCTAAAAACTGCTGACCCCCCTGTACATTGCCAAGCTGACCTCCCATTCTCTGCCCCCCCTGACATTTTTTTATTGCACCCCCACATCAGACAGGCTAGATCAGGCACTGGAGGTAACTCCCCCATGTCACAATGTATAGCTGTGTATGGCTGTCTGAGGGATCTGCAAGGTTTTATTGCCCTGATATTTCCTTATCTCCACCTGTAAATGACAAAGTACAAGGACGTTCTCCAACAAACAAGGAGGACATGAAGAAGTACGTATGTAGAGATTTGTAGCTGTTCTGCTGGAAGATCCGACCCGACCCGACTGCTGGACAACCTATATACAGTATATATGAGATATTCTATCACCAGCACAGCAGGCCTCATTTTCTGAAGCTGGATTCTCAGACGGACGCACATACACAGGCCGTGGCGCACATACGCGCCATCGTCCGCACATATGCGCCTCTGCCTAAAACTAAATTGTGATTTCCAATGTTTTATTGGTCTATCCGAGCGCTCTGATGGCGGCTTCACACCCCTGCATTCTTGCAATGCTCTTCTTATCACAATGTAATAACGGGCACATTGTGCATTATTGTACATCACCCCAACGCC